>BPLT01000145.1:0-1200000 GCA_019656295.1 Rhododendron mucronatum var. ripense | reverse complement strand
TTGGTACCCTTTACTGATTCATGGTAAATTTGATTGATTATTTTTTAACTTTATTCTTCTACATCAAGGAATAGTATTTTTGCTTCTATGTTGCTGTTGTTTTGGAAGGATAATTTGTACTTCAATCTTTTTTCATTGTCAGCTGTCAAGGGAGGCTTACTATACCTTGAAACAATTCGGCTCTAGTGACCAAATTGTTTAGTAGATCCTGACTTGTGATAATTCCTTTAGGAAGTGTACTTGGAAGTTTACCCAGAGAAGAGGGGAGAATGTGTTTCTCCTTTTGCCTTAAACTAGACCTTAGTGATCTTTGCCAATTCTTTTAATTTCCCTGGTTTACCAATGTCAATAAGATGGGTATGGAGACACCCATGCCGCCAAACCTAGATTTGACACAAGTTATCTAGTTATTAAGAACGTTTGAGGAATAATAAGCCCACATTGATGGCGAAGAACAAATCTATTGCATTTTACATGGATGGAAGATAGATACTCCCTTTGGGCCTTTATAATGCGCACTATGACATAGCATCTTGCACAAGGATTAGAATCATATGTAGTATTTGGGGGAAAATAGGATTCTGCATAGACCTCGTATGTGGACATTACTAGTTGATGAATTGGTTGGCTAAGTGCAAGATGAGATACTATGGTGTATGCTGTCTGGTTATAATGTTACAGAACATAGACTTTGAAATCAAGAGAATTTAAGAAATAGGATCAGAACTGAATTTATGGAATATTACCTGTGGAAAAGTTGAAATGTGAAAGGAGTAAAACTTGCCACTGAAAGCCAGGTAAGAACAAAAGCTAACATTCTGATTCCTATGTTGTTATATGTAGTGTAGGAGGGATGCATATTCGTTTTACTCATAATAGTAAGGTAGGATAGCTGTGTATATTGTGCCTGATTCAAGCATATCTTCATATTGAAAGGAAAATCTATGGCTATGTCTATAAAACCCAGTGATTTAAATACGCGAGGCAACAAAGCCCTCATTGAAGCGAGGCGAGCGTTTAAAACAAAAAGAAATATAAACTACATAAATGACCAATATTCACTCCTACCTTCAAAACAAGAATAAACATCACCATATTGCATAATAACCAACAATCCAACATACGAAATACTAGTAAAATATGTAAAATACGCTCATAAAACTAATACACAGTATTGTGCAGAGTATATGTACAGACTTCCGTAACATACATATATTGTTATAGTTATACATATAATACGAGAGAGGAGAGATCGAGACAGAGTGTGAGTGAGAGGAGAAGAGAAACAGTGAGGGACGATCAGCTGCACTCGCTGAACTCTGTCGAGCTCTCGCCGACGACAGGCAACCATAAGACCCACAAAACCCACGATCGGAGCTTACCCAGGCAACGTCGGACCATGAAAACCCACAAACCCCAATACCTAGTGCTCGAAATCACTTATTAGTGTTCAAATCGATGCCCAAAGGTTCGGAAGAGAGTTTTCAGCCTGAAACAGTTCGAAATATGACAGATAGGCGTTCGAAATACCTCTGAACTTCGTACACAGACTTTGTCAAGTACAAACGAAGTTGCCGGTGGCCTGCAGATGCCCGAAGGTGGTTGGCGAGGACAGGGGTTAGGTCGCCGGAGGTTGCCAGACGTCTGGGGGTGGTTGACGGTGGTCGCCGACGCCTAGTCGCGCTTTTAACGTATCCTCACGCCTCACGACTAGGCGAGGTTTTACCGACTAGTCGCTCGCCTCCTCTAAGCTCGGCTTGCCTCGCAGCCTTGAGGCGTTGTAGTGTCACCTCACGCCTCACCTTGCCTAGGCGCGCTTTTTCAATCACTGGTAAAACCACAAATGCTTCATGGTAGAGACTGTTGAATAGTCAAGAAATAACATTTTCGCAAGATGATTGTTGTGGAAATGAGGTCGACATGTGTTGATGCTTTGAAACAAGGACTAGGACTGAACATATTGTCGAGATGGTAGATGCTGCATGCGTTGATAAAGTTTGGAAATATTGAACGGATAAGGGTACCCATTGTGAAAGCTTACTTTAGTTCAAGGTTCAACTGCAATTATGGACATTGGTTGAGCAAAATGTCTAAGGAAAATGTTTTTATCCCAAGTAGTTGGGCGAGCTTTGTGTATTAGTTGAGTTAAATATCAAGTGGATGCACAGTTGGTAAATACCTGGAGAAAACTTAATTTTTGGGGAGATCGAGTATTACCTTGGTGTTATTATCCTTCATGTTCTGCTCCACCACAACTTTGTGATTTGTTATGACTTAGTTTTTACAAATAGTGCATTGCACTGTAAAGAGAAGACTAGTTCTTCTTGTTTCTTTGTCTCTTTATTTTTGTCCAGAACCATATATTGCTTAGAAATAATGGGCATATACTTGGATTTGCAAAGCTCGCAATGTCTTATATGCATGAGTTTGATTCCCTGTATGCAACAGTACGGTATATCACCAGAAAAGTTTCTTGAGAACATGGACCTATGTAATTTCTTCAAGATCTTGACGAATAGTGCAGATTCCGATAATAAGGTATTGGCTACGAGCAATTATTTATTTCTTCGATTATCCATCTATTTGATATTCTAACCAGAATTTACGTCCTGCTGTTTCTTTCAATATGGATTAATATCAGGTTTATGTCTCCACAGTTCAAGCACACAATTATCCTGTTACTGCCTTCCAGTGGCATCCGGAGGTACTATCTTTATGGTTACTCGTCGGTTTTCAAGGAAAAAAAAAAGTTGTTACTCATCATGTTTTTATTGTCAATGCAACGTCCCTGTTTGTTTTTATGGATGCAATGGTGATGATGAGGTATTGCTGGTTATTTTCGTTGCTATTACTAGGTGGGTGTGTGTTGACTCCCTTGGTGTTTTGCTAAATCGCACTTTCTACCTCGTGTGCTCTAGATGGGATGCTGACCTCCCTGTTCTGAGTGTTTTTCAGGAGACTAATCGTAATGGAGTACTGAATTAGCACATTTGTTTACCCGGATTTTCTGTTTTGGTTTTTTTAAAGTATCCTACTTAAAACCAATTGGTAATGAGTGGAGCGGCCTTCCAGGCTCATATACTAGTTTTGTAGATTATAATTAATCAATGTTGGACAAGCTCTAACACTCACCCGTGTGTGCAACCCCTGACCCGCACGTGGAGAGAGAAACAAAGGATCCATAACATTGGGATCATAACAAAACAAGATGCACTTATGGCACAAACAACGAGGCAATCAAGCAAGAGAGTCTTGTCCTAAAGCCTCCTAAAGTAAAGCCTAAGCTCTAGTACAGTGTTAAAGCATTCAACTCAAAACCAATTGGCAATGAGCGGTGAGGCCACCCAGGCTCGATATAACTAGTCTTGGAGGTAATAATTAAACCAATATGGGATAAAGCTCTAACAGGTTTTCTAACACAATTTTTGTTGAAACGTGCTCTGGAGTTCACAGCTTCATGGTCTGATTGTCTGAGTCTTGACTATTAAATTCAGATACTGATAACGCAATTGGTGCTCTCCCTTTCTACATTAGGATAGAATATAGATTATAGCACCGTAGAGCTTACTAAGTTGGATCTTGGAAAGTTTAATCTTGGGATTCTCTGTGTGGCAGTGTTGGTTGATTCTATTTCTTTTCTCACTCCTTATACTTGTTTTTTACTAATTTTCCTGGTACTTTCTTTGTCGCTGACTTGCTATTACGAGGCACAACTGTGATACAGCTGCTTCTGTTCTAATCATGAAAAACTGACCCTGTACACTGCAGAAAAATGCTTTCGAATGGGGCTTATCCATGATTCCTCACTCCGAAGATGCAATTCAAGTGACTCAATATGTTGCAAATTTCTTTGTCAGGTGAAAGGTTTTACTTGAAATGTATACTGAATTAGGGAGAAACTTTGTCAGAAAAAAGGTTGATTTCGTTCAGCTCTAGTATCATGAAAGGAGTATGAGTTCCTTAAAAACTCACATTCAGATATTTGAAAAAGATCAAAGCGGCTGCCTTGGGGACAATTTTCTCTTAACTGCTTAGGAATATGAAAGTTCCTATCCTGGGGAAAGACTGTAGTGGGAAAGTCGCATCGCATATGTTCTGGAGTGCTAATTGTGCAACCACTACTCAAATAGTTAAACTTGAAGATTCGAGTTCATTGTTGGGTTCATTTATATCACGTACTATAAATATAAACATTAGCTTCTTATTTGTATTTATTCTTTGATCTCCTGCAGCGAGGCTAGGAAGTCATTGAACAGACCACCTACTCGAAAAGTGCTCAACAATCTTATTTACAACTACAGTCCCACTTATTGTGGGAAGGCCGGGTAAGCCCATAATGCCTTCCAAATTGCATCTAGGTGTGTGTCCGTTTTAGTTTTTCTGACTTTGGTTTCTCTATGTTCATGACTGCAGGAAGGGATACGACGAGGTATACATCTTTGACGGCCACAATCATTCAAGTTTGTAAAGTGTACATGTCATGGCTATTTCGCCAAGCTTTATATGACTACGAGCTTGTGATATTGATTGATATGTACAGAGGTGCCCCAAGAACTATTCAAATGAAAGTAACCTGATCGTATTATTGGACAAGGTTTCACATTGGGATTGTATCTCCACCCTTCAGTGTAACTGCTCCATAAGTAAAAATTAGAGGAAATCCCTGCTTTCCAAAATTAAACATTGTTGGCCTGGCGCTGGTGTTGAAACTAAAGTGACCATCTTTGGCAAATTGGTGGATTCTGTAATAAGGACTGAACTTGGAGTTGCAATATTGCTTCTAGTA
The DNA here is from genome assembly GCA_019656295.1 of Rhododendron mucronatum var. ripense. NCBI lineage: Eukaryota > Viridiplantae > Streptophyta > Magnoliopsida > Ericales > Ericaceae > Rhododendron > Rhododendron mucronatum. Next base: position 1,195,214 of record BPLT01000145.1, on the reverse strand, counting down.
CTATTGTATTGATGGACCATTTTGAAGCTGTTATTCTATCGTTGTGTGGATAATTCCGGGGTATATAGAAGCAAAGAAACGAGAGTAATAATTTTCAGTTCTCTGTCTTATTAAATTCTTCGACTGAGAGAATTTGAAGAATGTTATTAAAATTTAAAAGCCGAGTATTTAACAATGCATGGTCGTCTTAACTCGTTTGTTTCCTTCCAGACTGAACAAGCAAATACGAAACACCAAGCAAATAGGCCTAAAATCACGATAACCTTTTTAACTTGAATCGTCAAAACCTAAAGTGCTTACAGATTTGGAGGAAGGAGAAACGTCAATCAAAACCTAAAATGGTAAGTAACAGATTCACAAATGGCGACGGTATTTGTTCTTGTCATCGAAAATAAACTTTTCTTTCATACCAAGCGCAAATAAAGCATTGTCGGATTTACGTATTGAAGACGCCGCGTTATAATTACATTATGTAAGAACTTTGAGAATGTTGATACTAATTGATGGAGTATTTTATTAGAGTATGCAAAAGTGTCATGAAGAAAGTAAATTTTTTTGTTACAACTTAAAAGAATTTGCTAATAAATGTAGTAATTTTGCAAAAAATAAAAAACATGTACTATTGTTTTTGAAAAATCATTCCTGTTTGCGTAACTATTTTTTCCGTCCCTTTCTTCTCCCTTGACTCACATGCTCATCACGTTAGCATTTGAGGTTGCTCAAGACAATCACAAATATCCCCACCTTCAACCCGTTAGTTCTAATGACAATAGAGATGGATTGACATCAAAACTTGACAACCTCTCGAAACTAGTTCATAGGAGAGAAATTCATAGTGAAGTTCTTAGGCTTGGCTTGAATAATTTACATTTAACCAGACTAAGAAAAAATAGCCGAAATGCGATTAAGCTGGCCCGAAAACTCCTTAAAGTCAGACACTAGATAAAAAAATCCACACCGTCATAAACACCCCCACACAACAGTGCGAGAGAATGGCGGGAAACGAGTGCCTTGTTTCGGAGGGAAACCACTAATCCTACTCGGGTTCAACAATTCGCACCGCTTCCGCATAGACCCGAACCCTCCTCTTCGCCGGAACAACCGAACGCAATGGCAGAAGTCGAAACCCTAGGTATTCTCGAAGAGATCGAAGCCCTCGTCTCCGATAAGCTTCAAGTGGTAACACCCACTTTTCCCTTCTCTCAATACGAATCCTTTATCATATTCGCACGTCAAATATACTTTGCGTATGTTCTTGATTTCCGCTTCTATATGTTTCGATGTTTTTTTGTGCAATTTTCTCTTGGTATTATTGTGTTACAGTAAAAAAGTATAGAATTTTCGTTATGTTCATATGGGAATTGATTAGATAGATGTTTCGATGTTATGTGTGCAATTTTCTCTTGGTACTATTGTGTTACAGTAGAAAGTATCGAATTTTCGTAAGGTTTATATGGAAATCGATTAAATTGATGTGGCTTCACTGTTTTGTTTGGTTCCCTGAGTTTTTCCTCGTTTTCGGTGCTTCAAACACGACCTAAGGTTTATGTTTTGTTTGTTATGGTAAAAGATCAAATTTTGTCCTACATACATATGCGTTTGCCACTCTAGGATTGGAAAGTTGAGTAGCGGTACAATTGTACTTGGTCAGGCCTTCGCTCCTCTGGCTGTTTCACTATGTTGGTGTATTTCTGCAACCGAGTGGGAGGAATTTGATGTGCCTGACCACTAGTATATGGTTTCGGTGTGATGATTTAAGCAAGCTAGGTCTGGACTTGGAATTTATAGTGCATCGAAGATTTGGAGACATTGGCAAGGACTTTTCATGTGCGTTGACCTTATAAATTGTGTGAATTTATATGAGCAGCTGAATAGGTTTGACATTTCTGGCCCATGCAGTTGGTTGGATGATTACATGTGTTTACAATGTTGCTTTTTATGCCTCGTGTATCCAAACTATAATTTTATGCGAACCATGGTGTAGTAGGATTTTGCCCTTCGATACATGTGATTGAAATAAGGAAACCCCGGTTGAGTCTCCATTATTAAGCCACCTTTTCAACCAGTATGCAGTTCAATAGTTACCAAAAGGGTGGTTGTATTAGAAAACAAATGGGTGATCAGTCCTTTGCTCTGCACATGTCAATGCTGGAAGCAATGTTCCTGCTTCAACAAAATCACAATTGGTAAACAAGGAAGCTTCATTCATCCGTAGCACCAATGCAACTAACTGGCAAAAAAAGAAATTTTAGTAAAGGAGGGTCATAGCCAGCCAAGGCAAACCAAGCATGTAACTGGATGATCTGGAAACACAAAACTTAGTTCAACCAGCTAACGCTCATGCATGATACAACAGCAGATAAACCCAGCCAGCCAATAATGCTAAGGAGAGATTCCTCGAAATTTGATAGTAGTGTGGCCATGGTTATATTGGCAATATAGTTTGTTCTAACAAGCTCCGCTTTTGACAACAAAGAGTCTGCCCTCTGCAGTTGAAATTTGACAGGGTCTGGATGATCGTCGGATTCAAGTGGAGATTTGCACAAGGTACTCCACCCTAGGGATGATGCTGCACCAGGAATACGCTTAGTGTCCCAGATAGACCAATTTATAATGGTTAAGTGTTCAAGTGGAGTACAACTATAATGTATGAAGCTTCTAATGTCATAGCGGGTGCGTTGGTTGGCTGCATATATGCTGTTATACTGTGTTTACCTCATTTGTAACAAAAAGGTACTGTGTTTACCTAAATTGCTCGTGATAAGACTTGACCAACATCACATTCTTTCCAAAGTTTTCTGCTTTACTTAGGATTATTGTACGTAATTCCTTCTAGTACCTGTTCTGGTTTCAGCTTCTTTTATTAGGGGACTTATTTTGATGCCATTAACTACGCAGTGTTATGGAAGCTAATAGTTTAGTATTTGCTCCATGTTGGTTGGTCTGATTGTTGCATAAAGCTATTGGATTTTTCCTTGCGCAGTCTGTCTTTGACTCCTCTTGTACTTGTGAGTTAATTTTTACAGAGGTTTACAATAAACATATGTTCCATGACTTCAAAAATAGGTGAAACTGTTTGCATTAGCTTGGTGATGAGAAAATGTTTATTTAGCTTAGATGCTTGCTCTTTAACTGCATCTATTTTATCTTATGTGTGGAGTATCTTTCCTTCTGTTGTTGTTTTTTTTCTTTTGTTTTTTTGATAAAGGTTTGTCACTGTTTAACTGTTGGCAGTTATGTCCTAATTATTTGTTCCCAACTGTGTAGATTTGTAACTACGACAATTGGCTTCTTTATGAACATTCAGAACTTTTAATCTATTGATTTGCAATCTATTAAATAAATGGCTGTCTCCCTTAGGTTTCCTACAAGTGGCTGAGTCGTAATTTTTTGCTGCCATCAGATTCTTCAAAGAGGTAAATGATTGTATCAGAAGTAGTTGTTTAAGTTAGATTCCCTCTGCTAATATCGGTTGCTTGTTTTCCATGTAGGTTGCTCCACAAAATTGTCGAGAAACATGGAGATGCGATGGAAGTAGTATATGCCTTGTCTGGCTGGTTGAAGAATAGTCCTTCAGTTTACCATATTAGGCTTGTTTCTGGGCCTAAACTTGCAGGTTAGAAATTGTTATGGGGAAATCCACATTCATCCCATCACTAATAAATCCCTTCGTGCTGTGTTGAAATGTGTTCCTCTTCTTCGATGTTACACTTGAACAATTACTTTAGTCCTAACTCATTGGTCTGTCTTCTATTCCCTCTTTTTACCTGTACTCTCGAACCTGCCTTTGATTAATTTTGCTTTTCCTTGGTACTATCTATGTCAAGCAGCACTTCTGTCAGGTGTGGATCCCCGTATACTTTTTCTAGTATTGTTCATGAAGTTATAAGCCCTAAGATAACTTCAATAATTTGCAGTTTGATTATATTAGATTTAGACTGCAAGGTTTTGGGAAATTTGCCAAATTTCAGTTGTTATTTACACAAACAAACTAAAGTTTGGGAGATGCGAGTTGTTCCGTACTCAAAACATATTTTGCATTATGAGAATGTCTTTTATGAACGGAATCTACCGTACTGACACCAGCAGCTATCATATTTCAGCATACGCTTGGTTATACAATGTGTATTAACTTTTCTTGATTGAAAAGCGGATGAAAGTTCTTTTAACGGATTCCTGTATTTTCTTGGTTGGTCCAAAAAAGAGTAGGAATAACCCTTGGAAGTGTCTTTGTCTTGAGTTCTTGCAGAAGCTAAACAAGATTTCGATGGCAGTTGTTCAGTCCATGTGTACAGTGTCCAAGCTTGCATCCCAAAGGATCCAGCGTCACTTTGGAATGCAGAATATGTGCAAGCCGAAGAACTGTTTAGGCAGCCCCCCGCAACTGATAATTGCTTGCGAGATAACAGGTATAGTTCTTCTATGTTGGAGTTCATGAGCATACCCTACTTGTGTAGCAACGACCAACACCGAGACTTATACTCAATGCCTATCTGTTTTCCCTGCAAAAACTTCCCTCTCTCTCTCTCTCTCTCTCTCTCTCTCTCTCTCTGTGGGAATTTTTCCCCCCCGAAAAATTGGGGAATACTCTCCCCTTTTGGGAAACTCCAAAGCTTCCCCTCTCCCGCCTTTTCTCTGTTTCTGTTTGATAATGGAAACTACTAATCGATTTTACGAAATCCTTCCTTTTTTGTTTACAAGGTTTCAAACATAAAAAACTGCACCTGCTGCAAGAAAGACTAAAGTAATTAAACTCATTGTGATGTTCTTATTTTTCTGCCAAGTTTTTGTGAACATATATGGCCATTCAGCTGGAACTTCTGTACATATATACTTGTGCTTCAACTTACTATGGTCAACCCTGACTTCAGTCATCAGGTGTGCAACCATATGAAACTCAGCATAGTGCAGTTTAATGTGTTCATTTCCTGATACTCATTATTGTCTTTTCAGGTTATGCAGAATTTCAAATTCCTTTGTCAAGCGCAGTACTGAGGGCACAGCCACCAGCATTGCAGTTCCGCAACCCAAAACTGCAGGGATGGCAGGGCCATCCAGAAGTAATCCTTCTAATCAAAATTTGAATATTCCTCAACCTCAGCAAAAGAAAGTTCAGCAATCAAGCCCAAAGGTCGGTCTACAAACTACCCATGTGGTAAAAGATATCAAAACTGAGATTCCAGTTACAGAGGGTCACAAACAGGTCGCCAAGGGTTCTTCAGACAAAGAAAAAGTTCCTCAATTGCCTGCTAATAAAAAGAAAGGCCAGAATGAGAAAAATACTTCAGGAAATGGGGGCTCGTTGGCAAATATGTGGGACCGTGCATCTACAAAGCCAAAGCCCAGTACTGCCACAACAAAAACTACTATTATTATTCCAAACACTACAGGTTTGTTTCCATTCACTCTTAGCCGGTGGTAAAGCAAAACAGATGTACTTTCTATCTGACCTTTATTTTTAAAATATACGTATTTTAGTCTCTTGTGCGGAAGCTCAAATCTGTGCTCAAGAGGCAGTAGAGGCTGCAGATAGTGATGATGATGGCGAAGATTTTAATTTCAAGAGAGCTTCCAATGGTGAAGGCAGTAGAAAGAGAAGGGTTGTTTTTGATTTTTCAGACGAAGACGATGAATTTAAAGATGCTGTAAATCTAGCATCACCGGATCCCCCCAAAAGGAAATCTTTTCTGGATAAACAAAGTAGTAAATCCTCAGTTCCCGAGAAAAACAATTTTGATATTGACATGGAAAAAGAGAATAAACCAAAAGCAAAGGAAGATAAAATAGCGGAGAAGGCAATTAACCAAGCACCACCAAGGGCAGATTCATCGCTAGTCAGCAAAGGCAAGACTGCTGAGATTTCATCTTTAGAAAAAGTCCACAGTCCCATTCCTGAAAATAATGCAAAGGATAAAGTGACTAATGCAGCTCCAACTTCACCTAAGAGGAGAAAAGTGATGAAGACACGAATTGACGAGCGTGGGAGAGAAGGTATGTGCAAGAGGCCTTCCCTCTATTTTCAACTTGCCGGTCTTACTGTTGTTTCTGTGGTGAAAAGTTTCACTTTGTGCGTCATTCTAGTATGTCTCTCTGTATGATGATGTTTATGCTTTTAATGCTACTTATTTCCAAGACCTCTTGCTGAATCAGCTCATATTTAGATGTAGAACTCCCTCACTACGTTCTTAGTATCATATCTCTCTTAAATCAATGTTGTGTAATATTAACATAATCACTGTGTACTCAGTTAAAAAGTGAAATGCAACCATCTTATGCATATTGTTTCCTGAAAGGTGTTCTGTAATGCAGTTCTTGTTTTCTTTGTTTGTTCTCTACCTGCTTACATCTGTTGATTGTTCATATTATGCTTTAGTAACTGAGGTCGTGTGGGAGGGTGAGGAGGCAGAGACCAAAGCTGATAGTCATGCAGTGACGAAAACAGAAAACACCTCAGCTGACAATACTGTCAACAGGTAATTTGAATAGTTTCTATTATATTTGATCTGTTAGTTAACTCTGAGTTTTTTATAGAACTCCTTGAATACAATATCTCACGACTGAGCCGGTTATTTTCTGATAACATCCACCACAGTTGTTCCCATCTTCAAAGCAGTGGCAACTTTCAGTATTACTGCATTTGAAAATATTGGTTTCACTGTAGAAATAGAAAATAAAAAAGATGCCCGTGAATTTGACATTCCGTTTCCTGGTTGTCAATACAACTCGATATGGTAGTTATTTTGCTTTCATCTGATGACACTGCTCAAAATGTTGCGTATGAATACAGGGCACCTGCTGCTAAGAAGTCACCAGCCGTGGGGAACACTGCTCCATCTAACCCAGGTGGCAAAGCAGGAAATAAGAAAGCTGGAAATGTGAAGGATCCTAAACAAGGGAATATTATGTCTTTCTTCAAGAGGGTTTAGGTTGACCAGTTGACTACAGGAGAATTCCGTGTATTAGCCGGTGGCTAGTGAGCTTGTCTTTTTTGGGAGTGCTAATTTCTAGTGTTTCTGTTCCTGTATTATTCGCCTTTTTTCATCCTCTTCTCTTTTTCCTGAAAGCTGTGTAGCCTTTTCTGTATTGATTCTGGTTGATGTTATGTGCGAATATGGTTTCAATTAATGGAAACATCTCTCTCTCTCCCTCTCTCTCTCTCTCATAAAATTGGCTGCCTAGTTCGGCATTCTACTGTATCAAGGCCGAAAAGCCAAGTGAAGGTGCTTCTGGCGGTTGTTTCAGGGAAGGTCATAACTTTGCTCACTCGCGCCCAAGTTATTAGTAGTTTGGATTTGGTGGTTTGAACTCATAACAAGAATCAAACCAAGGGTTCTGCTCTTCTTGAGTCCCGACCATCCAGTTTGTGGATCGTTCTCGGGCTTACTTGAAGCAGAACTTTCCATTTTTAAGAACACATGAAAAAATCATGTTAAATTCATGTTGATCAGCTATATCAATGAATAATTGTTACAGATTTGCCTTGATTTACATGGATGTATCAAGTGTGACAATGTTTTTCTTAAAGATATATGCGTTTGGAATCATAATAGCGGGTGCTCATCAACACGAATTTAGACATGATTGATGATCTAGATAAGGTCTAAAACATGGAAAGTCCAAAATCATCAAAGTAGGCCCAAAAATAGCCCACAAATGGCGAACAGGACGGACAAGTAAAGGGACTGTAGAGAATCTGTCCTCAAAATAGAAACTGACAGAATTTTCAATTCTTAAGATTGGCTAAAAGCCCGATAATTACTTGCAGAATCTATTTTAGTGAAGATGTTTTGAAAAAGAAAAAATAGCTACTACCCATTTCTCGCAAAGCTACCAAAACAAATTCAAAACAAGTTTCAATAGTCAATTTAAAAGAAAATGGAACAAAAGTGAACCGGACTTCATTATAGGTTCCAAAGGAGAATGATGTACACTATATACATTCAGCCATGTAATATCCTTTATGTTTTCAGCCTTCTCGAATCAAGTTTGTAGGTTCGCTCATAACATACTTCGGTAGTTCATATTTTGCACCTGCAACAAGATTATTGAGGCAACTCAGATGTTAGAAGTGAGTAACACCAAAAGACAAAACTGAAAGTAAAAGATCGAACAAAAGGAAAGCAAAAAAACAATAATTCGAGTACCTCTTTCATCATAGCATATTGTCAAATCAGCACTTTGAACAATGACTCCAGCACTGTCCACAATTGCTTGTGCGAGGGTTAGATCAGCTTCTGCAGCAGCGCGAAGGGCATCCCAAATTTCTAGTGCCAATGAAAATGGTAATCATTTAGAATTTTGCAGACAGTGGACGATGTTCATGCCACAAGGATACAACGAAAGAGAATGTGCATATGTTACAAAATGAAATAACAGTAGAAGGAAAACAAAAGAAAAAATGACAAATACGTCAATCTCCATTCTGCCCTTATCTTGTGAGCTGCCATACTATGGCCATGGTAGATATTTTCTTGTCCATTTGTCAACACAAAAACAAGGGGAACTGGACCCCAGATGTCATGCTCGAGAAGAAGGCCAATGCCCAATTTGGTAGAAGCCAAACTGTCAACAACAATTGCAAATTATCTTATTTGTAAATTGCCTCATTTGCAATGATGCAGCTTTATCTTTTTAATTTGGCTGTATCTCCCCTGATTTTACACAGAAGAGAAGAACGTACGGTGCAGTTCACACCTAATAAGACAAGCCAATGACTGGGAGTAATATTTTCCTTTTGACAGCGCTTCCGCCTACAGTTTTGAGGTCTCATTGACTTTTTCATTACGAGTCACTCATCAGTTGCCAGATTTGCTGTCTAAGAAAGAATTTCCTTGAGTTTCAGACATTTAAAAGCAGAAGATCAGTTGACAAGTTTCCACCAGTGAATGCAGTGTAAATGTCAGACACCACTGTTGATCATGAAGGAGAAAACTTTCTGTTCATTCCAGCCGTGGTTCTTAACAAAAATGTCAAAAACTGGGCAATGATTGATTTCGCCCAAATTCCCACAGCATATCCATAATACTTTAATCAAAGAAGAGAGACTATCCCAACATTTTGACATGCTTGTAGATTTTTAAGCACTCCTCACATTTGGGTTTTTGCTCCTCTGATAGCATTTTCAAATAGGAAGCAGCATGCATCTATTCACCTCTATTTTCTAGAAAAGTCAGGTCTTACTGTTATTAAGAACTTATCTAGAATGGTAGATGTAAGAATACCTTTCCTGCCACCATAGTGAGGAGCAGTGTCCCAGAACTCCTCACGCATCTGCAGAAGTTGGCTCTTTGTTATTTGTGGCGAATGCTTCCAAGGTTTTGGCTTTTCAATCTTCTTCACTGTTCCTGTGATTTTCAGAAAGTCCCAATAATGGCATTAGTAGTGGGCCAACAACGTATACAAGCGTATTGAGGATCAGTTCTCCCTTTGTCATAGCTCAAAGAATACAGTACATAGAACTAATCCCAAAGTCATCAATCCTAAAAACTGAAACCTAAGTCCAAGATATTGGATGTATGACAGTTGTTAAGAACCCATACGACTGAAGAAAACACAGCACAGGATGTCATGATCGCTCTCCTATCTAGATTTTCCAATTTTTGAATCTTAATTTTCAACTTCTCTCTTCAATACATTCGGCTCTGCTGGAGTGTTCGGGGGAAATGAGAGAGGGACACATTAAAGGGAGAACGGGTTAAATCTGTAAGAAGTATGGGTTGACAGTGGAGAATTTAAACCTGGGGAAATTGAAGGGAAAATGGGTACGAAAAGTTCATGTCAATTCATGATCTAATTGCATCATAGTCAAGCGACTCAAGCCACTTAATCTGGCAAGAGATGATAATTAACAGCCCTTACTGCAAGGGATCTTTATCGGCACTGCCAAATGGAAAAGAGAGGAAAGATTTGTTTAGACTAATAAAAGATGAATTAGCTTCTTTTTTCATATCAGCTGATCTTCTAAATGGTTGACAAAAAAGAAGCCCAATATATGGTGGATTACCAGCCGCTCCTAAAGCTTTCTTATTTTAAAAATTATTGTCAAGGTAGAACAAACTTTTATAGAAGAAATAAATCGACCACAACCTGGAAGGGCATTCCAGGATATACCACGAGTCAAAACAGAAAATCGAAAAATTTAGTGTGACAGGAGAGCTTATCTTAAACTTCCACTCTATAACAACAAAGGCAATAAACAAATGTTCAAGATATTACCATAAAGCATCTTGAGTTCTACAAGCTATTCCTCAACATATTCCAAAAGCACAAACTTACCCGGTCCATTGAAGGACCCAAATATCACTTGGGCTAAAAGGGCAGTACAACCTGGTGCAAAATCTGGACATTGGTCAAGCTAGAAGTAATTAGCTGAAGCACACTTGTTACACTTCACTAAGCCAGTGTACCACAACATATACTACACATGCTTCTACTTCACAGAAATAACAGCTTGCATTATCTTGGGCCAATTTAACTGTGTTCTGAATCACTGACTTTATGCCTAATATAAGCAACCAGAATTGTCTCAAGTTTTCCAGTATCATGCCAAACTTCAACATCAAAGATCAACTTCTGAAGTACCCTTTGTCCGAATCATCAAATGAATGATAAAAAATACTAACTACCAAACAGGTTGACTTCATGCCAACATCTACACTCAAATCCCACCAACTTGATTCAGAAGACCTACCCCAATTAAGTTCAGCTCATTGGGACCAAGCCCAATAAAGCATTTTAAATTAAGTATTAATTATTACCATCACCATGTCTACTCTGCACTGATGTAGAGATCTTAACTCCCACAGACAAAGCAACACGCATACAAAGCAGACTCACAGATGAAGATGCTCCAAGTAAAAATAAAACAAAACTATACTTAAAATCAATTATTTTTTGGAGGATCCCCACACCCGTATCCAAATTCAGATCCATATCCACACATCCTTAATTTCCAAGATTGAGGTGTCGGACCCTTAGATATACACCCGCACACGTTTCGGTTATCTAGGTTTTCCCTTTTATAAAATACATTTGAAAAGTTTTCAAAAAAAAAGGCCCAACAAAAACAAAACGTCAAAACCTTAAGACGGGAAACCTAGATAACTGAAACGTGGGAATGCCTTACTTGTCAAGCCTTTGTTTAGCCCAACTTAGGTACATATACATGTTTTTGTCTTCCTTTAGGTTTTGTTTCCGTTGGGCATTTTTTTGAAAACTTTTCAAATGTATTTTTTATAAGAAACCAAACCAAACAAATTTGAACCTTAAGTACCACCCAATGTGGGTCGGCTACATGAATGTGCTTTCTCCATTAAATTCTGTTGATGGTATTGTGTTCCACGGAATCCAAGAAACCTAGGTCTTTTTGAACTACGGAATCAATAGCCAGTCTTGATCTACCTCTACCCTTGGTGCTACCGTCTACCAACACGGACATGGGTGCGGGTGTATATCTAAGGGTCCGACACCTCAATCTTGGATGCGTGGATATGGATCCGAATTTGGATACAGGTGCGGGGACCACAAACACAGTAGGTGATGAACACACCCACAATAGCACGAAGAAAACAATTGATCACAATTGGGAATCACAACACGAGATATACGTGATTCCACAAGGTTGCCTACATTAACCGCTCACACCAATTTTCACAATCATATTCAATGAAGAAAAGTAGTCAAATATCTAGCCAAAATTCTACGTGCCAGGGTTTATATCGACAAATTACCATATCTCCCTTGTACTCAAAAGAAATCATGAATGTGTGGTGTAAGTTGTTCAGAACGAACAAATAACAATACATACATTTTTTCCTACTCGTTTACATAATCACAAACATAGACATCTACACATTTTTTTCCCTGACAACCTAGGTGTCCGGGCCAGCTTACAGGCATCCGACAGATTGATCTGGGAGACCAATCACACCGTTCACTGACGCGGCCCAATTAAATCCCAAACAAAGCTCCGTATGTACTGCCCCAAACGAGTTGGTCCGGAATAGCAAACAATGAAGAATCGGATTTGAACTGATAGAGAACATCAAAAACAAACTAAAAAGAACAGATACAATCATCTGAAAACTACTGCGAATCAAACGAAAAAGTTGATTTCGCGAGATGTGGCGATAAACTCACCCTCACCTTTGGCCTCCGACGATCCAGCACACCCCATGCTAATCCTCTTTGCACAATCGCGAGGGCAACAAAAAGGAAGCTCAGAAAATCATAGGAGAAAATAGGCTGCTCGGAGAGGTGTCTGAGTGTTTGGGGGGTGGGAAAATTTTGCAGCTATTTTCCCGGAAAGCGCAGGAAATTTAGAGAAGTTGGAGTGGGATAGGGGTCAAAATGGGTTTGGTTTGCTCTCAATAATAAGAAATTGGGTAAGTTACATTAAATCCCACTCAACTACGATCTATTTTCGCTTAATCTCCCTAAAGTTTGAAACTCAGCATCTAAACCCTCTTAAACTACACAAATCCAAGATGTAAAAATTGGATCCGCGGAAAATCACGATTTACCCTCTTGCCCGTCAATAATCAGCCCACCGTGTTTTTTTCTTCAACTTAACCTTCACGCTTAACATCCTCGAAAACCACCGCCGCATCGAAAATCAAATCCAGTCACCCCACTCAAATGAAAGTTACTCCAACCCTAATCACTTCATATCCTGCTATTGCCCGCGATTTCTCCATAACTGACTCTACCAGTTACGTTATTTTATTCTTTTCCTAGCCTCTTCTAACTCCTTGAAAAATTATCCTTAAACTAGGGGAAAGGGGTAATCTCCTAATGAAATCTTATTCATCGTGTCATGTTTTGCTCACATGACAAGTTCCATCCAAAATCTTAATGTTTTGCTAACGGGATAAGTTGAGTTTATTGTAATTAGAAAGTTAAGTGAAATTAGTCAAAGTTGAAGGGGGATTAATGTAGTTTACCCTAAGAAATTTTGGAGAGTGGAGAGAGAAAGGAGTAGTGGCGGTTGGCTGTCAAGTTCCGATTTTCCGTAGGGGGTGAGATGTTATTGGGTATGGTTCGGTCTACAGTGAATGTGTGTGATGAGGTCTACCGACACATAAAATCTCATACGAATCTAGAACCGTCTAATACATACACGTATATCTGTCCCATAGATTGGGATGTCTTCTTTTTCTTTTTTTTTTAATCCATCAAAACCTAATATATTCTATCTTACAAAATTTGGAGAAGGGATGGATGCTTACGAGAATAGAATCATGTCCATATGCATGGGAGTATAAGAAGAGCACGCACTGCACTGCACTCCACTTTCAATATTTTTTTAAGACGTTTATTTTATTTAACTTATTTTCCTTTGGTTGGTCTACTTTTATTGTTAGAAAACCTTCTTTTTGTTTCTAATAAAAAACAGTTGACTTTCTGCATTCGTTTGAGGGGAGAAATCCAAAAAGTGAAAACAAAAATCGATCGAACTTGAAATTCTTTTTCATTCATTGATTGGACTCCTAAAGATTTGAAGTGCGTGTGAGGTCATGATCAATGATAAACTGGTTAAAAAAATAAAAATAAATAAATAAATTCACATAAGCAAGCTACCGGAAATCGTCTAATTGAAGCTTGATCAAGAATTCTCCAAATATCTCATCACCTAAGCCTAGCCTAGTAGCCTGCGAGTAACTTCTCTCAATAATTAGAGCCTGAAGTCAAAATAAATAGATTTGCCAACTACTTAAAATAGGTGATGAAGTGTCCATGGCATCTGAAGTTTTCCCTCTTTTTTCAGCTATAAACACAACCATGCTTATCAATAGAGGCATAAAATTGCAAATGAGAAAGGAATAGATTGCTGCACCTGCACAAAAGACACTGTGTAAAGCTAAACATAACCAGAATCTAGCATACAAATTTAGGCACAAGCCTGAATGATCTTTGTTAGGCTACAGTGTACAAAGTCGGTCCTTGACTCCGGGGTTGGCTCAACTACAGACAAGAAGAAGCATGCATCACAATCCATCGGAAAACAAAAGCCGGGAGAGTATTAAGAAGTCGCGGTGTAATCAGAACTTGAATGAATCACCATATTTGCTCCTATAACGGTCGTACTTTGGATCGTCATAATTCACAGGCTTCATCTCCACAGGTCTCTGTTCCATCCCTACTGCTCCAAAACCCGTCTCTACACTTTTCTCCCGTCGATGCTTTGTCCTTTCTTTCTGGCTCTTAGACCTATTATGTTGACCGTAAGGTGGGACCTCCCCTGATCCATAGATTTCCGCATATTCTTGCCGTTTTGATGATCTGTGCTTGCTTGACAGAGAAGGGTCTTTGAAACTGGCTGATCTTACGGTAGGCGGTTTCATCTCCGAATACTTGTCACCAATATTGGGAGTATGGGCTTGTCGGGTTTCAGAGAGAGGAGTGGGAGTTCTTTGCTTTCGAACCAAGGGCGTCTCAGCCCCATCTTCGGGCATTTTCATAGAATCTTTCAGTGGAGTGAGACCACCGCTCTTGGAAATCTTGCGGTTGAAACGAAGGGGGATGAAGTAGAGGAAGATCCCAGCCAATGCTTCAAGTGCGAGCTTGGATAGATCAATTATGAGCCTTCCAAAAGAAGGCCACCCCTCTGCTTCTTGATCCTCCTTGATGGGTTCAACAATAGGAGTGGATTTCTCCTTGCTCTGTTGGTCATGAGAGTCACTTTCTGATGGATGTTTCTGCACCTGTAATTGACATAGATTCAGCCGCAAAGAGAAGAAAGAATAAAACAAACACTAGAACTATCTGGAATGCACATGCTCTTATGGCAATGGATCGTCACCAAATGAGAAATTGTTCAGAACACAGAGACCATAGGAGGAAACAAGTCCCAACAGATACTCCATGAGTCTGCTTTGGAGAGAGATAAAATCACAGTTGTCTTCAGTCAATTTGGATACTGACAACCATTTGGCCAGACTCATCTCTGAAAATTTTCAATTTCTAATTCCACCTTCAAGGAAATTAACAAAACGGAAGTGAAAATGCATAGTAAGAGTATTACCACTTTGTAGAAACAAGAAGGTCCAAATCCCTGTTGAAGCATGCATGAAGCATATCCTACTAGGATGGCACCAATGACCATAAGTACATCTGCCAAGAGAAGCAATGGATTATACCAATATTCAGCAGGAAATGCAATCTGAAATACGCAGTTAAAAATAGAATTGATGCATCAGAGTTTAAAAAGGTCAAATTTAACTATGTCCTTCCCAAGGGCCCACTTCGTAGTAATCCACATGCTAAAGCACCCTTAAGGCTGTCCTGTGGTCATAGATTTGCAGAGGGATACAACAGGGAAACTAAAGTACAAATTTAGCATTTAGATTCACCTTTTCCCTTTCTTTTCCAATTCCTCAAATCCTTGATCCAAACACAACTTAAGTGTATACATCTCTAATCATAAAAGTAGGGACCCATCCATAACTACCTTGGTGTACTTCTCGTGACGATATCAACTATCAACCTAAGATATGACCTCTTAGCGTGGAAGTACCAATTTCATGCTTACCGTACCCGACAACCCTTAAGCTGAAGGATATTGGAAACAACCAGCAAGCATGGACACGTTCAATTTCAATACACTTCATTTACCAGCATCAAGTATTGTAATGATTACCTTGTAAACCCAAAACACGAGTAGTTTTTTCCTTGAGGATCATTACAGAACCCTTCTCCTACAGGGCTTGCACCATTACAGCTACAACCAAAATTTGGTCTTTGAAAAGTTTCAACCCAAATATGCCAAATCCCTTGCATACTTGCCCATCAGACTGGAGCATGACTTATCAAAGATAGACAAACTAGAAAAGTTAACACCCGGCTTTAAGCATGCCCCAGCTTGGCTCATTCAACATCATCTCAAGGTTTAAAAAAAAAGGAATAGGAAAGCTAATTTGTCGAGTGAGAATATATCCGATGACAGGTAGATTGATTGGCATCTGAAATGGCTAGTCACACGAGTATGCGCGAATGTCCCCAAATAAAATTTACAGCAACCGGTTCCCTACACGCCACAGAACCAAGCTTCTACTTAACCAAATCTATCTATCTATCTATCTATAAATCTATATCTATATCTATATCTCTATATCTATATCCTATAGGTATGTGTTCAGGCCTACTAATCCTCAAAACCTCCATCCCTAATTTTCTAGAGTTTTGATTTTCTTTTAATTTGTTTAAATTGGGAGGGTGGTGGCCCAACTTATCTCTCCACTACACGTGTGTCAGTGTGTGGTTCTCACAACAAAGTGTCGAAACCGCGCAAATTATTTTTTTTGTCCCGTGCATCGAATGAGCACAACACTAGATGATAAAAAAATAGTTTAATATTTTTTCTGATTCTGTGTTCGATACAAGCTAGCATTGGTCTCACTTTATGCATCGAAAGACATGTGGTGGAAAACAAATTTGGGGTACCACGTAACAGTGGTCCCGTACATCGACCGGGCACAAACACTAGTAATAATGAAGAAAGAAAGAAAGAAAGATAGATAGAATGCATAATACAATGTGAGGGCAGCGAAAGTAAATATGGGAAAATCAAGTCAGTATACTATTTTTGCAGAAGGATAGTACAGTAAGCAAATCTCAATGCAACAATTCCCTAATGATTACAAGCCTACGAGTAACTGCTACCATTTATCAGTGGAAAATTGAGGTTCTCCATTAAGCAAATAGCTGAATTGTAAACAAAGTAAATCAGATGCACACGCCAAACAAACTGTGCACCATTGCCAAAGAAGGATAAAGGATGGGAAAAAGCAAATATTTGAGCAGACACGCCCACTCAGGAAAATGACAAAAGCATCAAAAACCGTGATTTTCTACTGAAAAAAGGCATCAATTAGTTGTTTGCTTGAGTAATTGCTTTCCATAGCACTTTTCTCTTCTCAATTGTGGTTGTCCAGTTGCAGCTAATGTGTACCCCCACCCCCTTCCCGATCATGATAATCAGAGCTTCCACAAGTGTAAGCATCAAGATAGCAACTCGATGTTTTGAATGACATTCTAGAATCTAACCCTAGCATCTTTTCCAGGCATCAACTTCAATAAGTTGCTTGCCAATCGGTGCCACCAATGGATGTCATCACACAAGGTAAACAAATCAAATCTTTGTTGGACACCTAGTGTAGTTTCTCATCATTTTACCCTCCAAGCGGGGCAGTGCCGGTCCAAATTCAAGATAAGTTCCACCCCAAAATCTTTCACTTAAGCTTTACCTAAATCCGGCCTAAGCTAAAATATGATCATTGAACTTGGCTCCACATAAATGGACTAACCGGGATCTAGGGGATATAGTGAGATGTCTACCTCCCATCCATGTTAGAGTTCTTGACTATTAGGCATGGCTTCCTCCTCAAAGATCATGAAAGTAAGAGGTCAAGAGATCTATTTTGGGTAGGGCTCGAACATACCCTTGTCTCTTACAGACTCGAGCATTCAAATGACAAAGCAACTTGCTAGACAATGCACCTTGCTCTAACTCATACAACCAACCTTCAATTAATCTCCTTTGTTTTACAGATAATACAGATATGGTTCATCTAATGCAGGTCTTGATGAACGGCGATAAGTAATCCTCTCAAATCCTTCTGTTGCATTCAAATACCTAAGCTCATACTTTAGAAAAGTACATTATGACAAAATTGCATAAATGTCAACGATAATAGACCATATGCAAAGCAGTTGGTTTATATGTAAAGAAGTGGAACAGAAGTTGATCCTTCTGCTTCAACAACACAAATAATGTTATTGTACGGGGTTTAAACCTGTGGAAGAAATTGAGCTGTACTGATAATCGCATTCCTCTTGGTTAAGGGAGATTTGACGAAGAGCAGCATTTCCTCTATCAACAACTAGTAATGAACACGTAGGGCGAACATATATCACATCAAAGTCAGTTGAGAACTTGGCATCCTCACTTGGCCCATCCCTATACCCTGCTACATTTGATTTTCCGCCAGCAATTGTTGTCACGCCTACAAGGTTTTATAGAGCACGGCGCTTCAGAAAATATCCAGTGTTGCCTCCAACTTAAGTTTTAACCAAAGTTGATAATTTAAAAATAGATTTAGAATACAATTTTCACTTTAAACTTTGACCATTTCAAAGTACCTTTGTCAATTTTTACTTCAACAATACTCAAAAGAAAATAGAACCTTTGGGATATCATTCTGTTTTCCCTTTTCCAGAATAAAGTTCGCATCTCAAACAGAAAAGCTAAAATAACCTCCAACTATCATCTAGGATAACTAACTAGCACATAGCACACACACACACCTCCTTCTCCTATTTTCCTGATGGCAAGGTTCGAGGTATCAGCAACATACACGTTTCCTTTATCATCCATAGTTACACCCTGTGGATGACTGAAACGAGCATCACTTGGTTTTCCGTCTACATGGCCTGTGTAACCTTGGAATGAACCAGCAACCAATCTTGCCCTGCTATCTGCATCAATAAAATTTTGAAACAGAAAAACAAGTAGAAACCCCTTAAATTCAAATTTAAAACAAAGCAATTTCTACCAATCCACAAAGCAAGCCATTTCCATTCCACCCATCACTTTAAAAACAAAGAAGGGAACATATCAGCATTTCCCGCCAAAGACATTAGCCCTCAGTCTGGTTGCTAAGGGAACCAATGAAACAAATTACTTCGTAAACTTCAGAATTTTAACAATTTCATCATTCAAGATTCCAGGGAACAACAATCACCAATCAACTATCCTAAGTATCAGTTTGCGAAAAGTGGTACTCAGTCTCCGGAAAAAAATTCAAACGTTGTGCAAGAAAATGAAAACATTTTCTCATTTCATCTATTCACTTCTCCATAACAGCAAACCGTGTGTCTTTACCGCTTATGGAAACTATGACAAAAAAATAACGCACGTGTACCCAATTTTCAATTGGCAGATATACCAAGAGAGTAAAAGGCGAGCACTCACATTGGGACAAGGGCGGAGTAATCCGGACAATGTTGCTATTAACTGAATCGACAGCATATAATTCACCATCTTCTGAGACGCGAATTTTGTAGGGCACAACTCCAAGCCCATTCCCCTCCACAACAGTTTCAACATGGTACCCATCCTCAAATTGAAGAACATTTCCATCTGATGAGTAGAAAAAAATCACATCATATATCCTTAGTAATGCATATGAACACGCAGGATATAGGATATACATGTTGTTCGATTCACGGGAAGGACAAGATAAGTGAACCTGGGATAAATTATCCCAAGAAGAGCATTCTAGTCCTTTGGGTCACTAAAATAATCAGAGATAAGGTGTCCCATCCGCTTCCCAGGACAACTAATCCCTCGCATGCGGATGTGGGTAAAAAGGTTACCCAGCATAGAAGGTCCAGAAACACAACAACAAGCACAACATTTTGCACGTGCATATGTGGCAGTGCCTCATTGGTAGTCGAAAACTAGAAATTCATCCAGTTGCCAACGAAACACTCCCGCCTAGGCACGTTGTGCAAAATGTTGTGCGCGTTATCGTGTTGCTAGACTTTCTCTACTCGAAATCAGTTATCCCGAACCACTCTTGCATTATCAAACGCTGATTAATTTGTTCATGTACCTTCTTATCTGCTAATCAAAAACAAATGTGCCCTATAGCGCACAAAACGTTCGTCCAATCACTCGCCAACAACGGAAAGCATAAATTAAGGCTGGTACTTGCCTGAATGGGGTATTTTGGAGGAAGACCTCGTCAATTTGAGAAGAGAGTTCAAGTGTTTCATCAAGGGTCCTGAATAAGAAATATCAGTATATACCCAAAAAAAAAAACAAAAAAAACGTATCACTGCTAGTATCATGTACACACACACACACACACACAGAGGGGGTGGGGGGTTGATACCTGCAGGAGCAGCATTGGCTTGGAATCGGAGAAGGCAAGTGAGGGACAAGGTTAAGAAAGTGAGGAAAACGAAGAATGAATATGATCTCATGGCTGAATCTCAACAAACCGAAGTCAGAGAAATAGGAGAGAGAGAACTATGGAAGAGATTTGAGAGCAGTTTCTGATGTGATGAGGTGAATGTAGAGAGAGAGAGAGAGAGATTGAAACACCCCGCGGCGTGGGTTTTGCAAGTGGCGGGGGCTTCAGGAGCTGGGAACACTACACAAGGGGCGAGTAGCACTGTACTTTAGCTTACAGCTTACTTTCCGCTCTTTTTTACTTGTACTACCAATAAAGTGTTTTTTTTATTTCTCATTTATCTGTCCGGAAAGGGAGTTTTTCTACTCGGAAAAGAAAATTAGAAACAGAGAAGTTCTGAAGGAGGAATATAATTTTGACACCCTTTTATTTTATTTTCTGAAAATTAAAATTAAGTATTTATTTTTTAAATTAAAAATGATGTATTATAAGAGAATAATCTGTCACGTAAAGAATAAAATAAGTACTTGAAAAATAACAATCTAAACGGAACCGGAAAAATTTCATAAATAGAGCTTACGAATACAAAGTTCCCGAGTGAGATCTACCCCTCTTTGTCTGCCAACAGAAGAAATTTAATACTCCTACAATGCGGCATAGATAGATAAATTAGGACTGGATAAAGAAAGAGATGCAATTTGGCGTATTGAGCAAGCAGGTCAGCACATTTGTTCCTTTCTGCATGATTCTCTTTAAGGGTGAGCACGGATCGGATTGGTTCGATTTTACAGTAAACCAAAAATTAAACCTCTACATACGGATTATGTATTTGGAGAACCAAACCAATTCAAAAAAAGTTTAGAACCAAACCAATCCAAACTATTAGACTACTGTTCGGTTTCGGTTTTTGAACCACAGTTTACTTGAAATTGAGATATCATCTTCGTAAACTATTTAAAGTACTCAAAATTGCGGAGATAAACTAAGAATTGGTTTTTATTTATAGAAAAAAATTTAGGAATTAATTGAGCCGTGGAATCAATATTCACTAAATGGAGCATTATATATCTATATACTATGTGCTTTTGAGATTATAGGAATGGGTTGTGATATATAAAAATTTATACTAAATAATTTTGGTAGTAAATGAATAATGAATAAGACGGTGGATTGAATAAATTATTAATTTAGAAAATTAATTGACTATAACTTTCGTGTATACTTGGTGTATCTAAATTAAATGAGTTATATGTATATATATTATATCTATATACGGATCGCATCGGTTTGGAACCGAAACCATTATAAATCCACAGACTAAACCATTTAACGCGGTTTCTAAATTTTTAAACCGGAACCAAACTACACTACTGAAAAACCTAACTAAATCATTCGGTTTGGATTTGTTTGGATTAAATTCACGGTTCAACGGTTTTTTTCTCACCCCTACTTCTCTTGATCTGAGGTTGGCCTATTTTCCGGAGTAGGGACTTGCAAACAATGATCAAGGGGTAACATTGGTGGCATCTGTTTCAATTTACACTAGTACAATGTTTCGTTGCTTAAGCAGTTGGAGGTCATGGCGTAGCCGCGTAGGGCTCAATTTTTTGCTGCTAAAGAGCAAGTTTATGGGTGCATAGTCAAAAATGGTGATAAACAATACACATTTTTCCTTTTACCTACTTTCATCTCTTTTAACACTATATACCAATACTGTATTATTTATTTTACCAATCATCTATTAGCATATTATTATTCTATTCCCCTTTCCATCAAGTGCTCCATCAGTTCGGATTTAATAGTATTTTTTTGGAATTCGTGTCATTTTTTAATTGATTATATCTTTCAATTTGTAATGTTTTACGTGATTTCGAAAATATTGTATTATAGAACTAATTGAGATCTATCAAACAAGAGCCATATTCGATATGAAAATTCATTATGGATTCAAAGATATAACCCATTTTTTAACCGGTTAGAATAGAATTAGGGATAATTAAATTCTGACGGAGGGAGTTTTACAAAACCTATTCAAAAATGGAAATATACATACATATATACATACATATGTATATATACATGCGCAAATGTATACATCTTTCACAAAGAAATCACCGTCCACGTCATTCGGAAATCGCTGACAGCATTGATCGGAGTCGCAAATCGCAATCGGAACTCACCGTCAGAGATCGCCGTTGATCGGAATCGCAAAGCATTGTTGTTTTGCAACTAGTGAAGTCGATTGAAATCACAAATCAACGTCAGAGAAGGCGCTGAACTGGTGAGCTTGTGAGAGAGAGAGAGAGAGAGGGAGAATAATAAAATAATGGGTACCGCAAAAACAGTTCTTCGGTAGAAGAAGCGAAGCACTGTAGTGGGAGGTAATTTGCCGTGGTGTTTACAGAAGTTGCTGTGCATGATGTTTTCTCAATTTCAATAGGTGAAAAGCTTTTTTACAGCATTTGATAAACTTTTTTTTTGATAAGTACGATTCCATTTAAAAGCCCCAACCAAACAAACAATGTCAATGAGACTCTCCTGACTATACAACTATACTCCTTTCGAAGGAGAATTACAAACTAAGAGGAATAGGAAAAGAAATGAAAACCTATACAAATCAAATCTAAAACCAACACGTACCCAAAGAACACAACTACAACTTCAACCAAGCACCAGCATCCATATGCATCACACACCCTACTGCTGCAAAATGTAGTGTTCAACCAGCCTCCAATTGTTCAACCAGCCTCCAATTAGCACACAGACCTTTATTTTCTGTGGAAGCCTTCACCCTTCTCAAAGAGCTAAGGAAGTCTCTTATAGAGCTCAAAATCTGCATCACAACTTGATCACTAGCCACAGTTTTTTGTTGAAAAACTTTCAGATTTCTTTCCCTCCAAACAAAGTAAACAGTAGTAGCTAAAGAACATTTCAAAATTTTACTCTTGAAACTATTGCCCTTAACAGATTGGACAAACCACTCCAACAAAGCAGCCAAGGTAATTGGTACTCTAGTAGAAGAAGACTTACTCCATACTCTAGCCCACACAGATGCAGAATAAGAGCATTCAAAAAATAAATGTTGATGTGTTTCCTGCTCACAGCCACACAAAGGACACATCTCATCCACTTGCACTCCCCATTGGTGCAATCTGTCTTTGGTACTTAACCTTTCTTGAGCAACCAACCAAATAATGAAAGCCCATCTCGGAACATTCTTAGGAACCCACACCACTTATGTCCAAGGCTGATAAGAATATTTTGTTCTCACAGCCTCCCAAGCAGACCTAGCAGAGTAAAGTCCATTAGAATTAGGAAGCCAAAACACCAAATCATCAGTAGAACAATCAGGGTGGAAAGTTACAAGAGTGGTGAATTATAGACTGAGTAATTCTATTTCTGGATCTAGGCCACCTCCAACGACCTTGATGAATGATAGAAGAGACTCTAGCATGCAGAGAAGTACCAAGGTTATAAACCGCTTCATCACCAAATCTCTTGTATAATGGCCCCAAAGGATGCCAGTTATCAATCCAAAGGAAAGTAGACAAACCATTGCCCACTTTGTATTGGATTAATGGTTGGCCAAAACTCCTAAGTCCAAATATCTTTCGTATGCATTTGATAAACTTGCTCTAAACTAGAGACAAACCAAAAGTTTACATGGGAAGCTAGTTCTGTCCGTTCCAATCTCGTATTAGGCCTCTTAACACTTGCTTCTGAGTCGGAGTATATACTTCCATTTCCATCAACGTTGAGCTTGACGGTTCCTACAGTACTGGAGGAGGTTTCCTGGACTTTTTTGGGTGGCGTTCAGGTGGACGGAAGGCCAAATGTGCCAGCAAGAGAGGAGAAATAACATTCCAACATGCCCCTGAGCCGTGCGATAACACTCTGACTCTTTTTGTTTTTAGCCTTGCTAAAATGCTTTTAACCCGATTTTGATCTCTACCCATTGCAATAACTCGTACAAGAACATTTGCCCCAAATCACACCATTATTGTTAAAGGTGAAAATAGTAATGAAGATTTGACAGAACTGCCATGGGTTTTTACCTATATAACCAAACATTTATGTACGATCTATGATTATGATACCATATCCTAAGTACGTGAGTAACACACAACAAAATCTCATTTTCTTTAAAATAAAATGGAAAATCATATAGTACATTAATCCACCTCAGCCATCAATATTCATCTCCCCTCCCTATTGATTTTCCGCTTAACAAATAAAAAAGGCTTTCAAACTTCTCCTCACGTTTATACTCTCTCTCTCTCTCTCTCTCTCTCTCTCTCTCTCAATAGATCTTCTATAATTAATGTGAAATTGTAATTAGATGAAATATACCATAAACATAATTTATTAATATTTTCTTGCATAACAAGAGTACCGCACTTGTATGCAATTATAGCGGAGTTGAGACACTAAGTAACCAAAGGTGGAGCTACATATAGTTAAGTGGGGTTCTTTAAGCACACTGACTTCTACATTAATCCTTTATCTAATCAAATTTTTTCTATATTTTATAAATTGGACCCCATAAAGCCACTCCACTAAAATTATTGATTTGTGCTCCTTTTTAACACTAGAATTTGGCTAACCATTAGTCAAAAAGCATATGAATAAAATACTCCCTAAATGCTAAAGAAGTTCGAATCTGCAATAGCAATCTCATATGCAAACAGTAATAAATATTCAATTTAATCATTTTAAAACTATAAACACTTTGAACAAAATAAATGCAAAACACACTAATGTGAGTGCTCGTACAATTGGGTTTCACTTTCGTTTTTGTCAAAAGAATTTTTTGTTTTAGAATTTTCCCGTTTAGCAGCGAGTTTACACTTTTATTCATACTTTTCAAAATATTAGTATATGAAATGATGACGTTTTGAAGGGTAGTAGAAGAAAATAAAAATATGACAAATACCATAATAATGTTCCCAAAAGAAGTTGAAATTCCCGAGAGGGACCATTTGAGTAAATAAAAGCATTTCCTTTGACAGCACCGTTTCACACGTGTCACGTAACCATTGGCACCGCCTACGTAAAAAAACAAAAACTAACCAATTGGCACCCAACGGCGAGCCAACAACGCCACGTCCGAGACCTCTTCGTAACGCCTCTCTCTGCCTGCGACCCCCTCCCCCTATTTGATCTCTCTCTCTCTCTCTCATCAGATCGAAAACTCTGCAACACATTTCCGAACGAGCAGGTTTCCACAAAACCAGACGTTCCAGGGTTCCGCTTTCTCCGGTCTCGAAAGGTTATTCTTGCTTCTGGTCTCTCTTCTTCTTCAATTCGACAGCTTGTTTTGCTTGATTTGAAGAAAGAGAGAAACGAAAATAATATATTGAGCGCAATAGATTTGTTTCGTTACTTTTTTTTTTCTTCCCTAAATGTGTTCAATTACTCTTAGCTGATTTTATAGGGCTTGAAAGATCACACGGATCTGTGATCTGCTTTATACATGCATGCAGAAATGTTGACGGTGATTTTGATTTTTGGTGATTGATTAGGTCATGCGCGTTTTTAGTTTGGTGTGATGTGATGGAATCGTGATTATTTGTTTTGACGAACCTGTTAGGAACATAGCATTGAGTAATCTGGAACAGATCCAACCAACCGCAACCTTAGGTTGCGTGGGCGCACGGTAAACAAACATTTCACATGGTTACGTGCTTCACCCAATTTAGGCTACGTCCATTGGTCCATGGTAGCTGGTGTATAGGTTTTTTTTTTTAAAACAGATTATGTTTTAAAAATTTTATGCGACCCAATGGCCGAAAATGCAATGACATTTTCAAAAAAAAAGAAAAATGGCCGAAAATGCACTGGTCTAGAGGTGCAAAGAATTTCGGTACAGATGATTTGATTCCCTCTAATTGGGTAAAGGTCCATACTAGAACAGAGGCATTCACTGGTGTATAGGTAGATTACGTTTTTGGAAGTACAAAACGTGCCCTTGTAAATATTTGTCTTCAGGACACAAGTTACGCAATGCGCTGACGAAATGCACGTTTGGGGCAAGGGGCACTGCCGCAGGACCTATCAGGCTCCAAACTACTTAACTAATACGATAATGGATGTCTTTTGTTTTTGACGTAGCGGAAAATACAGAGGCTAGATATCGTTCTAGAAGACGAGATAATTTCTTGAATCAATGAGTAGCCCTTGAAATCCACAAGGAAAAGAGATAGAAGCTCTTGAATTAATACTGATTCAAAAGTTGATTTGCCCTTAGGCTTACAATCTTATTTATACTAGCTAAAGGATAAGGATAGACCCAACTTTTGACCTTCCCAACACGACTCGTGGACTTTCCAACAAAGACCTTTAGACTCTCAATACAAAGAACGTAAATTAGATGTAGTTTTTTCTCCTGTCTAAATCTCTCTCCTTCTCTAGCACTAGACTGAGTTCCCGTCAGCAACCAGGAGAGAAAATGAGTCATGTAACTGACTGGTTTTGATAGACTGCATAAGTACACTTCTCACGAATCCTACCATCCCCACGAAGAGACTCCAAAAGTACCCGGCGCTCAATCAAAAGAAAGAGAATTCAACTATATGGTTAACTTGCCATTCAGTTTTTTGTTTTTGATGTGATGTTGATTATTGTTACCACTTGGTTTCGCGGATACAATTATACATGTCATACAGTTGAGTTGTTTGAACTTTATTTGTAAAATACTGGTTTGTTACCCTCTAATATAATAGAAGATATCAACATAATTTGTATTTTTCCCTTATAATGCTTTTATAAAGATGTTAGAAGAATTTAGCACAAAATTAATGTATTCAATTTCCCCCCGATAATTGATGCAATTTTGACAGTATGCACTTGATTGTTGATTCCAAAGCTCGCATGAATCCATGATGCAGGATTTGATACTTTAGTTTGTGCAAAAGCAGCAAAACAACATGGGAGGTGGGTTTAGGGTGCTTCATCTAGTCCGACCATTCCTTTCCTTTTTGCCTGAAGTTCAGAGTGCTGACAGGAAGGTTCCATTCAGAGAGAAGGTTATATACACTGTGATCTCTCTCTTCATTTTTCTGGTATGCAGTCAACTCCCTCTGTATGGCATACACTCTACAACTGGTGCAGATCCATTTTATTGGATGCGTGTTATTCTTGCCTCGAATCGTGGGACTGTCATGGAGCTTGGTATCACTCCCATTGTGACATCTGGACTAGTTATGCAACTCTTGGCTGGATCCAAGATCATTGAAGTGGACAATAATGTACGGGAGGATCGTGCCCTCTTGTAAGTATTTGATGTCTCAACTCTTTTAGCTATATGGTCTGATAAAACGAATACCTTATGTAAGTGATCCACATGTGTTGCGTAGTCTCTGCCTGGTTTGGTCCTTTCCGCTGTCTTTGCTCCAAACCTTGGTATGTTTGAGCCGTGGCGCCGTGCAACACAATTTACGCAACCCTTACGAAATTAGGTGGAAGAACCAACTCTTGGCTTTCCAATGCATTATAATAGTTTAGCCTTTTTGTATTGCGCTGTGCATGCAGACTACATATGCTCATGCTTTGATTTTGCTTGAAAAATGTCATGGTTCTTTTATGTAGTGAGATGCAAAATATGTCTGCAGCTTGTATCGTTACTTTTATTAATGACGACTCATTTCTGCTTTGTTTGGATTGGAATTTAAAAAGTGTTTTTGAAAAATAGTAGGGGTAATGAGTGGAGAGAGATACAGAGAAAAAGGTGGAAAGTAGGGGGAATCTAGGGGGAATTTTTTGAAAAATTCTTTTTGAATCGCAAAGGGAACAAGGCATTCATCTTTCAGAAATGGTGCACAGAAGTTACTGGGCATTTTGATTGCCGTTGGTGAGGCAGTTGCATATGTTCTCTCTGGGATGTATGGAAGTGTAAACCAACTTGGAGTTGGAAATGCCATTCTTATTATCCTCCAACTCTGCTTTGCTGGTATCATTGTGATATGTTTGGATGAACTTCTTCAAAAAGGTTATGGTCTGGGCTCGGGAATATCCCTTTTCATAGCAACCAATATCTGGTGAGCTACTATACTTTCTTGGGTTTTAACAGATTAACAGCTTAAAGTATTTGCTACCTAAGACTTTTTTGATTTTCTCTGTAGTGAGAGCATTATATGGAAAGCATTTAGTCCCACCACAATTAATAGTGGACGTGGAGCTGAATTTGAAGGTGCCATTATTGCTTTGTTCCACCTGCTAATTACTCGGACTGACAAGGTTCGTGCACTCCGAGAGGCATTCTACCGGCAGAACCTTCCGAACGTTACAAACTTGCTCGCTACTGTGTTGATCTTCCTTGTTGTTATCTACTTCCAAGGGTTCCGTGTGGTCTTGCCTGTGAGATCAAAGAATGCCCGTGGACAGCAAGGTTCATATCCGATAAAGCTGTTCTACACCTCCAATATGCCCATCATTCTGCAGTCTGCCCTTGTCTCCAATCTTTACTTCATTTCCCAGGTACTACTATAGTTTTGGAGTCATTCTATGGTTTGCTGTTATAGTAAGATATTCTAACACGAGGTCAAAGATTCGAACAAATCCTTACCACCCCCCCCCCCAAAAAAAAAAAAAAAAAAAAAAAAAAAGGATTCAAACAAACCCTTCAAAGCAACTTTACCAACAATTTTATAAAGTTGTAGCCACTGTTTGTCATAGATACGGTACAGTATTGTATTTCAAAGAGGCAGATACTGATGCCCTTTATATTTCGGTCTCTATGCAGTTGCTTTACAGGAGGTTCAGTGGAAATTTCATTGTGAACTTGCTGGGTAAGTGGCAGGAATCTGAATATTCTGGCCAATCTATCCCTGTTGGCGGTCTTGTGTATTATATAACTGCTCCATCAAGGTATAGATGATCTCTCTCTCTCTCTCTCACACACACACACTCACCAACACACCCACCCACCCACCCACCCACCCACATAATACTCACACAGCCTGCATTCCTTAAAGGAGTTTTAGTTCCTCTTCCCCACCATAAAACTAATGTTAATTGCTGATTTGCAGCCTGGCCGACATGGCAGCCAATCCTTTCCATGCGCTATTTTACATCGTGTTCATGCTGTCAGCCTGTGCTCTGTTCTCAAAAACTTGGATTGAAGTATCTGGTTCCTCTGCTAGAGATGTGGCTAAGCAGCTCAAGGTATAGGCCTTAGTGTGACTTCTGTTATCATATTTATCTGATCAGAGTACGTTGATTTTCTCACAGTTATTCACCTGCTGGTTTTGGGTGTTCCCTATTGATTCTCAGGAACAACAAATGGTGATGCCTGGCCACCGAGAATCAAATCTACAGAAGGAACTGAACCGCTACATTCCCACTGCAGCAGCATTTGGGGGCGTGTGTATCGGTGCACTCACAGTTTTGGCTGATTTCATGGGAGCAATTGGTTCAGGGACAGGGATTCTGCTAGCAGTCACAATCATATATCAGTACTTTGAAACGTTCGAAAAGGAGAAAGCCAGTGAGCTTGGTTTCTTTGGCTTCTAAGCTTTTATAGATTTTTGAACAATGGTTGGCCACTGCGACAGGCTGCCGGCAGTTTTGGTGAGCTGAGAGATGCTAGTAGATTTTCAATTCGACACTACCGTTTTCAAACTTGAGCTTGTAGGTTAGTCTGTAGTCTGTGTCTAACCTTTTTTGAGAAAATATCGGCAGCTCTCTCACTAATCTTGTCTATGGTAGAGGTTGACACCACCCGAGAGAGAAGTGCTTTACCTAGAGCAATGGTTGTCAAAATATTTCTGCTTCTGTCCCTTGAGTTATCAATTGGATTTTATAAATTCCAAGAGTTCCTAGAGTTCAGTATTGAGGTCTGCATGATGATTCCAATTATCTCCTTTGACTCCTTTGCTTGTATCACGGATTTGCAGAGCGAAAAGAACCGTTAAAGAACGAAGAAATTTTTATCAGTTTTGGGATTGTTCCATGATTCCATTTCAGCAGCCTGAACAATTTCTTTCTGTAGATGTAGTGTCTCGTTTAGGGCAAATTCTGTTGACAAATGGGTAGAGGTTTGGTGCGGCATAAATTGAGTCGAAGCCTGAAACTTAATTAGAGGAGGATGAATGTGTAAAATGAAAACTTCAAGCACCAACGTGAAAAAGTGATGAAAGATAAGGGGTAAAGTGTACTGGAATTTCAATCCACGTCACATCACATGTAAGTGGACGCTCTTATCTTGATGGAGAAAGATGAATTCTCCTTTCGAGCTAATTAGAAAAAGAAATTCTCTAATTAGTTGGATTAGTTTTAATTGGTCAGTCTTTTGCATATTGGTAGGAAAGGGCAGGGGTCATAGAAAAGGTCAATTACTATTTCTTTTACTGAATAAGGATTATTTATTTAGTTATTTTGTTCTATTAATGTGCTACCAGTTAGATTTAAATGTAATTTTAACTTTTAAGTTTGTCTTATTTGATATAATAATAAAAAAATATTGATAATTTTTTATGGCTTGTAATATAAATAAGATTCTCCAATCAAATGCATCAGAATTTTAGTAGTATTAGTTTGACTATGTGCTCAGATACGTGTGCATATTGGATTTTACACAAATGATTTGAGTCATTTATTAAATTTAAAATATCTTTTCAAGTTTTTATTATAAGTTAATTGGATAACCGTAAGAGTTTGATCCAATCTCCTAACTTTTTACTCAAATTTCTTTACAAGTCAGCTCAGTGGCTATAAGAGTTTGACCAAATCTATTTTTTATTCAAATTTTCTTTATAGGATCACTTAGGGCCAATTTGGCTCTAAAAGTCAAATAGTGACTTATTTTTTGTTTTTATTCAATTTTTGTTTTTGCATTTGTTAGTTTTGCGTCAAATTTTTATAACTTATTAATTCGTATTGACGAAAGGAATCGAAAAAGTAATTTTTTTATTTATCGAAAATCATAATTTTTAAAAAAAAGACACAAATAAGTAAAATAAGTTGGCTTATTAACTTATTTTTATCTTTATTCAAAAAATTATGAGTTTCGATCAATTTTTTTTTACTTTTTCGATTCCTCTCGTCGAAATAAATCAATTAATTATAAAAATTTGGTGCAAAACAAACAAATACAAAAAAAAAACTGAATAAAGACGAAAAAATAAATTACTTAATTTTTTAATCCAAACTCACCTTTAAAAAAATATTTTAAATTTAATAAACAATTCAAATCGTTTTTATGATACCCGAAAGTTGGGCTCGGACTTTTTTCCCCTCACAAAGTGTGCACACGAAATCTGTACCCACAGACTTTCCGTATCAGTAGTAATAATCTGTGGTGTGGGTAGCTATGCGCAAGTGGAACAGGAGCACTGAATAATTTTTCACTAAACAGGGACAGTGTATTACAGCATCGGTTTTGCTAACCTCCATTCCGTTTTTGTTGACCGGCCTTGGATTTGTCAATTCAACATTACATCATGCCCTTCTTTAAATGACTAAATTAGCCCTGCTGACATTGATGTGGACATTAGCAAGTCCAGCGAGGTACTCGTAACAAACCCCTCTCACAGATTTTAAAAGTGCTCTAACAGAGATAACAAACACCAAACTAAATTTAACCTAACCATCAAATCTTCATACTCTCTCTTCAAATTTGTTGCCCTCCCATCAACCTTTAAACACCACTTTTTTTTCTTTCCCTTTTTGGATTTTATCTTGAATATTTTTAAAAATATTTAGGTAATATTAATAAAAATATTTTTTCAATCCCTCTCATTGAAATAAATCAATAATATATAAAAGGTTTATCACAAAACGCACAAGCGAAAAAAAAATTAAATAAGGACAAAATAAAAAAACCCAAAAAATCAAAAAGCCCGTTAGAGGAGAAATTTTTCAGTGCCGAGCGGGTATATCCCACGTGGTGCCCACTCGACACTCCCGAGCCATCCGATGCACTTTTGGACGGCTCAGATTGAAATATTCTCTCTCTTCTCACCCCTCCTCTTTCTCTCTCATTTTTCTTTCTCTAAATCCTAGCCGTCCAAAATTGAAATGGACGGATCGGATGCACCGACCGGGCACCACGTGCTACCCGCTTGGAACTGAATAATTTCTCCAGTTAGAGGAACAAGGGCTTAGTCCGTAATAACCACACAAGTTGAGGGTAAAACAGGAATACTAAAATAAAAAATGGACTATTCCCCTTTGGTCATCCCGATGTATGGTTTATTTGCCTGCCCCTGTTCAGTGTGGACCTTTCCCCAATTTAGAGCTGGTTGTTTTCGTCTTTTTTCCTCCTCCCCCTCCATTTCCAACTTCTCTCTCTCTCTCTCTCTCTCAACACTTCCCTTTTTCTCTCCTGAAAGGTAGTCATGTCAATTTCCCTCCCATAAACAGCTCATGCCCTCTCACCCAGACACTGACAGCCCGAGTTTCCGCTCAACGAACCGCCATAGAAGAGTTCGATCGAGTGTTCTCAGCTCACGTCAGAAGACGACGAATGTTTCAATGCCGGCTAGTTTCTAAGGTAGGTGAGTTAAGGATTTCGTCAAACTGCATTTTTGCTAACTCTGTAAAGCCCGGATTTTTTCCCATTAATTGAAAAGTCAGATTCCGTTGTTGGATTATTTTCTTTCCGAAAGCACGAAAAGCAAAAAAAAAAAGTCCTTTAATAATAGTACTATATATATTTTTGAAAACCCAAATAATAGTACTCTTCGATTTTCTAATGTTTGACGGTGTTAGGGTTCTTTTAAAGCTCTGGCCTGTGGTTTGCTCTCTCCATTTTTCAGGTTTCTCTCAGTTGGTTTTCGGCGTAGAAGTAGCTCTCTCGTTGCGAGGTAATCTTCTTGACCAGTTTGTGATGGCAGTTTCAAGTTTTTTTTTTTGGTTTTGTTTTGTTTGCCTTTTGGAATCGGTCAAATAATCAAAATGTAGACTAGTTGTCAAAGTTTTTGGCGGAAGATCGAAATTTTCAGCCTTTTTATACAATTTTATTGACCTTTTTTTTTTTTTTTTTTTTTGAAGTTTTGTCTAGATTGTTCTACTACTATTAGTATTTTACTCGATATGTTTTTACTTGAAGTTGAAAAAGTCTTTTAACGCAGATTTTATGCACCGCAGCCCCAGCATCAAGGTGTTGGGCCCATCCTGTGTCCCACAATAAACAATCCCACCTGCCCATTACAATTAAAACATCTTTTTTGAGTCGCCCCACAACGAATCAGCTCAATCAAATCAAATAACTGTAAGTGTTTGCGTTCCTACCCGTCGAATTGGATCCAACGGCTGCGAACGCTTGGGGCCCGCGCGATATTCGTAGTTTAATGTTTCCGTCCACTTGATGACAAATCCCGCCGTGTTGAAATTGCCAAAATGGGGTTACCCAGAAAACCCAAACATGCAATTGAGACCACTGACCACGTGTATATAATTGTGTTTTGGACCATCAACATATGGGTATGAGCAGAATGGACCCAAGGGAATCCAATGGTACTTTTGAATACTTCTAAAAGGCCACGCAGTAAAAATTTGTCCGTTATCACCGCTTTACAGGTCTATGCAGACTTTTTCTGGCTGAGCTACGTTCATGTTTCGTCCCCTCCAGTTTGGTGGCCCTTGTGCGCAGTGAAATAATTTCGTAGATCGTATCCCGTGTAGAAAAGACTCTGTCTATGAGCCGGATATTAGTTTAATTGGATATTTGGATATGAACAAAATCGTGTCAATGGACCAAAAAGTAGACCGGACAAATAATATTTAAGTCTTGAACCGCATTTACTATTTCTTCAGATGTGATTTCTTTATGTGGCTATGATGTCCGAGTGAGGTGGTTTTCGGAGTGGATAAACTTTTGTCACTGGGCATTGGAGATGGATGGTTTGAATGATTTTTATGGGTTTCGAATGGATCCGCAACAGTCCAAAATTGGACCAAATTGAAGGAGATTTAACTTGATTGGAGCTCAGTCCCCAGTATCTCATCCCTCCGGCACAAAATGGTGTTATTTAACATCCCTTTAATAATACTTCTTACTCGGCCTACAACAAAATTGTTCTTCTCCTAGATATCCATACCAAAATGGATGGATGTGGTACAATGGCTTGATCTAGCCCACAGCTTCTTTTTGTAGATGGAACTCTCTTCTCTAAGTTCTATTTAGGCTCCAAGTTTTTTTTGGGTGGGATGATCTAGTTTAAGTGTGAACTTCGTTGTAGTGCCCATTGCTCAAGGGTCTATCAACTAGAAGTTAGCTCTTAGGTGATTTATGAGGTTTCTTCCGTTGTTTGGTTTCATTCATGTCTTCGCAATTTCTACCTTCTTGCTCTCCGTGATTTATATTTGTGCGGCTTGTTTGGGTTGATTGTCGCGACTTAAGTAGTGTGACATTATGATCTTTGGCAGGGGAATTATTCTAGTTTATTTAGCATAGTTCCTGCTTTTTTGATTTATGGCGAGATTTATGGCGAAAAAACATCATAAAAGAAAAAAAAAAAAGAAGAGAGTAAAGGTTGATTTTTGAGAAGCTATGATTCGATTTGTTTTTTACTAACTTTTACTATTTATAGTAATTTTTTCCCTGTAAAATCCGGTCATGGAAACAGACAAATTGAAGCTGTTTATTTTAGATTTTAAAGTCATTATCAGAATCAAACATGATCAATTAACATACGTGGGGGCAGATTTTTCTGAAATTGGGTGAAGGGTACATATAATAGTACACACTAGTGCAGCCTTGTCTTCTTGCAAACCAACCCATCTCTATTTACTACCGCTATTGTTTTTCGAATATGAACTTTATACGCGTCTAATCTTTTGAGCGTGTCCGTGAATCTTTGATCAATAAGTCTTTCACTCTGTTCATGATCTTCTTCTTCTGTTCATCCCTGGCTTTTCTTTTAAAATCCCCCTTTTTAGGCACTTCCAAAGGCCAGCAAATTGGAAACCCACAAAGCCAAAAACAAAAGGAAGTTCTATTTGCCTTTCATGGCCTCGATAAGAGTTAAAGCAATCTGCTTTTTTTCTTTTGTAGGAACACGCTCATCATTGTCTTAGTCATCACTCATCACCATCCCCACATTAATCCCTTTATTCTTGAACTTATTGATATCCGGTATAACTCAAGAGCTATTTCTGATCAATCGCCCCCTCTAAACATATCATCATTTTTGAATCTTTTGCTTTCAGATGGAAACAGTTGATCGGACTACTAAGACCCGTTTGGCACGGACTTTTGCCAAGGTTTTGCACATTCGACAAGCAACCGGTGTTGCTCCGGCTGATGAAATTCACAGGAAGACTACGTTTCGAGAAAAGTTAAAACATGATGTCTTTGACACCGATGATGTTGATGAAAAGCTCCGGCACAAAATTGCCAAAGAAGCTTTTCTGTCGAAGTTGTTTGCTACCATTTCAACAGTTAAAGCAGCATATTCCCAGTTGCAGTTTGCTCAATCTCCTTACGATGCTGATGGGATTCAAGCTGCTGATCAGATAGTGATATCGGAGCTGAAGAATTTGTCCGAGTTAAAGCAATGCTATTTGAAGAAACAGTTTGATGAGTTGTCTCCTGAGAAAACACAGCTGTTGGCTGAAATCCAGGAGCAAAAGAGTCTTATCAAGACATATGAAGTTTTTGGGAAAAAGCTGGATTCTGAGCTTAAGCTCAAGAATTCTGAAATTACATTTCTGAAAGAGAAGTTGGAGGAAGCCAACAGGGAGAACAAGGTCATTGAGAAGAGATTGAACTCAAGTGGGTTGTTGTCTGTTGGTGATAATCTTCACCTCTCAGGCTTGAGTCCCAACCATTTCATTTCATTTCTTCGACAAACCACGAAATCCATCCAGAATTTCGTTCGGTTGATGGTCAATGAGATGGAATTAGCCGGGTGGGATTTAGATGCTGCGGTTGGAGCAATTGAACCAGGTGTTCGTTTCTCGAATCCAGACCACATTTGTTTTGCATTCGAGTCCTTTGTTTGCTGTGAAATGTTTGATGGTTTCAATAACTCGAACTTCTCTCTTTGGAATGAGTCTTTGCCGGAGCAGCCAAAGAGCCATCGATTTTTCTTTGAAAGATTCAAGCAAGTGAAATCCATGAAAACTAGGGAAATCCTTGTTCAGAACCCGAAATCAGCATTTTCAAGGTTTTGCTCTACCAAGTACCTGAAACTTGTTCATCCCAAAATGGAAACGTCTCTGTTTGGCAACCTGAGTCAGCGAAAATTAGTGAAATCGGGTGACCACCCCGAGACTACTTTCTTTGCCACATTTTCTGAAATGGCAAAGCGGGTTTGGCTCCTACATTGTTTGGCGTTTTCATTCGAGCCTGAAGCGTCGATCTTTCAAGCCAGGAAGGGGGGTCGATTTTCGGAAGTTTACATGGAAAGTGCGTGCGAAGAAGCTTTCTTTTCTTCCGAGGGCTCTACGGAAACTGATCCGCTGGTGGCGTTCACGGTGGTTCCAGGGTTCAAGATTGGTAAAACTGTGATCCAGTGTCAGGTGTACCTCTCTTCCTCTTAGTTATTATGAAAGCTACTTAAGATCCAGAAATTATTCACTGGTCTGAACCGATGGTCCCGCGGTTCTCCACAGCCACACAATAGGTGGATAGGTCCAGCAGCATTGTGTGGCACCAAGGAGGCAAGGAGCCAAGTACCATTGGCCGCGCGCACCGGTTAATTTTACCGGACGATCGGCCATCACCCGGGTAGGAATCGTTGTCGAAAGGCTCGCAACAATCATGGGTTGAACTGGACTCCACTGTCTCTGTAGTTTTTAGGTAATTATTATGGAATAGAAAGATGGGTTATCTGAGTCTGTCATGTGGTTTCCACATTTTCACCTGGGCTTTTTGGTCTCTCTGTTTTGTGGCTATTTTTCAAGAAAGAAAGCTTGTGGACTGTTTGGTGGGAGCAATCTCTGAAATTTTGTTGATGATATCAGGGAAGTGACGGTTCAGATGTATTATATTTATCGATTTCATATCTCCTATGTATAAAAATGTCTCTATTTGCTAGTGGATGAATGAATGCGGTATAAAGTACTTGCACATTCATTTTTATGACCATAACCGTGCAAATAAGCCTCATCATTTAGCCCGACGGCCCACGGCCCGCCCTTAGCCCGTCCGGCCCATCGGGCTTTTACCCGGCCCGAGCCCGGGAAACGGGCGGGCTAGCCCGGCCCTTAGTTTGTAATCGGCGGGTTCGGGCCTATGAATTTTTACTCAGCCCGCCCGTAGGTCCGGCTCGTGAGCCCGGCCGGCGGCCCGGCCGGCATACCAGTCCAAAAGCCCGCCAACGGGCCCGCCTATTAGCCCAAAATCCTAAAAAATCCTTTTTTTTTCCCCTTGGTTTAGTTTTGTCCAAGGAAATTTAAGCCCGCCCGTTGGCCCGTCGGCCTGCCAATTGGGCTAGTCCGTGGGCAGGGCTTGGGCTTCAATTTATGGTAGGTGGCCCGGCCCGCCAAAAAGTAAAAGCCCGGTCGGCCCGGCCTGTGGGCGGGCTTGGGCCGCGACTTGGCGGGTTGGGCCGGCCCGGCCCGATGATGGCCCTTATGTGCAAAGAACCCAAAAGTCCGAACAATAAGAAAAACGAACAACAAAATAAAAAAACCTGTCAAAACTAACAGCCGCAATGTTAGAGACCACCGATTCGCTTAGGGATATGGTGGGAAGAAGTAAGAGAAATCAAATGGGCTGGGCTGGTGGAGCCTACCGCCTCTTCTTCCCACCGCATATTGGTTAGGAGTATTAACTTTGACCGTTGCGCCTTTTGTACTATTTGATTTGGTGGCCCCTCACTAAATCTGCCGACTGATTTGTGATCGTAGTTGTATGGATATTCATCCTTGTTTAATTAATGGACATTGGAAGATCAGGAATTGGTGAAAGCTATAGATAATATAGACAAACTTGATAGGAGTGTTTAGAGTTTTTCAATAACCTCATCGAAACCATTGGATCATCTTTAAACATGAATTCGAATTGAAATCTCTGTTGATTTTGTTAGGATCGTCACACAAACACG
Organism: Rhododendron mucronatum var. ripense; assembly: GCA_019656295.1. NCBI lineage: Eukaryota > Viridiplantae > Streptophyta > Magnoliopsida > Ericales > Ericaceae > Rhododendron > Rhododendron mucronatum. Next base: position 1,157,305 of record BPLT01000145.1, on the reverse strand, counting down.
CACGATTTACGAGTATAAAACAGTAAAAGAAATCAACACAGAGATATACGCGGTTCTCCAAAATCGGGTACGTCCATGAGAGTGAGAGCGGCTGCTGTTCTTTATTATTATAATATAATATAGAATAGGATTTAATATGGAATAAGATTTACAATATAGAATATTTATAACTATTCTATTCTAACCCTAACCGGGATTTGGCATGTATCTCAAAAATATCCTTGTATGATACCGTATCATACCGCACACCCCCAATTACAGAACGCCTAGGCCTTCAGTCAAGTCTACTTTTACTGGATCATCGGTAATGAGCCAGATGCCATCGCTCCGTCCGTTGCGCTTCACTCTACTCGTTCCGCTCCGCTCCGGCATTTGGCCTTCTTTCTAAAACTCTTTAGTATCTCTTCATACTTAACATATGAGCCACGGTTCTAACAGATTTCGTCGGAAGTATATATGATAGGGACCGAATCAGGATCTTGAATTCAGAAGAGGCCCAGAAATCACTTCGAATCCGATCTTCGATCGCAAGCTACGAAGAAAATCGTTGGAGGGATGTCTCAGTAAATTAGCAAACGGCTTTGTTTGTCATAGACAGAGAGAACCTAGCCAAGTGAATACGAGACAGAAGTAAAGGAAATAGGCCATCAAAAAAGCCAAGTGTGATCAGAGAAGAGGAGACTGAGGCTGTTTGATAAAACTGAAAACTGAAACTGAAAGTTGAAAAATTAAGTACTGGAAACTGAATGCTGAAATTTTAAAGCTGAAAAGCTGTATGATAAATATATTAAATACTGAATTAAAAAAATGATGAATTAATTTTGTTCCAATTCTCTCTTAATTTACAAACGGTCACAATATACTTTTGGTAATGGTGGTGGAGTGGTGGAGGTGGTAGGAGTGGTGGTGTAGTGCTGGTTGCGGTGGTGGTGGTGGTGGTGGTGTAGTGTAGTGATGGTAGTGGTGGTGGAGTGACGGTGGTGGTGATGATTGTGATGATGGTGGTGGAGTGGTAGAGGTGGTGGTAGGAGCGGCGGCGGCGGCGGTGGTGGACTAGTGGAGCTGGTGGTGGTGATGGTAGTGGCGGAGCTGTGGTGGTGGTGGTAGTTGAGAAAGTGGAGGTGGTGGTGGAGTGGTGGTAGAGCTGGTGGTGGTGATGTGGTGGAGGTGGAGTGGTGGAGGTGGTGGTGGTGGAGTGGTGGAGAAGGAGTGGTGGTAGTGGAGGTGGTGGTGGTGATGGAGTGGTGGTGGAAGTGGTGGTGGTGGTGGTGGTGATGTGGTGGTGGTGGTAGTGGAGGAAGTGGTGGTGGTGGTGAAGTTAGTAGTGGTGATGTTGTGGTGGTGGAGTGGTGGTGGTGGTAGTGGTGGTGGAGGTGGAGGTGGTGGTGGTGGTGGTGGAGGTGTTGGTGGTGGAGTGGTAGAGGTGTTGGTGGTGGAGTGGTGGGGAGGAGTGGTGGTGGTGGAGTGGTGGAGGTGGTGGTGGTGGAGTAGTGGCGGTGTGGGTGGGAGTGATTGTGGTGGTGGTATGATGGTTGAATGTAAGTATACAAAAATTCAGCAACAATTAAGTAGCTCAAAGCTACTTAATTCTTTTCAATTTTTTGGCCTATATTTTAAAAGGTACTTAATTTGTTAAGCAATATAGAATGTGGTTATCAAATCTACTGAATCACTTATTACTTAATTGATTCAGTATTAAGTGCTGAATTTAGGTTATCAAACAAGCCTTTAGGCTCCGTTTCAGAACACTTTTTAAGAAAATAAGTACTTATTTCACATTTTTAAACTCAAAAAATAATATAATGAAAAATAAATTTTTAATTTTTTTTTGTTATACTGAGATCTATCAAACAAGATCTATATTGATAGGAATATTATTTGCGTAAATACATAATTTTTAAGCTTGAAATTGTCTTCCTAAAAAATAAGTACTGCTTATTTCCCTTTTAGAAACAGGGTCTAATGCTTAAATTTTCTCTTTCTTTGTTTGGTTGGAGAGAAAATGAGTAAAAACGGTGAAATTAATTAAATATTAAGTACAGTGAAAATTCTCTCATTTCTTGCAAGTTCCAAACGGAGCATTATGTCTCCAACATTCTTTTTTTTTTTTTTTGATAAGCAAACAAAATTTATAAATCTTTAAAAAAGATTGTAAATATTTAACTGTATATCAGTGAAAACGCCATCCGAAAACCAAATTCCAAAGAACGCAAGGAACTAACAAAAAACCAAAAGCGAGAATCCACACCCTCTGCACACCCCCAAACACCCTGAACAAACATATTAAAATGCAAACACTGAAACACAGCTTGGGAAACACGAATTGCTCCAATCACTGAATTTACTACGTACGAAAATTAGACAAAACACACAGCACTTTGATAGCACTTGAAGGCAGCAAGCGCCGGACACAAAAATTTGCTGGTCTGATGAAGAACTGGGTTCTCATCCTTTTGCTGATTCTTTTCCCACTCTTTTCCCACTTCCCTTGTGCTACAGATGCCTATTACGCCGACTTCTCGTCGGCCAATCCCCCTGTTTCTTGGGAAAAAAAACCTCCAATGAAAAAGGAAGTGCCGATTTTAACTACGGCTCCACCTTGAGGCCAATCCTCCTCGTGTACGACATAACCAAGATTCATCCGCCTTTCGGTCTTGGGTTCTTCACGAACAAAACTTCGGTTTCTTCCTCGGTACTGGATTCAGGTTTCTATCTAGTTGTCTTCAAGATGACAGGAGTAAATGTAAGTGACAGCAACTCTGATGGGGAGTACCAGTTTAGTCCACGTATGCCGCCCCAAGTTCTGTGGTCTGCCAACAGAGACAGCCCGGTGGGAGAGAACGCGACTCTGGATTTCACAGCCGAAGGAGATTTGGTTTTGAGAGATGGATTTGGCAACCCCGTTTGGTCAACCAATACCAGTACCGATTACGTTGCTTGAATGGAGATAGATGTGAGCGGCAACTTTATGCTTCTGAATGGGAGCAACAGCGTGGTATGGCAGTCGTTTGATAACCCAACAGACACATGGCACATGGCTCCCCAACCAGAAGATCTACAATGGTCAAAGGCTTACGGCTAGTAACTTGCCTTCGAATTTATCAACCGGTATATACTATTTATCTGTTGATAACGACTATCGCATTGGAATGCAGGCTTTTCTTGATTCAAATGCCCCACAAGAATACGCAAAATTTCTTGCTCCAAACACCACTATTGCGTTAGCGGGTCCTGCTTTGGGGAATGCAGACAATGTAGTCGTATTGACTACCACCTTTGCAGTTTTCCGTTTCAATTTCACGGCATCACCGACTGATTTTCGGTTTATCGTCCTGGAACCAAATGGACATTTAGTTCAGTATTGCGTGGATACCTCTTACCAACACAGTTTTGCAGTCACGCCATGCAGTGACTTATTGGCCATCCTTGATTCTCTTGGAGACTGCAGCTACCCAACAGTATGTGGGCATTGTGGTGTTTGCTCTAGTGGTGGGCAGTGTGCTTGTCCACAGGGTATGATACAGACGGTTCATCTGGTAATTGTTCTTTGCAATCAGATGAGCTTTATTCTTTCATGCCCGCCGCTGGAAATTTTGGTTCCTACGCCTCTATCAAGGTTCAGAAAGTGCCCAGTCAAAAGAAACTTGCATCTCCGATATTGGTACTTCCTCTTGTTGGTGTCCTGCTAGTCGTTACTTTTATAGGTGGAATGTGCTACTGTTACAGAATTCTTAACACTGATATTGCTGAGGAAGAAACTGACGACCAAGTCACTGAATCATTGACTAAATTCTCTATCGAAGAGTTGAAATCTTACACGCAGAATTTCCAGATCAAGCTTGGCCAAGGAGGGTATGGGGCTGTGTTTGAAGGGGTCTTAAATGATGGTACCAAAGTTGCAGTGAAACAATTGGATTCTATAGTCCAAGGAAGAAAAGAATTTTTGGCGGAGGTTAACACAATCGGTAAAGTTGAACATTTCCATTTGGTGAGGCTGGTTGGGTACTGCGCTGAGAAATCAAATAGGCTTCTGGTGTATGAACACATGTTCAACGGGTCGTTAGAAGATACTAGTGCGATGCCGACGCGCTACGCGCGTCGGTACGACATTATAAATTTGAGGAATGCGGTGGCGATAGTGAGTTTTAAAGCATTGTGTAGATTGTATTTGAAATATAAATAGGAACAATTTATTGATGCACTATTTTGTGGGAGCGCATGAAGTTGAGTAATATGTTCAATGCGTTTGATATTTTTCCCAATATAGCAATGAATTATAGTCGAGCGATGCCGTGTTGGCATTTTTGTGGAGTTTAAATTAGAACTACTATATCAAACTTTATAACGCGGGGTGAGTTATTATTGGTGATACAGGATGTTTGTAGACTACGAATAATTAGATTCGCATAGAAAACATCATGTTTGCAATGAATTTACAACAAACGCAGTAACTTTTTCATCCAATAGCCCAAAGGCCCCAAAGTGATTCATAGATGGTTCTCTTAATCAATTGACTAACCAATTGGAGTATGTTACACTATTAAATACAACAACAAATAATAGAGCTCAAATTCAAAAGGAATTTTGGCTAGACCTTTTAAGCAGAACGAGTTATTAGAACCACACTATACTCCTCTTGATCACAAGCAATCACAATAGCAATGGCCTGCAAGTAATTGCCAGTATAAAAGCAAACACGAAGGACATACCAATGCAAGATAATAAATGTAACTTCATATCTATTTGTTTATAACGCAATGGTCTCTGATATTTTCTTTTATTATGATGATGAAATAATCTCTTTTTCCATTGCGGACTTTTCTTTTGTGAATCTGTCTAATCCCTCTTTGGCTTTTTTTTTTTTTTTTGTGTAAATCCAAAGGGAATTATAGCTCTGGTGTTGCTTGGTGTCACTTTTGAAAATTATGAGCCCAAAAAAATCTGAAAGAGTGTAATTATAAAAGTTGGAGCGTGAAAAATCAATTACCAAAAGAATAATGTGGGGTGTCTAACACCGTCTCCATGTTTCAATGCAATAGATTTTATCCCTATAAATTTAGCATTAACTATACATGTACCACATATATATGTATCAAAAGATATGCGTGCAGATTGCAATCTCTGATCATCACTGACTACAATATCTCTGATTAGGCTAGCATATGTTGGCAAAGACACAGGGCAAAGATGGTGAAATTACCACAAAAACCTCTGTAAATGGACAACATAGCAAAGAACAAAACGGCAATACGGGCCACAAAGGAAAAACAATGAAAGTCCAAAAATCAACTAAAGTAATTTGAAAAATCGCTTGTACAGAGTAGGTACAAAAGCTATGGCTTGTCATCAATGACCCTACTCAAACTCAAGATCGTACTATAAAGAGATATTTTGGCCAAATCAAAGCCTAAATGGCTCCGTTGCTTACATTGACCATAATTTCAACTGCACTACTCTTTTTAATTCTAAGCAAATCAACTCTATTCAAACGTATCACTTTCATTCATTTCATAGGGATCACCTGCTTGCATATGGCTCCACAAATCTCCCTCCATTTCTTTCTCAAACTGAGAGGTTTCCCTTTTATTTTCTAGGTCAACAATTTCATTACACTCATTGATCAAATTTAAGTAAGGGTAACGCTATTAAGTTTTATTGATCGGCGGCCACATTTCAGTATCTTTTTTCATGCAACGTATAAAATCAATCTCTTGTTCTTTCAGCTTCTTAAATGAGCCCTTTCAATAGCCATTAACCGAAACATTTAATTTGTCGCTACCAAGGCCACCATGAATAGCTGAACACTTTTCATTAACGACGTTTCTCTTTCCCTCTCGTTCACATCGAGGTTATGAGTTTGCCTTCATTTTACACTTCATTTCTATATTGAAATACCAACAAAAATACAACGCAAAGTCACAATAGCAACTAACCACCACAATAAAAATTGAGCATTCTAAGCAAGCACTTGTATCACTACTACACAATCCACACAAAATATAGTCGCATGATGCTAACCATTCTACTTCAATATTTGAAGAACATGGTGTTTTTCTAACTAAGGAATTTATTTTATTCTCTAATGCTCCAACAACATTGTAGTTTCATCTGATATCAAACAAAGGCACATGTAAACCTTCGAAAATGTATTGCATGCTTGTTTTTTGGGTTTTGGGGCTTTTTGGGTTTTTCACTCTCATGCTTTACATTAATGGTATTATTTAATTGTGTTTTTGTCCTCCTTTTTTAAGTTGGTTTGCGGAGATGGTGAAAAACCAGTGCTAAGAGCATCTCCATTGTAATAAGCAAATAGGTGTGGATAAGCCAACTTAAGAACAATACTCAAAAAAACACTGCACATTGTAATAAGCCAAGTTATAAGTCTTTTAGCAAATAACCAAATTCCATTGATTCCATAACCAAACTTAACAACTTTTACCAATAACCAAACTCAATAACTCAAAAATATCGCACATTGGAATCGTCTCATGAAGACGAATATTTTAGTGTGATCTGGTGCATGATTGGAATTCGTTTGCGATTGGACATATGCACATTGTGTATTATGAGAGATTTTTTGGTTAGGGATGCAAAAATAACCAATGTGGAGGTAGAAGTTGTTAAGTTTAATTATGAACTACATGGATAATCAAATGCTGACGTAACACATTTTAGTTATTGATTTTGATTATTCCCATTGCGGATGCTCTAAGGAAATTACTCTCCCTCCTTCATTGCAAGTTTCTATAATAGGATTTATTAAGTCTCTTTTAAACAGAAGGCAAAATCCTTCTTGTTCTTTTGGAATGTTTGCATAAGAAAACAACACAACAAAAATTAAATGCTTATCTTGGAGACTACCATTATTTGATAATTTATTGTACAATAAAATGGCAAGGTCAAATGACATTGCCTCTCAATTGATCTTCCCTTTGTTTCATACAGGATCATAATCTATATAACCTAATCATCTTTTAGAATTATCTTATATCCATCTCTTTCGAAGCACCTTCCAAATTAGCATTTTTTTTCCTTGGCAAATGAAACATTTTATATAAACTTGAAAAGGGTACATCGAGGAGAAAGCATAAAAAACTATCCGAGCACAGTTGGATAGAGAGAGCGCCTTAAGATTACACTACAACTTCACTTTTCGTATCGCATCAAGAAATCCTTTGAAATCCTCCACAATGTAAACCTTGATGTCAAACTTAGCCTTCATCCACATAGCCACTCTCGTTTTAATTAAATCCGCCATTTCCCATGCCTGAGTTGATGCATTGTTGAAAATATATTCATTCCTCCCTATCCAGATAGACCAAAGGGTTGCAAAGAAACACACCTCGTTGATACATTTCTCCAAGTTCCGAAACCTATTCTCAAACCACCAAGATGCTAGTCCTGCTAATGAAGATGGGCATACCCACTGTATCCTCCACCAATCCAGAATATTTGACCATACTTCCCACGAAAACCAATAGAATAAGAACAAGTGCTGAGTAGTCTCAACATGCTTGGTACAAAAGGGGCACATTGCCAAATGACTCTCAAAAATCAAATTCTTATTTAGAAGCACTGACCTTGTTGCAACTCTTCCTTGAATGGCCATCCAAGCAAAAATTTCCACCTTTGGAGGGCTTAGGTTCTTCCACAATGAACCCAGAACAATATTTCGAGATTGAGACTGAATTTCCAATTGTCTATACACTGAATTGACAGAGAACATCTTATTTGTTGTCCATATCCACAACAACGAATCAGATTTGGTTGGGTCTAAAACCACACCAAGCAATCTTTGCTTCAGTTCTTCCAGTTCTTGACTCTTCAACACACGTAGCCTTCCTCTAAATTGCAAGTCCCAATCACCGTTACCCCCTCCTACAAAAACACTACTCAGAACAACATCTTTTTTAGTAGAACACATGCACAATCTGGGGAACTCATCTTTAATAGCTGTATGACCCAGCCATGTATGCCCATTGAACAAATGTCCCTCCAAATATTAGAGGTTGAGCCACTGTTTTTAAAGTACGGAAGCCAACACCTCTGGTCCAGATTGTATTTCCCTTGAATAACCTTAGCCCAAAGTGAGTCCTTCTCATTGCCAAATCGCCACCACCACTTAGCTAGTAAAGCCAAGTTCTGTTGTATCAACCTCTTGACCCCTAGGCCCCCATTTTCTTTCCTCCTGGTAATCCCCTCCCAACTTACCAAGTGCATCTTCTTCTTGTTTGGTGTATCTCCCCAGAAAATTTATCTTTGTAGCTTCTCTAGGGTCCTTGCTACTGCCGATGGCATTTTGAAAAGGGACATGTAGTAAATTGGCAGAGTGCTTGAGTTGGAGTTGAAAAGGGTTAATTTGCCCCTCTAGATATGGTTCTTATTCGCCAAATACTTAACCTCTTTTGAGTTCTTTCTATAATGGGCTCCCACGTTTTGATCCTCCTTGGATTAGCTCCAAGAGGTAATCCAAGGTATTTAATGGGCAGAGATTCCACTCTACACCCATCACCTGAGCAAGGGCTGCAATATCCCCGTGTTGAACTTTTACACCACAAAGGAAGCTCTTAGAATAGTTTATCTTTAGGCCAGACATCAACTGAAAGCATCTAAATATCCTCTTAATGTTTGCCATCTCCTCGATATCATTGTTGTAGAACAGGATTGTATCATCCACAAATTGGAAATGAGAAATAGTCACTATGTTTCCAAGCTTAACGCCTTTAATGATATTTTTTGCACAAGCTCTTTCCAACATAATATTGAGTGCTTCAGCTACAATGTTGAAAAGAAAGGGAGATAAGGGGTTCCCCTGTCTCAATCCTTTCTATGTTTGGAACTCTTGTGTGGATGACCTGTTGATCAAGACCGACATAGATATTGAGGAGCAACATTCCCTAATCCAACCGCACCACTGCTCCCCAAAGCATGCCTTCTTAAGCATATCCACCAAGAAACCCCAGTTTACACAATCATACGTTTTCTCAAAATCCAATTTAAGAATTAAACCCCCTTGAGTTGAGTGTTTCCAACTGTGGATGGCTTCATTAGCAATAAGAACACCATCTAGAATTTGTTTACCCCCTACAAATGCAGCTTTAGTCTCACCAATAACAGAATTAATATGTTCTTTAAGCCTATTAGCTAGGACTTTAGAGAGAATTTTATAGATACACCCCACCAAGCTAATAGGCCTAAATTCTTTAAAAGTAGAAGGGCAGTCAACCTTAGGAATCAACGCAACAAAAGTAGAGTTAATACCTTTCGTAAGCTTTTCATTTGAGTGAAAATCTGAAAAGAATTGGAAAATTAGTTCCTTCATGAATTCCCACCCTTTCTTGATAAATGTGAAGTTAAAACCATCCGGCCTCGGAGCCTTTAGACTTTTTCATCCTTTTAGCGCAGCCATAATTTCGTCCTCTTCAAATTGCCTTTCCAGTTGCAGTTTCACATCTTCAGACAAATGTCTCGGGAAATGACCCCCCAACACTGGTCTATCCTCTCTTTCCTCGATGAAGTTACTCCGAAAGTAGGCCACCACAGCTTCTTTGATTTCTTTTGGATCCTCCACTACTCTCCCATTTACTTTGATTGAATCACCATATTTCTCTTAAACCTGTTATTCCTTGTGTTCTTGTCACCTAATTTCTGCTAATTAACCCATGATTTCTGTCGCTATAATGATTCGGTCAACTTATATAGCCTTCAGTATGTTTTGCATCTTAGTGCTTTTTCCTCTATGTCAAGTGGCTTATCCTCAGCTAAGACATCCAACCGGTGAAGTTGAGCTTCATTATCCCTTAAGGCCTAATTGACATCCCCAAATTCCTCTTTGTTCCATACCTTCAATCAATTTTTGATAGCTTTCAATCTTTGGACAATGCTAAAACCTGCCCACCTTGCCACTTGAACCTCATTCCACGTTTCTTTGGCTATCCTCATGCACTTAGGGTTGAAAAGCCAAATATCCATAAACTTGAAAGGTTTGGAGCCCCAATCCCTGCTATCATCCATAATTGTCACTGGGCAATGGTTAGAATTTGGTTGCGGGAGGCCCCATTGTAAGACATTATACTTTTCGAGCCATTGATGAGAGATCAAGAACCTGCCTAGTCGGCTATGAATGGCATGATTCTGATAATTAGACCAAGTATACTTCCTACCCAGCATGGGAAGGTCTACGAGCTCCATGTTATTACAAAAGTCTATGAACTCCTTCATGCCTCTTTCAAGTCTTACACATCCCACCCTTTCACTCGTTGCTTTTATTTCATTGAAATTCCCACCCAAGCACCACAGGACATAGGAATCTGACTTAATCTCCAACAACTCCTCCCAAAGCACCCTTCTAGAAGATGTTTCATTAGGGGCCTAAACGTTAACCATTGTACAGGGAAACTCATTGAATAACATATCATTCATTAAAATGTAAGATCGCTGAATCACAATACTGGTAACTGTAAAGAAATCCTTATTCCATATAATAAGCAATCCCCCAGATGCACCCACATGATTGGAATAGACAAATTCCATATTGGTAACGCCCTGGATTTTCTGCACAGTAGACCTCTCTACTGACTCCAATTTTGTTTCTTGAATAAATACCATGTCCGGTTTCCTTTTCTTGATAAGTTTTGGCAAAAAACATTTTTTTAGGTTGCTCCCCAATCCTCTAATATTCCAAGTTGTAATTTGCATTAGTTCGTGAAACCCTTCAAAATACCCCACAAATTAGTCACAGAGACTAAATTCCCCCTTCTCTCTCCTTCATGAGAGAGTATTCCAAAATTTCCAATTGAATCATTCTCCTTAAAGTCTCATCATCACCAGGAAAGAAATTAAGACCAACTCACCTCCGACTGCCATGGAAGCTTTGACCTCTTTGACAATCCTGGGATTAACTTGGCTTAAATCCTTTGAAGATGATTGTGAAATATCCTCTGAGCTGGGTTCATGATCCAATTCTTCCCGGATGAGCATTAAATTGGTCAGTTGTCTTCTTCTTCGTTTCCTGCATTCAGTGTTGTTGAGGTCCACCATGAGATTGATTGAAGGAATTTGAGAAGAACGCATCCCTATCTGGTTTGTCGAGCTTTCCTTCAGGACTTCATTTTTGGAGGTCTCACCACTAATTGGGTGGTAGTAGGTCTAGACCGTTCTTCAGAAACCCTGCCCTATGCCCAGCCCAACTCCTTGATTGTTCTCAACACCGGGCCATCAATTGGCTTAGAGGAGATAAGGGTTCCCTCGTGGGCTTTGTTAGGAGATTCAGAGTGACGTTCAAAATTAGGCCCTTGCACTGGTCCACGGACTCCTCCACCAAGGATTCAAACTCCTCTCAGTCCTCTGAATACCCTTGCATCGCCCCCTTGTCAAGCATTAAATGCACACCTGCAACCGTATGCTTAGGGCCCCCAACCCTAACATCTTTTTTTCTCTCTCCCATGCACTGTAGCAGAGTCAGAGTCCTCTGCAACCTCACATACCTCGTCTTTTCCATTGGTTGGCCCTGCTTCAAGTACTTCCATGTCATCATCTTCTTCCTCCACCCCTTTTGCCTCATAGCCATTGCAGTCTTTCATCTGAGTTTTTGCCACTGGATTAGTATCATCATGACCCATTGAACTTGGAATAACAACTTCATCAGGATTAGCAAATGAGGATATTTCTTTCACCAGGACGTCATACTTCACTCCTTGCACCTCTAGTTGAACCTGCCGTTCTATCTTCTGTACTTCCTCCGTTGCTATCAAAATTTTCCCTTGAGCAAAGGACAAGTCCCTCAATGTTTCTTCATCCACCGAGATAAAATCACCCCAGATTTCACCAATCCGTTTAAAAGTTGTGTTATTCCAAGTGTTGAGTGGCATCCCTTGACATCCCAGCCAAGCTAACCTTTCTTGACTCGCTTGTTCACCACTCCATGGTTTCACCACCTCAAACTACCTTTCCATTCACGGTCCGTTAATGAGAGCGTCCTTTACCTCTTGACTTTGGAAAGTTATTAAAACATATCTCCCCTCCATCGCTCTGAACTGACAACTTTATCCGTCTCCATACCAAGGCTTACCTTCAAAGTCATCATGGAAACAACTCTATGCATCACCACCGCCACACTCCGGAGTAGCCATCCATTCTCGACAGGATTGATCTGAATTGTGGCTTTAGGAATTGTTTGCTTTGATGACCCACCATTCACCAGTTGAACAAATGATATACCAGGAACTCTACTCCTCCACAGATGTCCAGATTGGTCACCTTGGTTCTTTACCCCTTTAGCCATCTGCTGGCTAAACATCTCCCCTTTACTATGCTCCTGCTCCTGCTCCGTCCTTTCAGGGAACCTAGGTACCTTATTGGTTTCATTTTGACCAAAAGATGCCTCTTTAACAAATAATCTCTTATTTTCCACCCATATCCCATTCAGTTTAGCTATTGCCATACCCGTAGATACATGGCAGTCATACCTGACAAATCCAAACTTACTACCCGTACTTTTACTTCTCTTCCATAGAATGAAAGCATCCTTAACTACTCCATTTGGTAAAGGGGGAATGACGGCCAATGACGTATTTTGATAATTAATACCCACTAAGGACATTTTCAGCATTAACAAATGTTCTTAGTTTGTCATTGACGGGTATTAATTATCAAAATACTTCCTGGACCGTCATTTTCTCTTTGGAAAAATCTTTTCTTTTAGTAATATTAAGTCCAATAGTTTGGTGGAATAATTAAATACATGTTTGCAATTTATTTTGCACATTTCATAATGCCGAAAACCTGACCTCCTTAATCAAAATAGCAGATAAAAAACTATTTGGGAATAGTGGTGAAACTGGGATTTATGGTTGCACAAAATGCTTTCAAGTTAACTTCTATGTTGTATTTGAACTGGAAATGTGGTGCTTTTAAAAATTGAGATGCACACAACTTAAAATATTGTTAATCGATAATCGCTGAGATCAATAATGAAAATATCTAGGCAGGAATGCTAAGCTAGCAAGGAAATGTATGTAATTAAAAACATATTTTTCTCTTATTCCATAAAAACCCAAAACCTTTTCAAGGCAACTCTAATGGTTGCATTGTTTTATTTTTTCACATAGTAATTATTAGAATGGAGACATAGTGATATACTCTCTCCATTCCAAATTGAGAGTCTATTATTCAATTTTGGGTTGTTCCAAAATGATGGCCATTTTCCAAAAATGGAAGGAAAAATTTGGTGATTTTCTAAAACTGTCCCTCAAAGGTGAATATAAGTGTTATAAAGTATAATTTTTTTTCCTTTTTATCCCCTAAACTATGTATCTTTTCTCTACTTAGCCTCTGAACTATCAATTTGATGATTTCATCCCCTTAACTATCATACCGTTATCTACTTAGTCCAATAGATAACGAAAATTAGAATGGAAAATGTCACGTAAAGCCCTATTTGGGACCCTATAAGGCATATACTTGATTATGAGAGCCTTAGAAATAAAAATTAATTATGACCTAAAGTATAAAATGATCAGAAAAATAAGATCTTCGTATCGGTTCAAACAGATAGAAAATTGAAGCACTTAATTTTTTTACAAGATTCATATATTAGAATATTATGTGACATTATATAGAGACAAACCCATACATATTTCTTTTAAAAAAAAGATTGAGTTCTTTATATAGAATTTAGATATGTGTAGATCAAAAGTTGCATGGCCTGTGTAACCGAAGAGAATCTCGTATAACCCCATCTATAGCCACAAATAAATACTACCAAATAATAGATCCATTTAAGCTAATAATGACAGCAACCAAGTGTCCAGAAATCCCACTCACCCCACCTTCGATAAGAAACCTTAAAGCTAACATAGTTACAAAATTACCGACCCGCTCAAACATATACAATGATTTAAAATACAACATTAAAAATTAACCCAACCAATACCTTAATTCAAATGTCTCCACACCCAAATAACCGAGGCCCTGATGTTTACAAATGAAATTATAATAAACACTAACCCTCCACCCTCACACATACCGGTAATTCCCCTTTAAATTCCTAGTCTTGTTCCTAATAGCTTTACCAGGTTTTGATAAATAGAAAAATGTTGAGTATTCAAGATACCAGTATTCGGTCTTTCTTTTCAAGAGAAAAAACATTAAGACGAAAACAAGGAGTATTAAGCCCTTACCAGAAACTAATCCGGAATTTGCCCCCTAAATCCCTTCTCTCTCTTACCCTCTCCTCTCTCACCCTTCTCACTCTCTCTCAATACCTATCTAATCTCATGTAAGACTTATTTCCTAAGATCTTATACCAATTATAACAATCCAAATCCTCAACCACCATGACCAAGACAAATCAATTCAGATGTTTACGCTCCCAACCCAATATAAATAACTAACAATTATTGAGAAAGCCAATCCCCACTTCCTTAAAAATTTACATAATTTTTGATATTGAAATCTCCAGCCGAAGCTCTAACCAAGGCTCTCACGATCGAACCATAAGTTCAATTTCGTTCCTCTCTCTTTGCCTTTCAGCCTTCTCTTCTCCACGTATCCCAGCTCACTCTAACTCTCTCTGTACTCCTCTTCTTTCACCTTTTTTTCCACTTAGCCTAAGCATTGCTCTTTTATTGCGTTGGCTGACTGACTCATGTAAAAAGGAGATCAAGTTGAGGACACATGTCCATAATAATCCAAGCCAATTTTGAAGCCACACCCGGGCGAAAGCCACCCGCTTACCATGTTTCACTTCTAAAATTTATAAAAGCACCTTCATATATTAATATTTTTCCCACATACTCATCTTTATTTTTAATTTTGTTTTTGTCTCATCTACTCATACCAATACCATACCATATGGCTCCCAAGTCACACATGGTCTTAAACCCACGTGCACCCAAAACCAACAAGTTAAACACTTGGGTTCTACATTAACATCTTTTTTTTCCTAATCATATAAAGTTAACAAATAATGTTAATCCTCAAATCACAGAAACAACATACTTAACTCCTAGATTTAACGGATATCACATTAATGGACACCCATTATTACTCTAAAATAATTATCTCAAACTTGAACATTATCAAACTTACTTGTTTGGCTCAAAAATCAAGGTCTAGCTTGGATAAATAAGCCAATTAGTTTAATTTTTTTCCTTTTTTCAATCTTTTTTCGCATTTGTTAGTTTCATGTCTATTTGTGGATTATTAAAATGTCTTGACGATGGATAAAATATGTAAAGAATCCCAATGGAAACTCAATTTTTTAATAAAGACGAAAAAACGTAGAAGATTTAATTTGTCCTCATTCAAAACAAATTGTGTTTCGAGCATATTTTTTTACTTGTTCGATTCTTCTCGTTGAGCTGCATTTTTTTTTTTTGGTGAACTCAAATACGGAGTATTATAAAGCAACCAACTACAACCATAAAAAGCATAACAACAAGAAAAACGCGGAAAAAACTTGCATAGCATAACACTTCAGAATGAAAGACCAAAAATAATATTATTGAACCTCAAAGAAAAAACACTAAAAAAAACTCACCGAATATATACTACTATTAAAACCATCACATGCACACAAACAGAGAAGAAGAAGAAGATAATGGAAGAAAAAAGCGGAAGAAGAAAATGTTAGATTTTTATCCAGTAAAACGGCACCGTTTTTTCTTGTAAAATTAAGAAAGTTGTTGTGGACCATTAGATCTCTTCATTAGTGTGTTGTCAAGCCTACAGCAAAACCCTCACAAGATCCTCATAGGAAAATTCTCACAGAAGATCCGGATCCACTTTTGAACGAATATGAATGTTTTAATAGGAGGTCAAATAGGATTTGGTATACTTTGGCAGGCAAGGCCGATAGGAAGGCCGGATGATAGCCTTCTAGTAAGGCAAAAGGCCAGCCTTTTATTTTCGTTGAAGAACAGAAGGCACTCTATTTTTGCTTCTCCTCTCTCTCTAAGTTCAATCATAGGTCCCATGCCTTACCTTATTGTTTTTCATAGAATTTTTTATGAGGATTTTATTCTCACTTATATTTATTATTTTTCTCACCCAATTTGAGATATGTAGGTTCAAATTTTAATTAGCCATATTGGAATTGTGGGAAATCGTTTGAAAGGAGATTCTCAATTATCTGAGAATCTACTCTAATGTAATTTTTGATTTGGCATACAAAGATACGATTTAATGCTGCATACACCTATGTTGACTTTGTGTCTCACAGATCGACAAATAACTTGCAGATGTTAAAGTGATATTCAGTAAAGAGATATTTTTAAATTAAGAGGTTATCTTTGGCATAAATGCTATATACGTTGGAATGGCAAGCCCCGATCTAAATTCTCAAATAAGTATTTAAAAATAAGGATCTATTTTCAAACTTAAAAATAATAGGTTTACGAAAATAAATTTTTTTTTTGTAGGGCTTGATAGATCTCATCGAAGTCTATCAAACAAGATCCATATTGCATATTTTTTAATTTTATTAAGTCTATTATTTTTAAGCTTGAAAATTACAAATAAGTACTTATTTTTTAAGGGATAAAAGTGGAACACACCTAGAAGACTTTCGAGTTTCATGCAACTATTTAAAGGGAGTTTCTCTGAAGAAGGAAATAAAGCAATCTTACAGAAAGCTATTCAACCGAAGTCTTGAAAGCAAAGAATACAAGTGCCATATTAACTATAGAGTTCTTATTTAGACTTGAGAGAGAAAGACAAAACGAATTGTTTTTGGCAGGAGGGAAAAAATATGGGAAATAGGTTATGAGGGTTATTTATTTATTTTTTTCATTCATTAAACATAATCTATTTTTTATCCTAGGGAATTTTGGGAGGAGATGAGTGACAACTTGCTTATTTAGGAAAAAGAAGGAAGAAATTTGTGGGTTGATTTAAGAAATCATGGAGAGGCCTTTGGTTAAAGCCTATAGTTCTTACTTCTATGAGAAATAACAGTTCGAGTCATGCTTAATAGATGCTGAGAAACAATGTGGTAAAAAATATTTAATTGCTTAAAGATTTTTTTTTTTTGGTTGAAACTTCAAAAAGCTAACTGTCCTGATTAAAACTATTTGAAATTAGTATTCACATATTCTTTGTCTTTTATCATGCAGCCATTCAAAAAACACAACACCACCACGTATTTATGCTTGTTAGTGGACATCTATTATTACTACAAAATAATTATGTTATATCGAGCTTCAAAGTAATTAGAACCGTTTGATGGTTCATTCAACCAATCTTCTGGCAATACGTTGTATAAAGTTCCAACCAATGCTGTGAAAAATCGGACCGGCCGAGTTGATGATGGTTCGTTCAACCTCTTTAATTGGAACCATTCTGACTGTTCAACCGGTGACTCCCTAAAACTGGAAGCGGGTCAGTCAAACCGTTGGGAAATTTTAAACTTTGAACTGATTTGCTTAAACTTTAAGCTACTCCCTCCGTTTCAAATTGACGGTCCACCATATAAAGTCGTGTCATTTTTCAAATCAAAAAATCAACTACTTCCGTGTAAATTTTTTTGAAATTTTTCGCACCAAATTAAAGTACTAATCGAGATCTTTAATACGGTGCGAAAAAATTTGAAAAATAATACACCGAAAGAGTTGATTTTTTTATTTGAAAAATGGTGAGAGAGAGAGACAGTGAGACTCTCAATATGGAGTATGGAACGGAGTGAGTAACATTTTCTGCTAGCTTTGACCCATGCGTGCCAGCTATCCAAGGTGTAAAGAGTAAAGGGGGTACGTCTCCCATAGGCTTTGCTAACTTTTTACAAACTTTTTATACACGTTTGAATTGCCTTTGTTCAACCAGAAAGTCTGCCCACACAGTAGATCTGTGCACAGATTGTGCACAGATTTTGTTGTGGGGCCCACCAAGGGTTCCACAAAAATCATCCGAACCGTTCATTAAATGTAAAATATTTTTTCAAGGGTCTCCGTAAAAAATAAGTTCAATCCGATACCTATAGGTATTCGATCCAACCATATAACTTTTCGTTACCCGGAAATCTGAATGAAAAGTTAGATGGTTGGATGAAGCACCTATAGGTATTGGATTGAGCTTATTTTTTACGAGGGCCTTTGAAAAAATGTTTTACATTTAATGAACGGCTCGGATGATTTGTGTGGGACCCGTAGTGGGCCCCACAAAAAAATCTGTGCACAATCTGTGCACATTTTTCTGTGTGGGTAGAACTGTTCTTGTTCAACTCACAGGCGTTGTGGGATAGCGTGAAAAATTCTGAATGCAACTTTTTTGAAGTTATTCCTCATCTTTCACTTCAAAATAGTGAAAGATATGTACATTTCAAATACTATTGATATTACCTTGTGTATTTTTACATTTTTTATTTACTTAATTTTATAAAATTAATATTTTTAAATTTAATTACGATGTCACGGTTTAGCTTCAATTCGACCGCAGTTGAACCAGTGACCCGTCCACCCGGTCTTTTTGTTGGTTTGCTCTCTGGCCCGGTTTTAAAAACAAACCTTTGTCCAATAAAGAACTTACCCATTGATAGTAATATTTTTCATTGTCTTATTTTCAGCCATATAACGGATCTTTGTTTTTCTTTAGTTTTGTTGTACATCTATAATGGGAACTTCGTACTCGTAGTTTTCTCAATAGATTGAAGTCACAATTATATGTATGTCCATCGTGCAAAAATGAATTCCTCATTTTATATTGTGAATTTCCCATTATTTCACCATACAAAGTGAAACTTTTTTTTGTACTTCATTTGAAATTTTACAAAAGAATAAACTGGTGACAAGCCGAGTCAATATA
The DNA here is from genome assembly GCA_019656295.1 of Rhododendron mucronatum var. ripense. Classification (NCBI taxonomy): domain Eukaryota; kingdom Viridiplantae; phylum Streptophyta; class Magnoliopsida; order Ericales; family Ericaceae; genus Rhododendron; species Rhododendron mucronatum. The sequence continues at coordinate 1,138,507 of BPLT01000145.1, read as the reverse complement.
AATTGGTATGACGAGGACCCATTAGATTAAACAGTAGTATTATCATTAATTCATTAACATCATGCGTGCTACATATATAAGGACCCATTAGATTAAACAGTAGTATTTCATTAGCATCGTGCGTGCTACATATATAATCATAAGAACAATGAAAAGCCGTTGCATTCTTCACAGGGGAAAATTTCTTTACAGAGTATCCCGTAAAAAAGATTTAAGGCGCTAAATTGTATGCGTCCAACAGAGTTTTCAATGGTTTGAACAAAGAACAGTTAATTTTGGTTCGGTTATTGGTTCTCAATTAGAGAACCGTGGTTAGAAACCGAACCGGATCGTTTAGAACTAATATATGTAAAAATACGTATATGTGTGTGTAATTAATTATGTACCCGGATTTGGTAGGTTAATATTTTCCTTGCTAAAGTTAATTTATTTAGAGAAGAAATCTTACAGTATTTGTTCGGGAAGTTCTTAATAAAATTTTAAATTTTAATTTTACCTATGGTGCTTTAAATTTTAATTTTATGAGTTCATATGAATAAGTGTTTGGATGCTAATTGGATAGAATCGAAACTGAACCAAAATCGAACCGATCTTGTGGTTTGATTCTGGTTAGGTTTCACGCGTACATTGGTTAGATTTTGGTTTCCAATTTTTTAGAACCGTTTGGAATGGTCCAGTTACTGATTTTTTAAAGAACCGAACCAATTTAGACCATGTGCACCTCTAATCAAGAGAATAGAATTGGTGTTAATTAGATGAACCTGGGCGTCGTGGGAAGTTTTGGCCGTGTTCTGATTCATTTTAAGGGAGAGGGAATAGAAGGGGGTGAACTAATAGATTTTTTCAAGATTGCTTGAGTGTTTCAGAATTTATAGAGCCCTTACGAATATTGAAAAAACATTTACAAATATTGAATTGAGCTATTTTTTTTATAAGAATCCATAAAAATATTTTAAAAATAGTTTTCATATTTAAGAATATTTTTTCCACGCTGAATGGGGCATTTCCGTTAGCAAATTGGTAGTGCCATAACCGCCTTTGATAGATCCACCACAATGGATAATAGGAAACTGGATGGATCTGTACCCTACACTTCCATCTGCAACAATGGAACAATATCTGACTCTCTCTCTTACTTTACTCTCACCATCCAGCCATCTGCTGCCTGCAACTCTCTCTCTTACTTTACTCTCCCCGTCCAGCCATCTGCTGCCTGCAACTCTCTCTCTTACTTTACCCTCCCGATCCAGCAAAAACATTTCTGCTGCTGCACATCTCTCTCTCTCCCTCTCCGTCAAAATACACGACCCAATCTCGCTCTCTCTCCACCACCGGAGCCGACACCACCAGCGCCGGAACACCCGCACCACAAAGGTCACTTCCTCTCACCCACCGACACCCACCCCACCCCAACCCCAACCCCAACCCCAACCCCAACCCCAAAACACAACTCTCTCTCCCTCTGCATAAAATGCACAACTCTCTCCGATGATGGGACCGCATAGATCAGAGAGCTCTCCTCTCTCTCACACCAAGTCCGATTGGAGAGGCTCTATCTCTCTCATCTTTCTCATCTCTCACTCGAAGTTCGATGTGAAGTTAATCTCGACTGCCGATTCAAGAGGGAGCGAGAGAGACAGATGCATGAAGAGGAGATCAATTGAAGATTTCATCCATCGAAGTTCCTCGCCAGAGGTAATCTCGTGACTGATCCTTTTTTTGTTTCCTCCACGTCTTCTTCACCTTCTCTGGCTTTGGTTCTCTCTCTGTTTGTGTATGTGTGTGCGGGGTGTATGTATATATATATAAGCAGAGAGAGAGAGAGATGATTAAAAGATATAGCCAGAGATTTTCCGTTCAAGATTTGGCAGGAGAGATAAGATTTTGTTCTGATTTCGTTGGGGAGATGATCAGAGAGTACGTGTATGACTTTACCAAAGCACCCCCACACAAAAGCCCAAACCGTAAACCAAAGAACGAAAAAAGGACATGGAAGGAAAACATGGAAAGTCTGAAAACCCATTAAAGTAAAAAAAAATTCGCCACCATCTGCACACCCAAATCTGCGGGATCCACCACTGATTGCCTGCAGAACGACCAAAACAACCCTGCACAAAACGATCCAACTTCACAAGCACACCAGGGCAATCCCGGCAGTAGTGAAAGTTCATCGCTTACACGTACGGAAAAGTTCAATCCTCCTTTTGTGGTCCTCCACGTCTTCTTCACCTTCTCTGGCTTTGGTTCTCTCTCTGTTTGTGTATGTGTGTGCGGGGTGTATGTATATATATATAAGCAGAGAGAGAGAGAGATGATTAAAAGATATAGCCAGAGATTTTCCGTTCAAGATTTGGCAGGAGAGATAAGATTTTGTTCTGATTTCGTTGGGGAGATGATCAGAGAGTACGTGTATGACTTTACCAAAGCACCCCCACACAAAAGCCCAAACCGTAAACCAAAGAACGAAAAAAGGACATGGAAGGAAAACATGGAAAGTCTGAAAACCCATTAAAGTAAAAAAAAATTCGCCACCATCTGCACACCCAAATCTGCGGGATCCACCACTGATTGCCTGCAGAACGACCAAAACAACCCTGCACAAAACGATCCAACTTCACAAGCACACCAGGGCAATCCCGGCAGTAGTGAAAGTTCATCGCTTACACGTACGGAAAAGTTCAATCCTCCTTTTGTGGCCCGGGGTTGAATTGGATATTCAACCAAGACAAAGCAAGAACACTTGGCTGGAAAACTCGGCAGGAGATTATTTATGGTGTGGCCAAGGGACTTCAATATCTCCATGAGGAGTGTCATAAGAATATAATTCACTTTGATATCAGACCTCAAAATATCCTTCTTGATAGAGATTTCAAAGCCAAAATTTCTGATTTTGGCTTAGCAAGATTGATCGATAGGAACCCATCCAAAGTTTAATCTATTAACTTCTTTGATGACGAGAGCTGTTCTTCATGTGGGGATTTGCTCTCTTAAGTCTTAACTGCTTAAGCTTGGCATTTGGATGGAAAACTGAATGATAATACCGAAGTGAGTTTATTTTCTGAACTGGGCTTGTCGAGATGCTCTGTTAGACTCTTCTTCTTTGCATTGATCAATACTCCTAATACAGTAGCTGAATGACAAAAAAAACATATGATCATCGATCGCAGTACGATTGGCTGTCGGTTCCGAACAAATCAAATAACTCAGTTTCGATCATTGGTTGTCCCTTGTGTATATGAAGTGAAGGCAATATGATATGACTAAGGAAAAGTCTAAAGGCACAAACATTTTTACGTGTCCATTTGCATTAAATCATTTTTGTGCATTTCTCGTTCACCCAAATAAAGCGAAGGATATGAGACAGACAACTTATTTTGCCCTACACATGGGCTTAATTACTATTTCTCATGCAATTTAAAGTAGACCACCAATAGTTATTGGGAAATGATATTGGCATTCCAAAAATTGATGCAGACACTCCAAGAAACAAAGGAAAGTGGCTTTGGAGTTACACTGATTTTAGAGTGACTGTATCAATTTTTGGAGTGCCAATATCATTCTCCTAGTTATTTACTTATTTCATTCAGAAACAGCAATGTCTCGGGCCACATCCGGTAGCAAATTTTCACAAGTTAAGTAAACCGAATGTTATAATACGGTCACATGATTGCACAAAAGATTCTTCCCGAGTAGAGACTATCGTGCAATTAATCTTGCGGTAAGAATTGTAAGGGAACATAGATAGAGACTTTTTAGTGTACAAGATTGACCTTTATTCTATTCTAATACGGCCCACTCTCCAATGGTATTACCGTGTGGAGCATACTCACACGCCATCAAAGTATCCCATCTAAACACTTGATCTTCGTGCACCCAACCATGGTGGTGGTCCTCCAAACCATATGCGTGTAATGCGTGCAATCCACATTCAGCAATCAGCAAGCACGCATTTGACCTGTAATTGTAGTACGCCTGGCCTTGGTGGCAGTCCACCCGCCTCCTTGCCCCCAAAACAAGTTCTCGCTGTAGTCACCGCTAGAGTGGACCATATCGCAGTTGCCCCTCAGCTGGTTCAACCACCACTTGGCGTAGTTTGTTAGGTCTGTCCTCCATTGGAGAGGAAGAAGGTTGAGGTTAGCCCTCAGCGCGTTGTGGTTGTAGAGGCATTCTCCGATGAAAGCCGCTAAACTTTCTTTGGTGGATCGGCGTTGAACAGTGGATTCGGAAGGGCGGAAGCTGAGTGAGGAGGGAAGGGTGAAGATTGGTGGCGTTGGCCATTGTGGGTGTCCTTGGTGTGGTTGAGATTGTTGACATGGGTATTTATAGAATTTCATGGTATTAAGTTTTATATAGTTTTTTTACTTTTTAAATTTCTCTCGTCATGACGAAATAATAATTTACAAAAATTTAACGAATGTGATTTTTTTTTTGAATGAGGACAAAAAAAAAAGCCACATTAACTTCTTAGGCCAAATTAAGCCTTCGTAAGAGATCAAAAGATGATGTCCTACGTTATAAAGCCCTCCGAAAGGTACATGGACGCTTGCACAGGCAGTGAAGTTATTGGACCCAGGCCCTTTAATTGGGGGATGACCGGGATGTTTTAACAGATGAGATGGTGCCAACACGTTGGAGTGTTATCCAACGATCACGAGGTCATTTAGGTAATTCTGTTCCCCTTTTTTTTTTTTTGGTAAATTCTGTTCCCCTTCGTTAACGAAGAACTAGAAGTGTAGCGTACCCGTTTGATTTTGTTTTTATGGAAGACCCATTTTTTTGGCTTTTGGCTGATGAATTGGACAATATGACGTCTTTCCAATAGATGCGTTTTAAAAGTGTCAAGGACACGTCAATTTGTGATCACATCCCAATCACATCCCTCTCACATACGTGTGGGTCTCATTTCAGAATTAATGATAGAGACCTATATGTATGTGAGAGAGGAGTGGGCTTTGCTTGAGGCTCCGTTTGGAAGTTAGGAAAAGAAAATGAAAAGGAAAGAAAATAACAGGGCTGTCCAACGAAAATCGTGAACCGTGAGATCGATCCGAACCAAACTGATCTGTGCTTTTTAGATTTTATTAGTGAATTAATGGTCTGGACACGGATTCGAAAATGAAAAAACCGTGAGATTATGATTGAATTTTCATTTCAAAATCGTAAATTACCCGAACTGGACGGTGAGATATTTAAGAAAATAAAATTTATTTATATATGTGTGTGTGTAATACTTATTACTCCGTATAATTTTACTACTGGTTATGAATTATGTTTTAGAAATTTTACATTAATACAAATGCTATGTCTTTCTGTATTTGAACATATTACCCATGTCATTATGAATCAAAGCATGGCCACCGGTTATCAGAACAGGAATTCATCAGACAAAATACAAATATAGTAAATTATAAATTTCAATTAGCTTATGGTAGAAAAAGAAGAAGTCAAGCAACTGAAATTTTTGGGATGAAGACCAAATATCTTGGTAATTGACATATAGCTCAAAATACAATAAAATTTCTATTCAATTTCATTTTTTCATTTTGTGGATAAAATCAGGACCGAATCGTAATCCACGGTTCTGAACTAATTAGGATTGGATTGCATTTTCGAAAACGAAAATTCTAACTCTACACCCACTTACACACCCATTTTCACACCCCCACTCACAATAGAGGTGAGGCCCACACACACTGAGTGTGTTGTGTGTACGGGCTCCACCTCTGTTGTGACTTGTGACTTGTGAGTGAGGGTGTGTAATTGGGGGTGTGTTTGGGTGTGGAGGTAGAATGATTGTATCTAAAAACCGTGACTTGCAGATTATAATTGAATTCATAAGAATCCGATCCGGACCGTAAACAACCCTATAAAATAATGAAGGGAAAAATTAGAGGAAAAAATAAGGAAAAATGACGGCCAAGGACATGTTTTGATAAATAATACCCGTCAATAACATGTTGAGAACATTTGTTAATACTGAAAATGTCCTTAGCAGGGTATTAATTATTACCTTCGTCCCAAAAATGTTTATTTGGTCCGCAAAATGAGGACTAAAAAATAATGTATTTCTTTCAAGAAAAAATTTTAATTTTTTTTATATAAATTAAAAGAATTTATCAATATTTAGTGAATTGTTGAAAAAAAATTAAAATTTTCTTGCAAAAATTATATTATTTTTACGTCCCCGTTTTGCTGATCAAACAAACATTTTGGGACGGAGAAAGTATCAAAATACGTTCTGGACTGAAAATATTATTGGCGAGTATTAATTATCAAAATACTTCATGGACCACCATTTTCCAAAAAATAAAGAGAAAATCCAACATTAAGCCGAAACAAACCCTAACCACCCAGCGGCCCACCCACCTCCAAACCCTAAAATTATAACATAATATAGTATGTGTGTATGTTATGTTATAATATATACACGCTATATTATAACATAATACATAGTATTAGATTCTCTTCTTTGCATGGATTAGATTCTCTCCCCCTCTCTCTCTCTCTCTCTCTCTCTCTTAACAAGGAAGATGATGACTGCGGTTGCTGCAAGCGCTCGAAGAAGACGGCGGCCGTCTCAAAACCAGCCACCAACCGATAAGGTATGTATCATGTAATGGAATTCGTCGTTATCCCTAGCTACCCTACCTGGTTAGTATTTGTGATGAGATCTCTCCTCCTTTCTTCCTAGACTAGATCCCTCCTAGTGAGCGGATCTAGTGGATTTTCATATCCTTTTTCTCTCGATTTTTCATTCGTAAGCCTTTAACTTATCTGGGCAAAGTTTATTTGTTTATCTCGAATTTTGCTTCTGCTGTTTTTTTTACGCTTTCATTCATCTGCACAATTGTTAGGGTTTGGACGAGGCTGCGCCGAACTGCAGTGACAATGATGGCAATGGTAAACAGCTGGAGAAGGAAGAAAACAGGCGCATCCAGGGGAGCCGTGTATGTTTGTCTATGTTTGTCTATCCTACATGCATTACTCCAACGTCTTAATGTATGAGAGAGAGAGAGAGAGAGAGAGAGAGAGAGAGAGAGAGAGAGAGATGTTCACAATATGTTTAGGTTTAGCATGTCTATAGGATGAACCAATCGTGTTTGAATGAAATGTGCCAACATGAATCGAGCTTGTGGCATGATTTTTGTTTATCTATAAGTCCTATTTATGGATTAATTCTTTTCTAAAGAACAAAATTCTTTTCATATATTAGTTTATATTCACGGAACACATTATTAATAAGCTATGCACATCATAGTATGCAGAATTCAAGAATGGACTTCTGTTAGAATAGTTCTGTACATTGTTTTCAAATCGGGATACGTATCGTGTATCGTTTATTTCATTTTATGAATCGTATCGGGATACGTATCGCGTATCGTAAGATACGTTAACAGAAACTAATAGGCAATAAAATAATAGTTATACTTAATTATAGTATAAAAATCTGGTGTATATTTGAAAAATAATTGTTTTACAGATGAAAAAAATGCTTTTACGATAAAAAAATCCAAGTCTCTAACGGAAGAGAAAAAGTGCCATTATCTGATTCACGTAAAACATGATCGAAATACGTTCTTTGTTTTATTCGAGCTTTGAGTTTGGGTTTTCTTTAAATGATTTGGATATGGCCATATAACTAGATGAAAAGATCAGTACGCATTTGGTGTTCCAATTCTTAAAATATGGTATGATTTGTTCTCTGTAAGTAATCGTAGGATACACTGTGAATCGGGATACGCAATAATATCGTGGGATACGCCACAGTATCGTAAGATTTTTATACAAAAAGGATACGAGGTGTGATACGTATCGTTTTTAGAAGGAGACGATACGAATCGTAGGATACGTATCCCGTATCGTAAGATTTTACCAACTATGGTTCTGTATGTTTCAAGAAATAATAGTGGCATAATTCTATTCAGAAACCCTTACGATTGATAATTTGCTCATATGCTCTTAGTTTATAGTATTGCACAAGAGATATTAATGTAGCGAAACAAATTTTGCTCTTTAAATGCAAAAAATATTTAAATAAGAAAACACCTTGCATCCTAGAGAGCAATGGATGTAAGGTTCTTGGAGTCTTCTGTCACAAGAAGTGCAATAATTTCCAGACCTTTTGGCACTGTTGACAGTATAAGCCTGTAAAGATAGAGGGCTTCCAACCATGCATGCTTCTGATTTACATATATATTCCATTAAAGCCAAAAACCCAATGAGGATGCCAATTAATTTGAACTAAATTATGGAGGCAGCTAAGTGAGGTTATAAAAGCAAAAACAAATTAGATAGAAAATCTATGCAAATTGGTAGATGAAATCTACATTCACTGGAATTGATCAGGGAACAGTGATTTCATGAAACTTTTTAGTTGGATACACGCCGGACACCACTAAAAAGATTATATTCATTCAGCCTGTTATTGTGGTTGTATAATTTGTCGGAAAAGTCTTGATTATGTCACTTGAGAGAGGAATTCTTTCAAGATGGCTTATAATTGCGAAAACGCTACTAATAAATTCTACTCGAAAATTCTGTATGAAATCATATAGCTATGAAAAACGCTGAGAATTCTGTTAGATAGGGAGAGACTTACCATGATCGCATGAGAGAGAGAGAGAGAGAGAGAGAGAGAGAGAGAGAGAGAGAGAGAGAGAGAGAGAGAGAGAGAGAGAGTCTCTGGCACATGCTAGATACAAAATAATCAAATGCCATTGTCGGTTGCTTTCATTGTCATATTTACAAAATTGAATATCAAATTAAGTCACATATTTTTGTTAGAGTGTGTCGACTGCTTAGCACTGTCAGTTTGGTCTACTATTTGACTTAGTTATTCTTGTCCTATTTCAGTTGTTGGCAAATGTTTAAGGGAGTTTGATTACTTGAATCATTAGAGTTGCTTGCCTCCATGCATTTGAGTTTTATCGTTATATTTGTTAAGTTCATTCAATTTTTTCATAAAAACAGCTAAATTAAATATGTAGTTGGTTTCAACGATATTGCATAAATTTATGTGTCTGTTTGTGTGTGTGTGGAAGTGAACTAATGTTCCAAAAATCGCTAGGCGCTAGTTGGAGAGGAAAGTACGCCTAGACGCCGACTAGTCGGCTGCCTAGCGCATGGGCGGGAACTAATCGGCCCAGGCGGCCGCCTTTTAGAACATTGATGTGAACCTTGTTTGGTTCATACTCATCAGATTTCTCTACTTCAAGTAATCTATCTCGCAATATACATCTCAAGTATTAATTTTGGTCATCTCTAACTCCAACCAGTTCCTCTTCCTTTTTTGTTCCCCTGGCGATTTTCCGATTTCATTCTCATGCCTTTGACTTATCTGGCTGAAGTTTGTTTGTTTATCTCGGATTTTGCTTCTGCTGTTTTTAAACAACCTATTTTAGTAGTCTATGACTTGGAGAGGATTGTTGAATTTATTAATGTTTTCATTCATCCGTGTGTGTGTGTATATATATATGTGTGTGTGTATATATATATATATACATATATATGACACACACACGCAATCTTAGTAGCACGAAGCAGGAGTGGGTGCAAGTGCGGGGGAGCAGCTAAGGAGAGTATATATATATTATATATAAATGCTTATATAAAATATCTTTAAATACTTAACCATTGCAAGAAAAAAGTGATACTCTTATTGAGATTTTTCCCGATCTTAAAGGATAATTAACGGAAGTTAGATATTTCCAATTTGCGAAACTTCTTGATTGATATGATTTTCTTATTCTTATTTATTTTCACAATGGCATTACTCCCTTAAAAGTAAGAGAATAACTGCCTTAACGGCCTCCCATCTTAAGCCCGTCAAGCTCCCATCTTGGGAGCGTCAATGCAAGCTCCCGTCTTGGGAGCGCACCCATTTAGAAGGATCCTGCTACTAAGCACACGTTCATCTAGGGTTTGGTAGCAGAGGAGTACAATAACAAACAGAAGAAGACCCCATAGCTTTTTCAGTTGATGAGCTGATTGTATTAGTTTAGTTAAAAAAAAATTCCTTTTCTTGACATTTGACATAGTTGGATATGAATCATGACATAGTTGGACATGAATCATATGACAAAATAAACCATAGCGGTAATTCAAATTACATAAATCCATTTTTTAAAGTTGAAATTATTCTTTCATCTATTGTTACAAACTTACAATGCTTCGGGTATTGTACGTCCAGTTTTCATCTAACGGTTGGGAGGCTGGTGTTCGTGAAGGAGAATGATAAAAACAGAAGATAGCCCCTCCTCCGCAAACCACCCAGTAGCTTTTACTGCCTGTTTTTGTTGATGACCTGACCTGATTGTAGTGTTTATTTATGCTATCATTTATTAGTGTTATAATTTATTGTTGTATTGTCCACTTTTCATCTAGGGTTTGGAAGTGGAGGTGCCGAAAGGTGGTGACAGTTTCAAGAAGAGGAAGAGATCTACCCAGAATGATGGTGATGGTAAACAGAAGGAAAGTTCCGCATTCAAGCAGCAGCAGGTGGAGAGGCAGCAGCTGCTGAGGAAAGAAAATAGGCACATCAAGGAGAGACGTGTATGTTTGTCTATCCTACATGCATTACTCCATTGTCTTTATGTGTGTGTGTGTGAGAGAGAGAGAGAGAGAGAGAGAGAGAGAGAGAGAGAGATCCCAAACCCAAGGTTTCATTTCTAACACTTTGTGAAAGGTGTGTGAGCTGGCTTTGGAATTATGCGTGCTCCATGACCATGAGGTGTGTTCCTTCTTAGGGAGGAGGGGAGGGAGAGTCTGTGTGGATGTGGACCCTGTTTGGTTCATACTTCTCTGCTTCATTTAATCTATCTTGCAATGTACATCTCAAATCTTAACTTTAGAGAGAGAGAGAGAGAGAGAGATCCCAAACCCAAGGTTTCATTTCTAACACTTTGTGAAAGGTGTGTGAGCCGGCTTCGGAATTATGCGGGCTCCATGACCATGAGGTGTGTTCCTTCTTAGGGAGGAGGGGAGGGAGAGTCTGTGTGGATGTGGACCCTGTTTGGTTCATACTTCTCTGTTGCATCTAATCTATCTTGCAATATACATCTCAAATCTTAACTTTGTCTATGTTCAGGGATTTGATTTTGGGGACATTCCTCCCATTGATCCTATCGTCGGTAGATTATATGAAGCATGCTGGGCTGAAACGTCTCTCTATCCTGCTCCGAAGGTGTATGAGGATATGGCAAAGATTAGTCTTAAATCTTACAACCGCCAATATGTATGTGGTTTCCGCTTTTGTTTCATTAATTAGATTCTTTCTTTCTTTACTCGTCTTTAATTAACTCCTCTTTCTTTGTATGTTGGTTTGTCTTTTTTAAAATGCAGGACACATCGTACCGGTTCACCAAAATCCTCAGGGTATATTTCTGCAAGATGGGTAATTGTACTGTTTACCAAATCTTTTTACAGGCTGAGGATAAGTCAGTTGCTTCTACAGAGGATTTCAAACTTATAGTGGCTTCTGTTCCTGGCGTCACTGTGCTCTCCTCTTGCATGAAGGAGAAGGTACTTTGTTTATTTAGATTTTTTTCTTTTCTTTTAAATGTTGGATTGCTCTGAATCTCTGATGGTGTTATGAACTATATCTCAACTAGGGTTTTGCCCTTTTGCCTCATGCATAGTGTTTCTTTAGACTTTTTTCTCAGGATCTATCTTGTTTTGAAGACACTGCCGTTGTTTTTCTTTACAGGACCGCCGTTATTATACTTTTCAGGACGACTTGAGTTTTGCCCCCAGAGTAAATGAATTCTATATTCTTGATAGAAAGTACAAGGCAAATTATGGTTTTAAAGTTATTGCTGAGAGATTTGAAACTTAGGGAACTGGGTTTGTTGTGTTCACTATTAATGTTAAATGATTATGCTTATGAAATACAACAGTATTGTAATGGCTTTTGATTGTGGAGACACCTAAGTTGGGTCATTGTTTGGGTGGCCCTTACCAACACTGTTTCTGTTTTAGCAGCAATTTGTCTATTGAATTTTAAGGGAAATGCTACATGGCATTAAGGGAAAACACTGGAAGCTGCTAAGCCACGAACCAATACAAGATTGTCATAATAACACTCAATAAAATCCTGACCTTTTTACCTTTGCCTGTACATTTCTCCATGCTTGTTTGGTTGACTTGCATTGCTAGAGTTGTTTGGCTTGCTACCAAACCAAACGGAACCCTGAATCATATTTCCCTCCCACAGAGAACTCTTGTTTCTTGAGCTTTCTCGTTTCTCTATATATTCATAAGTAGCCTCACTACTTACAGCCCAACAATTCGGACTCAATTGGCCTAATTGTGTTTTGATTCCACCATGACCTCCTTAAAACTTCTGTCCCAATTTGATCAATATATCACCTTTTCTTTTTGGATGTGTGTTTAGAAAAAAAAGGGGAACCTTTTCTTTGAGTGACTTGACAAATTGCCCAGATTTTGGCACCACCACAGCCCATCCTCTCTTCTGGGAAAATCCCATCCTCCTTAGACCATAACTATAATGAAAGAAACCCCCAATGAACCATTCTGGGATTTTCTGCCGATTACCTTTCTATGGCGATAACCGTGGAGTAACAGTTTGTCTGTCTTATCTTGTTCCATCCATTTTGATACATAAACTCTTGGCTCCATATTTCAATGTGGTCTCAATTGGTGCTCTCGGGGGTGACCACTAATTTTTTAAATTTTTTTGGGGTATATTGGAGGCCGTAGCTCTAAAGATCCGGATTTTAAAGTACTGCGTATGCAAAAATGTATTTTTAACCATATTCGAAAATAGTTTTGATAGTGTTATGTTCAATTTATTTTTTTCTGAACGAAATCTCATTTCGGACTTTTGCTGAAAAAACACCTTACTATATCGCAGCAGGGACCTCAAACAATCAGTGGCACGATGGTAAAAGTGGAGTGTATTGATCAATCCCATTTTCTTTCTTTCACTAGTTTTGATCAATTTGTATATGAACGAAACATATTTGTATGATAAAGATACGATGACAAATTAAATTGAAACTAATAATTGCCCAAATTTTTTCTTGTATAGATGTTTCGTTCATGTACCAATTGATGTTCGTTCAAGTTAATTTGTGGTGTGGATGACATACTCGGCGAGCTCTGAAGAAACTAACATATGAGAATCATGCTTTGGAAAGTGAACTCTTCTTACTTATTAAAAAACAAAAAAAAGTGAACTCTTCTTCTAAACAAAAGCAAACATTACACATTCTAAAAAGTTCATCATCATGCATTTCAGATTCATGGGAAACGGAAGCAAGACAGCACAAAGGAGAACTAAGTTGAGCGAAAAAACAGAGGAAGCACAGCACAAAGATTTATGGGGAAGGGGATTGCTCTATCCCATTTTTTCCACTCTAAAATACAGTGACTAATCCCACCATTTATTTACAGAAAATTTCGATGATAATTAACTACATCACATTCCAAATCAATTGAGACAATAAAAAAAGGGAAATGATATTGGTACTCCAAAAACTGATCCAGGCACTCCAAAAAACAAAGGAAAATGACTTTGAAATTACACTGATTTTGGAGTGCCTGCATCAATTTTTGGAGCGCCAATATCATTTCCCTAGAAAAACACAAGACAATGATGATGAGGCACATGACCATCGTCATCCCAAAATGGAAACATCTCTTTTCGGCAAATTGAATGAGAGAAAATTCTTGAAATCAGGTGACCACCCCGGGACTGCCCTTTATTTATTTATTTTTTTGTCACATTTGCTGAAATGGCAATGTGAGTTTGGCTCCTGCATTTCTTAAGCTATGAATGATCGAGAAATTATCCGGTGGTCTGAACCGATGGTCCCGCGCTCCTCACAGCCAGACAATAGGTGATAGGTTCAACAACATTTTATGGCACTGAGGAGACGAGGACCATTGGCCATGCGCACCGGATAATTTTACCGGTTAATCTGCCATCAGAATGGGAGGAATCGTTGTCAAAATATGGGCTCACAACAATCATGGCCATGGGAAACACACTTTTAAAACACAACTATGTCTGGAACCGTTAGATGCACATGGATCCACATACATCGAACGGTTTTGGACACAGTTGTATCGGAAGCTGTGTTTTACAAGTTTGTTCCTTGACTTTTCGGGTGTCTAAGTCTGTTGTGGGGTTTACACAGTTTAATCACCTGGGGTTTTGGTCTCTCTGTTTTGTTGCTATTTTTTTTTTTTCAAAAAAGAAAGCTTGTGGATTTGACTGGATTGCTTGGTGGGAGAAATCTCTGAAATCTGATTTCATGTCCCCCAATCTTGTTGATAATATAGTATTATCGACTAGGAATTGCCTAAAGGCACGAAACAACACGTTCTAAACATGGTTTAAATGAATTATCCTTCTGGTGACTATCCCACCAATCAAGTATGGGAGTGATTCACATTGTTGCCATAAAGACCAAACATATCTGGTTAAATGTTTTTTCCGTTAATTTAAGTTCCATAAACTCAGTGACACAAAAAAACTGATCTCTATTTCAAGACTCAATGAGAGAGAGAGAGAGAGAGAGAGAGAGAGAGAGAGAGAGAGAGAGAGAGAGAGAGAGAGAGAGTCGAACTGTACAATATATTTATTTTGGAACAGCTCCCTGGCCCCGTTTGATAAAAGTTTTTGGGATGGGATGGGATTGGATTATGAAGGTGATGAGTTTCCTAATACTTTGTTTGGTTTCACAAGTTGGGGTGGATTGCTAAGCCGATGGGATTACGAATCCCCCAAAATGGGGGTATTAGGAATACCCCAGAGGAGATGGTATTAACGGTCCATTCCTAACCCATTCTCATTATCAACCCCTTCTCATTACCAATTACTTTTATCAATCCAATCTCATCTCAAATAAACATGATATTAGTAATCTTATCATTCAATCTCATCTCAAACAAACATACTCATTACTAATCCTTTTTTATTACCAATCTCCTCTCATTATCAATCCCAATTCTAATCCCACTCATTTACCACTATTATCAAACGGGGCCTATAGTGTATAGTCTACCCAGTGTCCGAACGGAGCTGCAAATTAAGAAATCAAGAACAACTCCCAAAGGGGCTATTTATATGGGAAACAAAAAAGTGTATGAATTAACTTCCATTAACTACTTTTGATCTTCTTCAATCATTTGCTCTCACTTGTCCAAATAACTTTTCTTCAACTTTTAAATGTGTAGAACAATGCCATGGATCTTTTCAACCTCCAAAATGAATAGTGTTAAAATAAAAACAGCATTCCAATAATTGCCATCTTTCTGTGATATCGACATGCCACTAAAATATGGCATAAACAGGCTAGCAGAAAGAATTTAATCTCTTTGCGTATTGGATGAATAGAATAAAGTATTCCTATATTCAAATTTTGAATGATGTGCACCTTTGACACCATTTGAATTAGTATCTGCCGACTGATAAAAAAAAAAAAGAGGCATTTGCCGACTGATCAATCATCGTTGTTGTTGGGATATTCATTTTTGTTCAATGGACATGGGTGGATTGGAATTGTTGGAAGCTACAGATGACATGGGGAGATAGGTGTATCCAGACAAACATGAATTTGAAAGAGGAATATATCTGTGTTGTGGCTCCAAATTCAGCAGCAGCTAGGATTTTGAATTCGACGTCCCGAGGAAAAAGTAAAAAAAAATAAACTAACGCGAAAGAAAACAGGAAGTACATACCCTAAGTCACACATTAATGTGCGTGCGCGTGGGTGAACGGGAGCGTGAATGCAGCGTGAAAACGTTCTCAAACTAACAAAATTAGCCAGAAAGAGGATTGAGAGCGCAAGAGAAGGGCCCTACTGGAGGATTGTGACTAAGGAACTACCAACGTCACTTTCAATCGAATTTTACAGATTTGCAAGCCACGAAGAAAACCATTAGAGGGATCTCTCAAAAAATCAGCAAAAGGCTTTGTTTGTTATAGACAAACAGAACCTAGCAAAGTGAAGTAAATGAACACAAAATGAAAGTGAAGGGCATGGGCATGGGCCATTAAAAAAACCAAGTGTGAGACCAAGTCTTCAACATTCTACCAACATATTAAAATGCAAACAGGTTGGAAAACACGAATTGCTCCGATCACTCTCTGGATTACGTACATCGATTTTATATAGTCGAATACGCTGGACTTTGATTGCATTTGAAGGCGGCAAGCGCCATGAGCTAAAATATAACAAAGCATCTGATGTTCTACCAATGGCTACTGCTGGTCTGATGAAGAACTGGGTTCTCTGTGAATATATATTGTTGTTTGGGTTCTTTTGTAATGTTATTTTATGTTAAGGGTAGTTTAGTCTTTATAGTTTTAGGGCTTTTTCCAGGTGTATATATCTGGGTTCTTTTTCTTGTAATTAAGTTAGAAGATATATTTGAAATGTTACATGGTATCAGAGCTCTTCCCGGGCGAATAGCACCTCTCGTTCTCCTCTCCTCTTCTTTGCATCTGCAGCAGCAATCATGAAATTGAAATCAAGCTTCCTGTTCTTGTCTAAATCTGCAACCTCTCTTTGACCCAGCACTAGCTAGTGCTAGCATCTCCGACTCGGCAATCCCTGTTGGAACGCAGCAGCGACCCCCTCCGACTCGACCCCCCTCCGACTTGGCGAACTGTCTCCGACCTCCGGTGACTCCCATAGGTACAACTATTGCACTGGGTCAGAACATCTTGCACTTGAAATCAACTGGCTGTTCTCGGAATCTACTTCTTCGTACTCTTCTGGATCAGAAGGGTTTTGTTCTTCGCACTCGAAATTGACTAGTTCATCTACTGAGGTATTTTTTCAGCTACTTCTAATTGTGGGAATTTTGCAATGTTGAGGTTCTATTTTGGCGTATTCTGGAATGCTGTTATACAGATTACATAGGTCTATTCATCCACTTTGGTAGTAGCAACTCGTGTTTTCATTATTGGTTGTGACTTGCAATTTTTAGTGCTCATTATGTCAGAAGATAAAGTAATTAGTGTTCGGTTGAATGGTGGTAATTATTCGTATTGGGCAAGTGTGATGAAAAATTTTCTTGTCGGCAAGGAAGTATGGGGTCATATGTCAGGCCTTATTGTGAAACCTCCTCCTGTTAATGTGAAAGCTGATGATCCTACATATGCGGCGAAACATGCAGAGTATGTCAAAACCTTTGGCAAATGGGAAGTTGAAAATGCACGAATTCTTACATGGTTCCATAATTCTTCCGAACCTAGCATCGGAATGAACTTTTCAAGATATGACACTGCTAAGGAAGTTTGGGATTACCTAAAAAGGATGTATCTTGAGTCCAACTTTGCAAAGCAATATGAACTTGAGGGCTCTATTCGACGGGCTACACTGGGAGATAAATCCATTCAGGAATTCTACAATGAAATGAATCAATATTGGGATCAATTGATGCTAATGGAACCCGTAGAATTGCAGTCTCTTGATTTCTATGTAGCATACCGTGAGAAACAGCGTCTTGTACAGTTTCTCATGGCCCTCCGTGATCAATTTGAGCCTCTTCGGGGGGCCATCCTTCATCGTTCTCCCCAACCTACTGTTGATGGTGCCGTTCATGAGCTCATAGCTGAGGAAACTAGGTTCAAGGTTGGGTCTGCTATAGCTCCATCTCAGTCTGTTTTTGTTGCGCCATCGGTTCAGCCTACTTCATATATGGCACCTCTCTTGCCTACACCGTCTTCTCATTTGATTCAAGTTACAAGTAAGCCTAAACCTCGTGTTGCTTTGGATGAGTGTAGCTTTTGTCACCAAAAAGGGCACTGGAAGCATGCATGTCCGAAATTGTTACAGATGACAGGTAACACCCCTCGTTCGAAGCCCACTTCCTCTAGGCCCGCACAACAACATTCTCGGCCCACACAGCAGTCTGTTTGTCCTCCGGCTGCTTTCGTAGCTCCTGCTATTGATAGTATTCCACAGTATCCCTCTTTTGAGCAGTATCAAGAGTATTGTGCATATTTGGCTGCCACCCAAGGAGGTCATTCTCAAGCTTCTGCTATGACCACCACTCCGTCAGGTTTGCATGGTTCCTATACCACAGGTATCCTACCTACCACATGGATTTTTGATTCTGGTTGTTCCCACCATATGACTCCTGAGTTGTCATTATTAAGCCATTGTGTCTCCCCTACTTCTCCCATTAGTATTTCCACTGCAAATGGCTTTCCTATGCATGTCGTCTCTATAGGTTCTATTGTCCCGTCTCCATCTTCCTCCTTGTCTATACCAAATGTGTTCTATGTTCCTCATTTATCTCTTAGTCTTATCTCTATTAGTCAATTGTCTGATTCCGGCTTTGATGTCTTGTTCGCTTCTTCTGGCTGTGTTGTGCAGGATCAGGTGTCGAAGAAGCAGATTGGGACCGGGCGTAGAGTTGGCGATCTATATGTTTTGGAGACCTTGCATGTTCCTATTGAGTCTACTACCACTGTTATGTCATCCTTTTGTTTAAATCAGGAGTCTTCTCCCTTTTATCTTTGGCACTCTCGCTTAGGACATTTATCTAGTGAACGTTTGAAACTTTTACTTAAGTCTGGCTGTTTGGGAAATATTTCTGCAAGCGATATCTCTGAATGTAGTGGGTGTAAGTTGGCCAAAATGTCTGCTTTACCTTTCAATAGAAGTATTTCTGTTTCTACTTCTCCGTTTCAGCTTGTTCATACAGATTTGTGGGGTCCTGCCCCAATTGCTACTAAAGGTGGTTCTCAATATTATGTCTCTTTTGTTGATGATTATAGTAGGTTTACATGGGTATACTTGTTGACCCGCAAGTCAGATTTTTATCAAGTATTTCGCAATTTTCACTCCATGGTTCAAACTCAGTTTTCAACAAAAATCAAAGTTCTTCGCTCTGACTTAGGGGGAGAATACTCTCTTGGTGAGTTCACACAATTCTTAGCTTCTCTTGGCACCATTCATCAATCTTCTTGTACCGACACTCCCGCTCAAAACGGGCGTGCTGAACGCAAGCATCGTCACCTTTTAAATACTGCACGGTCTCTTCTTCTTTCCTCTTCTGTGCCTGCCGCCTTTTGGGGCGAGGCTGTGCTCACTGCAGCTTATCTTCTCAATCGGATGCCTACTCCGCTTCTCTCTGGTTCCTCCCCTTATGAACGACTCTTTGGTCAGGTTCCTAACTATTCTCTTCTTCGTGTGTTTGGCTCCACTTGCTTTGTCCTTCTCCCTAAAAAGGACCGCACTAAGCTTAGTGCTCGTAGTGTCTTATGTGTGTTTTTGGGGTATGGAATCCAACAAAAGGGTTACCGTTGTTATGATCCCGTGACCCGAAAGTTGTATGTGTCTCGACATGTTACTTTTCTCGAACGTCTCCCCTTCTTCTCTCTCCCATCCAAACCTGTTAGTGTCGTCAAAGAGGATCTTGTGCATATTGATCCATTCCCCGCAGATGTTCCTACAGATGAATATGTTCGTACCCTCGAAGTGTCTAATATTCCCATTGCCCCTCCTGCTTCTTCTAGTTTCAACCGCATTCCTCCTCTTCCCAAGCATTATGTTAGTCGCGATCGTACGACTCCTCATCCTCCCTCTGCTTCAGAAAACTCTGATCCACCAGCACAACGGTATCCCACTCGTGATCGTCGTCCATCGGTAAAACTTCTTGGCTTTACTAATACTTGTTTTTCCTCTTCTTATCGCAATTTCTTATCTCGCATACATTCTCATTTTGAACCTCGTTCTTACAAAGAAGCTTGTAATGATCCTAACTGGGTGACTGCCATGAATGACGAGCTCACTGCTCTTGCTAATACTCAGACTTGGGACTTGGTTCCTCTCCCGGAAGGTAAGAATCTCATTGGATGCAAATGGGTTTACAAAGTAAAGACACATTCTGATGGTTCTTTGGAGCGGTACAAAGCCCGCTTAGTTGCCAAGGGGTTCTCTCAGGAATATGGTATTGATTACGAGGAGACTTTTGCTCCTGTTGCAAAAATGACATCTATTCGTCTCTTGATTTCTGTGGCTGCTACGCACCAATGGCCTCTTTTTCAGTTGGATGTTAAAAATGCCTTCCTCAATGGTCATCTATCTGAGGAAGTTTATATGCGTCCTCCTCCGGGTCTCCCTCATGTCACCGGCCTTGTTTGTCGCCTCCATCGTGCTCTGTATGGGCTTAAACAGTCCCCTCGTGCTTGGTATGCCCGTTTTCATGATGTGGTTTTACAGATTGGCTTTCAGTCTAGCACTCATGAATCTGCTCTTTTTGTTCGTCGCACTTCTCGTGGTCTAGTTCTCATCTTGCTCTATGTTGATGACATGATCATCACTGGGTCTGACTCTGCTGCTATTGATGAAGTGAAACATCACTTGTTTCACGAATTTGAGATGAAGGACTTGGGGCTGCTTCGGTATTTTCTTGGCATTGAGGTTGCCTCCTCTCCAAAAGGTTATCTCTTGACTCAGACTAAGTATGTGACTGACATTCTTCATCGTGCTCAACTAACTGATGACAAAACCGTTGATACTCCGATTGAGTTACATGCCAAGTTCTCTGATTCTGATGGGGTTCCTCTTGCTGATCCTACCGAGTATCGTGAGCTTGTTGGTTGTCTTGTTTATCTCACTGTCACTCGGCCGGATATTGCCTATGCTGTGCATATTGTTAGTCAATTTGTTTGTGCCCCTCGGTCTACTCATTGGGCTGCCTTGCTTCGTATCCTTCGTTATGTTCGTGGCACGATGTTTCAATGTTTACTTCTTTCTTCCACTTCTTTCGATTTGACTCTCCGGGCCTATGCCGATGCTGATTGGGCAGGTGATATCTCTGATCGAAGGTCCACCTCTGGCTTCTGTGTTTTCTTGGGTGATTCTCTTATTTCCTGGAAAAGCAAGAAGCAATCAGTTATTGCTCGTTCTACTGCGGAAGCTGAGTATCGTGCCATGGCCCATGCCACCTCTGAAGTTATTTGGCTCCGTTGGCTTTTATCGGATATGGGTGTCACTATCTCCTCTCCTACCCCTCTCTTTTGTGACAATAAAAGTGCCATTCAGATTGCCCATAATTCAGTTTTTCATGAGCGCACGAAGCATATTGAAATTGACTGTCACTTTGTTCGCCATCATCTCCAATCTGGCACAATTGCTCTACCATTTGTCTCCTCCTCTCTTCAGTTAGCCGATTTCTTCACCAAGACGCACACCACCGCTCGGTTTCGCTTCCTCCTTGGCAAACTCTCGATGCTCTCCGGGCTCGCATCTTGAGTTTGAGGGGGGCTGTGAATATATATTGTTGTTTGGGTTCTTTTGTAATGTTATTTTATGTTAAGGGTAGTTTAGTCTTTATAGTTTTAGGGCTTTTTCCAGGTGTATATATCTGGGTTCTTTTTCTTGTAATTAAGTTAGAAGATATATTTGAAATGTTACATTCTCATCCTTTCGCTGATTCTCCTCCCACTCTTTTCCCACTTCCCTTGTGGCACAGAAGCCTATTACACCGACTTCCCATCGACCAATCTCTCGGTTTCTTGGAAAAACACCCCCTTCAATGAACAAGGAAGTTTGGATTTTGTCGACGGCACCACCTTGAGGCCAATCCTCCTTGTGTACAACATAACCAAGTCTTATCCCCCATTTGGTCTTCGTTTCTTCGCACAAAATACTTCGACACCAGATTCTGGTTTCTATGTAGTTGTCTTCATGATGACGGGAGTAATTGCAAGTGACAACAACTCTGATGGCGAGTACCAGTTTAGTCCACGTATGCCACCCCAAGTCCTGTGGTCTGCAAACAGAGACATTCCGGTGGGAGAGAACGCGACTCTAAATTTCACAGGCGAAGGAGATTTGGTTTTGAAAGATGAATTTGGTAACCCTGTTTGGTCAACCAATACCAGTACCAGTTATGTTGCTCGAATGGAGATAGATGTGAGCGGAAACGTTATGCTTCTGAATGGTAGCAACGGTGTGGTATGGCAGTCGTTTGATAACCCCACAGACACATGGCTCCCCAACCAGAAGATCTACAACGGTCAAAGGCTAACGGCTAGTAATTCGTCTTCAGATTTATCAACAGGTATATACTATTTGTCTGTTGACAAAGACAACAAAATTGGAATGCGGGCTTTTCTTGATTCAAATCCCCCACAACAATATGCAATTTTTCTTGCTGAAAACATTTTGGCTAGTTTAGTGGGTCCTGCTTTCGGGAGTCCAAACAATGGAGTCAAACTGGCTACCGCCTTTGCAGTTTTCAACTTCAATTTCACAGCATCACCATCTGGTTATCGGTTTATTGTCCTAGAATCAAATGGACACTTAATTCTGTACCACGTGGATACCTCTTACCCATACAGTTATGCAGTCACGCCACGCAGTGACTTACTGGCCACCATTGATTCTCTTGGAGACTGCAGCTACCCAGCAGTATGCGGGCATTATGGCGTCTGCTCTGGTGGTGGACAGTGCAGTTGTCCAGAGGACAGCACTGGAACTTCAAACTACTTTTGGCCATTTAAACAAGGTGTTGGATGTGCACAAATCACCCCTCTTTCTTGCAAAGATGGTTCAAAGTACCATACGTTCGTGGATCTCCCTAATGTTACGTACTTTGATTTTGTGCCCACGCTTTTTGCTACCACTATAGATGAATGCAAAGAGGCATGTTTGAACAATTGCTCTTGCAAAGCTGCCTTGTTTTGGTATGATACAGATGTCTCATCAGGTAATTGTTCTTTGCAATCAGATGAGCTTTATTCTTTCATGACCTCTAGTGAAAATTTTGGTTCCTATGCATCTATCAAGGTTCAGAAAGTGCCCAGCCAAAAGAAACTTGCATCATTGCTTCTGATATCGGTACTTCCTCTTGTTGGTGGCCTACTAGTCATTACTTTTATAGGTGGAATGTGTTACCGTTACAGAATGCTAAAGGTCACTGATAATTCTGAGGAAGAAACTGACGACAAAGTTACAGAATCATTGACTAAATTCTCTTTTGAAGAGTTGAAATCATGCACGCAGAATTTCCAGATCAGGCTTGGCCAAGGAGGGTTTGGCGCTGTGTTTGAGGGGATCTTAAGTGATGGAATAAAAGTTGCAGTGAAACAATTGGATTCGATAGTCCAAGGGAGAAAAGAGTTTTTGGCGGAGGTTAACACAATCGGCAAAGTTGAACATTTCCATTTGGTCAGGCTAATTGGGTACTGCGCTGAGAAATCAAATAGGCTTTTGGTGTATGAGCACATGTTCAATGGGTCATTAGATAAATGGATATTCAACCGAGACAATGCAAAACCACTTGACTGGAAAACTCGACAGGAGATTATTTATGGTGTGGCCAAGGGGCTTCAATATCTCCACGAGGAGTGTCACAGGAATATAATTCATTTTGATATCAAACCTCAAAATATCCTTCTTGATAAAGATTTTAGAGCCAAGATTTCTGATTTTGGCTTAGCAAGATTGATTGATGGGAACCAAAGCCTAGCGTTGACATCGTTGAAAGGGACAATAGGTTATCTAGCTCCTGAAATGTATAGGGGTTCACATATCTCAGTTAAAGCTGATATCTATAGCTTTGGGGTTGTCATCTTGGAAACTATCTGCGGGAGGAAGAATTTAGACGACTCTCATGAATCTATGCCTTTGGTTGACATTGTGCAAACGAAGGGAGAAGAGGATCAACTATATGATCTCATCGATGATGTCCGAGATGAGGATATTTGGCACAACAAAGAAGAAGCAGTAAAGATGATGAAGATCGCAATATGGTGTCTGCAAACCCATGATAGAAGGCCCCGTATGTCAATGGTCGTGAAAGTTTTGGAGGGTTCAGCAGATATTGATTCTTTTGTACTTGGGTGAGGAGTGTATTATAGTATCAGTGCCGGTGCCGCCTTGTCTTATTGCAGTCCAAGGCAAGTCTATTTACTGCAGAGATAATTTTCAGAATATGAACATTGTATGCGTCTTTTGAGCATGTCCTTGAATCTTGATCATTTGTCTTTCACTCTCTTCATGATCTTCTTCTACTTCTACTTGTTCTTGTTCTGTTCATCCTTTGCTTTTCCACTAAAATCCTTCTCTTTTGGCGCTTTTAAACAAAACTTTAGAAACCTACAAAGCCAAAAATAAAAAGAATTATCATTTGCCTTGATAAGAGTCAAACCATTCTGCATTTTTCTTTTCGGTTTCCTTAATGATTGTCTTAGTCATCGTCATCACCACAATTTTTCCTATATTGTTTAACTTATGGATACCTGAAATCGTGGAGCTATTTCTGATGAATCTCTGCCCTCTTATCCTATAATTATTTGTTAATCTTATGCTTCAGATAGAAACAGTTGATCGGACAATTAACAGCAACATGTGTTGCTTCGGTTATTGGACTTCATAAGAAAACTATGTTTCAAGAAAAGATCAAGCATGATGACTATGTTGATGAAAAGCTCAGGCAAAAATGGCCGCGGAAACCTTTGTCTAAATTGTTCACAATCAGTTCGACAGTTAAAGCACCGTATTCCCAGTTGCAGTTTGCTTAATCTCCTTACGGTACTGATGGGATCCAAGCTGCTGATCAGATGGTGGTCTTGGTTTTGAAGAAACAGTTTGACGAATCATCTCCCAAGAAAACACAGCTGTGGGCTGAAATCCAGGAGCAAAAGAGTTTTATAGAAACCTATGAAGTTTTGGAATGAGTCTCTGCTGGAGCAGCCGAAGAGGCATTGATTTTTATTGAATGAATTTAATTCCTTTGCGCATTGGATGAATAGAATAAAGTACTCGTATATTCAAATTTTGAATGATGTGCACCAATTAGTATCTGCCGACTGATCTAAAAAATTAGTATCTACCGACTGATCAATCATGGTAGTTGTAGGGATGTTCATCTTTGTTTAATGGATACATTGGTGGATTGGAATTCTTGAAAGCTACAGATGACATGGGGAGATATGTGTATGTAGAGAAACATGAATTTGAAGACTGCTCTAGCTGTCACGACCCAAATCTGTAGCCTAGAGTGTTACCGTCGAGTTTCTTAGACATATATCTGTGTGTAGCTCCAAATTCAGCAGCAGCTAGGATTCTGAATTCGAGGGCCTGAGGAAAAGTAAAAAAATAAACTAACGTGAAAGAAAACAGGAAGTACCATAAGTCACACAACGCACGTGTGCATGATGGGTGAGCGGGAGAGCGAATGCAAGCGTGAAAACGTTCTCAAACTACTAAATTTTGCCAGAATGAGGATTGAGAGCTTGAGCAAAGGGCCGTACTGAAGGATTGTGACTAAGGGACTACCAACATCACTTTGAATCAAATTTTACAGGTTGCAAGCTACGAAGAATGAAGAAAACCATTAGAGGGATCTCTCACAAAATTAGCCAAAGTCTTTGTTTGTTATAGGCAAACAGAACCTAGTTAAGTGAAGTAAATGAACACAAAATGAAAGTGAAGGGCATGGACCATTAAAAAAACCAAGTGTGAGACTAAGTCTTCAACATTCTACCAACATATTAAAATGCAAACAGGTTCAAAAACACGAATTGCTCCGATCACTATCTGGATTACGTACTTCAATCTTATATAGTCGAATACGCTTGACTTTGATTGCATTTGAAGGCGGCAAGCGCCATAAGCCAAAATATAACAAAGTATCTGATGTTCTACCAATGGCTACTGCTGGTCCGATGAAGAACTGGGTTCTCATCCTTTCGCTGATTCTCCTCCCACTTCCCTTGTGGTGCAGAAGCCTATTACGCCGACTTCCCATAGACCAATCTCTCGGTTTCTTGGAAAAACACCCCCTTCAATGAACAAGGAAGTTTGGATTTTGTCGACGGCTCCACCTTGAGGCCAATCCTCCTTGTGTACAACATAACCAAGTCTTATCCCCCATTTGGTCTTGGTTTCTTCACACAAAATACTTCGATACCCGATTCTGGTTTCTATGTAGTTGTCTTCATGATGACAGGAGTAACAAGTGATGCCAACTCTAATGGGGAATATCAGTTTAATCCCTATATGCTGCCTCAAGTCCTGTGGCTGGCAAATAAAGACAGTCCGGTGGGAGAGAATGCGACTCTAGATTTCACGGCCGAAGGAGATTTGGTTTTGAGAGATGATTTTGGTAATCAAGTTTGGTCAACAAATACCAGTACCAGTTATGTTGTTCGAATGGAGATAGACGTGAGCGGAAACTTTGTGCTTCTGAATGGTAGCAACGGTGTGGTATGGCAGTCGTTTGATAACCCCACAGACACATGGCTCCCCAACCAGAAGATCTACGACGACCAAAGGCTAACGGCAAGTAGTTCACCTTCGAATTTATCAACTGGTATGTATTATTTGTCTGTTGATGAAGAAGACAATAAAAATGGAATGCGGGCTTTTCTTGATTCAAATCCTCCAAAACCATACGCGATTTTTCTTGCTGATTACTTCCTTACTGACATAGTGGGTCCTCCTTTCGGGAGCCCAGGGAATGAAGTCACATTGGAGCCTACCTATGCAGTTTTCTATTTCAATTTCACAGCATCAGCAACTGATTATCGGTTTATTGTCCTAGAACCAAATGGACACTTAATTCTGTACCATGTTGATACCTCTTACCCATACACTTTTACAGTCATGCCACGTGGTGATTTACTGTCCGCCATTGATTCTCTTGGAGACTGCAGCTACCCAGCAGTATGTGGCCATTATGGCATCTGCTCTGGTGGTGGACAGTGTGGTTGTCCAGAGGACAACACCGGAACTTCAAACTACTTTTGGCCTTTTGAACAAGGTGTCGGATGTGCACAAATCACCTCCCTTTCTTGCGAAGATGGTTCAGAGTTCCATACGTTCGTGGATCTCCCTAATGTTACGTACTTTGATTTTGTACCCACACTTTTCGCTACCACTATAGATGAATGCAAAGAGGCATGTTTGAACAATTTCTCTTGCAAAGCTGCCTTATTTCGGTATGATACGAATGTCTCATCAGGTAATTGTTCTTTGCAATCAGATGAGCTTTATTCCTTCATGCCCTCCGCTGAAAATTTTGGTTCCCATGCATCTATCAAGGTTCAGAAAGTGCCCAGTCAAAAGAAACATGCATCATTGCTTCTGATATTGGTACTTCCTCTTGTTGGTGTCCTACTTGTCATTACTTTTGTAGGTGGAATGTGTTACTGTTACAGAATGCTAAAGGTCATAGATAATTCTGAGGAAGAAACTGATGACCAAGTTACAGAATCTTTGACGAAATTCTCTTTTGAAGAGTTGAAATCTATCACGCAGAATTTCCAGATCAAGCTTGGCCAAGGAGGGTTTGGAGCAGTGTTTGAGGGGGCCTTAAGTGATGGAATAAAAGTTGCAGTGAAACAATTGGATTCAATTGTCCAAGGGAGAAAAGAGTTTTTGGCAGAGGTTAACACAATAGGCAAAGTTGAACATTTCCATTTGGTTAGGTTAATTGGGTACTGCGCTGAGAAATCAAATAGGCTTCTAGTGTATGAGTACATGTTCAATGGGTCATTAGATAAATGGATATTCAACCGAGACAACGCAAAAACAGTTGACTGGAAAACTCGACAGGAGATTATTTATGGTGTGGCCAAGGGGCTTCAATATCTCCACGAGGAGTGTCACAGGAATATAATTCACTTTGATATCAAACCTCAAAATATCTTTCTTGATAAAGATTTTAAAGCCAAGATTTCTGATTTCGGCCTAGCGAGATTGATTGATGGGAACCAGAGCCTAGAGTTGACATCGTTGCAAGGGACAATAGGTTATCTAGCTCCTGAAATGTATAGGGGTTCACATATCTCAGTTAAAGCTGATATCTATAGCTTTGGGGTTGTCATCTTGGAAACTATCTGCGGGAGGAAGAATTTAGACGACTCTCATGAATCTATGCCTTTGGTTGACATTGTGCAAACGAAGGCAGAAGAGGATCAACTATATGATCTCATTGATGACCGAGATGATGATATTTGGCACCACAAAGAAGAAGTAATAATGATGATGAAGATCGCAATATGGTGTCTGCAAACCCATGATAGAAGGCCCTGTACGTCAATGGTTGTGAAGGTTTTGGAGGGTTCAGCAGATATTGATTCTTCTGTACCTGGTGAGGAGTGCAATATAGTATCAGTGCCGGTGCCTCCTTGTCTTATTGCAGTCCAAGGCAAGTCTATTTACTACAGAGATAATTTTCAGAATATGAACATTGTACGCGTCTTTTGAGCATGTCCTTGAATTTTGATCATTTGTCTTTCACTCTCTTCATGGTCTTCTTCTACTTCTTGTTCTGTTCATCCTTTCCTTCTCCGCTAAAATCTTCTCTTTTGGTGCATTCAAATGAAAGTTTAGAAACCTACAAAGCTGAAAATCAAAAGAAATATCATTTGCATCGTTAAGAGTTAAAGCATTCTTCATTTTTCTTTTGTTTTCCCTCATGATTGTCTTAGTCATCTTCATCACCACAAATGTATACCTGAAATCAGTCGAGCTATTTCTGATCAATCTCCGCCCTCTTATCATATAATCATAGTTTAAATCTGTTGCTTCAGATGGAAACAGTTGATCGGACAATTAACAGCCTTTGGGCGCGGACTTTTGTGAAGAGTTTCCACAGTCAAGCAACAACCGGTGTTGCTTCGGTTATTGGACTTCATAAGAAAACTATGTTTCAAGAAAAGATCATGCAATGATGTCTTTGATGGCGATGTTGATGACAAGCTCAGGCACAAAATGGCCGCGGAAGCCTTTGTGTCTAAATTGTTAGCGATCAGTTTGACAGTTAAAGCACCGTATTCCCAGTTGCAGTTTGCTCAATCTCCTTACGATGCTGATGGGATCCAAGCTGCTGATCAGATGGTGGTCTTGGATTTCAAGAAACGGTTTGACGAGTCATCTCATGAGAAAACACAGCTGTGGGCTGGAATCCAGGAGCAAAAGAGTTTTATAGAAACCTTTGAAGTTTTGGAATGAGTCTCTGCTGGAGCAGCCAAAGAGGCATCGATTCTTCTTTGAAAGATTCAAGCAATTGCAATCCATCAAAACAAGAGAAACTCTTGTTCAGCACCCCAAATCAGCATTTGCAAGATTTTGCTCTGTAAGTACTTGAAACTCGTTCATCCCAAAAGGGAAGCATATCTGTTTGGAAACTTTAACCAGAGAAAATAAGTAAAAATCAGGTGACCACCCAAAGACTACCTTTTTTTTTGGCACATTTGTGCAAAATAGCGAGGCAGGTTTGGCTCCTTCATCATTTCACGTTTTCAATGCTCTGGAACCATTGATCCCATGCTCATCACAGCCGGTAGCCACAAAGTTGGTGATAGGCCCGACAACATTGTGGCATTGAGGAGCCAAGGACCATTGGCTCCGAGCACCGAATAATTTTACCGGATGATCGGTCATCAGGATGTTAGGGGTGCAGACAACTTTCACGTCCTCTGGTGAAAATTTTGGGTCCTACGCATCAATCAAGGTACAAAAGTGCCCAGTCGAAAGAAACTTGCATCTTTGTTTCCAATAGTGGTACCTTCTCGTGTTGGTGGCCTACTAGTCATGACTTTAATTGGTGGAATGTGCTACCATTACAGACAGCTAAAACAAAGAAAATGCTGGGGAAGAAAGTGACGACCAAGTTACAGAATCATTGACCAAATTCTCTTTTGAAGAGTTGAAATCTTGCACGCAAGTTTTCCAGATCAAGCTTGGCCAAGGAGGGTTTGGCGCTGTGTTTGGGGGGGTTTTACATGATGGTACCAAAGTTGCAGTGAAAAAAATTGAATTCAGTAGTCCAAGGAAAAAAAGAATTTTTGGCAGAGGTTAACATAATAGGCAAAGTTGAACATTTCCATCTAGTGAGGCTGATTGGGTACTGCGCTGAGAAATCAAATAGACTTCTGGTGTACGAGCACATGTTCAACGGGTCATTAGCCCAATTGGATATTCAACCGAGACAAAGCAAGGACACTTGGCTGGAAAACTCGGCAAGAGATTATTTATGGTGGCCAAGGGCTTCGATATCTCCACAAGGAGCGCCATAAGAATATAATTCACTTTGATACCAAACCCCAAAATATCCTTCTTGATAGAGATTTCAACGCTAAGGTTTCTGATTTTGGTTTAGCAAGATTGATTGATAGGAATCAGAGCCTAGTGTTGACATCGTTCAAGGGAACAATAGGGTATCTGGCTCCTGAAATGTATAAGCGCTTACATATCCTAGCTAAAGCTTGTTGGAGTTTGTCCCACATCGGTTAATTATCTCCTCCAAAACTAGAATATGAGCCTGAGCGGCCTCTCCACTCTTTGCCAATTGGTTTGGAGTTGGATTTTTTAACATGGTATCAGAGCTAGATTTTCGGAACCTTTTCCCCTTTGTTTGTGCCATAGTTGCACTCTGTTCACACGGATCCTTTGTTTACCTCTCCACGTACGAGTCGGGGGTTGCACGTGCGGGGGAGTGTTGGGATTTGTCCCACATCGGTTAATTATCTCCTCCAAAACTAGTATATAAGCCTGTGGCGGCCTCTCTACTCTATGCCAATTGGTTTGGAGTTGGATGCTTTAACAAAGCTGATATCTATAGCTTTGGGGTTGTCATCTTGGAAACTATCTGTGGGAGGAAGGACGTAGACGAATCTCATGAATCTATGCCTTTGGTTGACATTGTGCAAGCGATGGCAGAAGAGGATCAAATATACAATCTCATCGATGATCGAGACGAGGATATTTGGCTCCACAAAGAAGAAGCAATAAAGATTTTGAAGATCGGACTATGGTGTCTGCAAACTGTATATCAATGGTCTTGAAGGTTTTGGAAGGTTCAGAAGAGATGGATTCAATTACTGACCATCACAGTCGATTCTAATGTTCAATTCCGCCGGAGGCATCACTTTTATCAAGACCCAGATGATGAGTGAGTAAAATGACTCAGACGGTAAGCTCAAGATTTTTTCCTTTTTCCTTTTTTCTCCTCTAAATGCTCCTTGTGATTTCGATTTCAGATTCATGAATACAAATGAAGGTTTAGCATTCAAGCTTTCTGCCACTATGTACAATAGTACCAGACTACCGGGCCATCTATACTTAGAAATTGCTGCGTATTGGCTGCTATTTAGCTCATCTATTCAGGATTCAAGTCTTCTTATTTCTACTTAGAAGTCATTTCTTATTTGTCAACGATACATCATACACCATATTTTTCATAAAGTTTTTAACCTTTTTAGTTGATTGCCTCAATTACCGCATGAGATTTCCATGTTCATTGTCTCATGTTACTACAAGAATTGCACTTATCATATGTAGCAAAGAATCGCTCTTTATTATTTTTTTCTGGTTATCCTTTATTACTTTTCAAGCTTCTACTGTATACAGCTCATGGACTTAAACTGGGTTTAGCCCAATAGGAATTGAGAAAGAAATTGAGGTAGGAAGTGTGTGCTATGCAGTTATAGCCCTGATTCCATTGTGTTGTTCTAGTGAATCTAGTCTATGAAGCATGGATACTTTTTTGGGAGTCATATCATTATCCGTATTAGATTCAGATACTTGAGGATACGGGACGTATCCCAACAGTAGCCACGATTATAACTTTCTTTTGTCGAAGAGTAGGATACTTTTCAGATGCTCTAGATCATGTACCCTAACTATGGTATCCGTATCACTTGCCCTTGCTGGAAATCATCTTTTTTTTTTTTTTTTGACCTTCGGATATCATTTCTTCATCTGTTTCTCCAAAGGTCTTCTCATTGAGGTCTCCTTGTACTTGATTATTCAAAATTACAGGGAAAAAAACATCTAAGATTCAGAGCATCTAAAAAATAAGCTTTTTCAGCTCTTTGAGTTGTTTCCTGCTTATAAACAGAAAGCAAAAGTTGTTCTAGACCAAACGATAAAGAGGGAGTCATGAGTTGTGGCTTAATTTTTCCATCCATTTTATTCTTGGCGTTGTGATTTCAAATAGGTTCTCCCTTCCATTTCAAATACATTTTATCCTGTCTGATGAATTCTTTTTTAGTTCGAGACCAAATATTCTGTATGCGGATGTAAAATAATGCTCATGTGAAGATGTGCAAGTGCTGTGGTAATTACTGGTGGAGTCAGATGCAGCTTTGTTTTCAAAACAATGAACTTCATGGTCTTGTCTTGTCTTTCCTCTGGTAATCCTGGTATTTTTCAGCTCAATACATATATGTTCCTGGTATGCATTACATTCCCAAAGAATCTCTCTTTCATCCGGACTCGCATTTGAGAACAACCAGCTAAGCATGCACGTTCACGCATGCTCACACAATCAAGCACTACACTATACATACACATTTAGGAGTCCACATTTGAAGTTTTATTTTGGCCCACAAGAACATAACTCTACCACACATCACATCTATAAGGGCAACAGAAGAAGGATCCATTTCCCTATTCAACCGAAAGGATATCAATCATCGCATGAACTAACTCAGGCATTTCCCCACCCGTGCCCAAAATAGAGCTTTGATGGGCTACCCCACAGTGACACCGGAGGTCTTGGAATCACTTCCACCTCAAACCTAAGTTATCTAACCCAAGCTCCAAAAGAACAAAAGACCACAGCGGAGAGCACATCTATGTTTGTTAGAATGATCTAGATTATGTAGTTCAAGACTTGTTCTGATAAATTTGGATTTCAACTGGAGGGATTTAACATTATGAATAGCTCAAATTGACAATTACAGATTGAGTTTTGGAGCTTTATTGCTCTGAAATCTGAATTTGAAATGACCACCAAATAGGAGTGAATTAAAACCATTCACGTTAAGGATTGCAGTGAGGTTCAACAAAACAAAAACTGGGATCCCAGTTACATAAGATTTCGATAAAATACTGCCACTTCTACCTCTAGTCCATCTTCCACTGTTTCTCACAAGCCACCTATAGGTCCACAATTCCACATCCATCCATGATCCATCAAAACGAAGCCTATATGTTTATTTTGGTTAGTCTCACCAAATAATTAGGGTCATTCTAACCATAAGTAGCATCGCAAGGCGGACACCAAGCATAATTCCACAACTTCATGGCAAAATTCTTCACATTCAACCACTTCCCTCGTTCTCATTAGATTTACATTACCTAAACATCATCGAAACATCTAAATCCACACCAACTAAACTAACTTCCCCCCGAACCTCATCAACATTTTGAAAATTTGAGCAAATATATATACATATGCGCATTGAAAAAAAATTGCATTGGATCACGAATTGTCTACAAAAAAAAAACACAAAACTACTAGGTATTTCAATCTCCAAATACAAATTTCTGCAGCAAAGAAGCCACTGAATCATGTATTAATTACTCACTGAGCTTTGATGGAACACTAAAACACGAGGCGATTGATTATCATTCGACTGCTTTCTGTACCGCATTGGACGGCTTCTCCGGTAATTGAACGGACTTCCGTTGAATATCTCTCCACTTGTTGATCGCCACCGTGCATATGACTGAAACAAAATCGCCCAAAAGGGTTTCTAATTACAACAATGCTGAATACTATGAGCATAATCCAACCACACACACAAAAATCAATACGAATTGATCGATAGTAGTGGCTAAAGAAGAAGAAGATTATTACATCCGGCGCCGACGAAGTAGAGGAGGCGAACGACCTTTGGGCCAGCGGGGCCCACCACCTCTTCTCCGGTCATCTCTCTCTCTCTCCTCGCTATTTTTTGGGAAATGAAAACAGAAGATAATTATGGCCTGCATTTTTTCACGGACAAGGAAGTCAAACACGAACTCGCGTTTGTCAGACGCGAGGTATATAAAAACGACGTCGCCCGGGTTCATTAAGACTTCTCAGGTTGAACATGAGAAGTATGTTGAAACTTCGTAATTGGTAAATTGTGAACTCAATCTGATTTATTTACATAATCGAAACTGTTCAAGTTGTAGATCTTGTCAATAAGATATATCTTGTCAAAGATTACATTAATTGAATATTTATTAGTTTATAATCTGAATTGATTTGTATGAATTTATTTTTCATAAAATAGATTTGGTCTCATTGGATCAAATCCAATATCACTATGGTTCTCTGGCAATGTGTAATTTGTAAATTGTGATCTCATTCTGGTTTGTTTTTATGATCTAAACTGTTGAAGTTGTTGATCGTGTCAAGAAGATGTACCATGTTGATTATCGTATTAATCGAATTCTGATTAGTTTGTAATCGGAGATGATTTGTGTGAAATTATTTTCACGAAAATAGATTTGGTCACAGTGGATCAAACCAAATAGTCACGCGCCGCCGTCTCGCATCCTGGGAACACGACACGACTTAACTAGCAGGTTTTTTTTTTAAATTGGCCACGGCCATAAACTGATCGATTGATCGTAAAGGAAGAAAGAATACTCTTCTGGAGAGAGAGAGAGAGAGGGGACGACAAAGGGATGGAGAAGAAGGGAAGGTCCAGTCTCAACATCGCCCTCAATCATCCTGATCTCGGAATCGGTAACTACTATTTTACACTTACCTCTCTTGTTTGTGTACTTGTCTGTCATGTTTTGAAATCAAACAATTTGTGCAGCCTCGTGTTTTCCTTAGGATTATGGAACTTCTTGCATAGTGGAGTATATCAGTATTAGAGTAAAGTTTAACAAAACAGCATAGGGTTGTAACAGTTTACTTACTCTTTACCTAGTGAGATGAATTAGAATCATAATTTTTCTAGCATATGGAATATCCTTGTTGTGTCGTAGGTGTGTTTCGTAACTTTAGATTTTAGAAATTAAACAAGTAAACTATTAAACTTGAGTGTATGTGTGTTAGCTCTATTCTTTTTGGGGAAAAAAACATAAGGGTCGTCGTCATAATCATCTCGTTCGTCGACTTGTAGTGGTAAGGCTATTCTTTTATGCCTAATCAGACTATGTCAGGTGAGTGTAAGAAGCACATTTTTAGAAGCCCCGTAGATGGCTTGTGCAATGTGATAGAAACATGAAAGCAGAGAGGCACAAGCATGAAACGTTCAGAACCTCTGCAAGTTTGCGAAGTTGGGTGTTTAGCAGGACAAAGGGGCGACTCCAACGCATCCTCAACGGGGTTGCATAGAACACTTATATCTAGAACCACCTTATTGATTTCAAACCAAAGACCAGAAAATTTCACCTAGGTGACTCAAGCAATCAACAGGGTATTCATTAGTTTCTGGAATTCCAAGGACGACAACACTTGCTCTCTTTAAGCCCCAGCTCAACGATCAATAGTAGTTTCCAACCTAAGTCACCCAAATAACCGACTTGTAATGCAATATGAGGTTCCCTTCTCCTTAACGTTATCAGTCAATCGCCTAAAACACCAGAAATGGCGCCTACCCCAGCTAATGATACAGGCATGAACCCTTTCCGGCAAGGCCTTACTATAACCAATGCCACGGATCCAACTCAGGATTAGTTTCCCAAAAGTGCTAAAAGTGCTAAAGGGGCTTATTTTCCTTTGTATTTTGTGAAGTAAAATAAGCCCCTTTAGCACTTTTGGACAACTAAGCCTCGATTTTCAAATGTTGTAAATAGCACGACCCAAGGACCAGTGGGCTGGCTTAGATTTCGGCGCATGAGGTCTATTAAGACTGGTACAGCTTGAGGCAAATAACACAGGAAAACAACAAAGCATTTAGTTGAGACATCTCATCAAACAAGAAGGGAACATGTTGGGTCCTAACCCACAAATGCAGAACTGGAGGGGAAAAAATTATCATTAAGAACAAACTATTAATCGATCGTATTGGGGAAAAATGAAGAAAGCTATGCAAATTCAACCTTTTTACGAAAATGAATAAATTACATGATAGTTTAAGAGCCGAGATGGCCAAGGAGCAGGGGCGGAATTTTGTGACTTCCGTTCCTCCCACACAGTCTGGGGTTCGAATTTATCCTGCTTGCATGCAGTAGGGCTCTTTGACCAGATGTTGTGTGGAGGCCTTGGTCACTCAGTCCAACTCGGACCTTTTTGAGGCTATGGTGATCATCTTATGGTTTTCAGGGAAGTGGTAAGCTAGCACAAATGCTCTATATCGCCGATCATAATCAGAACAGATAGTCATACGACTCATAACTAACATTTCATAATAAGTAGGAATATTGTTGAATATGTAACACAGGCACCGGACATGACACCAACACGACACGCCAACACACAAATTTTGAAAATTTGGGGCACACGACACATTGGGGGACATATCGATATATGTGTATATTTTTATGTGTACATGTACATATGCATGTATATATCATTTACATACACACACTCTCTAGCACAAACACTTCGCCGGAAGCAACGTACTACTATCGGACACGTGTTGGACACGAACACGCTCCAGACATTAGTCTCAAAGTGTCCTCTCTCTTTTTTCTCCTATATTTGGGGGTTAGACACTCTCCCGACACTTCTCAATTGTGTGAAGAGCATCTCCACCCCATCCTCTAAAACTCCATTTGAGAGTATCGGAGCTCCAACTCATCATCTATAACCTCTTATACTTGAGACTATTGGATTTTCATTCTCCATATTTAGAGGATGTGATGATATATAGAGGAGCTCCTCTATAATTCTTTTCACCTTTTTAAATGTCAATTTTGTTCTTATAAGCTTTTGCTAATAAATTTTTATTCCAACCGTGTCCTTTGTATAATTTTTGCCTAATCTAATGAAATACATATAAGTTCTAATGTAATCATCCGATTTTTGCATAATTGGTCTTTAAAAAAAAAATGGCCAATATCTTTAAAATGAGACTGATATTGAAATTTTGAAAACAAACACTTGAAGTTGTGGGGGGTAATTTTGGGGGAAATTTTCCCTCTCCTCCTCCTCTATAATAAGAACCAGTTTTGGTGTGGTTTCGCTTGCCACTTTTTATGCTCCTTTTGGACAATTTTGCCCTTCTATAGTTAGTTTCTGGTTGTTTGTTTGTTGGGTGCAATGGGGATTTTACTGCTTCCACTTAGTGGGTTACGTGGCAAAAAAGGGGATTTTACTACTTGTACATAGTGGGTTGCGTGGCAAAAGGGGGTGGACATTTGTTTTAGGGTGGAGTTTTATATATGTGATCATACGAGAAAAGAGACAGGGAGAGAGAGGCTTTGTTAGAGAGAGAGGTTTTGGCAACTGGTGCTTTTGGGATTTCCGCCGTTTGTCTCTCAGATTTCCACCGTTTGCTTTGGTCTGTTCGGTTGTTCCGGTCCCGTTGTACCTTTGGCCATTGGTAGGAGGTAATGCTCAGTTTTTGATTTTTGATTTTGTAGTTTCTGTGTTTGATTTCTGCGTGTCTGAGTGTTTGATTTCTCTGTGTAGAGTTATTTGTGGTAGGTGTTTTGCATTTTGCATTTTGTATTTCTTTTTTGATTTTATGCTGCATGTGTTGTTTTGTGACTTCAAAATTGATCTAGATAGTTCTTTTCTGATTTTACATTATGTATTTTTTTCTCTTCCATTTGAGCAGATCTTATTTATAGTAGGTTCTTTACATTCTTTCTTTTGCTCTGTACTCTATTCTTGTTGCATGTATTCTTTTCTTTCTGTTCTCGTTGCTCTGTTCTTGTTTGATTCTGCATTTTTGTTTTGTATTTTATTTGTGTTGCATGTGTAGTTTCTTCTCTTGTGTCCCGTTTTTGTTTGTTTTTTTGGGTCAAAGGGGGAGATTTGTTGATGCATTTGGTTGGTTGTTTGTTTTCGGAAGATAAGTACTAGGAAATGATGAGTAAAGAGTAATGTATTTTTGGTTTGGTTCTTCAGCTATTATTAACATACTTGGCGATATCGAATTAACAGCAACATAGAAGGTGATAATAATTACTTTAAACCAACCGAAGTTATACTTATGGAGAAAGCTATTATGCTTCTTCAATGCATCCAGATGAATATGCTAAAGCAAAGGGTGCAGGAACATCAGATACAAAGGAAGAGACCATAAGTAAAGAATCACTATCCCTTCTTTTTATTGAGTGAGATTGAATGAAGGGATCGGGAACTCAACTATTGCTGAAAAGAAACCCGTGATTTCTTTCTGCATTGAGGCGGGGTAATAGGGGCAACCTTTGAGCCAATCGAACCAATCAATCATAATTCACAAATTGGACTGAGCATCAGGCATCAAACAGAACGCCAATAAAGCTCTATTCTAATGGGATGTGATAGAGAGCCCCGGAGATGCTCAAATTGATACAATTATCTTAAGTTTTGTGATTTAGTAGCATAGTTATTTGTGTCTTATTTTGCTTGTGGGTGTAGCTAGATATTGATTATATGTCATTCCAAATTGATAGCATATGGAAGAGGAAGCAGTGCGTGGTCCAGTACTCCTATTTGATGACGACAAAGAGCAGGATTGAAGTGATGATGACGATGATGAAATTGATGTTAAGAATCTGTGTGAATATGAATTAAGTAGGCTAAGGTTAATACCTGAAGCTGTTGCTTTCCCCATGCATGAGATATATAGATTAGTATTAGCTTTGCTAGCATACTGTTTCATAACATCGTCTCGTTGTTTCTTTGTTTGAGAAAATAAACTATTGTCTTGTGCTCTTATGATTACTAATGCTTCATATTTTTGCTCAAGAAATTTGTGACATGTGAGATGAAGAGTAAGAAAATTTAAACACTCTTCCTTTCTGATGTTTTGTGGCCTCGTATTAAAAGAAAAAAAGTGCTAAAAAAAGACACCTAATGGGGTAGTTTAGCGGTCTTGCGAAAGTATGAGCGCTGCATTGCTGAGACAATGGCAAAAATGAATATTATGCAAGATAAGAGTAATAATGGCACATCTTGATTCACAGATAAGTAACACTCACTCAAAATGAACCTCAATAAGCTTACCTATCAATTTGTTCTTCCATTGCAGGATCTATCTTCTCATCTATATCCTCGTCTTCAAACTCATCATCAGGAGCAAATCTTCATCCTCAACATCTTGTACCTTAAACATCGCATAATCATGATAATGAATCGTAGCATCATAACAGAATGAAATGTAAAAGACAAAAGCAACTTCACAACTATTATGTGTTCCTCTTCTCTCTCACCTTTTTTTTTATGAAAAAAAAAAAAGCAAGAGGAGACTAAAAACAAAGCGAAGAAATAGATACAGATTCAAAAGTAATGCGGTGGTTACCTTCGATAACAATGGAAGCTTCCCTGTTTCCTTAACTACGTAAATCTCAGTGGAAGTTTACTTGTTTGAAGGATATATCCTAACATTAAATATAACAAGAATCACTTTGGTAATTAATTTGGTTGCCAATTTTTGGTTGATTTGGACGATTTTGCCCATCGTTTGGGCAGCCCACAAGCTTAACCGGTTGGGCATAATTGTAACTTCATGCCCTTTCTCTGTAAATAGGTATAATCGATTAAGGTTCAATGGAAGGATTTCATTGAGGAATTTTTCTTAAGCATGAATTCTGCTGTAGTCATACTTCAAAATATATACAAAGAGATAACTAAAAAGTTTAAACTTCCTCCAGTTAAAACACAAAATGGAATGCCCTTCAAATTTGTCATACAAAAGTTTCTGCCTCAACCTGATTTTATTATAGTGCATTACTTCTAGGAGCAGCATCTGTCATGGTAGTATTGTAAATGTGGAATTTTCTTTTTCTTTTTCTCTGCTAAACTTTGCGCACTGTTTTAATTTTTCCGAGGAATTCTTCAGCCAACATTTTACAGATATGGATATGGGAACAGTTACAAGTCCTTCCTTGTAGGCTTGTAGCTGTTGTGAACCCCAACATGCAATTTTTGGTACGTTGGGCTGAAAAGAATGGAGTGATTGCCAATTTCAGTACCCTTTGTGAGATTTCCAAGTTCAAAACATTCATTCATGAAGACCTTACTAAGACTGGAAAAGAAAAGAATGTTCCTTTCGCTCTCTTAACATGTTCTGTGGTTGCACACATATCAATTCTACTTCGTATTAAAAGTTGAGATTAAAAGGTTCTGAGAATGAAACAAAATAGTTATATGAAATTTTTGTGTCCCTAACTTATATTGCTCTCTTTGCA
The DNA here is from genome assembly GCA_019656295.1 of Rhododendron mucronatum var. ripense. Classification (NCBI taxonomy): domain Eukaryota; kingdom Viridiplantae; phylum Streptophyta; class Magnoliopsida; order Ericales; family Ericaceae; genus Rhododendron; species Rhododendron mucronatum. The sequence goes on along the minus strand of BPLT01000145.1, from coordinate 1,098,491 downwards.
GCTAAAAGGTTTTGAGTTGATAAAAGGTATCCACCTGGACCCAATACCATTTGATATGAACTGAGATCTTCTCACCCCAACTTCCAAGAAGAAGAGAGACAAGTTTCTCAAATACTATCAGGTAAGCTCATGTGATCTATGCACTTAGATTGGTCAAAGACTGAGAGACAAGGGGGGAAGTACCATATGTAACAATATTTGGTCATTCGATAACTAATTTACGTGTTCTATTGAACCCTATGTTTCAAGGAGTGCTTCTGGTGTCTGATTTTATTTTTTGGATGCGCAGTGTCTAGAAGATCACCATGCCTTGAGTCACAGAGCATATCAAATAATTGATTTTGGTTTCTCACCTATATGTATGGTTGCAGAGGAATCAGCCAATGTGTGTTCAATATAAACTTAATCTTCAACTCAATCGCTAGGATGTTTGTTTGTTTGAGTGGGCTAAGCGATGGTGAATTTTTTATTCTATGCATTTTCTTTGTTTTAATAACTTTAGTTATTCATGGAAAGCGGATGAGATGTTCAATCGACTTCTTCCCCCCAAAAGGGAATCCGTCAGGCCTAGCGCTTAAGGCTTGAAGCTCCTACCAATCCGACATTCCAGCTTTGTTGTCTCTAAATTTTCTGATAGTTGACTTCACTTCATTTACGACTCAACTACTTGTACAATTCCACAGACATTCAACGTCATTTTCCTCAACGGGCATGACACACGTGCAAGGCACGTCGCAATGCGCCTAGTTATAGACAAAAACAGGGTTTTGGTTGGAGTGAACATGAATAATAATTTCCCCTACTATCACTTTATGAATATATATATATATATATATATATATATTTTATACTCTCAAATGGAAATTGGGTTGGAGATGCTCTAAGGAGCACTTTGGATAAAAAATTATGATGGAATATTTTTATCTTTATTCAAAAAAATTCCCCCTTTTTTTTGGTTTCGCGCCAATTTTTGGTGGATTAGTTCGTCTCGACAAGAGGAATTGGAAAACTAAAATAATATGAACCAAACTATGTTTTTGTAGAATAATAAAGACCAAACTAATCTAAAAAAAAGTCTATTTATTTTGAATTATTTTCTTCTTTAGTGAATTTTTTTAAGGTTTTGATCACAATGTTTTATATTTTAGATTTCTCTTGTCGAGACGAACCAATAATTCAAAAATAATAACATATAACTAACAAATGCAAAAATAATTCCAATAAAGAAAAAAAAATCCTTCTAGGATTATTAAGCCAAAACACACATAACTGTAAGTAACGCAAAAAGGGACTTATCGCGGTCTTATTTGATGATTCCGTTTGTGCATTTTTTAATCTCCATGTTTCCATCATTCGTACAAATCATCGGATTGATTTTTTTTTTTAAGGAGGGCAAGAGAATAATTCCACATACCAACTTACCTAGACAATTGCTAAACATCGGATCGATTGGACATCAATATACATTTGAACAAACCATAATTTGCAAAAGAGAAATGGACGGTCCAGCCAATTTTTCATATATTCAATATAATCAGATCAGACCTTTACCGATTAAGAAAAAAAACCTAACAAATTAACAAGAGGACCGGTACCTCCACCAGAAGATTTTCTTACCCGTTTGATTGCATCTCACTCAACAGAGACCAAGATGAGGTAAATTCGATTTCATAGTCATCGCTACAGTCGACAACTTATCCAATTTCAGCGCAATGGTAATCTTGGGAACAAATCAATGATGATCGAAGAGTCCTTTTCCTCAATAAATTTGTTGCCGATAAAAATAAATAAAAAATAAAAAAACACCCTTCCAGGAGTCTAGGACTGGGATACATTGGATGAACAAAAAGTCTAGAAACACAATCTGCGTGAGACTTCGAGTCCTACTAGGAAACTAACAGGGGAGCTAATCAAAATACTGTGAGCGGAACCGGAAACCCCCCTGCACTACAGGGCTTGTAGGGCATATTACAGTCGCCGTGAGTGTTTTTAACGGTCCGAATTCAACAGTCCCTGTGAGCCTATAAGTAGAAGGTGGTACATAAGAACATAGGCAGACTCAAACAAACCTTAACTGATACGTGAGTTTCAGAGAAAGAATGGATGAGGCGGATTTTATGCGGCAAACTCTGTACCGAGGCACAGCACTTGGTTTCGTTCAGATGTTTTTCCAGTTGCTGCTCTTTGGTCTCGATGATCTAGCCTTATGTTCCCCTGTGGCTCGGAAAAGGATGGACTTTTTGACCCCGGTCTTGGGTAACCATCCTTTCGATACTGATCAGCCGATTCGCTGGTATATTTACTCCGGTTTCGCCAGCCTTTGTGCTGTAATTGCGTGGATACAGGTAAAATTTAGCCCTGCCCGGGTAGAAAAATTCATCGCCAAAGCTTTACGTCAACAATGCAGAACTCATGTTGCGTTCTGTATTTGTGTGTGGATTCATGCATCGGCCCGCCTAATAGCCGGAGGAAATTGGTTCTTTGTTGGTTCTCTGTCGTGCGTGTCCATCGCTTGTGTATTCGCATTTATGGTGGTAGCATCTAGCAGGGATTGTTTGGTTTTGGCAAGGTGAGTTGTGGCTCATGCTACTGCGGTTGCTGTTTTTCTTGTTTTTCAAGGCTATTTCCTTCAGGCTGTCATCTCAATCTTCCCTGTGTTGGAAATAAGTGAATTGGAAATTGACTCCAGAGTAAACCATTGCTTTGGTTGTAATTTATTTGTCTGCAATGGATAAATAAATATGGAGTAATTAAAAGTGTTTCGTTTGCCGCCAAACCGGGCCATGCGTGGTAGCGGGTTCATAAAATTCTAAGGCTTAAAGTTTGTTGGGTACTTGAAGTAATTAATTAAATTAGTTACTTCATTTATTTAAGCTTTTGAATTATAATTAGAGTTGGTTCCTAAACCAACATGTGGCAAGCTAAACTAAGGGGTGCCAATGTTTCATTTACCTTAGCAAAATGAAGTGTCTCTTCATTTGTCACGTGGAAATGGAAATGAAGTGTTGCTTTGGCCAAGAATTAGTTCGGAACAGTGGTGTCTCTTCGGCCGAGACCACTCCGAACAGTTGCGTCTTTTTCCTAACACCATTTCGAACAGTCACCGTTTCTTTTTGTTCGGGTGCCTACTTCTCTATAAATAGGACCCTTCTCCTCCCATTTCAATACTGAAAAATTCCTGCACTCATAACATTCATATTCTGAGAGAGTTCTGCACAGTTTCCTGGTTCGCCCGTTGAACAGATTGTAGTGCTACTTCCGTTCTTCGAAAATCGAGTAATCCTGGGAGGCAAACGTTCAAGAGACCCAAGAGCACCGACGTGGGGGACGAAATTTGCTTTAAGGATATAGTATTCTCCATAAAAATACTAGCCTCGATTGCCAATTTCCGGACGCCTGAAATTGGTCCAGTGAGTTTCCTAATATTGTTTCTTTTTGGTGTGTAGCGAATTTCCAGTGATAAACGAATCCCGGTTCCAACAGTCTTAAAGCAAATTTCGGTTTCTATTCGTTTTTTATTTCTGGAAATTTTTTCAAAACCATTACGGGTTTTTTTTTAAATTTGTCGGTACGAGTTTGGTTTGCATATTCTCTTTAATTAGTTACAGTTTGGTACAATCTGTAATTGGGAAGGTTTAAATCTCGTAATTGGTTTCTCAGTTTGTGGGCCTTTAGATTTCTTTTAATTGGAAGGTATATTGTCCCTTAAGAAATTGTTTTCTAATTTGGTTTTATATACTTAATTCCTGGAATTGCAATCAGCAGGGTTATACTTTCTTTTAGTAGAAATTACAAACTGTGATAGAATTCCGTGATTCGGTGATTTTGGTTATTGTATGTTGGTAACATCAGTTTTAGTGGGTTTGATAATTGATTACTTGGTCCTTCTAAGGGGATATTTAATTAGTAGACCCACTGTAATTTGGTAGCCGTGACTGTAATTTTTCGACATTAGCATTAGTTACCTTTTTGTGCTAGTTAATAATCTGTTTCGATTTCGGAATTATTGCTCTCGGTGATTTGTCTGCTATTTGTTGGGAACAAATATTTTGAATCTATTAATCAGATTACTTTCGGTTGTATCATTTTATTGATTGGTTTAATTATTTATTACTGTGTCAATCTTCTGTTTGTGAAACAGAAATGACTACCGAAATTGTGAAAGAAAGTGGGCAAACCTCTGGGTCTAACCCTTCCGTAAACCCTACTGCTGTTGTGGCTCCAGTTCCCGCTATGGTGCCTATGATCTATGCTAAGAAGCCCACGTTTGATGGGAAATGCTTTGTGTGTGACAAGCAAGGTAATCAGAACAAGAAACCAGTGCAAGCCAATATGACTGAGATGGAGATTGAAATTCTCTCTGATGGGGTTAATGGCTTGAACCTATCGGCTGTGGTTTCAGAAGTTAACTTGGTGGGTTCTAATCCCAAGGAGTGGTGGCTGGATACTGGCGCCACTCGCCATGTGTGTGCAGACAAAAAGATGTTCACCACCTATCAACCGATGGATTCTGGCGAACAACTCTTCATGGGAAATTCGTCGAGTTCCAAGGTTGAAGGACAAGGTAAAGTGCTGCTAAAGATGACTTCTGAAAGGGTGCTCACTTTGAATGATGTGATGCATGTGCCAGAAATTCGCAAGAATTTGATATCTGGCTCACTCTTGGTCAAGAATGGCTTTCGTATGGTTTTCGAAGCCGATAAGGTTGTACTGACTAAAAATGGGGTTTATGTTGGTAGGGGCTACATGTGTAATGGGCTATTCAAAATGAATGTACTGACTAAGGTTCCGGCCTCTCCGGGTATCAATGAGATAAACACATCTTCTGCTTATATCCTTGAGTTTTCTGAATTGTGGCATGGTAGATTAGGTCATGTAAATTATGGCACTTTGCGCCGTTTAATTAACTTGGACTGTTTGCCTAAATTTGATATAAACTCAGATCATAAGTGTGAAATATGTGTGGAGGCTAAAATGGCAAGGAATTCTTTTCACAAAGTTGAAAGATGTACAGAACCTCTTGCTTTAATCCATTCGGATTTGTGTGATTTGAAAGTTGTTCAAACTAAAGGAGGTCATAAGTACTTTGTTACTTTTATTGACGATTGCACAAGGTATTGTTATGTGTACTTGCTTAAGAGCAAGGATGAAGCCTTAGAAAAGTTTATCCACTACAAAAGTGAAGTGGAGAATCAACTTGGCAAAACGATCAAAGCAATTAGAAGTGATCGAGGGGGTGAATATGAAGCACCTTATGGTGAATTTTGTGCCCAACATGGGATAATTCACCAAACGACTGCTCCTTACTCACCACAATCTAACGGAGTTGCTGAACGAAAGAACAGAACTCTGAAAGAGATGATGAATGCCATGTTGATAAGTTCAGGATTACCAAAGAACATGTGGGGAGACGCGATTCTCTCTGCTAACTATATTCTGAACAGGATCCCTCACAAGAAATCCAATGTGATACCGTATGAATTATGGAAAGGTCATAAACCTACCTATAAATTCTTACGAATGTGGGGGTGTTTGGCTAAGGTAGCGGTTCCTGATCCTAAGAGAGTTAAGATAGGACCAAAAACCGTTGATTGTGCGTTCATCGGTTATGCTGACAATAGTAGTGCATATCGGTTCCTTGTATATAAGTCAGAAAATTCAGAAATCCATGCTAATACAATCATGGAATCCAGGAATGCTACATTCTTTGAACATGTATTTCCATGGAGAAATACACGAATGCCCAGGTCAGTTCAAGAAACTGAAGATATGGAAATTGATGAGGACTCAATTCAAGAGGAGAAGAATGAGGATGAAGAGCCTCGACGTAGTAAGAGGGCTCGGACATCAAAATCCTTTGGTCCAGATTTTCTGACATACATGTTAGAAGCTGAACCTCAAAGCTTTAAGGAAGCAATGTCATCTCCTGAAGCTCCTTTATGGAAAGAAGCTATTAACAGTGAGATAGAATCCATTCTGCAAAATCACACGTGGGAACTTGTAGATCTCCCACAAGGTTGTAAACCTTTAGGATACAAGTGGATATTCAAAAGGAAAATGAAAGCAGATGGATCAATTGACAAGTATAAGGCGAGACTTGTGGTCAAAGGATACAGACAAAAGGAAGGTCTTGATTACTTTGACACTTACTCACCTGTTACGCGTATAACATCCATACGAATGTTAATAGCCTTTGCAGCTCTAAACAATCTCGAGATACATCAAATGGATGTTAAAACGGCTTTCTTAAATGGTGATCTCAATGAAGAGATTTACATGGAACAACCAGAAGGGTTTAAGGTTCCAGGACAAGAAAAGAAAGTGTGCAAGCTTGTAAAATCTTTGTATGGTTTAAAGCAAGCTCCCAAACAATGGCACGAGAAGTTTGACAATGTCATGATTTCAAATGGTTTCAAAATCAATGAATGTGACAAATGTGTGTATGTCAAGAGTATTGACAAAGGTTATGTCATTGTTTGTCTTTATGTAGATGATATGCTCATTATTGGGAGTAATAATGATATCATTAAATCTACAAAGAGAATGTTGAACTCTAAGTTTAACATGAAAGATTTGGGTATAGCAGACGTGATTCTAGGAATCAAGATTACTAGAACGTCCGAGGGAATTGTCTTGTCTCAAAAGCATTATATTGAGAAAATACTTGAAAGGTTCAACAAGTATGACAATTCTATATCCAAAACACCAGTAGACCTAACTTTGCATTTGTATAAGTATACTGGTGAGAGTATACACCAATTGGAATATTCACGGATTATAGGCAGTCTAATGTACTTAATGAATTGTACAAGACCGGACATAGCCTATTCAGTTAGCAAACTGAGTAGGTATACCAGTAATCCAGGGAAGGATCATTGGACGGCAATAATCAGGGTACTCAGATATCTAAGGTTTACCAAAGATTATGGATTGCACTATACTCGGTATCCAGCGGTACTAGAAGGATATAGTGATGCGAACTGGATATCCGACACGAATGACTCAAAATCCACAAGTGGATATGTGTTTACATTAGGTGGTGCAGCTGTGGCTTGGAAGTCTTCCAAACAGAAGTGCATCGCTCGATCCACAATGGAATCAGAGTTCATAGCTTTGGATAAAGCTAGTGAAGAAGCTGAGTGGCTTCGTAATTTTTTGGAAGATATTCCGAATTGGTCTAAACCGGTGCCAGCTGTTTGCATACATTGTGATAGTCAATCAGCAATCGGCAGGGCACAAAATAATATGTATAACGGTAAGTCTCGTCATATACGTCGTAGACATAATACCGTTAGGCAACTACTCTCGAATGGAGTTATCACTATTGACTACGTAAAGTCAAAGGATAATATCGCGGATCCGCTAACCAAAGGGTTATCAAGAGAGTCAGTTGTTCGTTCATCGAGGGGAATGGGGCTAAAGCCTACCAATTAAAAGTTTCTATAACGGCAACCCAACCTAGCTGACTGGAGATCCCAAGATCTAGGTTCAACGGGACAACCGAGTTGTATGAGACTTAGGAGAATCACTGAGGAGATACCTCTCCGACTCATTCCTATGGTGAAACAGTGATGCCTGTAGCGTTTTAGGTTAAGCTTTGCTTTTAATGGTTCTTATACTGTGGAAATTCCAAGTGGAGTATAGCAGGATACTCCTAATAAGAATCACCTATGTGAGTGCGAAGTGGGCCGCTTCTATGAGAATTTAAAGGCTGAATTCTCTAAAGCACTCTCTGAAACCAGGCGATGTTCCAGGGCCAAAATGGACAAAACCGTAAGAACCAAATTGTGTTTGGAAAGATCCTGTGTGACTACTGTTGTCTTGGTTTACACAAACGGCTGAACAGTTCAAGACATCACGTTCACTGGTTAGCTAGTAAATCCGATAGTAACTCACAAGGGGAGGTTCAAAGCCAAAAGCTACCTTACTCTATACAGGTGATTTCCTATAGAACTCTCGTCATTTGCATATTGCTGCACATCGTGTTCATCAATTTCATTCATGTGGGGGATTGTTGGAAATAAGTGAATTGGAAATTGACTCCAGAGTAAACCATTGCTTTGGTTGTAATTTATTTGTCTGCAATGGATAAATAAATATGGAGTAATTAAAAGTGTTTCGTTTGCCGCCAAACCGGGCCATGCGTGGTAGCGGGTTCATAAAATTCTAAGGCTTAAAGTTTGTTGGGTACTTGAAGTAATTAATTAAATTAGTTACTTCATTTATTTAAGCTTTTGAATTATAATTAGAGTTGGTTCCTAAACCAACATGTGGCAAGCTAAACTAAGGGGTGCCAATGTTTCATTTACCTTAGCAAAATGAAGTGTCTCTTCATTTGTCACGTGGAAATGGAAATGAAGTGTTGCTTTGGCCAAGAATTAGTTCGGAACAGTGGTGTCTCTTCGGCCGAGACCACTCCGAACAGTTGCGTCTTTTTCCTAACACCATTTCGAACAGTCACCGTTTCTTTTTGTTCGGGTGCCTACTTCTCTATAAATAGGACCCTTCTCCTCCCATTTCAATACTGAAAAATTCCTGCACTCATAACATTCATATTCTGAGAGAGTTCTGCACAGTTTCCTGGTTCGCCCGTTGAACAGATTGTAGTGCTACTTCCGTTCTTCGAAAATCGAGTAATCCTGGGAGGCAAACGTTCAAGAGACCCAAGAGCACCGACGTGGGGGACGAAATTTGCTTTAAGGATATAGTATTCTCCATAAAAATACTAGCCTCGATTGCCAATTTCCGGACGCCTGAAATTGGTCCAGTGAGTTTCCTAATATTGTTTCTTTTTGGTGTGTAGCGAATTTCCAGTGATAAACGAATCCCGGTTCCAACACCCTGTCCTCCCAGCAGTCCATGCCATGGTGAGTACTTATCCTCTTCTAGTCTCTTGCCATGAATTTTGTGCTTGAAATTTGTTTACCTCCCTTAAAAGCTGTATAGTAGAGGTCCGGAGTGGTGCTCCCAGACTACTAAATAATTGAAATTGAAGTTGACGCACTTTTAGTCTTTTTAGTCTTTACTCTTTACATAATAGGATTGTTGATTTTCATGGCCAAGTTAACCCCTAAACCTACCGCACTTTTGTATTTCACTTTTGATTCTGCTTGCGTTTTCTTTGTTCTTTTTCCCTTCTCCATTGCCTTACAACTACTTCAATTTCGATGGCGACCGATTAGGGATTCAGTTTCCAATCCTTTGCGTGTAAACCGCTTACCGTTGGAAAGAAATGTTGTTGGCCATATATTCATTGACCTGTGTGCCGATATTGGTTTATATACAATGTAGTTTTAGGGCTGGTTTGGCTAATAATAGAAAAGCCGCACACTATATGGAGTTTTTCTTGACTTTCATGTATTGCACACTAGTGTAGAATCATTCTGTCAGGTTGGAGTGCTGTGTTTATATAAGGAATTAGTTGGATTATAACTCATTGATGCAAATTTGTGCTTCAATTGTAAGTTTATGTTAGTAAACTATGAAATCTTGTCTAAGACAGTGTAGATATTGGTGTTACTTTATATGTTGACTAGAAGGTGGGCACACACTATGTGTGTGCACATTTTTAGGATGGGCAGAGATAGTGGAGTGGCGGTTAGGATAGGTGGTTTTAAATTGATTACTATTTTTTCCATAACAATTGTTCAAAATCCATCTTCTATCTCACGCCGTCTTGATTAGCTTAGTTGTACGAGCTCACCCGCCGGGGATGAGGCATACAAGAGTACCGCTATCATGGCAGCAACTCCGAGCATCGTGGTTAGGACTCCCACCCTTTGCTCCTGCTTCCAAGATTCTGCCTTTTGTGACGGGGCTTCAAAAATGGGAGACACCAAGCCAAACTGGTGCTCTCCCTGTATATATGGAATTGATGATAAAATAAGGGATTGGTCTGAACTGTTGTAGTGCAGTTGCATGTTCTTGGATATACATAAAGCGAGAGCTGACTATGTTATTGTGCCCTTGTCAGTTTGAAACCAGAGCAGGTGTTGAGGATGGCAATTTTGACACTTCAAGCAAGCTAGTAGTTGACAATATGGTACTGAGTGAACAGGAGGTGAATGGTACACCGGAACAGACGCCGGTAGAATCCAATGGCACGGACAATGACGACAACGATGATGAAGAGGACGACGATGAAGAGTTTGAGCGTCCTGGTGAAGTCGCGTTTGCAAAGAGGCTTTTGAAATTTCTCACGACATGATAATTTCATAAGCCCCCATCGCCCCGTTGGCCCTCAGCTGCATTTCATTTTTCAGATACTGGCAGGGGCGGACCCACGTGGAGGCACGTGGGGTCACGTGTCCCCACGCATTTTTAAAAAAAAATTGATATTAATTTGTAAAAGTTTCCTACATTGATACTAATCAGTAGCGTGGTGGAGTGGTTATGTGGGCAACCTGGGTTCGATTCCCCAGTATGCCAATGCTTGTGTTTTTTTGTTTTTTTCTATTTTTGTTCTCTCTTTTCTTTATTTTTTCATTTTTGTTCTGTCTCTTTCCTTTATTTTTTTCATTTTTGTTTTACCTCTTTCCTTTATTTCTTCATTTTTGTTCTACCTCTTTTTTTTTTATTTCTCTATTTTTATCCGATCGCTGTGTATTTTCCTCCCAATCCAAAATATTATGAAAATCAAATTACTAAATTCTTTAGTTTACTTTCTATTACTTTTACGGTTGCCACCGCGACAGTTGAAAGAGTATTTTCAAACATGAAGATTATCAAAAATCGGTTGCGGAATAGAATGAGTGATCAATATTCAATTATTTAGCGATAATTTAGTGGTATATATACAGAGGAATATTTTTCAAAATTGTAAATAATATGTGCCCCCAGTATATGGAATTCCTGGGTCCGCCACTGGATACTGGTAGGGATCCTTGTTCGTCATATGACTCCTTTAAACTCGATTTTCACAAGGGTTGTAATTTGTGCACTAGATTTCAATTTGTAGCGGTGTTATTTTAACCAGAAGGTGGGGCACACACGTAGTGTGTCCACACCTGCACTTTTTGCTCCTAGCCTTAAAAATGCTTCCGGGGCTTGAAGATGACATGTTAATAGTTAGAAAAATAAAAATAAAAATCAAGGAAAAAATGCACAGGAAAAAACCAAATAAATGCAGTAGGAAGAGGCAATGAGGTTTCGTACCGGATGCGGTGGGGAGGCTGAGTGGGGTGGAAGGTGTGGGTTTGAGGGTTCCTTCCCTTTTATGGACATAGGGGCAAATGGGAGGGCATTCTTTTTTCTTTTGTTTTTTAGGAATGCAAACATATATTCATAACCGAACAAATATAAAGGACCCAAAAGGTCCGAACAACCACAAAAAAAACCAAACAGTAAGAAGAAAAACAACAAAAAAATAAAAAATAATCCGCCAAAAATTCTTCGTATATCTTAGAGTTTGAGTGATTGACATAATGATAAATAGGAGGGGAGATTTAGTTAAGTAAGTTTTTAAAGCAAGAGGGAGGTCCATTTATTACTTAGAACCTCAGGGGAGGTCCTCGCATTTGTCAAAAACCTCAGGGGGGAGGTCAGGGCAATTTACCATTTCAAATTCACTTGTTGAATAAAGAATGATACGTTTGGTCATTCAAAATGAAGAATTTGGTTCAAAGATATTGCTCTGACGTGCACCTTTTGTTCCATTGATTTAGTGAGCAGTCACTAAATCTGCCGTCATCGTAGTTGTAGGGATAATCATCTTTGTTTAATGCTCATGGGGAGATTGGAATTCTTGAAAGCTACAGATGAGAGAGAGAGAGAGAGAGAGAGAGAGAGAGAGAGAGAGAGAGAGAGTTCTTTTAAAAACCACGGTAAAACACTATTTGATCATCTATATGAACATGGATTCGAATAGGATTATCTGTGTTGGATTGGAGCCTAACGAATTTTTGGTTAATATTCGCTTCTTTCTCTGACTGGCACTATACCCGAATCAATTTTCGGTCTGCTTTAAAATGTTGATTTTTTCCTAGACCTCATGCTGTGTCTTAGTACATTGGAGGTCAGACTTTATTTACAATGCTTTTTTCGAACATGGAAGTTTCATTTCTAAGTCGAACGGCAATTACAAGAATTTTCAAAATACGTTGAGTTCCTCGTATGTCTATTTTTTTTTCCCCCGGGTAGAATTCCTCATATGACTTGTACCTGTTTGTAACCCCGAATTCAGCAGCCCTTTAAAAAGGGCCATGTGACATGATTTTGAATGAAATGAGGCCGACAAAAATCTTCGAGAGGGTAATAAAAAAGGAAAAAGAAAGTAGTCGTACTAAGAATTTTTCAGATTGCAAGCTACGAAGAAATCAAGAAAGCCATTACAGGGACTGTAAATCAGCAAAAAGCTTTGCTTTGTTGTAGACAAACAGAACTTAGCCAAATGAAAAAGATTAAACATAAAACAAAGCTGAGGGGAATGAGCCATTCGTTAAAAAAATTAAGTGTGAGAAAGTTTTCAACATTCTACTCACATATTCAAATGCAAAAAGGTTGGGAAGCTTGAATTGCTCGCATCGCTACCTGTATTACGTTCTAAATTAGATACGGTCAAATATATTTGACATTGATTGCATTTGAAGGCGGCAAGCGCCATAAGATTAAATTGTCCAAAGGATCTGGTGTTCTACCAATGGCTACTGCCGGTCTGATGAAGAACTGGGTTCTCATCCTTTTTCTGATTCTCCTCCCACTCTTTTCCCACTTCCCTTGTGGCACAGAAGCCTACTATGCCGACTTCCCATCGGCCAATCTCTCGGTTTCCTGGATAAACACCCCCTTCAATGAACAAGGAAGTTTGGATTTTGTCGACGGCTCCACCTTGAGGCCAATCCTCCTTGCGTACAACGTAACCCAGTCTTACCCACCATTCGGTCTTGGGTTTTTCACAAACAAAACGTCGATTCCTTCTTCAATGCCCAGTTCAGTTTTCTATCTAGTTGTCTTCATGATGACAAGAGTAACTGTAAGTGATAACAACTCCGATCGTGAGTACCAGTTTATTCCAACTATGCCGCCCAAAGTCCTGTGGTCTGCAAATCGAGACAGTCCGGTGGGAGAGAATGCGACTCTTGATTTCACAGCTGAAGGAGATTTGGTTTTGAGAGATGAATTTGGTCATCTTGTTTGGTCAACCAATACCAGTACCAAGTATGTTGCTCGGATGGAGATAGGTGTGACTGGAAACTTAATGCTTCTGAACGGTAGCAACGGCATGGTATGGCAGTCATATGATCACCCGACGGACACATGGCTCCCCAACCAGATGATCAACAATGGCCAAAGGCTAACGGCTAGTAATTCATCTTCAAATTTATCAACTGGTATATACTATTTGACGGTCGATAAAGAGGATAACATTGGAATTCGGGCTTTTGTTGATTCAGATCCCCCGGAAGAATATGCAACTTTACTTGATGGAAGCTTTCAAGTGTTAGGTGGTCCTGCTTTCGGGAACGCATATAATGCAATCCAATTGTATACGGACTTTGCAGTTTTCTATTTCAATTTCACAGCATCACCAACTGATTTTCGGTTTATCGTCCTGGAACCAAATGGCCATATAATTTTATACTTCGTGGATACCTCTTACCCATACACTTTTGCAGTCACGCTACGTCTTGACTTACTGGCAGCCATCATTGATTCTTTCGGAGACTGCAGCTACCCAGCAGTTTGTGGGTCTTATGGGGTTTGCTCTAGGGGTGGACTGTGCGCTTGTCCACAGGACAACACCGGAACTTCAAACTACTTTTGGCCGTTTGAACAAGGTATTGGATGTGCAGAAATCACTCCTCTTTCTTGCGATCATGGTTCAAAGTACCATACATTTGTGGATCTCCCAAACGTCACCTACTTTGATTTTGTGCCCACGCTTTTCGCTACCACCATAGATGAATGCAAAGAGGCATGTTTGAACAATTGCTCTTGCAAAGCTGCCTTGTTTCGGTATGATTCAGATGTCTCATCAGGTAATTGTTCTTTGCAATCAGATGAGATTTATTCTTTCATGACCTCCAGTGAAAATTTTAGTTCCTATGCATCTATCAAGGTTCAGAAAATGCCCAGCCGAAATAAACTTGCATCTTTGTTACTGGTATTGGTACCTCATCTTGTTGGTGGCCTACTAGTTGTTACTTTTATAGGTGGAATGTGCTACCGTTACAGAAAGCTAAAGCACACAGATAATGCTGGGGAAGAAAGTGATGATCAAGTTACAGAATCATTGACTAAGTTCTCTTTTGAAGAGTTGAAATATTGCACGCGGAATTTCCAGACCAAGCTTGGCGAAGGAGGGTTTGGGGCTGTGTTTGAAGGGGTCTTAAATGATGGTATCAAAGTTGCAGTCAAACAATTGGATTCAATAGTCCAAGGAAGAAAAGAATTTTTGGCAGAGGTTAACACAATAGGAAAAGTTGAACATTTCCATTTGGTGAGGCTGATAGGGTACTGCGCTGAGAAATCAAATAGGCTTCTGGTGTATGAGCACATGTTCAATGGATCATTAGATAAATGGATATTCAACAGAGACAAAGAACGAACTCTTGACTGGAAAACTCGGCAGAAAATCATTTACGGTGTGGCCAAGGGACTTCAATACCTCCATGAGGAGTGTCATAAGAATATAATTCACTTTGATATCAAACCTCAAAATATCCTTCTTGATAGAGATTTCAACGCCAAGATTTCTGATTTTGGCTTAGCAAGATTGATTGATGGGACCCATAGCCTAGTGTTGACATCGTTGAAGGGAACAATAGGGTATCTAGCTCCTGAAATGTATAGGGGTTCGCATAGCTCAGTTAAAGCTGATATCTATAGCTTTGGGGTTGTCATCGTGGAAACTATTTGTGGGAAGAAGAATTTAGACAAATCTGATCAAGAATCCATGCCTTTGGTTGAGATTGTGCAAATGAAGACAGGAGAGGATCAACTATACGATCTCATTGATGATCAAGACAAGGATATCTGGCACCATAAAGAAGAAGTAATAAAGATGATGAAGATTGGAATATGGTGTCTTCAAACCCATGATAGAAGGCCCTGTATGTCCACGGTTGTGAAGGTTTTTGAGGGTTCTGAAGGTATAGATCTAATCACTGACCATCACAGGTGATTCTAATATTTCATTTCCACCGGAGGCTTCACTTCTGTAAGGATTCAGATGACGAGTGAGTATGTATATTAACTCTGTTGGTAAACTCGTTATTTTTCGCTTCTATTTTATCTCCTCTAAATGTTCCTTTTGATTTTCATGTCAGGTTCATGAAAACATATGAAGATTTAGCATTCAAGCTTTCTGCAGCTCAGCCACAATGTTCATTTAAAATTTCAGGAATGGTACGTACCCGGCCAAGTATATTATTAAACATCTTGCTGTTTATTGGCTGCTATTAGGTCACCTATTCAGGATTCAAGTTTTTTCATTTCAACTTACAGGCTATTTTTTATTTCGAACGATACAACATATTGTTAAAGCCGCCTGTGCCGTGGTTAAAGTCTTATATTTTTAACAGTTGGTCCCAAGTCCGGATAAAGTAGGAGGGTTTTGTGTTAGGTAGCTAACAGCCAGCATGTAAAAGCCCCTTTAGATCTTTATGACATGAATCCTAATCTGAGAGCTGAATGGAAAAATAGGATTCATATAGCCAACCCCAATTGATTGGGACACAAGACTCGGTTTGGTTTGATAATGATACAATATATTGTATAGAGTTTTGAACTTCTAAGTGTAATCGCATCGATGATCACATTAGCTTTCCAAGTGAACCAAAGAATCTCTCTTTCTTAATGTTTATCTAGTTATCTTGCATTACTCTCAAGCTTCTATTGTAAACAGCTGATAGACTTAATGAGGATTTAGGCCAGTACGAGTTGAAAAAGTAAAAATGCGATAGGAACTGTGTGCTGCTATATATGCAGTTAGTATGGTATTTTTTTTTTCCTTGGTCTGGACTTGTTTCTGAACCAATAGTAGTCTTTTGAATAACTTTAATACTTAGATTTCCACCTGTGCTTGGTCATACCTCTGATTCAATTGTATTGTTCTGGTCTATGAAGCGTGGATACGTTTACGTTTAGATATGACTTGTCCAATGTGGTAGTAATATGAAAGCAGAGAGGCATAAGCGTCTAACCTTTAGAACCTCTGCAGATTCATGAAGCAGGGCAAAGGGGCAACTAGGTTGCATAGAACTCATCTATCTAGAACCACCTTGGGATGAAGAAGATGAATACGAAATAGAAGTAAGCGTTTGAGGGTTTTGGACAGGTAACGGGTGTCATTTCGTGAGTGGAAGGGAAACACTTTCTCCTGGGCCAAAGGGAGTGAAGATAGACGCGTAAGCATGCTCCGTCTCCAAGTTGACTGAATTAGACAGTGTGGGTCTACTTCATCAAATCTTGTAAAGTTCAAAAGGTGTAATTAACATTGATTGAAGTTCAGAAGTCTATGGGACATCAGAGTGATAGTTCAAAGGTTATTTTTTGAAATTTTCCCTGTTAACTTAAAGATCCAATGTTGATCTTCGTAAACAGTACAATTATGATGATTTAGGGATGGCCCTTCTGCCTTGTCCGATCCTATCTGATCCTCCCTGTTTGAATCGAAGTTTTATGGAATTTTAGCGATCAATCAAAATTTTCCAGTTGTTTTTTGGATGAAAATGTTTAACTACAAACTTTTGCAGTTAAATAATGCTTGTAGATGTTTGTCAGGGAAAATTTTGCTCTTTTTCATACATAAATATTTTTCAGAGAGAGAAAAAGATCACCGGCCTTCAAGGGTGAGCTGCCAGAATGGGATGGCCAGCAATGAGTTGCGCGGAGAGAGAGATGATGATGGTGACAACTAGTGTTACTTTCTTTTTGTATACTGGGTCAATATTCTATCAAACGTGTGCATATATTATATATACACACATATTGCATGAAGTAATATTGCAGATGTATGTCTGTTAATGATGTAATAGTTAAGACTATGGGTATTATTGGCCACTTGGACATAATTTATGATCTAATTGTAATCTTATGCTGTGGACAGGTTTTATCTTAAGGTCCTCTACCAAACTCAAGAGTACACAAAGTAATCAACCCATAGAAACACACAAAAGCATCAAATAAATCTATGGATTTTCAGGTTAGCGTTTGGATGAAAGAGCTTTGGCTCTTACCTAACTTCTTCCGGCGAATACTTAAGCACAAAAAAGAAGTTGCACAGTCGTCGTGGATGGACCCAAAGTGTGTAACCGATCCTTCATGAGGAGATTTTAACGCCAAGAAACGACCACTCTACTAAAAGTGTATGCAGATACAAAAAAAAAAAAAAAGAAGAAGATGAAAATATTATGTACTTGAGTTGATGGAGAGGTCTCGGTATTAGATGTAGAACGATGAAGAGTTGTATAACTAGGAGGATAGACTTAATTCTAGTGTCTGATAGTTTTTAATGTAAATGAAAGATTGGAAATTTCAGAGTGGGAGAGTTCCCTGGATACGTGTAACAGATGTTGGAGCACAAATTTTATTGGTTGAATTGTATCTGAGAGGGATTTTCAATGTAGATTGACATGGTTTTAGATTCTCATTCGTAATTAGATAATCTGTACTTCATAGTAGTATTAGGCCTACTGCTTGATTGGCAACTCTGGAGGCGACCCTTCTAAGACTATGAACTCGAACAGGTGTGACTACTTCCCCAGAAAAAGGTTGGACACAGAGAGAGAGAGAGAGAGAGAGCGCGCGCTTGTTCAACAGTTGAAGAAAAATAAAAATAAAACTAGATGGCACCCATGATCTGTGGCATGTAACTCTTAGAGTGGTACCGCACCATCTTGGCTCTTGATTCGGAAGACAGAAATCTCACTTTTTGAAGGAGAATTACATGTCACAGATTATGGAATGTTTTCAAATTGTGAAACTAAATCAGATTGAAGATTTCATATGGGGAATATCTATATAATGTGTCTGTCAAGAATGTGACTGTTTTTTGTTGTTTACGGGGTTCTATAATTGAAAAACAATATCTCACAAATCAAGGGGTCATTAAACCAAAAAAAAATTGAATTTTTTGCAAAAAAGAAAGAATTAGTTAACAGGGTCGACCACTAATTATGTGCCACTTGTCGATGTTGAGAGCCCCCTTCGCGAAAATATTCCCTGCAATACTATTTGAGATTGGCCGACGCTATCCCTCTGTTTCTTTAAAAAGTATGGATTTCGTCGCTGGTTCCACCTTGAGGCCAATGCTCCTTGAGTACAACATAACCAACTCTTATCCTCTATCCAGTCTTGGTTCTTCACAAGCAAAACTTCAAATTCTACTTTGACTCCCAATTCGGGTTTCTACTTTCTATGTAGTTTTCATCATGATGACACGACTACGTATAACTGCTAAGAACTCTTCTAATGGCGAGTACCAACTCTGATCACAAATGCCACCACAGGTCCTATGGTCTGTGAATAGAAACGGTCAGGTGTGAGAGAATGCTACTCCAGTTTTTACAGCAGCAGGAGATAAGGTTCCGCGAGATGGATTTGGCAGTCCTGTTTGGTCTACTAGTGCCAGTACCGATTATGTTGCACTTGGCTGGAAAATTCGGCAAAGAGTTGCCAAGGGGCTTCCATATCTCCACGAGGAGTGTCATGAGAGTATAATTCACTTTGATATCGAACCCCAAAATATCCTTCTTGATTTCGGCTTAGCAAGATTTGTTGATAGGAACCAGATCCCTGTGTTGACAATGTTAAAGGGAACAATAGGGTATTTGGCTCCTGAATGTTTTGGGTTTCAAATATCTCAGTTAAAGCTGATATCTATAGCTTTGGGATTGTCATCTTGGAAACCATCTACGGGAGGAAGAATTTAGACGCGTCTCATGAATATAAGGCTCCAATTGCATTGGGAAAATAAAGGCAGAAGAGGATCAACTATACAATTTCATCAATGATCGTGACGAGGATATTTGGTGCCTCAAAGAAGAAGCAGTAAGATGATAAAGATCGATCTATGGTGTCTTCGTACCCATGATAGAAGGCCCTGTATGGCAACGGTCGTGAAGATAAACAGGTTGAGACGTGTCAATTAAAGCCATCGATTCATGAGAGGTGTCTACTTTCTTCCTCCGGCGTGCAGATAGTTTCCAAGATGATAATCGCAAAGCTATAGATATCAGCTTTAACTGAGATATTTGAACCCCCAAAACATTTCAGGAGCCAAATACCCGATTGTTCCCTTTAACGTTGTCAACACTGGGCTCTGGTTCCTGTCAATCAATTTTGCTACGCTGAAATCAGAAATCTTGACATTAAAATCTCTATCAAGAAGGATATTTTGGAGTTTGATATCAAAGTGAATTATATTCTTAGGACACTCCTAGTAGAGATAATTGAAGCCCCTTGACCACACCATATCATCGTTAATTATATGGCTGCGAATATCATTCTCTAGTAGATATGAATCTCATCACCGATCATCACTTCTTAACTATGAGCCACATTGATGGCAAGTTGATTCAAATATTTCATTTCTACCGGAGGCTTCACTTATATCAGGACCCAAATGATAAGGTAATTGACTCTGCTGGTAAATGTATACTTTGACATCTTATTTTTTGTCAGGTTCATGCAAGCATATGAAGTTTTAGCTTTTCAAGCATTCTGCGACGATCTACATTAAAAAAATTCACCAATAGTACCAGATCAAGCATGTAAAGATTTACTGTTTAGTGGCTGCTAATTAGCTTTTCTATGTCAGGATTCAAGTCTTTCATTTCAACTTGAAAGCTAGCCTCTTATTCCTCAATCGTATACCATATTGTTCGCAGCCTTTTAACCTTTTGAGTAATGTCCTCAATGATCACATCAGATTCCCGTTTTCATCGTCTCAGCTCACAGGCATTTATAAGTCATTATGGTTCACTTTATGATCGTAATTTTGTTGGTTCGGCGACCCTTTGGGTGCCTGATTGTTAGGATCTCAGCCCATCATAGGTACCAAAGAATCTCCCTCTTTGTATAGTTCTAGTTGTCTTTTATTACTGTTCATGAGCATTGTAAAACAGTTCACGGACTTAATGTGGGTTTGGCGCAATAGGAATTCAAGACGCGATTGTGTTGCCAACGGTGGGCTATGTAGTTCGTCTGCATTTTCATTGAGACATTCATCAAACAAGAAGTGAACATATTGCGTCCTCACCCGTGTATGCATAACTTTAGGGGGCCGGGGAAATTACCATTAAGCACAAAGTCTTGATCAATCAGATAAGAAATGAGTACAGCAAATAACATCCTACCATGCAACCTATGTAGAGCCGAGAATGTAAGAGTGAAAAAGAAAACGACGTACTTGAATCCCTGACCCGGTTCTTCCAACAACGTGTAGTAGGCCTACTTATTTTGTGATCGAAGCTCTTGTTTCACTTTGTGCCCGGCCGAGACCTCATCCCTCATCTCTTGCTTTAATTTAATCAATTTCAGCATCATATATAACTCTCCTTTAGTGGCCATACTTGTCGCATGGATTTGCTTATCCCACACACGATCATAGAATAAGGTGGGAAATAAGTAGTCAAAATGCAAAAGGAGAATCTAACACGAGCTACAACAGAAAAAGATGGAGTATGCAAAAAAAAAACCAGCCAAACCTACTCAACCCGAGCCAGCCTGCATTGACACCCGCAGTTGGGGAAATGAAAGGATCGGGTTGGGCAGGTGATAAGCCGTGTGGTAGCAGGTTGGGTTGATTGAGATTAAATCTTCTTAACCCGCCCCGAACCCAATTCAGCCTGCTACATATTTGTGTTGAAAATAACCATCACATTGACTTTTAACTTTTAAAATCTGATGTGCTCTGTAACATTTAATGACCTAAATAGTTGTTCTTTGCTCTGTTTTTTTTTTGTGTCCACACCCCCCAAACTGACTTGAAGAGGAATCCTTTCTCGCGAACAAACACAACCCCTACACACACCTAGGAGCACCCCTTCCTGCATATCCATACAAGACCCGAGTAGGCAGGTCCAGTCGCTTCCTCAGATTCTGGATCCCTCTCTCAGGTTCGTCGATCCTCTCAAGTTTCTTATCCCGTGGAAGGATTTTTCTCTTATCTTATGAACCCCAAAACATCGAGCTTACCTCATGTCAGTTCAATCTTCTCATGAACCTGAATCATTTGCTGAAGCCTTCCATCATTCTTGCTGGAGAGAGCCTATCTCCTTTCTGAAGTCTGCCAGAGAAATCGAGCCATGTGCTCTAAGGCTGAGACACTTCCTTCTTCCGAGAACAAGGAAAAGGGTGGTCCCTATCTATGTAATCAGGATAGGGTTTCCTATATAATGGCATATTAATTCGCGGAATCGAGGAAAGATGTGGAGAGATTTGTTCATGAAAAAACATCCCCTTTTGTTTTGTCATAGATAGGTAAAGCTATCTTTTCTAGGCATTCATTGGTGCATTTCAACTTTCACTTGGTCGCTATCTTGAAACCTCTTTTCTTTCGAATAGTTTTTTCTCTTCCTCTAACGAATCGACTGCGGGCATCCGCCCTTAATTGAATAGAAATACAACTAGGCATGTTAACTAAAACATGAAATCCAAGCTCCATTTGTAAACCCAGATTTGCTAATCAGTCTGCACATGCATTGCCTTCTCGAAAGTTATGCTTGATTTGAGTCACACCTAGCTTCTGCAAAAGTTACCTGCAATCGTTCAATAAAGCACTCAATTGGTGTGTTTTATCCCAATGCGAAGCAAGTAATTGAATCATGACCATGGAGGCCGATTCAACTTCCAACTTTTGTAGTTGAAGAGTCGTTCTTTATTCTTGTTTGATGACCACTGCTAACATTGCACTCTCTTTTTTGCTTTCTTATTTCAAACTCTTCTTTTCCCTTATCCAACCCGCCTAAATCTGTGGTACGAAATCGCTAAAAAAAACTCAGTTGGCCGTCGGTTTTGAGGCTGCGCGGGTGATTCAGCCCCCGAAAACCAACCTTCGCACATCTCCCTAGACAAAATCAGACAAATTCGTTAGAAGTACCCTTCTGATTACATGCAGCATTGTTTCTTGAAAGGCCAAAGCAGATCTCTGGCCTTGGCAGAAAACTGAAGACTGAGATTCTTTTTGTAAGGTAACGCATATATGCATGGCATATGGTTGGTGAAGGGTCGCTGTACGAATTCAAATACTTGAGGGCCTCGCCGGAAATTGAATAAAAAGGAAATTCACAAAAGGAAATATTGGGACCCAGTTTGCAGGGGGGTCCCTCTTTTTATGTTTTGATTTGATTATGGAAAGTCCCCGTCTTTTGATTATAATCTAACCGAACCTGCAGTCTGAGATTCTGTATGTTATCAAAGCAGAGAATGTTTGTGGCAGAAGGATTTTTCTTTTTCCTTCTTCTTTTTAACATCAGTCTTGGCAGAAATTTCGATTACAGGGAATTGAGCGTGGAATCGATCAAACAAATTGAGCGGCTCCGATCATTTGTGATGAACCCCGAAGTGAGTCATACAAAAGACGGTGTACATTTGGTGTGCACATAATGGTGTACTCATTGGATTCACCCCGCTAAATGTGTGAATCCAATGAAAATGTGTGATTGTAAAAACCCTGAAGCCCGCATGGCGGTGCTCGAGCAAGAATCACTCATGAATATGTAAACATGTTCTTGGGCAAAGCTTTTCTCTGAGTCCCCTTTGTGGAACCGTGAACTGGTGAGTAATACTGGTATACAAGAAAATCTACATTTTCCCACTTGAAAATGGATGTTTGGGATCCCGGACATATGAGGATTAGATAAAAGAAGTACATGACAACAGCATAACAGACCAATGAAAGATGTGTGACCGTTAACTTCATGGCTCCTCAACTATCCGAGATGCGCTCGAGCTGGTCCAGACATTCAATTATTTTAAAAAAAATAAACAATGAGGGATGATAAATACACCCAATTATAGATACAATAAGGCTCCGTTCCAGAAACCTTCTTAAAAAATAAGTACTTATTTTGCCACTTCTCAAAGAAAATAAGAAGGTTTATTCCACAAAATCCAAATAAGCAGCTTATTTCACATTTTCAAACTCAAAAATAACGTAAATGAGAAATAATTTCTTTTTTTTTTTTGCACCGTATTAAATATCTCAATGAGATCTATCAAACAAGATCCATATTGATAGGAAAATTATTTGCATAAACACATGATTTTTGAGCTTGAAATTGTCTTTTCAAAAAATAAGTAATTGTTCAATCTTTTGTGGAACAACCCTTCTTATTAGACAAAAAATAAGAACTTAAACCCGTTCTGGAACGGGGCCTAAGTACATTGCAAACACAAAGCTACACATCCCGGGGCTTTGACTGAACTTTTGACTCAGTAGTTTGAATAAAATTGCCCAATCTCTGTGTAGATAGTGATATCCATAGCAAAACATGCTTTTGGATAAAATTGCATTTTGAAGAAGGCTCCATCGTCCTCCTTTAAGAGCTGCGAAAGGCCTGCAAAAGGGACAAATATGGATCTTATTTACTTACATATTCAATCTTTTAAATTACAAAATAACGAGTGTAATAATTTGAATGAATGAACCTAAAATGCTACACGTTAGTCTCCGAAAAAATATGAAGAGAAATTGCGCGTGTATTTTTATAGCTAAGGACCGGTGATCGACCTCTAATATATGCACCAAACGCACTAAGAATTTGTAGCGTACCATGGGCATAAACTGAACTGTTCATTTATAGAGTTTGCCGACATTGATAGCTAGCCACATGATCATTGAAATAAAACTTATTTTTGGAATCGTATTAATCATCAGAGTCGGCCCCAGGGCAAGCCTCACAAGTCTACGGGCTTGGACAATCCCCCACCATGGGGCAACAAATTTTTTATTTTTATTTTTGTATACTTAGCATGTAACCTTGATTTTTTTAAAACTTGTATGTCTTTTTATTGTTTAGTGAGCGGGCAACCAAGTTTGGGGTCAAACTTAGACAACCCAAACATCAGGGCCAACACTGTTAATCATTTATTTTCTAAATACAAAATGTTGTCCGATCATATGACTATCAATATCCGATGAAACAAGCAGTTCAAATCAAAGTAATAAGATCTCGGAGATGGACCCGGGGGTACTGTAGTGCACCCCCGCACTACACGTGTAGTGCGGCCAATCCAGCCGTCCATCTCGACAATGGACAACTCAAATTTTCATTCGAACAATAGACGGTTAGGATTTGTAGGAATTCGGATTAAATTCATGCCGTTCGTGCCGGGATGGACGATCAGATCGATCGCACTACACAATATAGTGCAGCGGGCGCACTACAACCCCTCCCATCCCCTCGGGGACGCCCACAGAGGTGCACTACAACCGCTTAATTAGTTCATTACTGCACTACATGGGTAAAAGTATTACTAGTACTATATGAGAGATGATTGGGGAAATAATTGCAATTGAGTACGTACACTGAAACAAAAGCTGAGGCTTGAAATTAGCCAGTGAACCTTCTTCACAGTCATGAGTCTGGCAAAGAAATCGTCGTCGGAGCAGATGTTACCCGCGGGAGAGTCCAAGAACACCCGTCTAGGAACCGGAGGAGACCACAGCCCGCTCTGTTCGTAATCGAAGTCGAACTCCGAAGCATCGAAGTATTTGCCGAGTAGTCTGTCGGATAAAGATTTCGAAACAATCTGAACCTTTGGAGTACTACTGGTTGGAGACGAAGTTTCTGGCGATGATGAGCTCTCGGATGTAGCCATGAGAGAGAGAGAGAGAGAGAGAGAGAGAGAGAGAGAGGCTCTAGGGGAAATAGGCAAGAGCAGAGCATACAATCAATGGATATACAATCATGGAGGGGAAAAGGAGAAGAATGATTAGGTTTCTATGTTCGATATTTGCAGGAGGATGGAGTTAGAAAGTTAGTTTGGCTACTTATAGCGGATTCCCATTCTGAAAAACTCGGGGGTCTGATTATTCGTCGTATATAAAACAGTAGAGATAAGGAGTACAGCAGCTGTGCGTAGACATCCCTTTTGCGGCCGTCTTGGGTTCCATATAGATAACTTGAACCGTTCAGAAGTAAAGTTGGATGATTCGTAATCGCCATTACTGATATCGAATTGAGATGATTTACAGGGATCCTAAATGAAATATTTTGAACAAAATACACGGTTTCGATCATCTAGACATGGATGCTGTACGGCCTTTGCGGTATCTGTAGCAGCTCTGGTCATATAAATCTTCATGACCAACCATTTAACCCACGAGTAATGCAACACACCCAGAAAAAAATGTATAGATTTATTGTAGGGCCCACTTCAGATTCTACACAAACGATATGAGTCGTTCATTAAATGTAAAATATTTTTTCAAGGGCTCCCGCAAAAAATAAACTCAATCCGATACTTATAGGTGCTCGATTAAATCATCTAACTTTTCATTTGAATTTCAGGATAATGAAAAGTTAGATGATTGAATCGAGCATAGGTATCGGATTGAGCTCATTTTTCTGCAATGGCCCTTGAAAAAATATTTTGCATTTAATAAAGGGCTCGAATCATTTGTGTGGAATCCAGATTGGGCCCCACGCATGGATCTGTGCACGATCTATGTGGGAAAAACTATTAACCCACCAATAAGACACAAATATGTCACATGTTTGTGGATTTTATAGAGCATTCATGAAACTTTAGGACACTGTATATGTTTGTCTGGTCATTAGCGTTATGATTTCCAAATTATTGAGGCATGTGTAAATTAATTTGAATATATACACCTGTTAAAAAATCAAGTGATAAGTGAGAGAATAAAAAAGCTCGGATTTAGAACCTTTTGCATCCACCTAATAAGAGCATCATTTAAAGCTCAAAGAATGTGACTCGAATTGTTCACTTTGAAAGCTCGATGGCTAGAATAGTAGTAACTAAGTCAATTAGATATCTGTAACCAAGAGAACAAATCGCTTATGTACATGGACGTTATTGATACCCAAAAACGTGATTCATTCGTTGGGTTAACGATGTCCGATTGATTTGAATACATACACTATTGTCCTACGCGTCCATCACTACAAAGTGAACAATTCGAATCGAGTTTTCGGGTACGGGACAATGTCCCATTTAGTCGCACAATTTTCTCGCTTGAGCGAATGGAACATCAACAAGTGTGTAACAACTAACCTAACCCATGTTACTATGGCCAAGAAAAAATAGTAAATAGATAAACGGCCGGCCTGTGTTGGCTGTAGTGTATGAGAGGCGGATGTGAGACAAAGCCTGACATAGAAATTTTGGTTGAGTATATCGGGTTCAGATCCCGTCCAGTATAGTTACCTCCAGTCCGGTCAAGTTCGGCCTTATGTGGGTCCTTTCGGGCCCACAACAATGATCGGAACCGTTCACATTTTAAAGCTCGTCGAGACCAACGACTATACCAAAAATCACGTTGATCGGATACTGTTTGATATCATTTCAAAATGCA
The DNA here is from genome assembly GCA_019656295.1 of Rhododendron mucronatum var. ripense. Classification (NCBI taxonomy): domain Eukaryota; kingdom Viridiplantae; phylum Streptophyta; class Magnoliopsida; order Ericales; family Ericaceae; genus Rhododendron; species Rhododendron mucronatum. The sequence continues at coordinate 1,072,006 of BPLT01000145.1, read as the reverse complement.
TTAATGTTGTCTAAAAAAAGGTGTGAAACACAGGATTACAACCCTTCAACACATTTTTTCGAAACTTAATACATTTTGAAATGATACCAAACGGTATCCGATCAATGTGATTTTTGGTCTGGTCGTTGGTCGCGACGAGCTCTAAAATGTGAACGGTTCCGATCATTGTTGTGGCCCGAAAAGGGCCAACAAAAGGCCGAACTGGACCGGACTGGAGGGTAACCCCAAACTGGACAGGATCTGACTCCGAGTATATCCTATGTCTGTGTGTTTCTTTTCATCCCAGATATGATATCCTCGGAATTACATATCTCCTTGGAGGGGGATAAATTTTAGACACCTTTGGATAGCATGTATTTTAGGTGGGGAATGAGAATGTGATTTTGGAACTCTAACATTTCTATATTTGTGTAGAGTGGGAATGAAAATGAGATTACTGATCTTCCAATTCAGGTGAATTTCCGAATATAGGAAGAATATGATCTCTTCTATTCCCCATGGAAATCTTGGATCCCTGACTCAATCAATATAAAAGCAAAACGTTTGATTTTAGGATAGGGAAAAATTCAAAATACCCCCCAACCTATACACCCAAATTCAATTAGACTCCCAACCTTTTAAAAACTTCAATTTTACTCCCAACGTTATATTCCGTTATCAAAATGCCCCCTTCCGTCCAAATTACTAACGGATTCCGTTAAAGGCTCCGTTAAATAGTATTTTGATCGAATTTCGATGATCCGAGCCGCTCAATGTGTTTAAAACGTGATTTTAAGGGTACATTCAAGAAATCAACAAAAAAAATGACCGGGAAGGGCTTCATCTGAACAGTTTTTTATTGAACTATTCAATAAAAAATTGCTCAGATGAAGCCCTTTTCGGTCATTTTTTTTGTTGATTTCTTGAAGGTACCCTTAAAATCGCGTTTTAAACACATTGAGCGGCTCGGATCATCAAAATTCGATTGGAAAAGGGGAGATGTGGATCGATCCGGATTTTATTCAAGTACGGACGTCCGAATTTTGCTTCGGTTTGTACCTCCCCTTTTCCAATCGAATTTCGATGATCCGAGCCGCTCAATGTGATTAGAAGGTGATTTTAAGGGTACTCGCGAGAAATCAGAAAAAAAAAATGATCAGAAGGGCTTCATCTGAATAGTTTTTTATTGAATGGTTCAATAAAAAACTATTCAGATGAAGCCCTTCCCGATCATTTTTTTTGCTGATTTCTCTCGAGTACCCTTAAAATCATGTTTTGAACACATTGAGCGGCTCGGATCATCTAAATTCGATCAAAATACTATTTAACGGAGCCTTTAACGGAATCCGTTAGTAATTTGGACGGAAGGGGGCATTTTGATAACGGAATATAACGTTGGGAGTAAAATTGAAGTTTTTAAAAGGTTGGGAGTCTAATTGAATTTGGGTGTATAGGTTGGGGGGTATTTTGAATTTTTCCCTTTAGGATATTTCCAAAATAAATTATTCCCAGAAAAGATTGCTTAATTAATCCAAACCGAGCCTAGTGGTACCAAAACATATCTGAATTTACCGAAACACCCCTAAGGTCATTCTTTAATCGTTATCATTGTCGTCTTTATTCTCTTCACCTCCTACACCATATTTTATTTGTGAATTTCTCTACAGAGGAACGCATCACTTTGGTAACACTAAATAGTTGTTTCCGAATGCGTGAAAAAACAATATGATTATTTTTCATGTTAAAGAAAGAGTTTTTAAACTGCATTTGAAAATTAAAGTCGAAGACTGCTACTAGCGATAACAGCTGACCTGATAGTTGCGTTGAGAGAGTTTTCAGAGGTCACATTCGATTGGGATCACAACGATTCTATAGCGCAGAAAGGGCGGCGAGGCTAGTTATCGAAAAGTGTTGTTGGCTTGTTGCTTAGTTTTCTAACTAAATAACTAGGAGAGGGTGAGAAAATGGGAAATTAGGGTTTGTTTGTTTGGTTGGGGACAAAATAGAAAATTTTACACTGTCGCACTTTATCCATCCGCCCACTCATATCAACTACAAAACAAATCACGCAACTTTTAATCTCCCTTCTGAAATAATACCCTCTTCAATGATATCCACCTCGTTATCCATGTATACCCTATAACTTTCAAAATTTTAACCTGAAACAAACGAGCCGAAAGTGTGGCCACACATAGCAAAATAAGGTTGGACCGTTGGAGAAATAGGAATGGGCTTTTCTTTGGGAAAAATGGATGGGCCTAGGAATGGGCTTTTTTCGGACAAATGGATGGGCCTAACCAGGAGAAGTTTCAGCCAGGCCCACATGTTAATCCCGCTATTTTCCAATTGTCGCCTCTCTCTCCTCTGCTACTTCACTTCTCCCCAATCTCCGTCTCTCTCCTCCAAATTTTTTTTTTTTTGATCCTCTCCTCCAAAATTCAAAAACCCCGCAAAACCCCTCTCTCTCTCTCTCTCTCTCTCTCTCATACACTCTCACTTCCAAGCCTCCCAGTCCGGCCGGAAGAATGAGGGAAGAAGAGATAGAGAAGCTGAGAGGAGTGGTTAGGGATTGCGTGAGCAAGCACCTCTACTCCTCGGCGATCTTCTTCGCCGACAAGGTCGCCGCGTTCACCTCCGACCCCGCCGACATCTACATGCAGGCCCAAGCGCTGTTCCTCGGCCGCCACTACCGCCGCGCCTTTCACCTCCTCAACGCCTCCCAGATCGTCCTCCGCGATCTCCGCTTTCGCTACCTCGCCGCCAAGTGTCTGGTTCGCCCTCAATTTCATCTGTCTTGTTTTCTTGTTCTTGTTTGTAGGGCAATAAACGAGCCAACCAAGCCGAGCAGTTAATTGTTCAAGCTCCGTTTGAAAATTTATATGTTTTTGAGTAAGTTTAGCTTGTTAATGAGACGAGCCGATCTGATAACTTTTTTTTGTTTATGATAAAGATTATCTCCTCCGAAAAACAAGAACTTCCTAAACTTTCAATTTTTGGAACTTGTTCTTTGTGATAAAGATTATCTGGTCCGAAAAACAAGAACTTCCAAAACTTTCAATTTTTTTTGGCAAGATATTAGATATCAACTAGTTTTTTAAAATTTTGAAAATAAGTTCAAATCTTTTAAAGTTCTCATTTTGCGGACCGGATATTCTTTTTGGGACGTGGGAGTACATCATGACTCATGAGCAGAGTTCGTTTGTTTGAGCTTGGTTTGAAAGTTTTACGAGCTTCATAAAAATGTTCAAGCCTGTTTATTTATGTAACAAACTCACCTTAGAAAAAACTTGTAGCGAACTTGAGTAGCTTGGTTGGTCCGTTTATCAGCCTTAATTGTTTGTGGAATTTTTATTTGTTATGTCTCTGGCTTGCGATACTCTGTTTAATTGTCGCAGAGTAGCGTTCTTATTTCCTGTAATTTGAGATGTCCGAAGGATTTGCATCTCATAAACTCACACCTACTTCATTCAGGTAAAAGAAATGTATTTGTTATGAGTTCAATCAATGATGCTTTAGCTTATCCACAAATTAGCTCATTTGTTTTATCTTTCAGAGAGAAGTTGAAATCATAATAAAATCCGTAGTATATTTTTCCTGAAAGAAGTAGGTGTGAGTCTGTGACTTGTATCTAAAATGCACAACTTTGTGACATCTTGGCCTCTTGAGTTAAGTCAAGTCAGTTTTAAACAAATTAATATTTGAAGCTAATTGTCACCTCCCAGATTAATATGCGAAGTTAGAGCTAATAGGAAAATTGCAATTGATGCCAATTTCCACTGTTTTGTCATGTTGTAACATTGGCGTTACAGCTACAGAAGAAAGTTTCCTTCATTATAGTGGGCTGTTTACACTCACTCAACTTAAGTGCTTACACTCACTTTCTTTGTCTCTCAAACTATCACAATGCGTTGATCTTTGTACGGTAAAGTGGAGTGCGAACATCCTCTCCCTCTACGCAAGTATAAGCAAGAGGAGTGTGAATATCATTTCTCTTCGGTAAAATATTTCTATACAGAGTGTATACAGTACCCCAGGCAATCCCGACCTGTATGTGTGGCATTTGGAACTCTGCTTGTTAGTGTTTTCTTTTTGTACTTATGCTGTCATGCAGTCTTGTCCTAGGTTTAGTAGTCAGGTGTTGTGTTTCCTGTGATTTTGTTCATTTATCTGTTTTTGTAGACGATTTCCTCTGTCCTCACATTCTTCCCTATGAACATGCAGGAGGAGTTGAAGGAGTGGGATCAATGTCTATTAATGCTTGGTGATGCTAAAGTAGATGAACATGGGAATGTGAATATCACAAAGGATTGCAGCATCATGTACTTAGATAAAGACGGAGAAGATCGTGAGATCAATGTAATTTTCTTTCTTTATGCTACTTTGAAGAGGCTGCACTTTTTTATTCCTTCTATCGCATCTCTGCCGTTTCCCTGCTAGCTATTTATCAATGACAGAACTGGAATTCATAGCACTAAAATTCCTACTTCAGAAATATCTACTTGGCATACACCTTTTGTGTCTTGGAAAGGTAGAATACAATATTATGTTTTGTCATATTGGCTAGAGAATAAGGGATTGCTTATGGCATAGTATTCTGTTGGAAGCTAGCATCTGACTAAAGGCACAGTAGAATTTTTGAGAATTCGAATTCGTATTCTGTTTTGCTGCTTTTGTTTTTCACCATCTCTGTGTGTGTGTGTGTGTGTGTGTGTGTGTGTGTGACTGCAAACCACTGACGCCTGCTGTGTGCATGTTGCATTTTCTCAATTTGGTATTTACAGCACAAGATTATTTGGCCACCCTATTTGTCAGGAGATGGTTATATCAAAACTCAAAAGAAGGAAATATGCTATTTCACTTGGTCAATTTTAATATTCGTGTGATTGTTCACCTAGCTGCCTATTTGCTTGCCTCAAGAGTTTCTGAAGCTTTTGTTCTTCATCATTGGCTGCCAAATTGTTGTCAATATGACAAGTTCTGATTTTCTTGCTTTTGTAATGGGACTTAATGGCTGCCAACCAGTCTTGACTCTTGATATATGATTGTATGTTTGCATAAGTTTTTTTACAGATTTCATCTGCAATATGCTTTTTAAGAGGCAAGGCATATGAAGCTCTGGAAAATCGTGCCCAGGCTCGGCAATGGTGAGTGTCTCAGATATAACGTAGGATGATCATGCAATATTGACACTCACTTTATGGATTAGACTTTAGAGGTATAAAGATGCATCGATCATTCTTAATGCTTGAAATTAATGAAGTAGTAAAGCATAATGGATCGTTTGAAACTTCAATTATTATGCTTGGAATGAATGAAGCGCATGATATGTTCAGGAGGTCCATCTGGAAGTATCTTAAGGCTTGCTTTGGAAACACCACGAGAAGTTATAGCAATTTACTTGTGATGATATGGGATAATGGGTGACAATGATATGAATGGAATTTATCTGATTTTTTGATAACTTCCTATTATGGAACCATTTAGGATCTTAGGATGAAATGTGGGTCTATATTGCTATGTTTGGGTAGGATTGGTTGGAGGGTATGACCGGCTTCAAGGATTTTATCATGCCTATAAATAGGTTTCTTTGGGGGAGAAGAGTAGTGCATCTGGACATGGTGGAGAAGATTATAAATAGAAATAAAATTGATAGAAATTTACCTTTTATTCTTCGTTGTCTTTCCTAGCTCATCTCCATGTTTACTCTTCGTAATGCTTTAAGGTACAAAGCTGCTGTCAAAGCTGATCCTCTGTGTTATGAGGTATGGGTATCTGCTTGAAAGTACTTCACATATTCTTTTGTTTGCTATGTTCATGTATTCAAAGTGAGGTTACTTTCTTATTGAGCTTTGGAGTAGGGAATGCTACTTAATGAAAAAACAAACCTGACCAATATAACGTGGAGATTGAAGTTCTCTGATACTTTTGTCTTAGACCTTCTATGGTCACTTACTCACTATCATATGCAACCACTTCCAGTAAAATGTATTTGAGATTACCCCAAGGGGTTAGCCTGATGGTGAAGGCCTGGGACTTAGAGATTTGCTTCCTCCCTCGTAATGTCTTAGGTTCAACTCCCCTTGCTATCAACTCTTGATGCCACCTCACCAGGGCCGGCCCTGAGAATTTGGAGGCTTAAAGCGACTTTTAAAATTGAGGCCTTAGATTTTCTAACAAAAAAAAAATCAATATAGGTGGTTAATACAAGGTAAAAATATTAAACATGTATTTTAGCTTCGTAATTTAACTAAAATAAAATTTTAAAATCTTTTATATCATTAGAAAAAAAACCAAACATAACGAAATACCACTCATACACTGCATTTCTCTAACTAGTCATGTTATTAACTTTAACCATAAGAATGCTATTTTTAGCATTAATCAGAAAATTGTTTACTTTAAATATTTTTTTATCAGAGTTTGTTGAGTGAAAATTAATTATTTTGATTTATATATAGTCAAAAGTGTTTTATTTTTGAATTTGATATTAGAAGTTGAAAATAAAATTGAAATAAATGAAGGCAAAAAAAACTTATCAAAACATTTATCATGTTCTTGAGTAATATCTACAATCACTTAAGCATAACTAATTTAGAATACAAGTGATGCAAGAATTGTTATTATCTACTCTAATTTAGAATACAAGTGATGCAAGAATTGTTATTATCTACCAAGATTAACTACAGAAAATAAGAAAAAGGAAGAAAAAAGAATTAGTTTGCAAAATAGGACCTCCTGGGAGTCGAACACAAGAAGCGCAGCTTAAAGCACCTCTCTTGGACCATCAGTGCTACGGCTCCTCATTTGCAAGAATAAGAACAACTTATATATATATATATATATATATATATATATATGTATGTATATAAATATAAGTTCTCGTCCGGAAAATGAGGCCTAGTTTTGGGTTAACTTTCGGAGGCCTAAAGCGGCCGCACCCTGGGCTTTAGCCCAAGGCCGGCCCTGCACCTCACCCGCACATGTAAGCATTTTAGCGACTGTTGGGAGGAGTTGTAGTGACTTGTGGTGCGCCCAAGGACCAGAGACACCCTGCATTACCCCTAAAATAATGTATTGCAATACTGTTGCCATTGTGTGTAACCTTTTTCATGTTAATCCTGTTGGAAATGACATCACAGTTGAGCGCAACTACTTTTGAGAAGCATTTTCATTTTCTATAGATTTTCTTATGATTGTTTCTTTCATTGCTTAAGTTTTTGCTATCTTGCTCCTTGTGCAGGCACTAGAGCGTCTAATTGAAAATCATATGCTTACTTGCGAAGAAGGTGAGTTTTTTGCTTATTTGGTCATGGTCCATGGATATATGGTATTTGAGATTGAAGAACTTATGGTACTGAATATCTAATGCACGGCTTGTTTTTCTTGCACCTTTTGTATTTCATAAAGTGCTTCAGAATCATGTGCCAAATTTACTTGATTTTGCCACTTATTATTTCAAATGCACCAGTTTTCCAGTAGGAAAACCTTTATGCATTGTGTACTTCAGTTGATTCTTTTGTGACTCAGTTCTGCCATATAATCCCAGAAACGAGTCTACTTTCTTCATTGCAATTTGCTCCTGAAGACGGATGGATCTCGTCATTCTATTCATGTTTGATAAAGAAGGTAAGCATGTGTAATGGAATTTCATGTAATGAGGTCATATTTGTTTTTCAGGTGGTCCATGTCGAACATGGTATATCTATAAACTTCCCACTTTGATCTTTCGCTTATGTTCCATTCTGTCTATGCGTCACTCTTATGCCGTGTTTGCTTTGATGTCCAATTTAGTTCTCTTTCTTGTAATATGCAGTATGATAAGGAAAATGTTGTAGACGCCAAATTCAGAGAACTGGAACAAGAGGGTTGTAACATTAAATCCTCAGAGCAGTCCTTAGCAAACAACACTGACCTTTTGGCCTGCAAAGCAGAATACTACCATCAATGTGGTGAATATCAAAAATGCTTTGAGCTAACTTCCGTGTGAGTGCTTTGGTGAAGTGAATGATAATTTTTTTATTCTTAGTAATATACTTTCTTGACTGTAGCTTGTTTTCTGTCACACTATGTAATCCAGATTGCTTGAAAAGGATCCGTTCCATTTGAAATGTATGCTCGTGCATTTAGCAGCTGCTATGGAGCTTGGGCATTCAAATGAACTCTATCTTATGGCCTGCAACTTAGTAAAGGATTATCCTCAAAAGTGAGCATGCTTTTTGTTGTTTTACCTAGTATTCAGTATTTCAGTTGCAGTGATGAACTTGTTTGTTGGAAGTTAAAATCTAGTTGTTGTTTTATCGGCAAATCTAGTTGTTGTTCTTGGTGTATTTTCACTTTAATTTGTAAAAATTAATACATCTTATTCGTCTTGCTATTTATTTATGTCATGATGAATCTGAAATGCAACCTAGATAGGGTTTTCGCCCCGTCCTTTCCCCTGTACATTAAATCTTCTACATTGCATATTATGTTGTTTCTCATTGAGAATGGTCTTTTAGGGCTTTGTCTTGGTTTGCGGTTGGTTGCTACTACTATTGTATAAAAAAGTTTGATCAAGCACGACGGTACTTCAGGTAATTATTATCCACTTTTAATTGAATTCTATTTTTAATACTGCTGAATGCTGATATGGTTTATTTTAGGACTTAAATTTTCCGCTATAGTATTTAATTGGTATGTTGGAAGTTGATATATTCAGATCAATATTCGTATTCTTAGAAGGTAAAAGTTTATTATGCCTGGAATCTAAACATTTATAAACTCCATGTTGAAATGAGCACAAGAGTTTCTGTTGTTTTTTGCATAAAGTTGCTGAAGAAATTCTTGAGAGAAGGAAAACTGTCAAGCAGAGACTCGAGATGAAGCCATTTAGCATGTCAAGTCTGTTGAACATGTGACTCGAGATGAAGCCATTTAGCATGTCATAATCAATTGAGCATGTTACAATGTGTAAATAAGGGCAACAGTTACTGCAGAAGTTTGGGATTCTTTTCAGCATCAGATTGGTATTGTCTCCGATAGGAAAGAGACGGTACTGCAATTATGATTGAGTAAACACTGTAGTATCAAGAGGGAGGATGTTGAAATTTGTGATGGATTGATTCATCATCAGAATTTTTTGTGAAGCATGTTCCGGGTAATGGGTTCTACAAGGAGTGCTTGAATGGTTTCTTTCGAGGAGAATGGGTAGAATTGGAGCTAATACGAAAACGTAACACACCTTGTTCTCTTGCTCTATCAATGCACTAGTTTTTGGAAACATATAAAGGCTTCACAATGGGACTGAGATTTTGTGGAGTTTGGGGCAGTGCTTCCTATATGTTAACCAGTCTCATTTTGGACTCCCGTTGATTTGGAAGTTACTAGGCGAACTGTTTCAGCTAATGCCGTATCTTATGATATTTCTTTTTTCGTAGTTTGAGTTTTGCATAAGATCCTGTTTTTCATGGATTACTTAGGTTAAGAAACATGTTAGGAATGGAAAACATGATATTAAACATGTTAGGGATGGAAAACATGATATTCCAAATTTGTCCCCACTGTATTCATATTTCATATACATTGTGTAGTTCTGATTTGATTTATCGTTCTTATCTGAATTGGCAGCAAGGCTACAAATCTAGACGGGACATTTCCGCCAGCTTGGATTGGTTATGGTAATGCTTATGCAGCTCAAGAAGAGGGCGACCAAGCAATGTCAGCTTATCGCACTGCTGCTCGTTTGTTTCCTGGGTATTGTTTTATTTTATATATCCTGCTGAAATCATTCACCAGTCCGATAGGTAGATGGATTTTTCTTGTTTCTCACCTGACTGTGCTGACTGCTGAGTGAGTTTTTGTGTTTCCTTGTGTTTGTTGACATCATATGCTATTTCATAACTTTGTCTACAGCTTGACTTTTTTTGTTCAGATAAGCAAGTTGTTTGCTTGACTTTGCACAGGAACATAGTTTGTGGGTAGGGATGGATATCGTGTCGTGTTGGTTTGGAGTCGTGTCATTTCGGGTTCGTGTGAAAACACCTATTACCTTAATCGTGTCATGTATCTTAACGCTAACCTGGCATACTTGAACTCGCAGTGTGTTTGGGTTTACATTGTTGACCCCTTAAGTTAAAAATCTATAAAAGATGTACATAAAACTATACACGCATCAATGTTATGTGAGCATGTTTAATCTATAATAAAAATCAAGACATTTTCAATACCATTGTAATCGCATAAATTATAAAACCAACAGAAAAATAACCAGCATTTAACCAAATCATGACGTATGGTTGGTGACGCTGCATCGTGCCATTTCATGTTTGACATGTATAACTTTGGGTTAATGGGTCGGCACATAAAATTGACTCCAACCCGTATTCATCCCATTTATTTTTGTGGTGTCAGGTATTCTGTTATTCTTGTTCATGTCAAAAAGTAGTCTTCTAAACCCTCTAACTTCGTGTTGGGTTCTAGTTGTGTTAACGGGTTGAATCTGAAATTTCCACCCCTGTTTGCGGGGGTCGTGTGGTTATGAGCATATTCTGGTGTCCCATAGTAGTACTTCCAACTTTTTGTGTGCATATTTTCGCACATTAATTCAACTTGTTTGGAGTCCATAACTTGGGCAGCTGATGAGGGTCTATGGGGAAAGCTTCTCCTCAATCTCCAACAAGGATTCTTCACACACAGTCTCTCTCTCTCTCTCTCTCTCTCTCCCACCTCCAATGGGCCTTCAGAACTCTATTACACTTTGATGGAAAGTCATGTCCACCCACCTCTCGGTCTATACTATCCAAGTTGTGTGTATCTAAGAATCTTCATTGTGTCATTGTAGCGGAGGGGTTCAGGGAAGGAAATGCTGCAATTTGCCGGAGTGTACTATAGAGGATAATGTACAATATGTTAAAGTTAAACAACAAATGGCGAGTTTGTTTACTTTCACACATTGTCCATTTTCAAAGTTTCATTGTTTGTTATCCGGTTATCCCTATGTTTTGTTGTTGGTTGGTTCACTATTGCGAAGGTTTTGAGTTGTAGTGTGTCACTGCGCCTCCCCTCCCTTGATGAAAACTGATATTGGGTATGTGTTGTTTGCAAGGTCAGGAATTTATGATTGTAATTAGATGACCACTTCTAAATTTCTTTGTCAGAACTAGGCAGAAATTTATTTTATTGGTCATTTGTTTAGCATGCATAGTGGAAATCCTCTTTACTTATGAATTGTCTTTTACAGGTTGATTATTCTCTTGTTCCAGGTGCCATTTACCAGCTCTATATATTGGGATGGAATACATGCGAACCCACAGCTTCAAACTTGCTGAGCAGGTAATATAGATGTCAACTTGTGAAAGTAACTTCATGAAGTTCTGGATTTTGATGGATTTGCTCACTTTAAAAGAATGGACAAGGAAAAGAAAAATATTGAAACACTCATCTCTGCATTTTGTTATCCAAATGCCGAGTTGTTGACAATTGCTTTTATTGATGGAGCAGTCAAAATTGATGTTAGATTGATAGTTGTTTGAGCATCCTGTTAGGTTGTTTTCGAGTGTAGAGTTGTATGACTTCATTCTGCATTTTTTGATAACAAACAAATGAAGCAACATACCATCCTTGTAGCTTGGAGGTACATCGCCCCCACTACAAAAGCATGGGCCATCTTAGCTGAAGTAAAACGAGTGGGCTCTTAGGGTATCGCGAAGTGCTATTTTATTTTGAACGGTATAAAGTTGATGAACATTTTAGAAAAGCATCTCAGACCCATTACCAAACTATATCAATTTGCTAACCAATTTTATCACCCTTCGAGTAATGTCAAGGGTGCAATGAATTGTTGACTCTTTTGTTCTGTCAGTTTATCTAAATGCTTTTTTCTTTTCTCATAGGTGGAGTTTTAGAATCCATCTTGTGGCATGTTCCATCGCGTTATTCTGATAAATAAATTGACCTGTCAAAATTGATATATTTTAATTCTAGCAACTCATATAGCGTACGAAATGATAGGGTCAGCATGGTAACGGAGGATAAAATTATTAATGTCACTGTCTTTTTCAATTATTATTCTTGCATTTCATGTTATACCTAGGCTGGTTTCTACAGTGACCGAAAATTTGTTGGAAATAGATGTATACTATTTCTGTTTTACAAAAACTACTTGTATTACTCCATTTTCTCTGTACGCTTATCTTTTTCGCGGCTTTACATTGACGTTCTGGTGGCCTTTTTTATGTTCAGTTTTGTGATAGTATTTTTGTTTCAGTTTTTCATGCAGGCAATGACAATATGTCCCTCGGATCCACATGTGTATAACGAACTTGGAGTTGTTGCTCATCATATGAAGGAGTAAGCAAAGTTTCTCTTCATGAAATTTTTACTAATGATATAGTTGGTGGGATGCATGAATCAAAAGAGCCATGATTTTGTAGTTGCTAAAGTATTGTCAAAACAAATGACTCAGGCGATCTGAACTGGTATTTTTTCATGTTCCATCATTTGTTTTGTCAATAGATCCTAATCTACACCAATGATAAGTGTGATTAACCACTAATGTTCTGGGAGAATCAGATAAAATCATCAAACTCTCCTCTCTCTAATGTTCTTCTCTGCTGTTTCCGTCCTTTTACACCTGCTGGTGCTGCTTCAATCAGTGTGTTTTACTTACCAAAATACAATGTGCATCTAAGTAGCATTCTCTGTTGAACTTGTTATTTTGCTGGAGATATTGCTATTGCTAGTATAATATGGGCATTTTTCTTCTGTTAGTTTTTCTCATGGAATGTGACGCATATCTTGGGTAGCTCTTCACAAAAATGTCCTCTGTATTTGTTTTGTTGATATTTAAGCAGCTGCTTTCATTATCATAATTGCCATTTAATGCTATTGCAGGTATAAAAAAGCCGTGCAGTGGTTTAAGAAGACTTTGGCTCACATTCCGTCATCTTTAAGTGAAATGTGGGAACCAACCGTGGTTAATCTGGCCCATTCATTGAGAAAATTAAAGTACGTTTAATTGGCTTCCAATACCTATCAGAATCAGTATTCCATTGTGGTTCCCTTAAATTTATGCTTACTCTTTAAAAGTAATAGGGTGTTGGATTCGTAGCAATACCAGCCAGCATTTTCTTCTTAACTTTTATTGTGTGATGTTGGTCCATGAGGGAGCTCTTTCAGATGACACAATTCACCCGACTTGTTTTGTATTATCATCTTATAATCAAAGTTTAGCTGGCTATAGATTACATTCTGGTTAGGTTTTGGCAACTCCGATCCTATTTAATATTTACCTAGCCATGCTTTTTTTTAGACCAATTTATGTCCAAATATGTGATGGTTGTGCACATTGTCGTTTTGGTTTCACAACAGAAAAGGTAGTGAGACTGTGAGAGTGGAGGGAGTTAACTGATTGCCTGCGAACTCTAGTGTGATGGTGGTTACATTGGTGAGGACGAGAGACAAAATGGCATCAGCAAAGAACTTTCTAGTTTGCTGAGGAATAAAGAAAAAAGTATTACTAGCGAAATTGTTTCGAAAATTTGGAGTTCTTGGGAGTCTGAAGATGTTGAGGATGCTGAGAACACTATGTTCAGATCATTCCTTGACTTCTCTTTGTAACGTGTGATTTTTTGGGGCATATTTGTAGATTAGGGATATTGAATAGCTTGAGTTTGAGCTTAAGCTAGAGCAAATTGATCATACTCATCCAGTTCTTCATTCTTCTTTATTTTGACAAAGTAGATGGCATGTTCACGACGTACATGTTTTTGATGTCTTCTTCCAAGTTCGTTTACATAGTACTACTGTATTTCAGGAGGTACCATGAGGCGATTACGTACTATGAGAAAGCACTTGCACTATCAACCAGGAGTTTGAGCACCTATGCAGGTCTTGCCTACACTTACCATTTGCAGGTACATATTATTTGCGCAGATTTTAATTATTTTTTGCATCTGGTGTTAATATGATACTGAAGAGGAAGTTCCACATAAATATATCCTTGTGATCTTCTGCAATTGACTTGATCAATTGCATCCAGGAAACTTGTGTTTTTCGACAGGAAAGTACCCTTTTTCTTTCTCTGGGAACTGAGAATCACCTATTTCGTTGTTAACTAGAACAAAGTGTTAGTTTTTGGCATGTTGTGAATCTGCATTTTATATTGCAGTGCTCTATGAGGGTTATACATGTGACTTGTTTGGTTAGTTTGTTTCCAGGATGATCTGCACCAGAGTGAAGTGATAAAAATCATATGGCCTGAAATAAATATGATGTTTCAATTACCAAATGAAAAAAAAAGGGGTTATTCCCATACTTTTTAGTTTTGGACTAACGTGGTTTGCTGTCTCTTAATGCATTGTATAATTCAGCTCTAAGTAATTTGTATGGTTGGCTAAACGAGCTTTTTTAAGGGAATGCTAAGGTTTCATGTGAGAAAGTGACCAAACTAGCCCGCCACCTCTATATTAAAGTCCCGGCTTTGTCTCCACTTTTGTGATGAATTTGTCTTGCTGATGATTTCTGTGCTTCTGCAGGATAATTTTACTGCAGCAATTACATACTATCACAAGGTATGTTACTCCTAACTTGTTTGGTGGAATGATATACATCACATATTAAAACATTCTCTCCCTCCCATTTTGTGTCCTTTTTGAGAAAAAAATTATATGGTTTTCCCATCGTCCCCTCCTCTCTTGACCCTTCAATTGAAGTGACAAGTCCAACTTGAATTGAAGGGCTTTTTGGAAAGTTCAAGTTTGTAAAGTGCAATAAGTTTTCTCAGCAACTAGCATTATCAAACACATTAGCATTTTGGGGGAAGATTTTTTTCCGTAGTTTCCAATATCGAAAGATGTCCCAACATAGAAGCACCCTATTATTTGTTGACACATTCTAAATGTCCTGTTATCCTTTCTATTTATCAGGCTTTATGGCTGAAACCAGATGATGAGTTCTGCACAGAAATGTTGACATTAGCTCTGGTGGACGAATGTCGCCATGGTGTAGAGCCCAAAACGGATACTCGTCAAAATGATTTATTTTTGTTTTGAGAACATGAAAATTACTGCCCAAGTGCCCATGTTGTATTTTATTTAGCCAATATATAAATTAGACATAATGAACTAGGTATATTTTTTGTTGTACCAGTAGAAGAAATATCTGGCATTTTACTCGTTTATTTATTTTGAAACCTGCTGGCATGTATTTCAGCCTTTGAACTGAATGTTTTTCATCACTTTGTTTTCAACAATGATCCTCTTTCTCATATTTCATCACCTTTGATTTATACAATGGTCCTCTTTCTCATATACTAGTAGTATTCTTTCTCCCAAAAGTTCTGGGATCTTTGTATTGGGTTGGCTGGTGATGGTTTGTGCAGCTCTTCTACAATCGTGCAGTTTTTACTCTCTGCTTTAACACGAAATATGTTTCTGTTGTTGGGCACATATGCCATTGGTGGAGTTAAAGTTTTTGAGATTTGAGCAACTGAAACCGGTAGAATGATATACGAACGTGGAATTACATGTAAACTGGTTGAGTTTGCAAAGCCACTTCTTGATTCAAGTAGTTAGGTTCGTAACTGATACTTGAACTTGGAAGTACATGTAAACTGATTGAGTTCGCAAAACCACTTCTCGATTCAAGTGGTTAGGCTGGTAGTTCTCTATCAGTTTTTTTTTTTTTTTTGATCCGCAATTCTCTATCAGTTCACTAGCTTAATAAAGAAGATTTCAGAATACCAAGGAAAATGAGGAGCAATTCAGCGTTCTAAACTGAAATGATGAATTGGTTCCAAATTTTCATCGAAACATTACCACCCAGAAAATGCTAGACACCCGGACGAAGAGAGGCCCACTGCAACAACCTACTAGCCATAGAGTAGAACCTCACTTTCCGTTTTGCCATAACCATGACACCCTAACTGCAGAATACATATATCAAGAAGAATTTGGTTCAGATGCTGGCCAAAAATCTTGGTAGAAAATGACTCAACGACATGTTGTCGAGCTTCAGAACCCATTCCCTCTGCCATTTGGGGGTCCCTTGCGAACTTTTCCATTGCTGAAGAGAACTCTTGAGGGCTAGGACCACAAAAGGAACCCTGGCCTGCCATTCTTAATTGTCTCCACAGGAACCCCACTGTTGCATGCAATTACAGGTTTATAGGCTGCCATTGCCTCCAATGGAACGATTCCGAAATGTTCATCCTACAATTGTTAAGCATTATCAGGTGACTTTGTTTAAAAATTACAATTTTGAGGATGACATTGGATTTTCACACACCTTTGGTGTAAAAAGAACACAGAGGCATTGCGAAAGCAGCATATTTCTTTCGGCTGTTGAGCAAAAGGTCATGAACTTAACCTTGTGAGACACCCCTTTCCGGTCTCCTAAGCTTTCCAATTCCTCCAAATATTCAACATTCTCTCTTAGCAGTTTATCAAAGCCACCTGAAGAAAATACACAAGGTGGTCAAATTACTGAAAACATGTACCAAATTCAACATCCAAATGGGCAAAAGCATATCTTGCTTGTACAGCAAAAAATGTACCCCCATTGCTCTGAAACATAAGCAAGCACAATCTAGCATTGGTCCCTCGTGTAAACAGGAGGGGGCAAATGCTTTCTCAGATTGCCAAACCTGGAGTGATTAAGCACAATCTAACATCGGCTCCTACAACAACTACAGACAATTGCAGAAAGAGTCAAAATTATACTTTGCAGCTAGCGATTACTCCCAAATTAGAAAAGTTAACAAGGGAGGCACAAGCAACCCTTTTATGCTGCATCAAACAATTATGTCAAAGGACGAAGAATAATCACCATTCACATTGACAATGCAAGATACAAATGGAACATAGATAATAATGCATACTGCATACTCCTGATTGCTCATCAAACTGCTATTTATGTTGCATGGACTCTTCTAAATCTGTCAAGTGTGTATATGCACTCTACGTGTCTAGTTGGCCATAGTACCGTCAAGATGTCTAGTACTCCAAGCTTACCACATAATTGCACATGTAAAAAACACCACCGTTGACGCTTTTGATTCTTTCCTTGTTTTTTCATAAGTTCCAAGATTGATGCTTATGTTACATGAAAATATCTTTCATCTCAGGAAAAATAAAACAAAAATAGATCAAAAATGAATTTCCATCTGTACCCTAGAGTCCCTTGAACTTGTGTAATAGATGATTCCAGCGCTAACACTGTACACTAATGCAAGAAATATGGCACACAACTGATGAAGGAAGACGCATTTTTTACAAGAGACAGACTGGGTAATGATATACAACTAAGAACTAGAAAGGATATATCTAAAACCAAGATGAATCAATGACTGTACGTCTGAACTCAAGCTGGAAGTTGATAGACTTGCCTATTACTGTCAACGTAGCGTCAGCAACATTAAGACCTTGGACATCACCTCCAAGGGTTTGCAGCAAGGAAAAAGCACATATTGCTAATTCAACATTCTTTTTCCTTTCAAAGCGGTTGACAGAGAGAAAATTAAACCTGCAACAGATTAACCAAATAAACTCTTAACATCAATGCGGGAAAGGGCAAGGGGTAAAAACTGCTAAGCATATGTTTAAACACAAAAATTCTAAACCATGCCCAAAACTAGAAAGATACCAAGAACAAGGATGTTTGTTACTTTAAAGCATGGGGTTTATCAAACTGCTCTACATTCACCACAGGGTAAAGCACGGCTGGTTTGATTCCTCTCGCATGAAGATGCTTAAATGTACCCGCAAAAGTAGATGATCTGCTGTTAACCAGAATCAAATCCGCCATATGTGTAAATCGATAGGTCAATCCATTAAGCTTGTGAAAAGCACATTACATTAATTCAACAAAGGCGTAGAAGAGGTATGGAGAATGATTGGATCACTTGTTCTTTCATTGTCGTTTGGCATCACCTATTCAGATCATAGGATATTTGTTGGGTGGCATCGCCTTCTTTCGCAAAATTGCTTTTGATTGATACATCAATTTTTTTGCAACAAAAAAGAGAAATGATTGTAGTAGTGTATCTTATTTTCACTTTGTTGGGCTATTTGGTTTGGAAGTGGCTGCTAGAGGACACGTTCAACAACATCGTTCATTATTAGCATAAATTGTGCCGTTTGCCATCTTTGGGCCTCGTGTTCTCTTCCGTTTAGGGAGTCCTCTCTTTCTTTCTTTTTCCCTCAGAATTTTGTGAGCAATGTGTGATTTGTAGTTTTGTCTTTGATTAACCTTCTCCTTTGCGCTTTATTTAAGTGGACATGTGTCTTCCTTTCTTGTATTTGGCTGATTTTTAAAATAGAATTTCCTGTGGTGTGATGGAAAGAAAAGATATGGAAGACAATTTACTGGATAATCACAAAGCCAGGATCCAGAGAAGTACCAGTCGTTACGTCTTCTATAAAGTTTATGGGTTTCTGATATATCTGCCAAAGAATGGTTGTGTGTTGAGCCAGCAACAAATCCGGAAAGTGGCAATAGAATACAACCTGGACAGGAAGCAGACAACGTGAGATATCCATAAACCACTAATGGTGAATTTTCTTTCTAAAATAAAGAAATGATTTTTTTTTTCTAAAATAAAGAAAAGAATCTCCTTAGTTGATTTCTTTAGTTTCATCAACGGAACGACTACAGAGGCCTGATCAGTGAGCACAAGATCGAATGATGGCCACATTAACAACACACAGACAGCAACAAAAATGCACCTGAGATAGGCACATACAACATGTAGATGGTAAAATATGATGGGTTAGTAAAGCACCATATACAGTTACTTGAAAGGTTACTGCACATTGTGTTTGCATTAATGTCACATATGGTTGATATATTGTTTAAAGGGGAAAAAAAACATCCAGTAGCTATCACATGCAGATATTCAGAGAAGCTATAAAGAAGTTCTTTTTCAAGGCTTACACAAATGGAGGTGATTTTACACATGGGTTACTAATGAAACAGAATTGAGAAGAGTGAAGAGCCGGTTTAATTACTAAGTTACCACTTTTTTTGTTTCATAAGGACGAAAAACATAGAAATTAGTATTCAACCAACCCATCATCTTGGAAATTAACAATCATCAATACTGTACCAAAACTCACTTTTATTTTGCCATGTGCTCATGTGAAAATGCTTTTAAATAACCATTTTTGCAATGAAACAGCATGGTTATACAAAATTTCTTCAGATTGTGTTACAGCCTATATTACTTGGGATTACAATTGTTCTAGTGCAAGTAAAATAAACCAGAACCTGGTCTATAAATGTCACTGTGCAAGTTTTAGGGAAACCATTTTTGCCTTGGCTTAGATAGGGAAATGTGGCAACCTTACGCAACTCTCCAAGATATGATACAAATGTAAGTGTGATAAACATTATACATGTAAGTAACCAGACCAAGTCAAGAAAAACATCTCAAAAAGATACAACAGTTTCTTTAATCTGAAAAATGCACGTAAGTTCAACCAAAAAGTATTGATTGATAGAGCAGCCCAGTTGAACAACATATTAGATAAAAACAATACGAATTCCTCACTGGCAAGAGTCTCCCCAAAACATCGAGTTCTGTCATCGTGAGCTGTAAAAATATGAACCTTGTGACCATGGGATGCAAGTTCCGCGGCAGCATCAACAATTAATCTTTCAGCTCCCCCTATACATAACACCAGCCATGGTTTAGTTAGGGGTTTGAGCAAATTTGCATGTAGTCCTACGTATCTTAGAGTGCAGTAGCCTTTTTCTTTTAATTTTGCATCCCTTGCAAGGTACTAATATTTTCTGCATGAATCCAATTTCTTTTCTTTTTTTTCCTGCTTGAAAGGTAAGAGTCGTAAGACTCAATAAGTCCCCATCTCTATCTGTAATTTGTTTTGTGGAAAAAATTGTAGTTAATTAGGAGGGTACACTCTTATCATCAGCCCAAATAACTCCATTCCACCTAGACCAAAGCCATCACCTTTCACCTCAATCATCAATTTCTGGAGCCAAAATCATACGAGTCAAAAGATAGAAAAGTAAAATCTCAATTATACCCGAAGTCCTAAGCTCATAGCTGCACATTAACTAATAAAGGTGTTGGAGTTTGTCCACATCGGTTAATTATCTCCTCCAAAACTAGTATATGAGCCTCGGCGGTCTCTCCACTCTTTGCCAATTAGTTTGGAGTTGGATGCTTTAACATGGTATCAGAGCTAGAGTTTCGGAGGTTTTTTCCCTTTGTTTGTGCCATAGTTGCACTTTCTTTCGTTGTGATCCGTGTGGTCCGGATCATTTGTTTACCTCTCCACGTGCGAGTCGAGGGTCGCACGTGTGAGGGAGTGTTGGAGTTTGTCCAACATCGGTTAATGATCTCCTCCAAAACTAGTATATGAGCCTGGGTGGCTTCTCCACTCTTTGCCAATTGGTTTGGAGTTGGATGCTTTAACAAAAGGTTTAAAAACTCAGTGCTACCCATTATCAATAAACCTCATGAAATTGAAGAAGCAGTAATCACCCGAAAAATGTCTCATCCAAAGATCAACCGATGTATAAAATTACACTCCAAACCTCCAAAGATCTTCCCCATCAAGCCCTATTCAAATCCAACTCAACAATTTCATCATAAATGCAGCTTCCAAAAGGTGGGTTGATTTCTAAACTAAAAACAGACTCTTTCAAACAGAAAACTTGTCTTCTTAAAACCATTCTGTCAATGAATCTTCAAAAGCAAATGTAATGATTAATTCCAGCGCACTTGAATTTCATGTATTCCTCATAAAAAACCATCTTCCCGGAATGTCGTAAGATTCACCCTCTTGAGTCTTGATACATTCAAACAGAACCAACAATAGAATGACTGGAAAAGAACAATCAAGAAACCTCAAGAAAGTGAATGGCATTAATGGAAAAATAAAAATCTCTTCTAAACAACAACCCATATGTACGAAATTGCACTCCAAACCTTTGGAGATCTTCCCCATCAACCCCGATTCAAATCCAAGCAAACAAATTCTTCACAGATGCAACATCCAAAAGGGTTGACCTCTAAATAAAATTATTCTTTTAAACAGATAATTTGTCATCTTAACACCATTTCGACAATGAAGCTCTTCAAAAGTGAATGCAATAACAAATTCTCAGAGCACTTGAATTTTATTCATTCCTTCAAAAGGAAAAAAAAAAAAAAACAAAGCCATCTTCACAGAATGTTGTTGTAAAAATTATAGATTCATCCTCTTGAGTCTTCACACATAATGACCGAAACAAAAATAGAATGACATGTTGGGATTTCATTTTGCCGAAGTTTGGTGATAACCCACAACACACTCATTGAGATCCAATACTTAATACGTATTGTCACAAAGAAAAACAAGAGTGACACGAGAGATTTACATGGTTCCACCGAAAACCGGCCTACTCCACCGGAGAGAGATACTCCACTATATGAACAATATAGAGCTTTACAACACCAATACCCAAGCCCTGAAGTTACACACACTTCCCCGCTCACCCGGTGTCCATGATCCCAAAATCTCATGGGTTACCTGCTCATTAGTATTTTTATCTTTACCCTCACATTTATCACCACAGCACCAAAGGGTGCTGCCCCATCTCTCTGAATCTCCATCTCTATACTACATAGTCTACACTGGTATAGTGGTATTCCTCTCTCATTCGTTCACATATACATACACGAAATGAAAGAGGAAAACACAAGGCTGCACAAATTGTTTGATTTCCAACATGACAGACAAGTACACAAACAAGAGAGGTAAGTATAAAATAGCAGTTACCGATTCCGAGATCAGGATGAAAGAGGGCGATGATGAGACTGTAGCTTCCCTCTTCTCCACCCCTTTATCGTCTCCTCTCTCTCTCTCTCTCTCCAGAAGAGTATTCTTTCTCCCTTTACGATCAATCAATCAGTTTATGGCTGTGGCCAATTTAAAAAAAAAACCTGCTAGTTAAGTCGTGTTCTCGGGATGCGAGACAGTGGCGTCTTGGTAACAATATTGGGTCTGATCCTCTGTGACCAAATCTATTTTCTTGAAATTAATTTCACACAAATCATCTCCGATTACAAACTAATCAAAATTCGATTAATACGATAATCAACATGGTACTTCTTCTTGACACGATCAACAACTTCAACAGTTTAGATTTTAAAAATAAACCGGAATGAGTTCACAATTTACAAATTACACATTGCCAGAGTACCATAGTGATATTGGGTTTGATCCAGTGAGACCAAATCTATTTTGTCAAAAATAAATTCATACAAATCAACTCCGATTATAAACTAATCAATATTAAATTAACGTAATCTTTAACAAGTTATATCTTATTGACAAGATCTACAACTTGAACAGTTTCGATTATGTAAATAAATCAGATTGAGTTCACAATTTACCAATTACGAAGTTTCAACATACTTCTCATGTTCAACCTGAGAAGTCTTAATGAACCCGGGCGACGTCGTTTTTATAGACCTCGCGTCTGACAAACGCGAGTTCGTGTTTGACTTCCTTGTCCGTGAAAAATGCAGGCCTTAATTATCTTCTGTTTTCATTTCCCAAAAAATAGCGAGGAGAGAGAGAGAGAGAGAGAGATGACCGGAGAAGAGGTGGTGGGCCCCGCTGGCCCAAAGGTCGTTCGCCTCCTCTACTTCGTTGGCGCCGGATGTAATAATCTTCTTCTTCTTTAGCCACTACTATCGATCAATTCGTATTGATTTTTGTGTGTGTGGTTGGATTATGCTCATAGTATTCAGCATTGTTGTAATTAGAAACCCTTTTGGGCGATTTTGTTTCAGTCATATGCACGGTGGCGATCAACAAGTGGAGAGATATTCAACGGAAGTCCGTTCAATTACCGGAGAAGCCGTCCAATGCGGTACAGAAAGCAGTCGAATGATAATCAATCGCCTCGTGTTTTGGGGTTCCATCAAAGCTCAGTGAGTAATTCATCATGATGATTCAGTGGCCTTTTTGCTGCAGAAATTTGTATTTGGAGATTGAAATACCTAGTAGTTTCTTTGTAGACAATTCGTGATCCAATGCAACTAAAGTCTGGACTTTTTTTGTGATTTATACTTATCAAAAAAAAAAAAAAAGTCTGGCCTTTTCAATGCGCATATGTATATATATTTGCTCAAATTTTCAAAATGTCGATGAGGGTCGGGGGGAAGTTAGTTTAGTTGGTGTGGATTTGGATTTGGATTTGGATTTTGGATGTTTCGATGATGTTTAGGTAATGTAAATCTAATGAGAACGAGGGAAGCGGTTGAATGTGAAGAATTTTGCGACAAAGTTGAGAAATAATGCTTGGTGACCGTCTTGCGATGCTACCTATGGTTAGAATGACCCTAATTATTTGGCAAAATTATTAGGTGAGACTAACCAAAATAAACATAGAGGCTTTGTTTTGATGGATCATGGATGGATGTGGAATTGTGGACCTATAGGTGGCTTGTGAGAAACAGTGGGAAGATGGACTAGAGGTAGAAGTGGCGTATTTTATCGAAATCTTATGGAACTGCGATCCTTGTTTTTGTTTTGTTCTCAACATCACTGCAATCCTTAGCATGAATGGTTTTAATTCGCTCCTATTTGGTGGTCATTTCAAATCCAGATTCCAGAGCGATAAAGCTCCAAAACTCAATCTCTAATTGTCATTTTGAGTTATTCATAATGTCAAATCCTCCAGTTGAAATCCACATTTATCAGAACAAGCCTTAGACTACATAATCTAGATCATTCTAACAAACATAGATGTGCTCTCCACTAGGGTCTTTTGTTCTTTTGGAGCTTGGGTTAGACTCATTTGTAACTTAGGTTGTAGGTGGAAGTGATTTCAAGACCTCCAGTGTCACCCTGGGGAAGCCCACCAAAGCTATATCATATTTTGGATACGGGTAGGGAAATGCCTGAGTTAGTTCATGCGATGATTGATATCCTTTCGGTTGAATAGGGAAATGGATCCTTTTTTTTGTTGCCCTTGTAGATATGATGTGTGCTAGAGTTATGTTCTTGTGCCAAAATGAAATTTCAAATGTGGACTCCTAAATGTGTATGTATGGTGTAGTGTGTGATTTTGTGAGCATGCATGAATGTGCACGCTTAGCTGGCTGTTCTCAAATGCGAGTCCGGATGAAAGAGAGATTCATTGGAAATGTAATGCATACCAGGAACGTATATGTATTGTGCAGAAAAATCCAGGATTACGAGATTCCCGTACAACTAAGATATGGCTTCATATACCGGAGGAAAGACGACCATGAAAAATGGCTTCCCCATGAGTGCAATGTAAGTAAATATGTACACTAGCAGTCTTTTTCATGAATCCCTCCTCTCTAAGGGTAATTTCCATAGAGCTAGATGAAGAGACTTCATTGTTTTGAAAACAAAGCTGCGCCCGACTCCACCAGTAATGACCACAGCACTTGCACATCTTCACATGAGAATGATTTCACATCCTCATACAGAATGTTCGGTCTCGAACTAAAAAAGAATTGATCAGACAGGAGGACGTATTCGGGTCTACTCAAAATTGCAATGGAAGGGAGAACCTATTTGAAATCAGAACGCCAAGAATAAAATGTATGGATGAATTAAGCCGCAACTCATGACTCCCTCTTTGTCGTTTGGTCTAGAACAACTTTTGGTTTCTGTCTATACACAGGAAACAACTTAAAGGGCCGAAAAAGCTTATTTTCGAGGTGCTCCATTTAGATGCTTTTTGCTTATAATTTTGAATAATCCAGTACGAGGAGACCTCTATGAGAAGAAGACCTTTGGAGAAACAGATGAAAGAAATGGTATCCAAAGGTCCAAAAAAAAAAAAGATTTCCAGCAAGGGCAAGCGATGCAGATAAAAAAAGACAGAAGAGGTTTTGTGTCGAGTAAAACCAAAAGACAGACGATCCGAATCAACATGACAACGTGCCCAGCATCGTTTGCCTGAATGCAGAGTAGGTGGTCTGCAAAAGGCAACATAATCGCTATTTAAGACAAACTGGCCATCTCCTGGAATCAAATAGTGAAATACAGAAGTGAAAAAATCCCAAAAAAAATCATTGCACTGTGATAAGTGTAGTACCTACATTTTTCCTCGCACAACCGGCAGCTTAGCAATGCAGAGCCAGTTGCATGACCACTTTGACATGTATTCCCGCCAACCATACCGCGTAGAACACACAGACACGAATTTGTTGCAGGTATCATCATTTGGATCTTCTTCTTCTTCTTTTTTTTTTTTTTTTATCGGCATCATCATTTGGATCACCGCCATCAACTTCGACAGGAGGCGCATTCAGACCCATCATGTTTGCTCCACGAGTCTGCGAGACACTGGAAAAGGAAACTTTCGGAGTCGAGATAAATATTCTCAAATGGTTGTGTGACTTTACTTCCAGCATGAGAGACTCAAATTCTGCTAGAGCAAGGGTTTCTTTGCAGCAGTCGCATCGAATGCCATCTCTGGTTATCCTGCCCTCAAGCAATACTTGAGTCCTTCTATGGTTCATACACATTACAAAGCCTTCACTGTCTGGAAAGCTACATCATTTGTCAAATTTTGCAAGCTTGTTCCAGACACTCTTGAACTCCAATTTTTACGAGGTTTGAACTATTAAAAAGCTTGTTGAGTCTATTTTGTAACTCAAGTAATTTTGATCCAAAATTATTTCTACACAAAAAAATATGACTATTTCACCCTCAATGAATTAGAAAAGAAACATTTTTATAAAATGCTCATGTCTCTCTCATTTCAAATTGGATAGAAACCTGTTTTATATCGATAATAAGGGTATTCGGCGTACTAAAAGATAGTGAGATCAAACCATAAACATGATAGATTTTGGCTTATAAAAAGTTGGTCAAAGGTAGACCAATTTAAAGATCGTCCAATTTTCTCACTTCAAAACTAAATGAGAAATTGTTAATGAATTTCCTCTTTTATCCTTCCAATGTAAATTAGTGGTACTGTACGAAAAGGCTATTTGACAAACAGTGCACCAATGAAAGATATGAAATGGGAAACACAAATAATACTCCCTCTGTTTTGCATACCTCTCTTGGCGCCTGCTTGGGTGGGAAATCAAATAAATCCCAGCAAAAAAACTCTGCATCAAATTTAAATTTAGAGATTGAAGGGTAAAAGTGGAAAAATTAGTGATCAAATCCCCCAAAAGGGGTCAACAAATAGGGACGGACGAAGTAACAGGGGATTCCTTTGTCTTTCTTAAAACTGTATCTTCACAAGTAAAACTAGAAAGAATCATCTCTTCTTCTTCTTCTTTTGAACACCAGAAAGAATCATCTCAAAACACTCTGTTTCTTCCTCAAGCTGATCGCCCAAGAAGTCCAAGTGCTTGGACAAGAGTATTTCTAAACCTTGCAATACTCATGTTAAAATTCTGCCCTTCAATGTGCAAGTCCTGCCGACCGTATACCCTTTCGACGCTATCAATTTGGGTTTGTAATGACAGGGTCATCTCTTCCGTAACTGAGATGAGAGAGCTTTTCTCCGGTTCAAACTTGTACTCTATGTAATTCAAACCCATCTCTGCAGCCAGCCCGCCGTAGTAGGTTGCTGACAGCCCCACCACTTGCACCATGACAGCACCTTCGGGCATGAAGTTTTCGGTTGTAAGCGCAGCGTCGTGGGCTCCGACCAGCACGCTGCACAAGTTGAGTACCTTTGCGAATTTGTCTACATTGGCCATCATATCAGGCTTTGCAAGGACAACTCGAAAGCCCAATAACGTCATCATTGTCACCATCTGATTTTGGTTCAGAAACATTCTTGGTTTTGGACGAGATATGAGAACTAACATCCGTGACAAATCTCGTATCTTTAGATTGCATGAATCTCCAAGGTGTACTCAACTCGTAAAACCCAAGAAAAGGTGAATCGAGAATATGAAATAGATGCTACGTACCATGAGTCCTGCCACGTCTACTTTGCCATTTCTTGATTAGGCTTATCCAAAACTTGTTCAAAGCTTTCCTAGCTTGACTTTAAGCACATGGATCACTTTTTCCTGAAAAAGATGGCTTATTCAACCGCTAAAACAACCACTGCTTTAACCCAGGGAGGTTGGTCTAGTAGTCAAGGCCTGAGACTAAGATTTCAGGTTCGAAACCTCTCAAGTTCTATCAACTCCTTGGGCGTCACTCCATATGGAGCTTTTATGGCTTTAGTTGGAACTACTGCAAGTGGGCGGTGGAATTAGTCACACAGAATTAGCCGAGAAGCGCTTAAGCTGGCCAAGACACCTAACTTACTAAAAAGAAATACTAACATCTGCTTTCCTTCATTTCCTCTTGTAATCTTTTTCCACTTCCACTGCCGGCTCTGGGCTAAGGCCCAAGAGACATGGGCCTTAAGCCCCCCAAAAATGTTAAAAAATAGGGCCCCACTAATTATTAGGACCTAGAATACATGTGTTCTTTTAGGGCCCAATTTTAAATCCAAGAAGACATTTTACACTTAGACCCAATGGCCCAAAAAAATAGAACACGGAATGCAGGAAAAAACCAAAAACAACAAAAAACAAAAACGAGGAATATATGTATTTGGTTTTGAAAAGTTCATTTATCAACTTGTTATTTGATTTTTGTTAACAATTATTAAGGGCCTTACTTTCGAAGATCGTCTTAAACCTCCAAAATCTTAGAGCCAGCCCTGACCACTTCTAGCTATAGATCCATCTCTCCTTAATTTATTTTGAAGTGAATGGCTTCCCACTTCTTCCAACTGTCACTTTTTTATCAATAGGAACCTTATAACTTGATAATCTAACGTCAAAAGCAACCTGCTTTCTATTTTCCATGGTACTGAATTCCGCCTTGATTTGTTAAACAAATTAGAAGTTCTTATCAGCAATGTCAGAAAGTAATCCCCACCGTGCAGTCGTGCACCGTCCTGATAACATCTCCATGACTCCATGAATAAAATAAAATAAAATAAAAAACTTTCACAAAATCTTACCCGTTAACACCAACCACATGCCATGCAGGAATCAACTTCGTTCTTCCCATGAAGATCGACTTTGGCTTCCGTTGCTCATTTGCCCTCTCTCCCCTGTCATAACAATCACACTGCTCTGCTGTTTTTTTGTCTCATGAGGTTCTGAATTCTAGGGTAGTTCTCAATTTCTCTGTGGAGCTACAACATCCCAACTAGTTATTTCCAGGTAAATATTAGCCAGAGCCGACTTTGGGTCTACGCCGAAGATGCGGTCGCATCGGGCCACCAATTTTTATCTATTTTTTTGGGGGGCCCAAAGTTATGCCCTTAAATTAGGTATAAAGATTAGTAGGAACATACCCAATAAAGCTTAGGACCCATTTTACATAGAAGTTCAAACACAAGCACATGTTTAAACACAAGAATTCTAAACCATGCCCAAAACTAGAAAGATACCAATAACAAAGTTGTTTGTTACTTAAAAGCATGAGGTTTATCAAACTGCTCTACATTCACCACAGGGTAAAGCACGGCTGGTTTGATTCCTCTGGCATGAAGATGCTTAAATGTACCCGCAAAAGTAGATGAAGTAAAGCCGCCGTTTACCATAATCAAATCCACCATACCTGTAAATCCATAGGTCAGGTCAATTCATTAAGCTTGTTAAAAAGCACATTACATTAATTCGACAAAGGCATAGAAGAGGTATGGAGGATCATTGGATCACACGTTCTTACATTGTCGTTTGGCATCACCTATTCAGATCATAGGATATTTGTTGCGTGGCATTGCCTTCTTTCGCAAAATTGCTTTTGGTTGATACTATCGATTTTTTTGCAACAAAGAAGAGAATTGATTATAGTACTGTATCTTATTTTTACTTTGTTGGGCTACTTGGTTTGGAAGTGGCTGCTAGAGGACAAGTTCGACAACATCGCTCATTATTAGCATAAAGTGTGCCGTTTGTCATCTTTGGGCCTCACGTTCTCTTCCGTTTAGGGAGTCCTCTCTTTCTTTCTTTTTCCTTCAGAAATTTGAAAGCAATGTGTGATTTGTAGTTTGTCTTTGATTAACCTTCTCCTTTGGCACTTTATTTAAGTGGACATGTGTCCTCCTTTCTTGTATTTGGCTCATTTTTAGAGTAGGATTTCCTGTGGTGTGATGGAAAAGAAAAGAAATGGAAGACAGTTTAATGGACAATCACGAAGCCAGGATCCAGAGAGGTACCAGTCGTTACTTCTTTTATGAAGTCTATGGGTTTCCGATATATCTGCCGAAGAATGGTTGGGTGTTGAGCCAGCAACAAATATTGGGTTTGAGACTGGAGCTTACCGATTCCGAAAACAGGATGAATGAGGGCGATGTTGAGACCGGAGCTTCCCTTCTTCTCCATCCCTATGTCGCCTCCTCTCTCTCTCTCTCTCTCTCTCAGAAGAGTATTCTTTCTCCCCTACGATCAATCAGTTTATTCGCCTGTGGCCAATTTTAAAAACGAACTGGTAGTTAAGTCGTGTTCCCAGGATGCGAGACGACGGCGCGTGGATAACAATATTGGGTTTGATCCTCTGTGTCCAAATCTATTTTCGTAAAAATAATTTCACACAAATCATCTCCGATTATAAACTAATCAGTATTCGATTAATATGATGTTCGACATGGTTTGTCTTCTTGACACGCTCTACAACTTGTACAGTTTTGATCTTGAAAATAAACCAGAATGAATTCACAATTTACGAATTACATGTTGAGGAGACACTATATTGATATTGGATCTCATCAGGTGAGGCCAATTCTATTTTACCAAAATTAAATTCACATAAATCTTCTCCGATTATCAACAAATCAATGTTAGATTAACCTAGTTTTTATCATGGTATATCTTATAAACAAGATCTGCAGCTTGAACAGTTTCGATTATATAAATAAACAAGATTGAGTTCGCAATTTACCAATTACAGAATTTCAATCGACTTCTCATGTTCCACCTGCGAAGACTGAACGAACCCGGGCGACGTCGTTTTGAAATACCTAGCATTTTCAACTTGCGAAGTATTAATAAGGACGACGTCGTTTTCTAACCTCGCGTCAGTCAAATGCGAGTTCGAGTTGAATTCCTTCTCCGTCAGCAGCGCGGGACAAAGTTCATTTCCCAAAAAATAGCGAGGAGAGAGAGATGACCGGCGAAGAGGTAGTGGGTCCCGCCGGCCCAAAGCTCGTTCGCCTGCTCTACTTCGTCGGCGCCGGATGTAATGATCTTCTTCCTCTTCTTCTCCCTTACGCCTCTAATATCGATCAATTCGTATTGATTTTTGTGTGTGTGGTTGGATTATGTTGATAGTATTCAGCATTGTTGTAATTGGAAACCCTTTTGGGCGATTTTGTTTCAGTCATACGCACGGCGGCGATCAACAAGTGGAGAGATATTCAACGGAAGTCCTTTAAATTACCGGAGAAGCCGTCAAATGCGGTACAGAAAGCAGTCGAATAACAATCAATCGCCTCGTGTTTTAGGGTTTCATCAAAGCTCAGTGAGTACTCAACACATGATTCAGTGGCTTCTTTGCTGCAGAAATTTGTATTTGGAGATTGAAATACCTAGTAGTTTTTTTGTAGACAATTCGTGATCTAATGCAACTAAAGTCTGGACTTTTTTTGTGATTTATACTTATCAAAAAAAAAAAAAAAGAGTCTGGCCTTTTCGATGCGCATATGTGTATATATTTGCTCAAATTTTCAAAATGTCGATGAGGGTCGGGGGAAGTTAGTTTAGTTGGTGTGGATTTGGATTTTGGATGTTTCGATGATGTTTAGGTAATGTAAATCTAATGAGAACAAGGGAAGCGGTTGAATGTGAAGAATTTTGCGATGAAGTTGTGGAATTATCCTGCCCTCAAGCAATACTGGAGTCCTTCTACGGTTCATATATTTAACCACCCCACTAAGAGGGACAGTTCCCAAGTCGATCATCCACGAAAGAAGACTGCGCTTCCCTGTCATATGGTACAAAGCCTTCACTGTCTTGATCCAATCCCTTCTTCGGGTGACCACCCACCAGAGCATATGTCTTTCCGTGTTCTCTCTCCCTCCAATGCGATCGTTGCATTCCCCTCCGAGATGTATCAGCTGGAACGTCTTGTTCACTGTCTGATGATTTCTGTTTTGTTCCTCTGCCGGCACTGTTCTTTTTAAACTTCTTCTTTTGAGTAAATCCTTTGTGTTTCTTATCTGCACTCTCTGTTTCTCAATTCAATCCCTTTTTGTAGACCCATTTTCTTCTTTGTTATCCTGAATAATTTGCTTATTTCTTCTTCTGGTATCAGAGTAAATGCAGCAAGCGCCCCTACTATCAGCCTTGCCACTTTCAACTTGTTTTCTAAGAACATCGTAAGCCAAGGTAACTGACCGCGAACCATGTCCTATGGGACTAACATATACTGCGTCAAAGTACCTTCTGCCTATCTCTCTGCCTGACCTGGGCCTATAATCAATTGTCCAGCCTGCACTCGTAAGAGTAGCCATTATTTGATCTCTCGATATCTGCTTTTCTGTACTGCTTTTGTGAACTCCTCCTTCCTTTTGCTTGCTCCCTTTTGACTGTTCTACAATGAATTTCTGGCCCAAATGACGTAACTTACTGGAACTTGGAACCCCGAGTGACCTTTTTGGACTTCAGTCGATCGCCATTTTCCCTGAATCTCACCAACTTCTTTTGCTTTCTGTTTATACGCAAGAAACAATTTAAAGAGATGGAAAAGCTTATTTTCGAGGAGCTCCATTTGATGCTTTTTTGCTTATAATACTCGAGTACTGGGAGAGTGAGACCTCTATGAGAGAGACTTTGGAGAAACATTTGAAAGAAATGATATCCAAAAGTCGAAAAAGAAAAGATTTCCAGCAAGGGCAAGCAACGCAGATGAAAGAAGACAGCAGAGGTTTTCGTGTCGAGTAAAACCAGCTTGTCAGCAGTATATGGCCATCAATGCAGAGAGATGATAACTCAAGGGGAGGAAAAAAAGAGAACATAGACTGGGAAACTACGTTTTCGGGGAGCCAAGTGCGGCCAATTCCAAAGCTTCTTCAAGGGGAAGAAGAGGGATTGAAGCCATCCCATTAGGAGAAGTAGTGAATCTGGTCCAAGGTGGGTGAAAGGCTGGAAGGAAATTATAAAGGGTGGGTGTTGAATGACTTCTTTAGCAGGGTTTTCATTATAATAGCCCTTGAACCCTAAAAATATGGCCAAGTTTCCTTTGATACGTAGTGAAAACTTGGCTGTTCGTTGGATGTACTCAACTACTCAGTTGGAGAACCACATTAAAGACTCCGTGTCTTACTTTCTTTGTATCTTTTTCTCGATTGTTCTTCACGCGTTGTGTGTTTGTGGTACGGTCAATCTCTCAACGCGTGATTCAATCTGGAAAAAGAAGATCGAAGATAAGACAACACATATCATCTGCATCTGTTACGGGCTGGTGGCAATCTAGTTCGTGACATGTTCTCATGGTAGGGATTTGCATTCTCACCATTCAATCTAAACAATACAAAAGCGTAACTTCAAACTTTTGATAGCTTCCTTGAAACAGATTGACCGACTTAGGAAATGATCAAAACAGTGGCAGTAACTTCAAACTTTTGCGTTCTTTGACAAGAAGGGCCCTCTCACAATGCAGTCCTGGAAATGATCAAAACAGCGGCAGTAACAGTAGAGTTGGCAACCTGCAGAGAAAGATCTCATCATTAAGAACTTTCATAGCAAAAACTCTGGGGATCCTTGGATGCACTCAATTAAGCAATTGGGGGGGGGGGGGGGGGGGGGGGGGGGTTTGCAGCGCGGGGGGCGGTGTTGTGAGGAACCACGTAAAAAAACTCGCATTCTTTGTTTCTTTTCTCGATTGTTTTCACTCATTGTGTGTTTGTGGTAATCGATTTCTCAACACAATTCAATCACGAAAAGAAAATTTAAGATATATCATCTGCATCTTTTACGGGGGCTGGTAGCAATCTAGTTCATGACATGTTCTCAAGGTATAAATTTTGCATTCTCGCCATCGTAAAATGCAAAAGAAAAGCGTAACTTCAAACTTTTGATAACTTCCCTGAAACAGAAAATCAATTGACCTAGGAAATTTCGATCTTAGACTTTTACAAGAACAAACCACAGCTCATGCAATTATCGGACAACATTGGAAGAACAATGAAAGCTATATATATGAAGTGATAGATGCTTCAATGCTTGTGTTGTCCCATGGCTTCGGCTTGTCGTGCTTCGTAATTCGCCATCAGTTGGGAAGAAAAAAAAAACATTTTATACTCAAGTTGGAACTCGATGAGACTAAAAGTAAAAAATTACGATGAAAAACAAGAAAAAGTTTAGTGCGAAACTAATGATTTCTGTGCATACATCAGGAATTTTGGTTATTGTTCGTCAGGGGGATCGAGTTTGCTTCGACTACCATCCACGTTACTAGACTTCTGATTTTCACCTGCCCCGGCATTCTCGATCTTTCCCGAGTTTCCAACGATATTTCTGCTCAAATCAGAACGTGTTCTGCTATATCAAATTGGATTAAACTCTCCCTTTCCTTTTCGCTTTGTTCATTATACGGCCCAATTATGCCTTTTCGATGTGCTTGTTTTATCATTTGACTTGAATTTTTTCGTCAGGTGCCAACCAGGGACAATAACCCTGACAGGAAGGCCATTACAATTAATGGCGAAGAGGTCGGTGGCTGCCTAATGGAGGGCTAGCCAATTAAGGAGTCTTCCTCACTCCGTTCTGTATCTGCTAGTCAATCTCGATACGAGTAGTAGCAATTGCATCTAGCTGGTAATTTTGCATTCGGCACTACAGTTGTTGTCTCTCTTATTTGTGCATGGTGGTACATCTT
This sequence comes from Rhododendron mucronatum var. ripense, assembly GCA_019656295.1. Taxonomy (NCBI): domain Eukaryota; kingdom Viridiplantae; phylum Streptophyta; class Magnoliopsida; order Ericales; family Ericaceae; genus Rhododendron; species Rhododendron mucronatum. The sequence continues at coordinate 1,038,203 of BPLT01000145.1, read as the reverse complement.
TTTGGTACGAACAGTCTCTTTGTTGTCTCTGCCTCTTTATATTTCTGAGTGCCGAATATGCAAGCATTGTTATTTTATTTGATTCATTTTCGGAATTTATGAAGAAATTTGAAGGGGTACTACTTCCCGATTTATCTCGGTAGCGGAGAAGTCCTCAAGAAGTCATACATCAAGTAGAGGAACACCCCCCCTAAAACGCGTGCCATCTATTTCTTCTTCTTTCTCCATGATAACCTTAAGACATGGAACCGGAGAACGAAACAGTCCGCCAGAGCAGTTTAAAAAACGCGATAGTCCTTCTGGGAAACAACTGAGTAATGGAGTTTCCAGGCTCTTTTCATCCAGTGAATGCTACTATAAGCAAATGAGAAGCAGGCAGACATGGCTCTGACTATTACTTCGGCTTTTGTTTTCTCTTCGAGGTTTATTTTGAGAGCGTTTACAGCATGAGTCATGACTTGGGGAAAATGGCAATTGTACATTGTTTGCATACGCTAAATTCAGACAGAATGGTGTGACGGTGGCGTTTTTCAAATGCAAACCACGATGGTGAACATTTTGATTCCCCATGTAGGTATTTGAACATTTTTTTTTGCGAAAACCTTGATCAGGTAGGATTTGTGTTTGACTTGGTTAGTATAGCTGGTACGGATAGAGTTTGATCGACAATGTTCTAAACATCAGTAATGGGCTGTTTTGGGTTTTGTACAAGTTTTTTTCATTTCCTTCTGCAGAGAACATAAAGCGGCACTATTCTGATTACGTATACCATCGATGATGGCTCCAATTCCTTCTTTCCAGCACCCAATGGATGCTGTTACGCGCCAACATTTACCCGACGGCGTTCCATTTCTCGCCGTTTTCCTAATGCTTGATATCGAAATTATGACTTTTGCTCTCAATCTACATTAGAATAGCTATTTGTCTCCTTTGGCAAGTTGAGTATTGCTAAATTGCATATAGGAGTTCGTTCATATTCTTTTGCCCGTATTTCTATCATGAACAGTTTTACTTGTGTTAGGATCAAGCACTCACCAAAACCCGCAGGTGGTGGTAAATACGCAACTCTATTTTCTTATACTAAAGTAGGCCCCAAACGTTACAGTTCAACCCGCGTAGGCAGAATGCTGGCCTGCGACCAACAACTTGCATTCGTGATTCCCCCAGAAAACAACTCACCCCTTTCACAACTCAGTGGCTGCACTTGCCAGTATTTTTTGTAAAAGCTGTTGCTAGTATAGTTCTCGACTTCTTTAGTACTTTTTGTCTCCACCGCAGTCGATTTGCTGTTCGGATCATCCACTGTCCCAAATCAAAAAATCCTTTGAGCAAACCATTATCTCACAATTTTCTAATATTTGAATAGGACCAATAATCCATAGATCGGGACTACAATGTACGGTTCAAATTGGTCTGGTTTCGCGGTTCACCAGATTTTGTAACCCTAGTATGCAGACCCGAACAACACCGATAATCAAAAAAAGAAAGAAAAGTTAACGTTATGGTGCAGGTTTTCACAAATAAAAGTTGCCAAACATGGAAAACTACAATGCATAAGAGGGGTATGTCTTTTATGTACTGAAGTTTTTGACATTATAAAAATAATTTTGGTATTATCACTCAAATGGGGATGCTGTCAAGCAGCACTCACAAAACGGTGCAGAGCTGTCGCTCATCTCGGCAATCGACGATTTGGGTCTTAACAGAACAATAGACAGTTCAAATTTATATGTGATTTATATGAGCTCAAATTCAATCTGATCTGTCCGTACCGAAATGAATGGCCGAAACGGTTGCCCTGCACGACTGTACCCACCCGACAGGCAGCTCCTCAGCACATCCCGGGCATTATCACCACCCTAATTTCTACGTGGAAAGAATTTAAAGTCTAAACTGAAGAGGTGTCCTCTCCTATTCTCCCAAGTCTTCAGCACACGCGCCTCTCACTCACCCGGACTGGAGGCGGGGGGGGGGGGCTGCTCCCCCCTTGCAGCTCCCCTTGCTGCTGCCCGGCCTTTCCGGGCCCACTCCGATCTCGCTCCCCCGCCTCCCCCAGGACTCACCCCAGCTGTCCCTTTCCAAACCGCCTCTCTGTGAAGAATTTATTCTCCTCTGTAAAGCCCACATAACTCTCTCTCAGTATCTCTCTCTCTCTCTCTCTCTCCAGAGTCAAACCATGGGCTTCCACCGCTTCTACGAAACCTGGTTCGACCACCTCCGCCTCCTGGTAGACCAACTCTCCCAAGCCCCGAAACCCCCCACCACCCAGGACCACCACCACGCCCTCCACCACCTGGTCCAGAAGGCCATGGCCCACTACGCCGAGTACTACCGCGTCAAGTCCCTCGCTGCCAAGCACGACGTCCTCTCCGTCTTCGCCGCCCCCTGGTCCACCTCCCTCGAGCGCTCCCTGCTCTGGATCGGCGGCTGCAGGCCCACCGCCTCCTTCCACCTCATCTACACCGAGTCCAGTATAATGTTCGAGTCGCAGATTGTGAATATCCTGCGTGGGCTCCGGACCGGGGACCTCGGGGACCTTTCGCCGGAGCAGTTTCGACGGGTGAGTGAGTTGCAGTGTGATACTGTTCGCGAGGAGAATGCCATCACCGACGAGTTGTCTGAGTGGCAGGTATATATATATACATGCGTGTATTTTAGGACGCGACATCCGTTTTTTTTTTTTGACGGGATTAATAATTAAAAATCATACTCTATATTTTCATCGGACAAACAACGAATTAATAAAAATCATGCGTACGTAGTGTTTGGTGTTGAATCAATTATCACATTGTTATGAATCAACTACATCCACCAAAGGGTCTTTGCCCCAACGGCATCCAGAGTGCAATTGAGTGCCACGATAAAGGAGGCCGAAGTTCAACCCTTTCCTTAATTAATGTGCTAATCTAACTATTCTAACACAAATTGACTTTCGCCGAACAAAAATGAATCAATTACCGCGTCTCTCTCTATTTACTTCATTTGCAATCTTTTTCGTTGTTTGATGATTGTAACGCGTTGGTTGGCATGCATATACGTATAGGATGGTTCGGGTGATATGCTGGGGCTGCTATGCGGGAATATAGATGGGAAAATGGAACGGCTGGGGAGCGTTCTGGAGAAGGCGGATGATCTACGGCGGAGGACGGTGCGGAACGTGGTTGAAATGCTGACGCCGCAACAAGCTGTCCAGTTCCTCATTGCGGCCGCCGAGTTGCAGTTTGGGGTCCACATTTGGGGTTTGAACCACGACCGTCGTCGCTCCGATAATTAATCAATGACTCATCGGGATCTCTCTCCCTCTCTCACACACACCCTCTCAGTTTTGTTTTGTGTTTGTGTATTTTGAAAAAATGGATGTCCACCCGCGCGTATCTCAATTAATTTCGAGCCATAAATTTAACAGTGCGACAAAACTCTTCAAAGGAATGTTTGGCCTTCTTGAAATTCAAATATGTGATTCCATGGAGGACGTGCCGTTACTAGCTTTTTATTTTCTCTCCAAATCAAATAATGAGAGGGAAATTTTTCTTTCATTTCTCTTTCTTTTTCAAAGGTTCCACTTTTTTTTTTGTTCCGTCTAGGTGTCTACTCTCTTTGGCCCAATGGGCATCACATTTTGTCAAGAGTATGCATATGGGAACACCTCTCTTCGGAGGGCACTTGTGTTAGTGTAACCAATGGATTGGAGTTTTAATTTTCTTTCTATGCAAATCACAACCGTCCAAACGTATATTCAATGATCTGAATTTTCTTCTATGGACAATTGTGATCTACACTACACGGCATAGGACAGAACCATACACGGCATAGAATAGAACCAAGTCCATAGTCAGTTTAAGGTCTATTGTGTGTGTCATCATTTCCTAAAAAACAATGCCAAGAAGAGAAACAAAAGTTTATTGCCAAAAGAGGAGAAGTACAAGTCCAAAACACAAAAAGCCTTTTCTCATCTCAAAAAGTCTAGAACCACACTCAAATGCACAAATACTTGCATAAATGTGTACCCAACGAGGGTTGTCCCCGCTAGTCGCTTCTCATTGCTTTCTGTGGGTATTGGTTCCCTGCGGCCGACTCTAATTGGATTAGTCTTATTCCATTCGGCTATTGGAATGCCTCATATTCTATCAAAATAAAAGAAAAAAAACAAACATAAATGTGTGGGGCGCACACTACACCACTCACTACACCACCGGTGTATGTGGTCCTACACATTTATTTGAGTGTGTGTTTTTTGAGAACTTTGGATTGGTGTTGTGCGCCTTAGTGCATAGTACATATATTGTTGCGCACCTCCGAGCTGTCGGATTGTGCATCTGACGGTTCGGATCTCATCTCTGCAACCAACGATCGAGAGCCGTTTATTGTTGAGATAAGATCTGAGCCGTCGGATATCGTGCTGCGTATACCACTGTATAACACCATTCCCCAATTGAGTTTTTTTTGATGCGGTTGTAGAATTGTTGTTGTGATCTCCTATCTTCTCTCGTTTTCTCCATAAGTATGATTTCTCCTCTTCCACACAAGAGAAAGGCCCAGAAAGTTAGAATTTGCGTATTACAATAACTGAAAGACAACAGTAGAGCAATAATTTTGAAGAAAAAAAACAGCAAAATCTTATCCGGATGATTTATCATGTTGTCAGGGTTAACTCTATCGGATTTATTTTCCTTTATATACAGATAATTAAAAAGAACATACCTACAGATAATGCAGTTGTCCCTCATCAAACCAATCCTCGAAACTATTAGCCGGATTTATAAAACTTTTTTTTTTTTGATCCAATTTATAAAACTCATTTGACTTCTTTTTGTATCCGAAAGCGAAGTATGATAATTTATACTCCCTCCGTTCCAAAATTTTTAGACTTTTTCAATATTTGTGTTGTTTTTTTAAACTCGTATATCTTTCGGTATGAATTTTCAAAAATATGCAATCTGTATATTGTCTGATAGTTCTTGATTATATCTATAATAGAAAGGTTTCAAAATTATGAAAAACATGATAAATTGAAAGATACAAGAGTTTAAAAAATGGTACGAATATTAAAAAAGACCAAATATTTTGGAACGGAAGGAGTATATTGAGAAAATATTAGTACTAATCACTCTTTTTAAGTTTTCATTTCTATTTCTGGGATTTAATATTCGAAACAGAGGTTCTTAGAATCTTCATAGTAGGAACACTATTTTGATAATCAACAAGTAGGACCAAAAGAATGGTTGAGGAGATAACGGCACGTCGGCAACGTTATTCCATAGGGCAAATCAGTCAATCGGTTTTGTGTTTCTCAGGTCAATTCCAAGACTTTAGCGAAGGGTGACTTTGACATTCTGTTGTATTTTTTGCAGGGTCAAACATGCCAACATTAACACTCATTAAAAAAATCAAATTCTTTTAGAGGAGTGGATGGGGTCAAATGAATCACCCACTTGACCGGCTTTGTTCGTTTGGGATCTCAAAATTTATGGGCTCGGTCTTTAATAAACTTCACTTGTCTATGTCTTTTCACTCATATTTTCAAAAACCTCCCCCAAACGAACAGGGACATGTATGGCTTCGGTCATGCTTGTAAAGTTTATTAAAGATGGCTACAATTAGAACTACAAACGAACCGAGTTGCTCACGAGTAGCTTAAGGCTCGACTTGTTTAGTAATCGAGCCGAGTTGGAGCTCGAGTTTTGGGCTTGTTTAATTAAACAAGTCAAGCTCGACACTCAAAAAGCTTTGCTCAGTTTGCAATAGCTCGACTCGTCTAAAGAAGCTCGTTAGGTAAAAATTACTCAGGCTCGGTTCATTTACAAAGAAGTCGAACTTGAGTGGCTCGTTTAATAAACGAGCCAGGCTTGAACACTACAAAGCTCGGCTCGGCTCGACTTATGTACACGGTACCCCTAGCTACAATCAGCTTCCTTGTATTCTTTGACTTGTTGCACCCTACGAGATCCAAGGATGTTGCCAAGCGCTCTGCCGAGTACATCTGGACCATTCATCTCGGCAATCAATAGTCTCGTTTGAAAACAAATTCTTTAAGGAAAGAGTTTAATTCTTTCCTAGAAGGGTTTGTTTTTTAATCCGGACTATTGAAAATTCTTTTGAATGGTCCGGATGCACCTTGAACCCACTCGACAGGGTGCTTGGTGGGGACCGGTTGGCAAAGTCCCCGGATCCCACAGAACGTACGATGGTTCAATAGGAACTAATTTGTAATTCTCTCTCAATGTTTGGGTTCAATAAAAATAAAAATAAAATAAAAACCTTAGTTCAAGTCAAGTCTTTGTATCCAAGTGGAGTTGAAAATAAAAATATTGCAATTTAATGCTCATACCACGCGGTCATACTTTGATTAATTCTTCCTTGGGTTCCATGTGATTCTGTCCCTTGAAACGGCTATACGGTGTGAAAAATATAGAAATGCTACTTGCACATACAATCTACGCACGGATCCTGCACTCGTAGAGTTCACTATCGGATTTTTACAAACGATCTAAGCCGTCCACATATTTAGAAATAATTTTTTGAGCGACCCGTAATATTGGGAGTAACAAAACAACTTCCACTATTGTGGGAAACAACTTGTCTGTTTATTTACTTTTCGTACTCAAGAAAATTCGAAGGACTAATATGTACGTAATTCTAAACCAGATATTTTGCATTATTTATCAAAAAACAGATATTTTCATCGTCATAAAAATAAAAAATAAAAACTCTAAGTCTGTTCACACTGAGATTTTTAAAACAGATTGTGGACAGATCACAATCGAAATGGGTCCCACACAAATAATTCGATCTGTTCATTAAATGTAAAATATTTTTTCAAGAGTTCTCTCAAAAATCAGGTCAACAAGACCCCTATAACTGCTCAAATCAATTATCTAACATTTCATTATTTTGAAATCTGAATAAAATGTTAGATCATTGAATCGCGCAATTATAGGTATCGGATTGAGTTCATTTTTTTTAAAAAACCCTTGAAAAAATATTTTACATTTAATTAACGGATCAAATTGTTTGTGTGCCATAGTGGGTTTCACATTGTGACTGTGTAGGATCTGTTTAAAAAAAAATCTGTGTGAGTAGCAGCTCTTTAAAAAAAAATTCCTACCCCCAAATCGACATCCATGCAAAGCAGTGCCAAACGGTCTATCTAGCCGTTCATTTCGGAACGGACGGCTTAAATTAAATCAGAGCACATTCAAATTTGAACCGTCGATTACTCAATAAAAATCAAAACTATTAATGACCGAGATGATCGGTTGAATCGACCGCTCTGCACCCACTTTAAGGGATGCTTCCTTCCCCTCAATCACAGCTATTTCCTTTTTTTCTTTATAAATTAAAGTTGGTAGATGTAGACCCGGTCAAAAAAAGTAGAAGGAGTCCTCTCTGTCTTTGTTGCTTTCTTTTGCCCAAAATAAAAAAAAACAAAATAAACTGAACCGTAAAAAGCCCACCGTTCCCGTCACACACCGACACGTGTCCAAACATCAACCTCAGCGACATTTTCAAATTCCCACACAGCCCGTCACTCTATCACCTCTCCCGTTCCCAACATTTTCCCGAGGAAAATTCTCTCTCTCATTCTCTCGCTCGATCCCCTTTCCCCCCCCCCCTCTCTCTCTCTAGATGAGACCTCACCAATAACGATGTCCGCAACGAGACGATCCTACCTCTCGCGCAGGATCAGCAGCCGCTCATTCCTCTCCAAATCGTTCAAGGAATCCAGAACCCGAGAAACCGAATCGAAACCGGATGGCGACGGTAAAGAAGACGGCGCTGTTTCGGGCGAAACCGGAGGAGGCTCGTCGTGGTCGACGATGCTGCCCGAGTTGCTCGGAGAGATCATACAGCGGGTCGAGGCGAGCGAGGACCGGTGGCCCGTCCGGCAAAACGTCGTCGCTTGCGCCTGCGTGTGCAAGAGGTGGAGAGAGATGACGAGGGAGATCGTTAAGGGTTTGCCTCAGAGCGGGAAGATCACATTCCCGTCTTCGCTTAAACAGGTCTGATCTTTGAATGCTAATTCTTGAATTCCTTTTATTTAATGCGGGGTGTCCCTGTTTGCGTGTGCACCTCGGCTAATCACTACAGCCCCTCCCACAGCCGTTTCACACGCTTTCGTGTGAGGTGGCCCATGAGTTGTTGACATTGAGAATTGAACTTAGGATGGAGCAAACAGTCCTAGTCAAGAACACCATAATTTGATTTGCAGAAGTAATTAGGGTTTGGGATCTTTAATGGTAATTGTATAGTTTGTTTTTTGTCATGATTTGAATTGCATAAGTAATTAGGGTTTGGGTAGGTAAAAAGTCTGATTTAATGGTAATTCTTTAATTTGGTTTGGTTGATAAATTGATTTGCACAAGTAGTTAGGGTTTTGGTTTCCTTTTCTATGATTTGTCTAATTGGAAGGTTTAGGGAGAATTGTGTAATTTGAGTTTTTGATTTGTTCTGTTGTGTGTGTTCTAATTTATTTCGTTTAAAGGTTTGTAATTTTCGTTTATGATGCATAATGCGCTAGTGTTAATAATTTTAGGGAGTCTTGTTTAATTTGACTTATGATTGGTTCTGTTGTGTTTTTAATTTATTTCATTTGGAAGTTTGTAATTTTCGTTTATGATGCATCATGAGCTAGTGTTATTATTTGAAGAATTTGTGGGTATTTCTGCGTAATGAGACTTCGATTTTTTTCTTTCTTGATAAGTAAACAGTTGTAGTGTCGAGATGTAGCTCACATAAGCAATTAGCAGTTACCAACAATGGACAGCCCCAAGGGATTTTTCAACCTCTTTCGTTTCTTTGCTGGACATTCGACGGTTTGTAATGAGACTTGTATGCGGATCAGATAACTCAGGATTCGATGTTTAAGATTTTTACGGGTGTGAAAGAAAAACCCATCAATGATGCTATGAAAGAAGTACTGCATTTGCCTTTCTGATTAGTTTATTTTGTTGTTTTGAGGTGGGTGGGTGTTGTGGGATGATTAGGAAGGCAGCTGTTCAGAAACCGGAGATGTGAATGTCATCTCTTCATGGGAAACTATGTGAGATCTGTCTTTGAGCTGGTTTGGGTAATGCTTTTAGACTTTTTTCTCTGTTTTTGAGCGTTGTGTGATTGTGAATAGTGGAGGGTGAATAGGCTGTTTGGAGAAAGAGAGAAGAGAGAAAGATGAGTAGCAGTAATGGTGGTTTTGGAGTCGAAGGACATAAGGTAGTGGGAGAGGCAGTCTCTTAAGCAGGTGGAGGTTATGCATGGAGGGGATATGCCGTGGAGGTGGGTGCTTCATCTTGGCTTAGCATCTCTTAGTGGAGCTAGTCTAACAGCCTAACAGGTAATGGGTATGTTATTCTGAAGACTCGGATTCAGATATTAACTGGCATCTTCATTGCCATGGAAAAGAATAGAGCATGCCGTATGCCTTTGTCTTGGCTTGGAGCTGCAATCTGTGTCTAAGATTGGTAGTTTCCTGTCACAGGGTAACACCCAAGTTACCCATGAATACATTTAGACCCGTGAGGATGTTATAGGCCTTACTACCAAGCTAGACTGCTGTCATGAGACGTGGGCAAGGCAGTCTCCTAGGAGATGGAGGAGGCCACTATACAAGTAGGGGTAGGCCATGGAGGTCAGGTCAGGTCAGCTCATGCCGCATGCTGAAGCCATTGTTCAAGTAGTGTTACGTGGCAAGGAGGTGGGTGATTCATCCTCGCTTGATGCCCTGTGAGTGAATAGCTCGTCGAACAGGTAGGGTGAATGGTATCCTCTGAAGACTCAGTTTTGAGTGATAGTTTGGCATCTCCTTAGGCAGGGAAGAGTATTTTTGTTTGCTTATGTTGTCTTAGTCAGGGAAGAGTGTATAGCATGCCATGTGCCTTTGTCTTATTTTGGAGTTGCCATCTTGTTGTGATATATCTCTTAGATTGGTAGAAATATTTGTCTCCTAAGAGAGGATGGGAAGAGTACTTTGACAACCCTTAAATCTCGGCATCTAGTAGCCCCTCATAGATGTTGCACGAGGGTCACATGGTAACCCTCAAGTGGCCCATGACCGCAATAGCACACATAATATTTGTTCATTGGCCTTGAATAAAGCTTGCTTTCAAGAGGTTGCTTTGGTTGCTGTTCAGACCATGGAAGGTGAATTCTGGGTCGGCCATTTATTGTCACAGTAGAGGATGGAAAGTTTTTTGAGTGGATGGTTCTTAGCTGTTCATTTGACATTTTATGCTTGACTTATATGTAGAGGGTATGTTGTTTTATCATCGTGGTTGCTGGTCTAACTTTTTCTTTCTTTTTTCCTTTTTTCTTTGCAGCCGGGTCCGCGTGAGTCTCCTCTTCAGTGTCTTATAAGACGTGACAAGAAGAATTCAACTTTTTCCTTATATCTTGGTCTTACCCCAAGTAAGCAGCTTACAGAATGTTATATTGGATATCAGCTTTGATATGTAAAGCGATTCCATTTTTAGATGTTTCAAAATTTGCTTGTTCAGGTGCTGAAATAGCTGCCTGGATAAAACTTGACACGTAATTTACAAAAGCTATAGTTAAAAGAACATTCATCTCTTTTTCAATCTCTTTATCATTATTTTCTTACCTTAATTTTCTTTGAGGACACAACCATGGATGTTTTCTTAGTTGAAGTATCTGAATTTTACAGTCTACTGACCGAGTACGCAAAATGATTCATTTACATGTTTAACATGGGATTTACCACTTCAATGTCTTGCATGATAATGTTGGCTGTTTCACAATTCGAAGTGATATGCGGTAGGTTTGGTTTGTTTCATGTTCATAGACTTTCTTTAAGCATTATTGCTGTGTAAAACCTCTAGAGATCCTCCATAGTAGCCACATATTATTTTGACGTTTTTTATGTGAGACATTTAAGAGTTTTTTGTCAAGGGTGTATGAATTTGTTAGAAAGGTGTGTTTTACGAAATATAAACCTCTTTACGAAATTTGAGGTGCCAATTGTTTTGTTTTCCAGTCATGAAGTGTATTTTTCTTTGATATTTACCAAATTGGGAAACGTGATATAGACCCGCTTGTATTGTTTATGTTTGAAGTGCATCTTTGATAGGAAATATCCTCTGGTAACGCTAGCCGCCTTTCATTAAGACATGTACAGAGATGCAGTTTCTCGTGTGTGTATTAAGGGATCCCTCGTTTTGTTAAAATGTGGACTTCCCATTTCCGGGTCATATTATGACTAATCCAAACCGTTAAACTGGAAAATGCTTGATCCAAACAATTTTTCACTAAGCTTGACAGAAACTATTCTATGTAAAAAATGTTTGGATCAAGCACTTTCCGGTTTTATTTTGAGCCAATTTCTCGCGGGTACCCTTAAAAACATGTTTTAAACAAGTTGAACAGTTTGGATCATCAAAATATGATCTGGAGGACTCCAAACTATGAGGTCCCTAGCAAAATAAAAATTTGCCAATTATAGTCACACTCTATACAGTTTAGCATATCGAGTCATTTGATCGTCTGAAGCTCCCGACTACTAAGATTGTGACATATTTGTTGCAGCATTTATGGACAAGGGAAAGTTTCTCCTAGCAGCACGAAGGTGTAGACATAATGCTCATACCGAGTACATTATTTCCCTTGATGCAGATGACTTCTCCCAAGGAAGTAACGCCTATGTTGGAAAGCTAAGGTAAGGCATCATCCCTGTGGACCAACTAAATAAAATAAAAGAACAGAAGTAGTAAATTTGATACAGATGAACTAGTGTCCTTTCTTTTGTTTGAACACAGGTAATGGTAGAATTCATTTGATTCATAAAACCTCTCTCTAGTGATGTCATATTACACGTCATGAGAAATTAAAACCATGCCTTTTATTTGGTTTAGGAACAATTTTAGACTGTATTGACTTGTAAAGGGCTAAATGCTTGTTAAGTTGCTGGTTGTTCTTAAGGTGTGAACATAGTTTTTTTCCTTGGAAGTTAAGAGAGAGTGGTTAGTTTGTGATTTTTTTTATTATTATTATTAGATGCGAGTATTTTGAGTTTCTTAGGGCTTATTATTTTCTCAAAAGGAATCAAAATACTTTTCTGGTTAATTGCTTCACTTCATGCATGGACACAAGTGCTGACATACCTCCACAGACCTATACGTGATCTGCTGAAGATATCATCTGCTGAACGGTTTTGATGGGTCCCATCAATGTCATTTGATCAATGACTTCTCAATTCTATCTTTGTTAACTACAAAATCCTGTCCTTTGCAGTTCGGATTTCCTTGGCACCAAATTCACAATATACGATAGCCAACCCCCACACAGCGGCGCCAAACCCTCCAGCAGCAGAAGCGGCCGCCGCTTTGCAAGCAAGCAAATAAGTCCCCAGGTTCCAGCAGGCAACTTTGAGGTTGGACATGTCTCCTACAAGTTCAACCTCTTAAAATCAAGAGGTCCAAGGAGGATGATATGTTCATTAAAATGCCCCTGGTCTGCAGAAACCCAACCTGATAAACCTCAGGACGATTCTGGGACTAAAAGTCCCAAGTCATCTCCCTATGAATACACAATTTTGAGGAACAAAGCTCCAAGGTGGCACGATCACTTACAGTGCTGGTGCTTGAATTTCCATGGTCGGGTGACAGTAGCATCTGTGAAAAATTTCCAACTGGTTGCAACACTGGATCAGAGCCAGCCAGGAGGAAAAGGCGATGAGGAAACAGTTCTCCTCCAGTTTGGAAAAGTGGGAGATGATACTTTCACCATGGATTTTAGGCAGCCCTTGTCAGCGTTCCAGGCATTTGCCATTTGTCTCACGAGCTTTGGTACGAAACTGGCGTGCGAGTAAAATGAATTTTTCTGTTGATCTCTCTGTTCCTCTTCTTCTTTTTTTTTTCTTTCTGAAACCACTCTGTTCCAAGTAACTGGTGTTCTGGTATATGTTTTTCATTTATGGTTTCTCCCTCGGGGATTGAGGAATTATATTATGTATATGTGGCTGTTGTACTATGATATTTGTATGAATTCGGCTTTGATTTATTCGAACACAATCTCTCTTATCGTACAGAAGTGCATTTGATCTCTCTTATCGTACAGCAAGTGCATTTGACCGGGTGCTTATCTGAATGAGGATAAAAATAAAAGTAAATGCGTAAAACATATTTCCCCACACCCACCACCCCCCCCCCCCCCCCCCCCCCCCCCCCCCCCCCCCCCCCCCCCCCCCCCCCCCCCCCCCCCCCCCCCCCCCGGAAGTCATGACTTGTAAGCTTTATCGTAGTTTGTAAGCTTCAAATGCTGAGCTCCTTTTTGGTTGGCAATTTCTTGACACAACACACAAATGTATTCCCCCTTTACTGAGTTGTACTTTCTTTTCGATATTCTTTGAGTGTATAGGTTTGTGGAATGGAATTAATATATTTTGTAATGAGCGAATGAGAGTAGGTGTTGACCAAGAGATTCGACAAGCAAAAAGGCAAGTGTGCAAGTTTTCCATAAAGTGGCTCGAGCCACTGTCTGGCTCATCATGTCAAGCCCACGGTTCTAATTAGCAAGTGGCACGAAGATTGGCTCAAACTATTGCTGTGCGATTCTGCAAACCCTATATAAAGAACGATTAGGTCAGAACGTCTAAAAGCAATAGAGAGCAGCTGCACTTTGGCTTTGGGAGAAAAGAAACTTTTGAGAGGATCTCTTGCTTTGAATCTTGGAGTATCTATCTAATCTTTGGATATTGAAGTTTCAATCTAAATCCAGGAGGTGTCTACGACTTTGTTTCAACTTATTTCAAGTTGTTCTTCGGTGGATTTTCAAAGGGTTTTAGAAGTCTTGTGAATTCAAAGCGGCGGCGGCCAAACATTTGGTGCAGTGAATGAGGAGTCGGCAAATTAGTCTCGGGTCAATAGGCGAGGAGTCAATATTGTTTTAGGGAGGTCGTTTTATAATCACACAATGGTCATTATTAGTATTTGATTCATTTCCGTAGTTTTTACCCATCAAAGGGTTTTCCGCGTATATCTTGGAGTTCTCTGTTTGTTGGTGCTTTCTGCTCCTTGTTTAGTTTGATGCTTACAATTTTGATTGGTGGGTTGATTGTTAGAAGAGGTTCAAATCAAGTAAATTTATATCCCTAGGCAAAGTAGGGTTTTTTCACAATTGTATGCCCTCCATTGGGACTTTGAGCTTCGATTAAATACGTACCTAATCGGAGGTTCACTGGGAGACATACAGACCTGCCTAAGGCCGTGCGAGAGTCTTCTGACTTCCTCCGGGCCGTGTGAAGCTTAGCTTTCTTCACTTGAACCATGCAGTGTGTTTGGATCCCTCCACCTATGTGCGTTAAGTATGCGTGAAAATTCCAAAGTCTAATAGAGCGAGCATCAGCATGAGACAAGGATTTACACTTATATTCTTCTCACCATCACATATAAGCTGGAAGTTAAACTTTTTTGTTAAGTATAAGCTGCAAGTTAACCATTCTCAGAAAACAAAAATAAGGGACACGAGACAAAGGGAATCCGCATTCATCAGCCAGAGTTTCTTACAGAGGGACATGACAATGGTTTCATTTCGAAAGGGGAAAAAAAAAGAAGGGTTCATGTACACCACCACAACTAAGACTCAAAGACACTGACGGCATTACAAAGTTGACTTTCCATTGGTTGCTATGCTCTTTCTCTACTTCTTCCCTCGCAGCTTCGCACCGAGAGCCCTCTCCAATTTCCCGATTATCTGCTGATTTGGAATGGCTTTTCCAGATTCATACTCCTGTATCACTTGTGGTTTCTCATTGATCAGCTGAAAAACAAACAAAGCCAGTCAATACTATTGCACCTTAAAATGCGTATGTAGTCATGAGACAGAGAGAGAGAGAGAGAGAAACTTGAGCAAGTTGAGCCTGTGTAAGTTTCTTATCCTGCCGAGCTTGCATGATGGCTTTCTTCAGTTCGGTTGGCACCCTATCATCTGAACAGAATAAAAACCAATATCACAACTAGTCAAGCATCATAACCAATGGCAAACCCAGTTCAAAAAGCATTTTTCAAAAAATTCCCCCTAGATTCTCCCTGCTTCCAACATTTCTCTCTCTATCTCTCTCCACTTATTACCCCTACTATTTTTCAAAAAAAATTTCAAATCCAAATCCAAACACAGCATAAAACTTTTCGCAAGAAACCAATAATATTGCTACTTCCCCCATGTAGTATTTGTCGTTTCTTCCCCAAACCCAAATTCCTCCCAGTGGGTCATGATACAAACTAGGGCACCAATGTGTCAACTCAGTATTCTAGTAAGAAAAGTTGTGCCACGCAACCCAGCTAGGGACCAATAAACCAATAAATACATTGAGTACCGGTCTGTATCATAACAAACTTGAACGGTTGGTTCCAATTTCGACACAGCATTTCAGCATTGTTGAGAAAGGAAACAGAAACTCACATGTTACTATGCATAATTCCACGATTGAATTTGAGTCATTAATTCATAAATATGAATCTGAGAAGATAAATCAATTATTTCCAGACTCAAACTAAGTGGATGATGAAAAGTTCAGTGATGGTTTTACTTCGGATGAGAACAGAACATACTTAGGCTTTTTAACAAGATCAAGGACGTGAAAGAATGGAGAAAGAAAAAGTGACAAAATGTCTTCTGGTGTAGGAAGTTCAGTCATTTTATCTGGATAAACAAAACTTTATGTATTTACTCCAAATAAAAGAATCAGCAAAAATAGTACAGAAATGTTTGAAGGGATTTATTCCACCGAACAACCAAATAAAAAATATTGTTCATCCACCTTCTCTAGTATCACATAGGAAATTGCTTGCACACGACGCTAAAATATAAGAAATGTCGGTAGCCATAACTCCGCCGCAAAGGGCAAGCTGATTGTATCGACATCCAACATTGAAACCAAGTTCCATTCAGTGCAAATGAAAGACGCCACTAAAGGAAGAGGACCATACCAGAATCCCATGATCCTACCTGGCACACCCTCAAATCAACAATTCCGCGGGACCCGGAAGTGATATCACAGTTCAAGGTGCATAAACAGACATCCCTTAATAGTCACAAGTCACATTTTGAATACTACCAGTGGCATTTTTGCCTCAAGTACGTCAATGTGGATGTTATCAAACTTATCCTTTTGAGGCAGACAAATAGTGTGAAAAATCAGCTGATCCATCATCTCGAAAAAGAAAAGAAAAATAAAAGTGGTGCTGCTCCTAGGAAAGCTTAAACATAAACGCAAGTAATGAATACAAGCTCTATGTGTAGTTACAAAAAAGTCCTAAATCAAGAAGGCAAAAAAACTCATACCACTGAACCCAAAAAAGAAAAAAGTTGAAGCGGTAGCCCAAAAAATTTCATCTCCATGTGGAGACAAGTTCAAGTGAGTTTGAACAAAAGAGTACAACAATTTCCAGGCAAGTAATATAATATGCAATTGGATATAAAACATGAACTTACGAGAAAGATTCTCCGTCTCTTCGTCAAGCTTCCTAGTGTTCAAAGAAGTGCTGCTAGAGGCAGCTTTGTTTGAGCCCCCAGTCGCTGTAGGACAAAGTATAATAAGCACAGGTAGTTCAAACAACTAACAATAATACAACAGTAAACATGCAATGAGAAGTCATACGCCATGTAAATTCATATAACATACCATCAAGAGAACTAGAGAAGTCACAAGCAATGAGAAGTTCTATTGAAGAAAAAGATGTACATCAAAACGCTATCAGTTAGGGCATCTCTCAGCCCTTACCCAAATCATGAATCAAATTTAAATTTGAGTTGGGAAAAAAAAGACCCTCAAATCCCACTCCACTCTTTACTCAAACTCGTAAAACTCAGATTTACCAAATCAAGGATGACCGGATGACTGGATGACTTTCTTCTATCTCGAGTCTTCCAAGGCAATTTGGTCGTGTATACCACTCTACCATTAATAAACTTATACTCGGATTCTTCAATCAATATTTGACTGGAGTGTTTCACCTCAAATGAGGTTTTTAGTTTTTACTCACTTTTGAGTAAAGGACTCAACAGTCATACAAACGATTTCCGGAAAGTCCTCTAGACAAAAAATAAACAGCAAAACTTCCAATCCTAGTGGATTAGAGTGGGCAGAGTTAGGAATGACAAACGAGCAGAACAAGTTGAGCAGTTAGTTGATCAAGGTTGGTTTCAAAATTTAACGAGCTTCGTAAATATTTTCAACCTTGGCTTGATAATGAGATGAGATGATCTCAAATGAGCTTTAATCGAGTCGATCTCAAATAGCCTGAATTCTTTATACATAATAAACTGAACAAGCCGAGTAGTATTTCGTTCAGACACTCCAACGAGCTTTGAAAAGGTGTTCAAGTTTGACTTGTTTATGTAACCAACTGACCTTGAACGAGCTTTTAACGAGAGAACAGGAGCTCAAACTCTTGGTTCGTTTAGCAGCCCTAGGTAGAGTTTCAAACGGAAACCCTCAACTAAAATCGTTTCAAAAGACAATCCACACTTTACTGCACATATCCAAAACGTGGATAACAATACGAGGTTAAATTACAATTATCATATTTCACTCGATTACACGTGAAGTGAGGTAAACAAAATAATGGAGCATATAACACGAAAAATCCAATCGCTTATCAGCAATAATCGCATATAAGAGCCAAGAAATCAAAGATAAATGGACTAAAGGACGATACGAAGCAATCAGAAACCCTAATCACGGAAAAAGTAGAGAGAGAGAGAGAGAGAGGGATTGACATTTTTTGATGGTTTCGATCTCAGCTCCAGCGCGGCGGGCGGCGTTGACGGCTTTCTCATCTTTCCGGGCAGCGGCGGTCGGAGCCTTCTTCCGGATCACCACCGGCTCCCAGTCTTGTGAGATCGGACCAATTCCTGCCATTCTTCTCTCTCGCTCTTCTCTCTCTCTCTCTCTCTGTGTGGAAAAATATCTACCCTGTTTGCCGTGTGTCTTGATTCATCATTTTCTGACAGCCTATTTATACATAGGGTTTTGGGTGGTGTTTGGATGCAGAGTTATTTTATCCAAAATGATTAGCATTAGGGAATAAATGATTAGTATTAGTGAATTGATTTTCGCACTGCTTTTTTTTACATCCACACTCTTTTTTTTTTTGTTTTTTAGTAAAAAAAAATGTACACACTTAACAATTTCAACACAAACGGACAAAAACAAAAGAGTGTAGATATAAAAAGTAAGTGTGAAAATCAATTCCTTTATTAGAAGTATACTTTTCTTTACTAATTTTTGTGTTGTTTCTCTTAGTTTTTCTTAGGAGCTTTTTAAGTTTTCTCTTAATCTAATTCATGTTTTGTTATCGTATGTCAAAATTCTGTGAACTATTCGTTCGTCTTGTCAAGACAGATCAAATGAGGAAAAAATTCAAAAAATTATGACTTCTACCTATATATTTTTTGAAAATGTCCAAGATATAGCCCAACTCTGGGTGAAATTTTTTTTTTTTACTTTTTTATTCCTCTCGTTAAAGACAAATTAATAACCCGCAAAAGTTTGACGCAAAACTAATAAACGCAATATATTTTCCAATAACGACAAAATTGCAAAAAAACACCTTTATCTGTTTTGGCAATTGAGGAAAGAAAAGAAGGAAAAAATGATTAAGAAGAAAAAGGCAGAGAAAGTTAAGAGGGAAATTAACAATTTGCTCTTCCCTACATTTTCACGTTTCTTCTCTCTTTCCATTGATAACTAAACAAGAGAAGAGAAGGAATCCTTCTTTTTTAGTTTCCCTTTTCTTTTTTTTAAGGAATAATTGTTGGATGACAAGGACAACACTAGGACAAACGACAGTATTGCTGTACGAGTCTCGTGACAAATTAAACCACAAATCTGTTAGAGAATCAAGGTTAGTTTTGAAGCATCGGAGCTCGGCTTGTTCAAAACTAGTTTAACTCAAGCTTAGCTTGTTTAGTGGTCAAAGTGTTTTAGTTCGAATTATTTACTAAATGAGCTATCATAAATGAGCCGAGTTGAGCCGGATTTTTACAAACAAGTCGAGCTACAACTAACTTGAGTTCGACTAGTTTACTAAATGAGTTTAAAACTCGAATTTGAGCTTGACTAATTCACCGACGAGCCAATAAGCAAAGGAGCATACGTTTATCTTGACAAATTTGCAAGTAACCCGTAAGGAAACCAATAGGTATGGTTCAACTAACCTGTTTGGAAAAACCCTTTTCTATCCTGGAAGTTGGAGAGAGAGAGAGAGAGAGAGAGAGAGAGAGAGAGAGAGAGAGAGAGATGCTTACATCAATTATGCAACAAAATACAACCACAGAACAAAATTTTCAACATGCCGAAAGAAAAAGAACACATAGGAACACCAACTCAGTACAGTTTACTTGCAGAAATGAACTTGGTTAAGTATAAGCGTTAGAATGACCTCAACATGAGAATTCTGAAGTTAGCACATTTACAACCAGTTATTCTACGACTACACCGATAAACACGGGACGTAATCCCTGTACATATTTATTCCAACAGCACTTGTGAAGATGTTCCGCCTGTACCGTACCCAATCTGTTTCCAAGTAGAAATTGTAAATCCTTTTTGAAGATCAAAGAATGACCATCAATGATCACACAACCACCATATGGTTCCACACAGTCACTGACAATATCGAAAAACCAGACGATCAATAATCTGTAGACAAGAAGGATCATCTCAGCAAGTAAACCGTTGCGTGGACTACTTCTTAGTAATACTTGCCAGTTGCCACCATCTCTACAACTTTATCATCGATTCTGATTCTCGGTATTGCTTGACAGATCATTATGAACTACAATCCCCATCGGATTGTTCTTCATGTTGTGTCCGAGACCACTGTCCTTGAAAGGCTCCTACACTGCATTATAGAGGGGGAAAATTTAAGGCGTCCCCCCTAACAGCCAGTAACGGCATAAGAGAAAACTTATTAATCATGTACGGAAAATATTCGATTTCCCACCAAAGATAAAATCACTTTCAGAAGTTCTCTGGTAGGCACAGTTATGCCTTTTATAATTTCTCTCCAAAAAGAAAGAAAACACAAACACGCATTATTGTGTGTCGTGAATATAATGATTCCAAGACATGACAGACAACTTGACAATCTTCTCATAGAATTATGATTGGACATGATTCTACAGACTAGCATTAGAGCTATTTTTGAGAAAATATCAGATCACATGTAGAAAGAATTATCGAAGTGCCACCATGGAACCGACTTTTACATCAATAAATTGCTGTTGTTAGCCATCACAACGTAAAAATCAAATAGCTTCAGATTGCTAGCTCTCATTAGCAGCCATAAGAGGTCAACTATTACAAACTTGAAACCACCAAAAAAGGAAAAAAAATAATTAAAAAGACATACTCAGACCACAAATCTTACCAGGCAATTAACCAGTCCCTCTGTCTTCCCATCCACCACAGTCAAATCCCCACAGTCATGATTTTCCATACACATATTGGCATCCCCAACCTTCAAGCTCTGAAGCTCACAAAAGAAGGGACAATTGAAGCATACATTGTTTCATATTACAGTACAAAAACCAAGACCTACATTTACACTCCTAAAAATCAAGAAAATAGATAACCTACCGAGCAATGCATCAGAAAAACAAGATAGTAGTTAAACAAGCTACCGAATTAACACCATGGCACCAATTTGGTTCATCAAATAGAGGTCAGGAATCCATGAAAACGATAAAAAAGTAGAGTAGATTTTGGTAGTTTTGGTTTGTTCCTGTATTTTGTGATGAAATCTTTGTAATGCCTTTGGGCTTGGAATGAAATTGCCGTTTGATCAAAAAAAGAAAAAAAGAAAAGAAATTGTACCAGAACAGAAATCTCACCAGGCAATTGACCACTATCTCTGTCTTCCCATCCACGGTACTCAAATACCCACTGTCAAGATTTTCCATACACATATCGGCATCATCAGCATTCAAACGACTCTGCAAAACAATAATAGCTTATGTATGCATAAATAGCATTTCGATTGAAGTATCATAAGCCCGAATCTCCATATATACTCCTAGAGGATAGAAATCATGAGAAAAGCTAACTGACCTCGATAAACATCACATACTGCTCAGCACCAATTGACACGGCAGGAACAGTTGAAATCCGTAACTCCTCCTGATCAACATTCGAAACCTCCTTCAAAAACATGTCAGCATTAATACCGTTTTCCATCACCGGATTTTGATTAAGCATGTCCATTCCCTCCATGCCAACCTCAGCACTGCCCTGTATGTCACAAATTAAGCAGATAAACGAACTTTAAACACGACTATTACCAAATGTCAACCAACCAAATACTAGCTAGTTTTTCATAACTCGGCATCTGGCCCAACAGAACGACAAACAAAAGGCTAGTTACCTGACACTCGCCGGATTTAGCCGATGACAAACCACTAGTGGGCAGCCTATCAATATCCCAACCAAGAACTTTACAAACCACCTGAGCAAAATCTCTATGAGCTCTCCTCTTCTTTGTCTTCGCAATCCCATTTGAATGCTGAACCAAAGCCACACAACCCTTAAACCTCTTCCCCACCTTCTTCCCAATCCCACCACAAACCAAGCAACAAAATTCCCCACTCTCACAATTCCTCTCATAAAAACCCCTCAGCTCCCCATCCTCCTCAAAAACTTTCACAAAAAACTTGTACTCTGCGCTCTCATCTTCTTCGTCCATGAAATCATCTTCATCATCATCACTACCACCACCACCACCACAACAATCATTATCATCGCTCTCACTGTCAACAAAAAACTCTTGGGCAGCTCTCAAGGCCTTTTGCTGGACTTGGGTCGCGGCGAATCGGGCTTGCTCTTCCGCCGAGGGCGGCCGGGTCGCCGGAGCTGGGTTGAGCTTCAGGACGGGCCATTCGAAGGCCGACGGCGGCGGGTCGGGGAAACTGGGGCAGGGCCATTCGGTGCCCGAAACCCGAGGTGGGTCGGGTTGGGGCGAGATCTTCTTGAGTTTTTTGGGCTTGGGCCTCTTTTTCTTCTGTTTCTTGAATTTTGTGGGGTTGGGTTTGGGAGTTTGGAGCAGGGTTGGTGGGTTGTGGGTGGGTTTTGTGGTGGGTTTTTGGTGGTGCCAGTGGGAGTGGACGTAGATTACCTCGTCTCTAAGTATGTGCTCGCAATGTGGATCCATCGAATTTAGGGTTCTGGAAATGAAAGGAAGAAAAGCTGGAGACGATGATGGCGATGTGGGTTTGAGCAACTGAAATAGGGGTGATTCTATTTGCACGCGAGTTTTGTCTTCGTAGGTCCAGTTCCGTTTTCTTTCTAAAACTTCTTTTGTCCAAAAAATAAAAAATAATTTCAAACTCAAATATAATAAAAATAAAAATTAATTTTTCGGTTTTTTTTAATATTTAAAATATCTCAATGAAATCTATCAAATAAGATTCATATTAGTAGAAAATTTATTTACATAAATACATAATTTTTAATCTTAAAATTACATTCTATTTAAAACAACCCCATGGACCCACAAATTCACAATGGATCTTTCCCATAGAATTTGTGGACCTTCTGTATGTGTAATGGGGGTAACGGATTCGGGCGATCTATTTTCGAGTTTATGTTTGCACATTTACATCTGCGAGACTCTATAATTATATCCATTGATGATGTTACCGAAATAACATCATTGTTTCCATGTCGAAGATCTTTATGGATAATGGGGGTAACGGATTCGGGCAAACAATCTACTTTCGAGTTTATGTCCGAACATCTGTATCTACGACACTGCTATAATTATATCCGTGGATGACGTTATCAAAATAACCTCATCGTTTCCATGTCAAACGTTAAGAGAAAATTTCAAAAAACCTCCAATGAATACGCGCAATGTCCCATAAGCCTCCAAACTTATCGAAATATCAATTAGACCTCTGAATTTGTCACTCCGTTAACAATTATGCATCTGCTGTCAATTTTTTGGCATGTACAAACGGCAAAAGCTGACGTGGCACCCTATGTTTACAAATAGGTCTCCAAACTTTAGAAACCTTACCAAAACGACGTCGTTTTGCCACGTTAAAAAAAAAAAAAACAAAAAAAAAACGTGTGTACATGGTGGTGAGGGCGGAAAGATGGTGGTGGTGGGGAGGTGGTAATGGTGGGGAGAGAGAGGAGGCAACTCAGATTTGGGAAATTATTATTATTATTTTTTAAACATGGCAAAACGTCATTTTGGGCCCCACAACGACCTCGTTTTGGTAAGAGTGTAAATTGGAGGGTGTTAAAGTTCAGAAGGAAAAATGAGGTTTCTAAAGTTTGGAGGCTTATTTGCAAACATAGGGTGCCACGTCAGCGTTTGCCCTTCGTACATGCCAAAAAATTGACGGCAAAGGCATAATTGTTAACAAAGTGACAAGTTTAGAGGTCTAATTGATATTTTCGATAAGTTTGGAGGCTTATGGGACATTGCGCGTATTCATTGGAGGTTTTTTTGAAATTTTCCCAAACTTTGATCTCGAATCGCTGTAACCATGTTCCACTAATTCCCTTTCCCTGCAACACTGCCTCCAACCCCTTGCCACACTGTGGCCCAAAATTCGTTCTCTATTTTGCTCATTGTGGCCACATCTCCGCCACCCCCAACAACTTCGCTCATCCTTTGGAGCCACCAATTAATCTGTAGCCCAACCCCTTAAAACCATAGCCACTCCCCGAGCTGTGCTATGTGCACAGCAGCTGTGCACAGATCCTCTTTCCTCTCGGCTCGGGTCCCACAAAGATGATCGGAGCCGTTCATTTTGTTCTAAATATGTCGTTTAAGGTCTCTGTAAAAAATGAGCTTCGTTCGATATCGTTAGAGGTGTTAACAAAACAGCCAAAATCACTTCAGAATTTACGCCGACAAAATGAGCGGCTCCGATCATCTTTGTGGGACCCGAGCCGAGAGGAAAGGAGATCTGTGCACAACTGCTGTGTATAAGCTGCTGTGCACATAGTTTTGCATTTATATCTTTTAAGAAAATGGATATTATTACATTTGTTAAGAACAACAACGAACTCACAATTTGAAACAATCCATTTTACTGCTAAAATTAGTAGAGGACTTATTGCTTCTACTAATCCTCTTTTCCATCATCAGTAATCTCTAAATCACAGCCTCTGTAAGATTAGGATTTTCGAATGTTCAACAAAACGCATTATTGGGAGGGAAAAAAAAAAATGGAACTTAGTCAAGGTAAATCAACGTTATCCTCAAATTTCAACGGTGTACACTAAATTCCCCTAGATTGAGTGATTTTTAGTAAGAAAGTAAAAGAAATGACTATGCTTTTCACGAAATCACTCATTAGGTCCGAGAGATTTAGTAAAAAATGGAGAGAAAAATACAAATACACATTTTTTTGATCTACTACATATCCACCAAAAATGGTGAAATTTGACGAGAAATGACTCTATTTTCTTATCATACCTTTTTCACCGTCCAAAGGGCTAAACGTGAACGAAGGTGTATTTATTCGGAACTATGGATCCTGTAGCCTGTAGGGCAAACTACATTACAAAGTTGTAGGGCGATCGATTTAGCGTTCATTTTGACAATGAATGACTTAGATTTTAATCCAAACAATGGACAAAGCTCAGATTAAAATTCGATCCGTCCGCATCAAAATGGACAACTGGATCAGCCGTCTTATAATGCCTGCATTACATGAATTGGAATTGTGAATTCTACTGGGCGGGTTGCCTTACCGGGCCGCAATGACTGATCTAAGGTTCGACATACGGGGGCCAAGGCCCCCGCGTAGTTTCGTCTTTTTTTAAAAAAAAAAATCGATATCAATATTAGTTGTATTTTGCTTGAACAGATAAATATTGTATTTTGTATCGGGTGTTGTTTAGACATTTAAATGCTTTAGAATCAGAATGTGCCCATTTTTTGTCACAAAAATCAACATCTCTCTTTGCGCAGGATTTCTCATAAGCTATCCCTTCAATTATTAGTCTCATTTTCTTTTTTTATCCCTATCACTTGTTATCCAGAAAACTTCTCTCAAAACCCAAATCAAACAAACAGTTAAATTCCCGAACTTTAAAATTTTAAAATTTTGTTGTTTATAATTCGGCCCCTGCGTATAGAAAATCCTGGTTCCGTCCATGCGGCAATCTCTGCAAATCTCCCTCCCAAGTTACTGTGTACCAACTTGTGTGCACGCACGCGCGGATCACAATTCACAACCGACATCTCTCTATTCTCTACTGCACCAAAAAATGGCGGGAAAACAGTGACCCTTCTGTTCGTCCCATTCCACCCAAAACCCTCAGAAAAACCCTAAAAAAATCCTCCACCATTACCATGACCCACTCATGCAAGTAATCCCCAATTTCAGAATTCTCCTCATAAACCCCACCCTTTCGAACCTATTCCTCGTCTGTCAAAACCCTAGCTTCTTCCTCCATCTGGCGTCTTCGGTTATGGAACCTTCGAAGGTCGTCGCGGAGTACGCGAAATCGGCGCGGTCCTCGTGCAAGAAATGCGACAAGAAGATCGACGTCAACGCTCTGAGGTTGGGTTCGGTGACCAAAGACAAAAGGCGAGGGTTTGATGTGACCAAATGGCACCACTTGGACTGCTTTCCCATGGATTCGGAGTCGGTTGCTTCGGCTGAGGATATCGGCGGGTTCTCGTCGCTGAAGGTAAACTTGGGTTGGTTTTCGATAAGAAAGGGAAGCCCTTTCTCATTTTTAGTGAGATTTGATGAGAAAGAGGAAGGGCCAATCAAAAACTTCCTTTTGTACTTTTTCCCCCCCTCCATTTGTCACCAAAATGCAGTCCAAATGAGTTGTTTTCACAAGAAACCATAACCCTGTCCTTCTTTCCTCGTGAAACCCCTCCATCCAAAGGGGTTTGTCTTTTTGTTAGTGAAACTCAAAATTTGAGTGTAAAAGTCCCCTAAAACTCACTATACACTCTTTGACAAACACGTACTTCAAATTTTGTTTTACTCAAATTTTTACGCAAATCAAGGAAGACTCAACTTTTTACCCAAATTTGTAGGGCTGTTTTTCCATCATAAATTGACAACAATGCCATTAATGAAGCTCATACTCACATTTGTGCTTAGCTTTACTCAAACTCTTACTAGATTTGGGTAAAAGCTATTTTTGCATTGAAGTGCTCAATGGGTAAACTCAAAGCTAATAGAAAGTTTGAATAAAAGCTTCATTAATGGCGTAGTTATATATTCTGAAAGTCACCGATAGTCTTCCACAATGTGGATGGACTTTTCTAGATTCGCCATTCAGTATAGGTTTGACTTATGAGTCAAGAAATGGGGTTAGTTTCAAGGCATTTTACTCAATTTGGAGTGTGAGTGAGAAAAGAGTAAGGGCTGGAGATGTTCTAAAAGACCACATTTTACTTATTGTTGGTGACTTTTGCAGAGTAGTGATCAAGAAACTTTGACGAAATTGCTCGACGAAAGTGGTCGTCCTGGAGAAAAGGTTCGTGATAGTATTCTGTGTTGCTTTGCTGCACATTGGTGTGGAACAATTGAATTTGAAGTTTCACGTGGGAATAAATGGAACTTTGACTTCTGGAGGGGGAGAGAATTTTGTTCACAGCTAAGAATTACTGCTAAACAGATACCTCTGCTCCATGTTTATAAAATTGATTTTCTTGAATTTATAAAATTGATTTTCTTGAATTGTATGAGTAAGTCTTGATTCAAAAACCTTGATTTTCTTGAACTGTACACCAACTTTTTCCACAAAAACCGGAAACAGAGAATTTGAATTTTGAACCTCAATTCTTCAATTTCTATGCTTAAACCATCAAAAATAAAAGTTCATTGTGGCCTATTCTATATTGGGATTCATAAACTATCTATCTATATATCAATATCCTATAGAACTGTATTGAGCCCTCAATAACCTCCAAACCCAATTCCTTATTTCCTGAATTTTCTATTTTTTTAAACAGTAAAAAAGCCACCACTCTACACGTGTCCCACCCAAAGGCAAAACAATTAAAAACAATAACAATAACAAAAAAAAAAAAAACCCCATGTCCTGTCCCACCCATTGGCTAAACGGAAAAAAGCCCATGTCCACATTCAAATACTCAAAGGATAGTTATGAACGGAAAAACCTGGAAACAAAACATAAACAAAAAACCAACCACCCACGTCCACACTCTCCCCACTTCCTCATTCTTCCCACTTTTTCTCTTCTTCCACTATTTAAAGTTTTAAACTCTTCTCGTGCAACTTCTCCTCACTTTTCCTCTTCTCCCATAATTTTAATCCATATAATTGTTATCGTAATTGTGTTCAATGTTCACATAGGTACTGGGTGAATATTAATTCTGCATTTTGTCTTTTGTTAACATCTGGATTTGATTTTCTCAGGAATCAAAGGATAACCCTGCCGATTCTGTTGTAAGCTTAAGCTTATGGACTTATCACCTTAGTATCTTTTTAATTTGTTTGTTTCAGCTGAGTTCTTATTTTGTGGTAAACTGTTTTCCAGGCTGAGGATGCCGATGCTGACGACGATGATGATGTTGATGACACGAAGGATGCCGAAAAGGCTGCACATGTAACGATTCTCCCTACTTAAGTTGTTTTGATTCAATTCTGTATTAAAGATCAATGATTTTAATTTCTAGCCACGGGTAGTTTGATGCACCATAAAAAATGGTTTTTGAATAGGGCATTTTCGGTGTAGGAAAAATCCATACAGCTTCATTTTTTGGGCGACACCAAAGGGAGCTCTCCCTTTATTAGAATCCATTTTTGAAATGGTTTTTGAATAGGGCATTTTCGGTGTAGGAAAAATCCACACAGCTTCATTTTTTGGGTGACACCAAAGGGTGCTCTCCCTATATTTATCAGAATCCGTTTTTGTTCCCCTAGCATTACCAAAGTGCTTTCCCCAGGTGCTTTCCTTTTCCTTATGCTTACTTATCTGACTATACCAGAAATGCTTTTATTGTTTTTTGTTTAGTGAACCAATGCTTCTCTTTGAAGATTGTAAAAATCAGTTTTTTAATAAACAAAAAAAGATAAATAAAACAATACTTTTTTGTTTTTGTTTGTTTAATTCATAACAGTAGATATAAGTGTCCCGTGCATACGTCGAACACACGATATCAACTAACGTTGTGCTTGTTCGATACACGGAGTAGGAAAAAACACCAATGCAATCATTTTTTGTCCCGTGCATCGAATGGGCACAAACGCTAGTTCAAAGTATTACAATGGTTATAATTGGAAGAGCTGAAACTATTAAATCTAGTTATGATTTATTGCTAAGATTATCTTGGTAATGTGTGTACTAGTTAGCACTTAAGTGATTGAGCTCTAAACTTTACTGTTAGGGGCTAGAGAACCACACACGGAAACCGCCGGATATGAGAACCACTTGATTCTAATAGCTTTGCCAGCAAATTTTATTTGATTTACTTTGCACTGGTACATTATAGGTATAGGATGATGCCTTGGAAAATCAATATCATGGAATTGTTAGACAATCCACGTCTTCAGTTTCGCGAGCACCTGTAACTATAATGATGTTGCTAGTTCATCAGAATCCATATAAACGCAAACTTGTCACGATGCAGGGTGCTATTGGAGACAAAGATGCAGTTAAAGGAACCGAAGAGAGAATTCCTAAGAGATCAAAGGCAAACACTAGTCAATACCAAGCTATTAACTATGTATTTAATTCGGTATGTTGATATCTGTACATTATCCATTAACAGGTCAGAGAAAAGGAGGATGACGAAAATAATGACCTGGAGGATAGGAAGTCAAAGAAAGGAAAGGTACGCAGGCACTTGTGTCTTGGCTTAAGAATTTGGTTGATAAGGCTTGAAAAATGGTGCTGGCTAGATGCGATTACGTGATATTCAGTGTCCAAACAGAGGATAACAATACTAAATTTTATGGAAGTTTGTTATGTTTATTCCTTGAAGAGACACCTTAGTCGTGAGGTAGTTTGGCTTTGAATCCACCTGTGTTTTGTTTGTGGTAAGTTCTTGGATCCCTACCGGACAATTAAACTACTAGTGAAGATTGATAGGATAATGGGGACATTTAAGTGTTGTTTTTGAAACTCCATATAGTAAACATGCTGCGAAAGTGTAAATCTGTTACATGCACTGTTTCTATTTTGACAAACCATAAATTGTGGTGATTTATAAATTACTCTGTGGTGGTGTTATAATGCATAGCCTTCCTGTTCATTGTTCCATTATTTAAATAATGGACTCATTTGCCTGGGATGCTACATTATGCTTCCGGATTTGAACTCACGAATCCCCATGACCAGCATTTTGTCCAGTAGTTTAGCTTTTGGTGAAACGGTTTTCTCTGTATTACGGCCATGTCATACATTGTGCAGTATTTCTCAATGTCCTTAGTGAACCATTTTACTATCAGGTTTGACCTATAGTTGCTTAACTTCTTTTTTATTTTGCATTTAATTGTGTACCTAGTTGTCTACAACTACTGAAGGAGCCGAGCTAGACGTATCCTTTTCAACTTCTGATATCCAGTTAAAGTACAAGGTATGCATATCCTTCAACAATTTTTGTCCTAATCTCTGATAGTATCACATGTATTGGCATTTGTTATCAAAGTAAAATTCCAAAATGGTAGTGCGACACATTGACGCTATTGACTTTGTCATAGCACCCTTATACTCGTCGCTCTTTACTTACAGGTTGTCGCGGAGTACGCAAAATCGGCGCGGTCCTCATGCAAGAAATGCGACAAGAAGATTGAAAACGGCGCCTTGAGGTTGGGTTCAGTGACCAGAGACAAAAGGCGAGGGTTTGATATGACCAAATGGCATCACTTGGACTGCTTTCCGATGGATTTGGAGTCGGTTGCTTCGGCTGAGGATATCGGCGGGTTCTCGTCACTGAAGGTAACTTGGGTTGGTTTTCGATAAGAAAGGGGAGAAGAAAAGGGAAGGGCCTATCAAAAACTTCATTTCTTGTACTTTTGTTTTCTCCATTTTTCACCAAAATGCACAGTCCAAATGAGTGATTTCAAAAGAAACCATAACCCTTTCCTTCTTTGCTCATAAAAACCCTCCATTCAAAGGGGTTTGTCTTTTTGTTAGTCAAACTCAAAATTTGAGTGTTAAAGTCCCCTAAAACTCACAAGACACTCTTTGACTAACATTTCTATCAAATTGAGTTTTACTCAAATTTTTACGCGAAGACTCAATTTTTTCCCAAATTTGTTGGGCTGTTTTTCCATCATAAATTGACAACAATGTCATTAATGAAGCTCATACTCAAATTTGTGCTTAGCTTGGGTTTGCTCGCTAGAGTTATTCATTGTAGATGAAGCTTTTACTCCAATTTAAAAAAATGAGTACGAGTACGAATAAGAGTAAGGGCCGGAGATGAGATCATCTCCGGTCAGTTACTCAAACTCTTACATAGATTTGGGTAAAAGCTTTTTTTGCATTGAAGTGCTTAATGAGTAAACTCAAAGCTAATAGAAAGTTTGAAGAAAAGCTTCATTAATGTCGTAGATATAAATTTTGAAAGTCACCAATAGTCTTCAACAATGTGGATGAACTTTTCTAGATTTGGTATAGGTTTGACTTTTGAGTCAAGAAGTGGGGTTAGTTTCAAGGCATTTTACTCAATTTGGAGTGTGAGTGAGAAAAGAGAAAGGGCTGGAGATGTTCTAAAAGACCCCATTCTACTTATTGTTTGTGACTTTTGCAGAGTAGTGATCAAGAAAGTTTGACGAAATTGCTTGACGAAAGTGCTTGTCTTGGAGAAAAGGTTCGTGATATTATTCTGCATTGCTTTGCTGCACATTGGTGAGGAACAGTTGAATTTGATGTTTCACCTGTGGATAACTGAAACTTTGACTTGTGGGGGGTAGAAAAAAATTTATAGGTGTGCATGGCTAAGAATTACTGCTAAATAGATACCTCTGCTCTGTGTTTATAAAATTGATTTTCTTGAATTGTATGAATTAGTCTTGATTCAAAAACCAAGATTTTCTTCAACTGTACAACTTTTTCCACAAAAACCGGAAACTGAGAATTTGAACCTCAATTCTTCACTTTCTATTTCTATGCTTATACCATCAAGAATAAAAGTTCATTGTGGCCTATTCTATATTGGGATTCATAAACTATTCAAAGTATTACTATGGTTATAATTGGTAGAGCTGAAATTATTAAATCTAGTTATGATTTAATGCTAAGGTTATCTTGGTAATGTGTGTACTAGTTAGCACTTAAAGTCATTAAGCTCTAAACTTTACTATTAGGGGCTAGAGAACCACTCACGGAAACCACTGGATATGAGAACCACTTGATTCTAATAGCTTTGCTAGCAAATTTTATTTGATTTACGTCGCACTGGTACATGTTAGGTATAGGAGGATGCCTTGGAAAATCAATATCATGGAATTGTTAGACAAACTATGTCTTCAGTTTTACGAGCACCTGTAACTATAATGATGTTGCTGGTTCATCAGTATCCATATAAACGCAACCTTGTCATGATGCAGGGTGCTATCGGAGATGAAGATGCTGTTAAAGGAACCGAAGAGAGAATTCCTAAGAGATCAAAGGCAAACACTAGTTAATACCAAGCTATTAACTATGTATTTAATTTGGTATGTTGATATCTGTACATTATCCATTAACAGGTCAGAGAAAAGGATGATGATGAAAATAATGACCTGGAGGATAGCAAGTCAAAGAAAGGAAAGGTACGCAGGCACTTGTGTCTTGGCTTAAGAATTTGGTTGATAAGGCTTGAAGTATGGCGCTGGCTAGATGCGATTACGTGATATTCAGTGTCCAAACAGAGGATAACACTACTAAATTTCATGAAAGTTTGTTACGTTTATTCCTTGAAGAGATACCTTAGTTGTGGGGTAGTTTGGCTTTGGATCCACCTGTGTTTTGTTTGTGTTATGTTCTTGGATCCCTACCGGACAATTAAACTACTAGTGAAGATTGATAGGATAATGGGGACATTTAAGTGTTGTTTTTGAAACTCCATATAGTAAACATGCTGCGAAAGTGTAAATCTGTTACATGCACTGTTTCTATTTTGACAAACCATAAATTGTGGTGATTTATAAATTACTCTGTGGTGGTGTTATAATGCATAGCCTTCCTGTTCATTGTTCCATTATTTAAATAATGGCCTCATTTGCCTGGGATGCTACATTATGCTTCAGGATTTGAACTCACGACTCCCCATGACCAGCATTTTGTCCAGTAGTTTAGCTTTTGGTGAAACGGTTTTCTCTGTATTACGGCCATGTCATACATTGTGCAGTATTTCTCAATGTCCTTAGTGAACCATTTTACTATCGGGTTTGACCTATAGTTGCTTAACTTCTTTTTTATTTTGCATTTAATTGTACCTAGTTGTCTACAACTACTGAAGAAGCTGAGCTAGACGTATCCTTTTCAACTTCTGATGTCCAGTTAAAGTACAAGGTATGCATATCCTGCAACAATTTTTGTCCTAATCTTTGATAGTATCACATGTATTGGCATTTGTTATCAAAGTAAAATGCCAAAATGGTAGTGCGACACATTGATGCTATTGACTTTGTCATAGCACCCTTATACTCGTCGCTCTTTACTTACAGGTTGTCGCGGAGTACGCGAAATCGGCGCGGTCCTCGTGCAAGAAATGCGACAAGAAGATTGACAACGGCACCTTGAGGTTGGGTTCAGTGACCAGAGACAAAAGGCGAGGGTTTGATATGACCAAATGGCATCACTTGGACTGCTTTCCGATGGATTTGGAGTCGGTTGCTTCGGCTGAGGATATCGGCGGGTTCTCGTCGCTGAAGGTAACTTGGGTTGGTTTTCGATAAGAAAGGGGAGCCGTTTCTCATTTTTAGTGAGATTTGATGAGAAAAGGGAAGGGCCAATCAAAAACTTCCTTTTTTGTACTTTTTTTCTCCATTTGTCACCAAAATGCACTGTCCAAATGAGTGCTCTCACAAGAAACCATAACCCTTTCCTTCTTTCCTCATGAAACCCTCCATCCAAAGGGGTTTGTCTTTTTGTTAGTCAAACCCAAAATTTGAGTGTAAAAGTCCCCTAAAACTCACAAGACACTTTTTGAGTCACACTTGTATAAAATTGAGTTTCACTCAAATTTTTACGCAAATCAAGGAAGACTCAATCTTTTACCCAAATTTGTATGGCTGTTTTTCCATCATAAATTGACAACAATGCCATTAATGAAGCTCATACTCAAATTTGTGCTTAGCTTGGGTTTGCTCATTAGAGTGATTCATACTAGATGAAGCTT
This sequence comes from Rhododendron mucronatum var. ripense, assembly GCA_019656295.1. Lineage (NCBI taxonomy): Eukaryota > Viridiplantae > Streptophyta > Magnoliopsida > Ericales > Ericaceae > Rhododendron > Rhododendron mucronatum. The sequence continues at coordinate 1,004,916 of BPLT01000145.1, read as the reverse complement.
TTACTCCAATTTTAAAAATTGAGTACGAGTACAAATAAGAGTAAGGGCCGGAGATGAGATCATCTCCGGTCTTTTACTCAAACTCTTACATAGATTTGGGTAAAAGCTTTTTGCATTGAAGTGCTCAATGGGTAAACTCAAAGCTAATAGAAAGTTTGAATAAAAGCTTCATTAATGGCGTACTTATAAATTTTGAAAGTCACCAATAGTCTTCAACAATGTGGATGGACTTTTCTAGATTTGGTATAGGTTTGACTTTTGAGTCAAGAAGTGGGGTTAGTTTCTAGGCATTTTACTCAATTTGTAGCGTGAGTGAGAAAAGAGCAAGGGCTGGAGATGTTCTAAAAGACCCCTTTTTACTTATTGTTTGTGACTTTTGCAGAGTAGTGATCAAGAAAGTTTGACGAAATTGCTTGACGTAAGTGCTTGTCTTGGTGAAAAGGTTTGTGATATTATTCTGCATTGCTTTGCTGCACATTGGTGAGGAACAGTTCAATTTGAAGTTTCACCTGTGGCTAACTGGAACTTCGACTTGTGGAGCGTAGAAAATTGTGTAGGTGTGCATGGCTAAGAATTACTGCTAAATAGATACCTGTGCTGTGTTTATAAAATTGATTTTCTTGATTTGTACGAATTAGTCTTGATTAAAAAACCTTGATTTTCTTGAACTGCACCAACTTTTTCCACAAAAACGGGAAATTGAGAATTTGGACCTCAATTCTTCAATTTCTATTTTCTATGCTTATACCATCAAGAATAAAAGTTCGTTGTGGCCTATTCTATATTGGGATTCATAAACTATTCAAAGTATTACTATGGTTATAATTGGTAGAGCTGAAATTATTAAATCTAGTTATAATTTATTGATAAGCTTATCTTGGTAATGTGTATACTAGTTAGCACTTAGTGATTAAGCTCTAAACTTTACTACTAGGGGCTAGAAGAACCACACATGCAAGCCACTTTATATGAGAACCCCTTGATTCTAATAGCTTTGCTAGCAAAATTTATTTGATTTGCTTCGAGCCGGTACAGGATAGGTATAGAAGGATGCCTTGGAAAAGCAATATCTTGGAATTGTTAGACAAACTGTGTCTTCATTTAAGGTTTTATATGCGAGCACCTGTAACTATAATGATGTTGTCTAGCTCATCAGAATCCATATAAAAACAAACTTGTCATGATGCAGGGTGCTATTGGAGACAAAGATGCAGTTAAAGAAACCAAAGAGAGAATTCCTAAGAGATTGAAGGTAAAAACTAGTCAATTCCAATCTATTAACTATGTTTTTATTTGGGTATGTTGATAGCTGTGCATTATCCATTAACAGGTCAGAGAAAAGGATGATGATAAAAATAATGACCTGGAGAATAGGAATTCAAAGAAAGGAAAGGTACGCAGGCACTATTGTCTTGGCTTAAGAATTTGGTTGATAAGGCTTGATGTATGGCGTTGGCTAGATGCGTCTACATGATATTCAGTGCCTAAATAGAGGATAACACTACTAAATTTCATGGAAGTTTGTTATGTTTATTCCTTGGAGAGACACCTTAGTTGTGGGGTAGTTTGGCTTTGAATCCATGTTGTGAAATTTTAATGTACTTGCAAGTGCACAAATCTTATCGAAGTATTGTGGTGCAAGTGCGAGGTCGAACCCATAGGGACTTGTGTATTTTTATAGGAAAACTAAATAAACTTAAACCCTAAACTAGTTGACTAAAGTTGTGATTTGTATTTTAACTTTGAACTAAAAATAACAATAGTGAAAGCAAACACATAAGTTGACGATTGAATGAACTTGATGAAAGGAAGGTGACTAATGTTTCAGAATCCACACTCATGTATTCATAGAAGTTACTAACAAACTCTTATTTATTTCCCTACTTTCTTCACAGTAAATTGTAGCTAAACTCTATTACCGTGGAAAATATCATCGATACTACCTTTTAGAAAAACAACTTATGTACGCTCTTCCTCGCCTTAATGTTCAAGACAAAAAATCATATGTATCCATTCGAAAACAAATCACAAAAGATATCCGGTGCTTGAAATCAAGAGTTGCATAACAGGGCTAAATAATTAGTTAGCAATCCCAAATCATGGAAAAAACGTGATGGAATCCATATCTAAAATTACTAACTTAATTAAAATGAGATAAGAACGATAATTCATAGAGGATTTTTCGCTTTTTCCAGCCAAGGCCTCCGTTCTCGGAATGGTGTTGTGTGTGGTGATCAAGCTGTCAATCCTCCCAAACTCTTCTTCCTTTGCCATTTATAAAGCTGGCTGATCCTTTGTTGATTGTGCTTCCCTAATAATTTCAACCACTACCCCAATAAAGACTTATACATTTCCTAATTGTATAATATTATTAGGTATATATGGTGGTGATCAAACACTAGTATCTAGTCCTAGCACACACGTGCAGTCCGTCCAAACATGAGCTGCCTTTCATACTTCCTTCCAAAACCCAACTCAAAATCCTCTTTTTAAGTCTCGGACGAAGCCTTTTTGGCTTTTTTGCGACAAGTCCAAAATACCTACAAAACATGAACAAATAATAATAAGTCGTAAATAACTATTAAGTGCAGACTAAAAATGAGTCTTTTTAATACTATATTTTGTGTTCATCAATCCACCTGTGTTTTGTGTGTGGTAAGTTCTTGGATCCCTACTGTGCAATTAAACTACTAGTGAAGATTGATAGGATAATGGGGACATTTAAGTGTTGTTTTTGAAACTCCAAATAGTAAACACGCTATGGAAGTGTAAATCTGTTACATGCATTGTCCTATTTTGACAAAGCATGAATCTTGGTGATTTATAAATTACTCTGAACTTGCAGTGGTGGTGTTATAATGGATAGCCTTCCTGTTCATTGTTCCATTATTTTCATAAAGGCCGCATTTGCCTGGGAGGCTACATCATGCTTTAGGATTTGAACTCACGAATCCCCATGACCAGCATTTTGTCCAGTAGTTTAGCTTTTGGTCAAAAGGTGTTATCTATATTACAGCCATGTCATACGTTGTGCAGTATTTCTCAATGTCCTTAGTGAACCATTTTACTGTCAGGTTTGACATCTAGTCGCTTAACTTTTTTTTTTTATTTCGCATTTAATTGTGCGTAGTTGTCTACAACTACTGAAGGAGCCGAGCTAGACGTATCCTTTTCAATTTCTGATATCCAGTTAAAGTATAAGGTATGCAAATCCTGGAACAATTTTTGTCCTGATTTCTATGATAGTATCACATGTATTGGCATTTGTTATCAAAGTAAAATTCCAAAATGGTAGAGCCACACATTGACTTTGTGCTAGCACCCTTATATTCGTCGCTCTTTGCTTACATGTTGTCTGTACAAATCTTTCTTGATCCAGGATGCTACACTATTACCAAAATGGAAGGCATTTCGCACAGTGATATTCCTTGAACAGGTGAGATGTATAACAAATGAATGGTACCTCATGCTTCAGGTTGTTGTTGGACTAGTCAAGCATAAGGTTTAGAAGTGCATCTTGTTTTGCGAACAATATCATAACAGTATGATTTTGGGCAAAAAGCCAAGAATCCCGACGAGAACCCAAATTTTGCATCCTGATTGATACTGTTGATGACATCGTAAGGGCTTTTCGGCTTCATAGTATTGTTGACACATATCACATAATTCTCGTATGTGTGTTGATGGGAAGTTCATATGGTAATGTTCGCTACTGAAATGACATTTGACATTGGTTGCAGCTTGTTGATGTGTTTTACTTCATGCAGGATGAGGGCCTTCAAGATTCCGGAAAAATTGCTGGGTTTGATTTTGATGGGTGTCTTGTGAATACAAATGTGAAGAAGTATGACAGTTTGTACTAATACCTTAGTTGCTCAAATATACCATGTATATGAATTGATAGTGCATAGAAAAATATCAAGCATTTTAGAAGGCTGGTTTTCAGATGGGCATCTTTGGTGATATGAAATTGAACCAAGTAAAGAAGAAAGGTTGATACTGTTCTTTGATTACCCCTAATTTAACATCAAATTATTAGTGTGAACTAAAATTGGCAGGGGAAGATGTTTTTTCTCACTTTAGTATTAGTTGGAATTTTTTATTATTTTTTTGGGGTAATTAGTTGGAAAACTTATTTACTTTTATACAAGAAACTATGATATGAGATAAACAACACAGCTACATTATTTTTCACATGGTTGATACATATTGCTAATACCTTGTCGTGCCTGTTTCCCTCTATGGACCATCCACCGAAAATGATTGAAATTTTCTGTTTTGCTGTAATTCCAGTGCAGGAATATTTTCTAGTCATTTGAGCAGCGCGCTACTAGAAAAATTTACTGATGATTGTTTTTACTTTAAATTCAGAGTTGGTCCAGATGCTTGGTCCCTGATGTATCCTTCAATCCCAGAGAAGCTCCAGAGCTTATACAATGAAGGCTACAAGCTGGTATACTCTTGTTTCTCATAAATAGTGTCTGGGAACTTATAGTGGCTATAAGAAAAAGAGGATTGTGACTTTTTATTAGGTGTTGTGGCCCTTTAGTTGCTTGTATAGTGCAAGAATGTTTTGCTTGTATATATATTTTTATTTTGTGTTTCTCTTGGTCATACTCATCATCGTTGTTGTGATTTATAGGTGATCTTTACCAATGAATCCAACATCGATCGCTGGAAGAATAAGAGACAGGTAGCAGTGGACTCGAAAATTGGACGCCTTACCAATTTCATTAAGCATGTGAACGTCCCAATGCAGGTGGGTCAATTCAGGCACTATATTATGCCTTTTTGATGGAACAGTAATTTAATAGGTTTTGTCAACTTTAAGGACTTGTATAATCATGTATACCCCATCTATCTTTCGGAGAAACTCTACAGGAATCCTGGATTGATTAGATCATTCAGGCAAGGACCATCAAGTCAATGGTGTTTGTTACTTTTCCTTGCTAATGGGATTACATCATGCGTCATTTTTGCTCACATGAAGGCAATACCTGTTAGGGCAAGATTACAATTAGTACCATACACAGTTTTTCCAGTTAGTCAAGGTTGTAAACTTTTGGAGTTATTTCAAAGTTTGTTGAATTCAATTCAAACGCTTCTGAAGTATTTTCTCCTTTGGCTCTATGAATTTCCCCTCATATATCTCTATGCCATCTAAATTGACTGGATTATTCATCCTTGTGCAGGTTTTCATAGCTTGTGGAATAGGCAAATCTGGTGGCCAAACTGAGGATCCCTTCAGAAAACCTAATCCTGGGATGTGGCATCTTATGGATTGGCACTTCAACTCTGGCATTTCAATCGATATGGATCAGTTATTTTCTTTCTCTGTCCTAATTGATGTTTATGTTATTATCCCTGTTTAAGACATTTTTCAACTACTTCCTCGAACATATATTACCTACCATGGAAGATGGAAGATAGGTTCAGTCTTCTGCTATAAACATCCGTCTTTACCTTTCAGATCTTTCTATGTCGGTGATGCGGCTGGGAGAGAAAATGATCATAGCGATGCTGACATCAAATTTGCAGAGGTATTGCTAAAATCCTTCTTAAGGTCATATTACAATATGTATCCTTGATACGAGTACAGTTTTGGGAGGAGGTGGAAATAAGGGTCATAGAATGACCATAGTTCATGTTACAAGATTGTTTTCGTACTTTTATGGAAGATCTCATTGCTTAAAATCAGAACAAGTATGAACATGCATTCTCTGGGATATAGATAGCTTCTAAGCGTAAATGAGGCTGGTCTAACTTTGTTTATTCTAGAGCATCTGATCAGCATTGACTAAGATTTCTCTGCCCTTGTCCTGAATAAGGATGACAAAGATCAACATGACACAGCGGTGAAACTATCGCTCGTTTTTTTAGTAGAACTCAACCACAACCTAAAAAGCTAGCTATTGAAGTGAGGTACCCTCACTTCAATATATTTCATGTTACTTTGGTAACTTAGACATGTTGGACTTTGTGCATTGCCTTTTTTTGTGAAATGTAAATTTTTTATTAAGCTTTGTGCATTGCCTTTGCTTCACAGAAACATCTTCCTATGTTTATCGGCGACACTGTTTCCTTTGACTTGTTATATTGATGTTGAAATTCAAGTCTTATTGCTATTATCTTTATCGGGTCCAACACATAGTGATGACTAAACAATTCTTTTCTGGTTTCAGGCCGTTGGGTTGAAGTTTTACGTTCCCGAGGAATACTTCGAAGTGTAGAGCATCTGGTTCCTGGATTCTAGTTCATGAAATTCCAGTCCAATTTAAGTAATGCTCAGTTAGGAGGGATGTAATTTAGATACACTGGTGGTTTTGGGAATCAATGGAAAACTTAAAGCTTGCACATACTCGTTTATTCAACTCATCTGCATCAACACTTCAAAAAATTGAAGAAAATTTTTGGAACACAAAAGAAGAAAAAACTAGTATATTTCAGCTTCCGTCCATATGAAGCTGGGTGAATCATTACATCGAACTCATAGCCAGTTATTTGTTGTTGCCAGTTGGCACAAGTTCAAAACTTCCGCAACAAAACAGGTTTACAATTAAAGAGGGAGCTGAGACTGGAAAGCTGAGAGTCATCCGCATCAAATACGAAATCTCCTCACCTATATTGCATTTCAGCATACAGGCTTAACATTTGGCACATTTTTTTATAGCCCCATGGTGCAAATAAGATGATCAGGGTGCAAATGCACTCATAGCAAGCCAGGTTCTGCGCCCAAAAGATGCATCATTTCTTCCCACGAAGCTCACCCTCCAATATTGCGTGTCTCATCAAAACAATCTCCTTTACAAGATTTCGGTAAGTAAACGGTCTCACAGCCGCTCGCAGGAACAGCTCAGGTGGGATTCTACTCTTCTTGATCCTCCTCCTGAATGGACCATACCCAACTCGTCGCCATTCTTCTGGAGTCACTTTTGCCCTAACACCCCTCATTGCCAATTCATCCCCATCATCATTTCCCCTTTCTCTTCCCTTTTCTGTAATCCCCAATTGCTGCCTGTACATCTTGTTGGACGCCTCCATACTTTGTTTTGCAATATTTTCCATTGCTTCGTTGCTACTCAGTGCCTTCTTGAACTCCTCATCCCAATCCTTCTCATCCTCTTCTGAACTCAAGTCCTCCTCGTCGTCTGTATTACCCAATTCATCATCTCCATCCCCATCCTCATCCCCATCCCCATCCATGTCCATGACAACATCATCAGCACCGTCATCATCCCCATCATCCTCTATCCAATCAACGACCTCCTCCTCACCCACATTGCCACCACCACGATCATCATCATCGGGAGCATCACAACCTAACTCCATCTCCTCTAGCTTAGCCTTCCACTCCTTTGTATAAGGATGCAACAGCTCCACCGGATGATTCCCCAGCAAAAACTCCAAACACTTGGACTTCTTCTCATCACTCAACTTCTCAAACCCCTTGACAACATCATCCACAAACGCCTTGGGATTCACCTTCACAATCTTACACAACCCACCAAAATAAGTATACAACTCAACCCTCCCATCATCATTTTCCAATTCACACAAGAAATCTCTTTCCGTATCCGGATCGAGCAACGGTGTCAACCCTTTGAAGAACTCATCTTGAGGTTCAAACCTACACTGGTAAACCGGCCTCTTCACATATATCAAATCCGGTCTCCTCCACGCCGCGCACTGTGTAATCAATGCCCTCGTTTTGTTCCCAAGCCTACCCATCAAGTTCCACTTATCCAACCTCTGTTTTCCTGCCTCAACCACAACTTCACATACCAGAGTCCACTGCTGCCACGGCAAATCCGAAATTCTCCACTTTGGATGCCTAACGAAAACCCAGAAATACTTCAACCCCACATCCCTATTCAATGTGCTCAACCTATTGTTAAAATCTTGAGCCATTTCAAACTGCTCAATCTTTTCCCACTCCTCGTGGTCCTTAACTTCCCCGATAATGGTCACACGCTCGTCGGTGAAATCGCCTCGAATGGGTTCCCCCAAAACCACTCCCCGCCACGAGTACGGCCCGAACTGGCCGTACTTGTACCAGTCGTGTGGGTGGCGGAGGTTAGGATCGTCTTTATCCATGAACCTGACCATTCTATCGTACCCTAAACCGATAGTCTGGAGCTCTTCTTCGGTGAAATTATCTGGGTAGTTCTTACTGCTAGGGTTTTTCAGCCTGTAGAAGAGGTTCTCGGCCATTCTCCGGCTCCGTTTACGGGCGTTGCGCTTCGCCTCGCGGCGGACCTCGGCGTTTCCTTCGAGACGACCGGAGGAGCGGCTGCCTCCGGCGGGATCCTTCTTGCTCCGGCCGGCGAAGGAGCGGAAGTCTCGAGCATTTTGGCGGGGAAATGGAGGTCTGGGGTTTTGAGATTGACAGCGAATGTGGAAGGGTATAGAGTAGCTTTTTGAGGAGAGATGAATTTGGGCTAGGGATCTGTGGAGAAGAGGCGGGAAAAGGAAAGGGGAGAGAGAAAGGTTTAGGGTTTTAGAGAGAGAAGGGTTTTGAGTCGGCATTTGGAGGGACGGAGTCGAGGTGAAAGAACGGTTGCAATTTGGAGAAAGATAACGTAACGAAGTAAACACTTCTGACCCTTAAAAAGTCGTATTTTTATTTGAAACAATTACTCCCAGTTTCATTTATCATCTCCATCATTCCCCATTCTTTTGTCTCTTTTGATTTTTTGAAGTTCGTATCACTTTTTAATTGATTACATCTTGTAATCTATAATATTTTATGTGATTTTGAAAACATCGTTTTAAAAGAGCTCATTAAAATCTATCTAATAAGATGCATATTGGATATTAACGGTATTACTAATTAAAGTTATAATTAATTTTTTTATCCGATTAGGATCGGATGAGGGATAATAGAATGAGGACGGAGAGAGTAATAACAACTCCATATTTTACTCTCATTCGTCCCCATTTTTTAATCCTTTATTTCATCCTAACCAGATTTTAAATTGATTATATTGTCCGTTGATAATATTTTTTTATATACACTATGGATTTTGATTGATAGCTCTCAACTTGAACTATAACAAAGTTTTTAAAATCAGCTAAAATATTATACGGAGTACAAGATTGTAAGATATACTTCCTTCGTCCTAATTTAATAGTCCATTTTGGAAGTTCGGGTTATTTTTTAATTGATTATATCTTGTAATTTATAATGTCTTATGTGATTTTAAAAATATTATATTATAGAATTAATTAAGATCTATCAAACAAGATTCATATTAAATATAAAATTCATTACCAATTTAAAGATATAACTAATTTTTTATCCAGTTAGAATATAATGATTGATTATTAAATTAGGATGGAATGAGTAATCAATTGAAAAATGGTACAGACTCCTAATAAAGACTAGTTAAAATAATTACAGTATACTCGCTCGCTGTGTACATCTAATACAATTGATAAAAGATGAATTGCACACGAGTGAGATTTATAAAACATCCAAATGGGTACGTTCAAATCTAGGCGTAGCTGTAAATATTCGGGAAAAAAATCGTCTTCCAAATTTGAGTTAGAATTTATAGGTGTTCCTTAATTTGGTTAAAAGTTTAAGGCCCCGTTCCGCTTTCTCCTAAAACCTTCTTTTTCAAAAAGAGAGTAATTTTAAACTCAAATATAACGAAAATGAAAAATAATTTTTTAATTTTTTTTTGCACCTTTTAAAAGATCTCAATGAGATCTATCAAACAAGATCCATATTGGTAGGAAAATTATTTACGTAAACACATAATTTCTGAGCTTGAAATTACCTTTTTTTTCCAAAACCTTACTTTTCCAAAAACTAGAACGGCCTCTAACTAAAACATAATTTGACACTGTAAGAGCATCTCCACTTCTTACTTAAATATTGACTTAAACTTAAATTTGATTAAAAATAACCCAAAACTCTTCTTCACTCCTTATCCAAACCAATATCAAATTTGAGTTTTATTAAAATTTATACTCAAATTTGGTTTAAACTCTAACCGTTACTCAAATTTTTAAAGGCAAATTTCACATTTGTAAATTTACAATAGTGCCATTAATGAAATTTTTACCCAAATTTGTGCATATTTGTGATTCGATTTGAATTTATCCATTGAAACACACACTACCAAATCAAATTTTTACCCGAATTTTTACGCAAATTTAAGTAAAAACCTGGGTAAGGAGCGGAGATTCTCTAATAATGAATTTTGTGAGTAAAGAATTGAAACATTTTAATTAGATTTTGTTTCGGAGTTAAAAGTAAACTCCGAAGATAATCAATCCGAAGACTCAAAAACCCACCCGCGAAATTAATCTCAACCGACCAAAAGCCGACAGGCTCTCTCTCTCTCTCTCTCTCTCTCTCTCTCTCTGTTGTTGTTCATGGCTAATTTAGATGCTTAAATAGTTAAATATAGTAACATCTTGTGGGAGCTAGAAATAAAACTATTAACCATCAAGGTGCCCTTCCTCCTAGCATTTTTGTGGGGGGCCTAAACTGGCGGCGGCTTCTGCCCTGGGCCGGCCCTGATTGTAGTTACAGTTTGATCACACCTGAATGTAGTTACAGACTTACAATTTGATTACATGAGCAAGTAATGAATTCTGAATCGAAACTGGTTCTTTATTGAATCTGGATTCTGGGGTATTTTGACTGCTGTGAAGAATTGTGCGCCTGTTTCTTTGTTTGCCGAATTCTTTTATCTTGTGTTGGGCAGATGCAATTTTAGGTAACTCATAAACAAACAAGTGGTAGAGAGAGATGCAGAAATTGGGAGAATTCAAGCTGCCCAACTTCTTCAACTACCCGCCGTACTTCACGTAATTTGTTGCTCTCTTTTGCTTGATAGGTCATTGATTATTTTTTTTAGTTCAAGATACTTGCTGCACCCTGCATACTTACGGGCAATTAGGTTCATGAAAGACCCACCGGAGACGTACATTGTAGGATCGACATCAGTGCATATTTTTGTAGAAACGGGTTTATTTCCGTATGTTATGGTAATTGCTCACTGGAAAAGCCAAAAATAAAGGGTGTGTTGGAAATTGTCTGAATTTGTTGGAACATTGGGTGTGTATTTGTAAAACATTGAGTTTTTCACTAGTCCCACATTGCCTAGCCACAAGACTTCTATCTACTTTAAATGAGTTTACACACAAATGAGTTTGTGAACAAGGAACCAAAGGGAGGTCTCGCGCGCTCAGGAAAATGGGCGGCAATTTGGAAAACTGATTCGAAAACTAGTTAACCGGGTGCGCGTCACGAGTTATACGCGCAGGGAGGGGTGCAAATCCGGGATTTGAGCCTCGCGCACGTACTAGTAAGGCCCACGTTTTTGCTGAAAAAATTTTTGAAACACGTTTTTATTGTTACAGAATTTTCAGTCAATCAAATCTTTTTCAAAATAGGAAACTGAAAATTGTTACTGATTAATCAAAGCAATTTGATTAAGAAAAACGTGTTTAAAACGTGTGCTAAATTAAAGGAATGTGATTTGATTTGATTTTGGCTGATTAAGGAAAACGTTTTAAAAACGTGTGCTGAATCAAATTAATCCGATTTGATTTGATTTTTTGTTTCCAAAAAATCAAGTCCAGCCCTCGCCTATATAAACAGCATTTCGGAATTGGTTTTATACACAGAAAACAATCATCTCTATTCCTCACTAAAACCTTTTCTGTTGAGTTCGAGCAATAGGTAGAATTGTGTTTTGTTTTCGGTTTTCTTCTGTGCAGAGAGGGCCGAGCAGAGGTGGTGAATTCTGGGCTGTTTTATCCTGGGGACGGCGGGGCATTTACGAACTGCTTGCACAATCTGGGCAGAGCCGCGAAACGTCTTAAAGAGAGCGACCTAGTCCGCGACTCAACCCAGCTGGTGTTCTACAATTTGGTATTCTGTTTTTTCAATAACAGAATTCGAGGTAATACGTTCTTGTTTTATAGCAGTTAATCCAACAATTTTAAGACGTTCCAATCTGCCATGGATTCTGAAAACAAGATCTCTGTTACCACTACTGATATCAACAAACCTTTTCGCTTTGAGGGGCTGCATTTTAAACGTTGGAAGCAAAAGATGTTTTTCTTTCTGACTACTCAAAAACTTGCTGGTTGTTGTGATTCTCTGAAACCTGTTGCTGCTAACCCTCCTACTACTGAAAACACTAAGGCGATAGAAAAATGGACCAATGATGATTTTTTGTGCAAGAACTTCATTCTGAATGCTTTGACTGATGACCTTTATGATTATTATTCCAATTTCAACACTGCTAAAGAACTTTGGGATGCCCTCCAGAAAAAGTATGATACCGAAGAGGCTGGAACTAAGAAATATGCTGTTAGTCGCTACTTGAAGTTTTCTATGATTGATGAAAAATCCGTGGTTTCCCAGGCACACGATTTACAGAAAGTTGCACATGAAATTCTTTCTGAGGGCATGTCTATTTGTGAACAATTTCAGGTTGCTGTTCTTATTGATAAACTGCCTCCTAGTTGGAAAGACTTTAAAAAGGATCTCCGTCACAAGTCAAAAGATTTTTCAATGGAAAGCTTGATTGTTCGGCTCCGTATTGAGGAGGAGGCTCGGAAACAAGATCAGAAGGATGAGGTTCTCTTTGTTGCAAACAAAAAGAACCATAGTTCGGCTGCGCTCAAGCCGAAAGGAGGAATTGGGAAGCCAAATCAGAACCAGAACCGGAACGGAAGACTGAATCAGAACAAGAAGTTACCCCCTTCTGGAGGCCAGGCTCGAAACACGGACTCTGTCCAATTTGTGTGTTACAATTGTAACAAGCCTGGCCATATGGCAAGAAATTGCAAGAACCCCAGGCGTCGTGCTCCACAGGCGAACCTGGTGGATGGAGAACCACTAGTGGCTATGATATCAGAGGTTAATCTGATAAGTGGTTCAGAAGGGTGGTGGATAGACACTGGCGCTTCTCGCCATGTCTGTTATGATCGCTCCTTGTTCAAAAAGTATTCTGAGGCTGATGATAAGAAAGTGTTGTTGGGTGACTCCCACACCACTAAGGTTCTTGGTACTGGTGAGGTTGATCTCAAGTTCACTTCTGGAAGGACTGTCACTCTGAAGGAAGTCCTGCACACTCCAGAAATGAGGAAGAATCTTGTATCCGGCTACCTCCTCAATAAGGCTGGATTTACCCAGACTATAGGAGCAGATCAGTATACTCTTACTAAAAATGGCATGTTTGTTGGAAAGGGTTATGCATCTGATGGCATGTTTAAACTTACTATTGATATGAATAAAAGTGCATCTTCTTCTTACATTGTTTGTTCTGTTAATATGTGGCATGCTAGACTTTGTCATGTTAACAAGAAACTGATTAAGAATATGAGCAACTTAGGTTTTATCCCTAATATTTCCTTAAATGATTTTGAAAAATGTGAATCATGTAGCAAGGCTAAGATCACAAAGAAACCTCATAAATCAACTTTTAAGGAAACCGAATTGCTAGATTTGATCCATTCTGATATGTGTGAATTAGATGGAGTTCTAACTAGAAATGGACATCGATACTTTATCACGTTTATTGACGATCATTCGAATTACACCTCTGTGTATTTAATGAAGCATAAGAGTGAAGCATTTGATATGTTTAAAATCTTTCTCAATGAGGTTGAGAACCAGTTTAATAGAAAGATTAAAAGACTTCGTAGTGATAGAGGCACTGAGTATGATTCGAATGAATTCATTGCTTTTTATAACTCTACTGGTATAATACATGAGAAAACTGCTCCATATTCACCCGAAATGAATGGAAAGGCTGAACGCAAGAATCGAACTTTGTGTGAACTTGTAGTTGCGATTATGCTTAGTTCGGGTGCAGCTTCACATTGGTGGGGTGAAATTTTATTGACTGTATGTTATGTGCTGAATAGAATTCCTAATTCTAAGTCTTTGGTTTCACCTTATGAATTGTGGAAAAACAAGAAGCCCAATGTGTCATATTTTAAAGTTTGGGGCTGTTTAGCATATGTTCGTATTCCTGACCCGAAAAGGTCAAAACTTGCAAGTAGAGCTTATGAATGAGTTTTTATTGGTTATGCTGTGAATAGTAAAGCATATAAATTCTTCGATATTAACAATAGGGTGATCGTAGAATCTATAGATGCTGATTTTTATGAAGAAAAGTTCCCTTTTAAATCAAGAAATAGTGGGGGCGCTGAATCTAGCAGTAGTGTGCCTAGATTAGAAGAACCTAGAAACGAGAACTCTAGGGACACTGATAATGAACCAAGGAGGAGCAAGAGAGCTCGTATTGCTAAGGACTTTGGTCCTGACTTTGCATTCTCTTTAGAAGAGGACCCCACTACTGTTAATGAGGCATTGACTTCCCCAGACTCTGATTTTTGGCAAGAAGCCATAAATGATGAAATGGACTCGTTGGAGTCCAATAGAACTTGGAAATTAGTAGACCTACCACAGGGCTGCAAAGCTATAGGTTGCAAATGGGTGCTTAAAAAGAAATTGAAACCTGATGGTTCTGTGGATAAATATAAAGCTAGACTCGTAGCTAAGGGATATAGACAAAGGGAGAACATAGATTTTTTCGATACCTATTCTCCTGTGACAAGGATTACTTCTATCCGAGTCTTGATTGCCATAGCTGCTGTTCACAACTTAGTTGTACATCAAATGGATGTTAAAACTGCTTTCTTAAATGGAGACTTAGAAGAAGAGATTTATATGGATCAACCTGAGGGATTTGTTGTCCATGGTCAAGAACACAAGGTGTGTAGATTAGTTAAATCTCTTTATGGCCTTAAACAAGCTCCAAAGCAGTGGCATGAAAAATTTGACAGTCTAGTTGTTTCAAATGGTTTCAAAGTCAATGAGAGTGATAAATGCATATATTACAAGTCTGATAATCATGCATGCACCATTATCTGTTTGTATGTGGATGACCTTCTGATATTTGGTTCAAGCCTATCTGTTGTGAATGAAACCAAATTATTGCTTAGCCAAAATTTTGACATGAAGGATTTGGGTGAGGCTAGTGTAATCCTCGGAGTTAAAGTTACTAAATCTGCAAATGGAATTTCTCTTGATCAATCACATTATATTGAAAAGATCTTGAAGAAATACAACTACTTTGACTGTAAACCTGCTTGCACTCCTTTTGATCCTAGCATTAAATTGTTTAAGAACACTGGAGATAGTGTTAGACAATCTGAGTATGCTAGAATTATTGGTAGTCTTCGTTATGCTTGTGATTGTACGAGACCAGATATTGCTTATGCAGTGGGGGTATTATGCAGGTTTACTAGCAGGCCAGGGATGGAGCATTGGTTTGCTATTGAGAGGCTCATGCGGTATCTGAAAAGAACCATGAACCTTGGATTACACTATCAAAAGTTTCCCGCTGTTCTAGAGGGATACAGTGATGCTGATTGGAACACCCTTTCAGATGACTCCAAAGCAACTAGTGGGTATGTGTTCAATATAGCAGGAGGTGCAGTCTCTTGGAAGTCCAAGAAACAAACAATTTTGGCGCAATCCACTATGGAGTCTGAGATGATAGCGCTAGCTGTGGCTAGTGAAGAGGCAGCTTGGTTGAGAAACCTCCTGTCAGAGATTCCTTTTTGGGAAAAACTGATACCGGCCATACTAATCCATTGCGATAGTACCGCGGCTATTGCAAAAGTTCAGAATCGTTTTTACAACGATAAGAAACGACAAATACGTCGTAAGCACAACACAATTAGAGAGTTGCTTACTAAAGGGGCTGTTAGAGTGGATTATGTACGGTCAGCTGAGAACTTGGCTGATCCTTTGACGAAAGGATTAGCTCGAGAGAAGGTGTGGGACACCTCGAAAGGGATGGGGCTAAAGCCCATTGAGAAATGAGTCACTTGTGATGGATACCCAACCTATAGACTGGAGATCCCAAGAAATAGGTTCAAAGGGATAAACGAGTCACATGGTGATACGGTAAGAATCATGCTACGAGGAGTTACACTCCAAGTCCATCCCTAAGAAGCATGACATCCTGTAGCGAAAGAGGTTGTGTTACCTATAACACTTAATGAGTTCTATAGCTCTATGTGGAGTGGAGTACCTAGACTACAGGAGTACTCTTGATAGACTCACCTATATGAATGTTGAAGTGTGGCCGCTTCTTGGGAGAATTTGGGCAAATTCTCTAGGTCATTCATGAAACTGGGATATAAGCACATGGCCGTAAAGTGCTGGCTTTAAACATTACACATTAGTAGAGTTGTGTGTGTAGTGCTCTCAGACTTAGAGTTCAAGATCACAAGTCACTCTAGTTATTATCTGAAGCACTATCACTATGTAACGGTTCAAGTCGAAAGACACCTTTACTTATGCACAACTTTATACCTTTGCTCGAATATTTTGTTTTAAAAATACAAGTGGGGGATTGTTGGAACATTGGGTGTGTATTTGTAAAACATTGAGTTTTTCACTAGTCCCACATTGCCTAGCCACAAGACTTCTATCTACTTTAAATGAGTTTACACACAAATGAGTTTGTGAACAAGGAACCAAAGGGAGGTCTCGCGCGCTCAGGAAAATGGGCGGCAATTTGGAAAACTGATTCGAAAACTAGTTAACCGGGTGCGCGTCACGAGTTATACGCGCAGGGAGGGGTGCACATCCGGGATTTGAGCCTCGCGCACGTACTAGTAAGGCCCACGTTTTTGCTGAAAAAATTTTTGAAACACGTTTTTATTGTTACAGAATTTTCAGTCAATCAAATCTTTTTCAAAATAGGAAACTGAAAATTGTTACTGATTAATCAAAGCAATTTGATTAAGAAAAACGTGTTTAAAACGTGTGCTAAATTAAAGGAATGTGATTTGATTTGATTTTGGCTGATTAAGGAAAACGTTTTAAAAACGTGTGCTGAATCAAATTAATCCGATTTGATTTGATTTTTTGTTTCCAAAAAATCAAGTCCAGCCCTCGCCTATATAAACAGCATTTCGGAATTGGTTTTATACACAGAAAACAATCATCTCTCTTCCTCACTAAAACCTTTTCTGTTGAGTTCGAGCAATAGGTAGAATTGTGTTTTGTTTTCGGTTTTCTTCTGTGCAGAGAGGGCCGAGCAGAGGTGATGAATTCTGGGCTGTTTTATCCTGGGGACGGCGGGGCATTTACGAACTGCTTGCACAATCTGGGCAGAGCCGCGAAACGTCTTAAAGAGAGCGACCTAGTCCGCGACTCAACCCAGCTGGTGTTCTACAATTTGGTATTCTGTTTTTTCAATAACAGAATTCGAGGTAATACGTTCTTGTTTTATAGCAGTTAATCCAACAGAATTTGAATCATGATGTTGATATTTATAACGAATATTAGTTTGTATATGGTATTGCCTTCATCTAGAGACGACATAGCTTGTACCCTGTGGCACTTAGTTTCTAAGTTTTTTCTTGTTCTTCCCCCTGGTGGTAGGGGTGTTTTCATACTGCTGAGAGCATCTTCAATGGAATCACAAAACTTGACTCCTAAAATGATAAAGGTTGGCCTAATATTTTGTGTTGCGTGTGCGCTAATTAAGTGCATGGATGAGTGATCTAATGGAATAGCTTTAGTGTTTGTTGAGGTTTACGCAAATACAGAACAAATGTATTACTGTATATACATAAAGTAAAGTTGTCCCCACTCTCTTTCTCCCTTCCACGCTCCCTCTTTTCTTCTCTCCCTCCCTTTTGGCTTTTGAATAGATTGCTAGATTTAATAAACCACTTTGGAGCCAAGCTTGAGTGCCTACCTAAGGAGTCAATTTAGAGAGCCCATTGGAGCAGTAAAAAAAAAGTGCGTTTCTCAAATGATTGATGAGAGCCTCATTTGGGAGCCGTTTTATGATTTCATTGGAGATGCTCTGATTGGAGAGGACCAATCCATGTAGTTGGCCCCAGGTTCATGGGATTTGGGCATGTTGAGTTCAAAAGGGTGTGGTCCAATTAGAATCAGCTTGTTTGAATCAATGTCGATAGATATCTAGTTGATATTTTGCCGGTTCTTTCTACTTGTTACGAGGAAAGCATTAATCTTTTGCACTTTTGACCAAGTTCCTTCAAGAATGTGCCTTTTTTGACGGCCTTGGCTGGGTGAATTTAATGAATCAATTTCCAAAGCTATTGTCCTTACTAGCTTGCCCTATGATTCTTCACCATGAGGGAAAGATATGAACTCTGTTGGTATGGCAAGAATCCAAGTTTCATCCTTCGAGTATCGATTGAAAGTGACTACGTAGCAATGATTTATTTTTTACCAAGTGACCAGTGACTTTATCTAAGGCTGGAAACCAAGCCTAATGACCCAACCTATTGAATTGAGTATGTTCATATCCTTTTGTAAATCAATAGTCCGTTAGGGAGTTTTCAAACATGAATTTCACTCTTGTTCACATAATAAGCTGGAAGAATTGGAGCTGCATTGTGAAGTTTTCATGCAAATTCATGGTCCTGTGCTCTAAAAGCGGTCAGAACAGTTTATGCCAGAAAAGCAACGTTCTTGGCTTGTTGGCTCTTCAAGAATTTTGAGGGGCCACCAGATTTCATTCCCATGATTTGAGGTAAGCTGTGTCAATATGAATGAAGAGAAATGCCAAACTAGCAAAACCAACTTATTATGTGCATATATGATGCCAATTGTCAAGTCAGTCAGTATCCTTCTTGTACTCCAATACTAAGCAAGAAGTGTCATAATTTCATTGCCGTAAGAGTGGATACGTGACCTAGAGCTGTAGAGCATCCATTTCTTATAAAATGGATATGTTTGGGTAGTGTAGATAAACGTATCTTTGGGTATTCTAAAACTGAGGAGTATTGGTCTCAGATACCTTTACGACTCCATATGTTGTTGGCTTGTTAGATATTCATTTCCATCTGCACTGTGAGTTTGCATACGTACTCATATAATTGTCTCATGAAGTTTACTCATTTGGAAATTTTCCCTCTTGGAACCTTTCATAATGAAAATTGGTTTCTTATCAAAAATAATAGTAATGAAAATTGGTCATTTGCATTCCTTCTTCTGTCTTTGTATAGCTTGCAGCCAGTAAAGGACACGCGGGAGAAGCAGATTCAACTTTGGAAGGGGCTGATACTTGATTACTGTAAAACCGAAAAGATTTTTATAGTTGAACCAGAAGGATTTCCTCTGTTTACAAATTCTGGAATTGAAAGTAATCCTTTCTCCTTGTTACTATTTCTACTTTCTCTTCTTTGGTTTACCTGCTTATTTCATGCAATCATAACAAATTTCTGATTGTTCTCTAAACGCAAATGAGTTCTGTTTTATAACCTGAGTATAATACCGCTGCATGGGGCTTTTTAAGGCAAATTACAAGTGTAAAACGGAGATATTTCTTTGTCGCCATCTATCTGGCATGAAGAGAACTTAATTGAGAAGTTATTATGCATGAACGTGGGTGGTTATTTTTATATTCCACCCCATTCCTTGATGGAGGCCTCAGGATTCTGCTCAGCTCAACTGTTGTGGGGATTGTGGTGAACTAGGTTGGTTTCAGATGATAGGTATAATATATTCTTCACGTGTCCAGGCTTGTTCTGAAGCTGCAAGTTTTGTCAAATTTAAGATACAGAAAAAGGTGTATATGTTGTCCACTGATCTACTTACTATGGAGAGGTAAAAACTGAAAGAGTTGTACTGTTAAATCACTAGGAAGACAGGATGATAACATTCAATCATTTGGGTAAAATGAAGTTTTATAGTACAAATAACATTCTGAAGGTGAATGATTTTAACTACACGTTACACTCCTGTGCTAATCGATTCTGTTTTCTCTACCATTCAAATTTCAAGAGTAGTTGGATTAATGTGTGCATTTTGGTTTGTAAATTACATGAGGAAAAACTATGTTTCCTCACCTGCTGCTGAATTTTGACTTCGTTGTGGCAATTCAGGGTCTCTAAGCCATGAAGCTAGGGAAGTATTTCTCTCAACCTTAGTTTCCGAAGGTTTGTTCACGTCCCCAAGATTTCCTATTTTAATGCCTTATTGAAGTTGACCATCCTCCTCTTGCATGTAAACGTAGGGTTTTGTTTGTTAAATTTTGGTTTGACTTTACAGGACGTGCAGAATGGATGGACAAGGGACATAGGAAATGTCTTATCCTCTGGCACCGCATTCAAGAATGGGCTGATTTAATTTTACGCTTTGTGAGTAGCTTTTTGATCTTGATTAGAACCTGTTTTTCATTGATGTGTACTTGCTACATCAGTGATTTGCTTATTATTAATGTTACTTGATAGCACTGGATTAGGTGAAAGATAATGGCTTGGAAGATAGTGTAATGACAGTTGAGGAAATTCGTTCAGGGACTGAATCCCGTGGCACAGGTGAGCTGTAAACCTAAACTTTCCTCTTAAACCCCTTTTTGCTTATTATTGCTGTGAAGGTAATACAGCCCCTATTAAAACGAGTTAATCAGCAGCTGTCCGAAAATAACATCCCAGAAGAACACCAAAAAGAAAAATGACAAGAATCTTTGTTTCAGTCACAATCCACTTGGAAATAAGATTCTGGATGCTGATAATACATTCAGGCGGCCTTTTGGATCTTCGATTGAAGGAGTGATTTGTAGAGGCAAAGAAAAAGAGTGGAAGAAGGTTTTCACACAAACCAGATATTGATACAAAAGGAAAAACTTGTATCAATAAGAATGGGAGGACTTCTTGTGGTGCATCCCTAAAAACTTGTTGGTCAAACAGACCAATTTGATCGAAAAGGGAAACTTGTGCCAATAGGAATGGGAGGACTTCTTGTGGTGCATCCATAAAAACTTGTAGGTTATGGACCAATCAAATCATTTTCCATTTTGTTTCTGGCTTTATACGTGTCTCTGAACTGCCATAGTTCACTAAAAGAGAGATACTGACTGCAATATTTCTTTTAGTGATGCACTTATGCCTGATTTAATAAAGATAGAGTTAAGCAAAAAAATTCTAGATTATTGTAAGTGATGCACTTTGCCGTAGTCCCCCAAGATGATAAATTGCTTTCATTGTCATAAGATTATTTACAATGATTACTCAAATCATCTTATGAAAATGGCCCTTTACACATGATTACTCATGAAGTGTATGGCTTTATTTTTAGCTGGCAGCTGTTGGCTTCTTGTTGACCAAAATTTCATACCTCATCTTTTGCCTAATAATCGGATCTTAAGTAGTGTTAATTAATTAGGTATTACTCATCATTGATGCCATATCTCTCTCTCTCTCTCTCTCTCTCTCTCTCACACACACACACACACACACACACAGAGTTAAGAGGGGTTTGGCAGACGTGGAGTCCGAGCATGGAGTTTCATTTTCCTGAGTATATCTACAACAAAAGGTTTGTATTAAGCATGTCAAATATATCAAAGAAAACTCCAACTCAACTAGAGTAAGGAAAGTATTAGACTAATCATTCTTCATTGGCATTGGTACCTTTCTCTGATATCTCTCTCTTCATTAAATTCATTGGAAAAAGATTGTGGTATTCCATTGTGCTTTCAATGGTGTACTAATCTCTGGATCTCTCTCTCTCTCTCTCTCTCTCTCTCTCTCTCTCTCTCTCTCTATTGTGATGTGCATTAGACCTTCATGGGATTGACCGCATAGTACTAATGCGAGCTTTGAAGCTACTAGAACACAAGGGGAAGCTCGCAATCTTCAAAGGAACTTCAGCTGATGATGAGGGCGTGAAATTTTCCATCTAGTGCTCTCCTCCGTTTCGGTTCAACTAGCGTTGATTCATGTTTGCTCTATGTATACTAGTGTAATTTTTTAGTTGATTATCTTCTCTATACATTATTGTGATTTCGGTTGATGACCGTTGGATCCAATGGAAATAAGTGGCCTAGTTTGTTTGACCAATTCCGTTTTCCTTTATTTCAATGATTAATGGATGGCATCTTTGTGCACGATCGAGTACCCGAGGATAATCCGGGATGCCAATGAAGTAGAAGGCCTTTGGTGACAAGGGTGGAGGAGGAGAGAGCCCAAGAGAGAGTGGCAGTAGAGACCAACAGATCCAAGAAATGTGGTGGTGTCGGTAGGTAGGATATAAGAAATGGCTTAGGGTTGGCTAAGTGCCCATATTTATAGGGGAAACATCCCCTGAGGGTTGCCTGGTTTGAAGACATGCGGTGTCCCCCTAATGGCTTCTCGACTGAGGGCCAACGTTTGAGGTCAGACTTATAATGACTAGGTATCATAGGTCAAAAGTTATTGGGAGCTGAAACGTTCTGGCAGGTGTCACACGGAAGACATTTTAGTTGTTAGACAGAAGGATTTTGCAGCCATGTGAGGTCTGTAGTTAGGTTTGGGGTCTACGGATTAGAGGTTAGTGATATGTGGGGTTTCGTATTATGAGACTTCAGGGGCCGCATGATTGTCTGGTGGTATGTAAGGATAGCAAAATATCAGTTTGAAGTTTCAGTAAGCTGCAGACGGTAGGTTTGATATGGATCTTGATAAAGCCTTCGGTCAGCAGATTTGCCTCTCTGTCTAAGACTGGTCTGAAGTCCAAACCCCCTGGGATGGTTTAGGCCGTCGGACGATCTATTGGACTCAAGCCTCCATTCCACATTACTCCTTCAGTCCCGAGTAACTTGGGCCCTTTCTCTAGCCCAAGTATAAACCACAGTGCCGTGTACCCGCAGCATCTAATGAAAAAACTATTCAAGGCATGCTTGGAAGGGAACTGTCCTCAATTACTAAGAGTAGTAGATGATGTAGCAAGCAATTCTATGACCCTATCGAATCTAAGGGACGTTCAAGCTCTATGTTCGGGTGGTTTTGGAAGGAAACTTTCATTTCATTTATGGCCCTGATCGTGTCGGTGTGAAAGTTTTTGCAACTTGAAAACAGAAACATTTTTGGGTGGAATTCTTCTTGATGAACTGGCTTGTCTCGAGGAATATAGAAAGAACTTTGAATAACGGAACATTCACCTGACTTCAAAATGTGGCATGGGAAATGCTACATACAAAGAAAAAAGACCCTTAAAAGATGATGTCATTGTATGGACCCACTTTTCCAACCAAACTCATTAAAATCTTTTTTTCTTTTTTTCTCGGGCCAGGCCCTCATTCTTTCTCTCCTCTTCTGGCCCTCATTCTCTCTCTCCTCTTCGTGTACAACTTGCAGAGGGAAGGGGGTTTCTGTTTTCCAATTTAATTTTCGCAGCTTTTAATTTCGCCGCTAAACCGGTGACATCACCATCACCGGCGACTCTCACCACCACCACCGGCGACTCCCACCACTCCCACCGGCAGCCACCACCACCACCGGCGACCAACCCTTCACGACACCACAGCACGCGAAAATCGCGACACCAAATTCCATGGTCGCGACGCCAAATTCCATTGTCCCTTTCTCTCTCACTCTCTCTCTCTCTCTCTCTCTCTCTCTCTCTCTCTCTCTGTGTGGGTTGTCGATGACTCTGCAATTTCAGTCGATTCTACCTTAATTTCACTATAACTTGTTGAAACCCAAAAAAAAAAAGGTTTGGGAAATTGGGGATTTTTTGGTTCGAACCCTAATTACTTATTTCTGGTTCCATATTTGACGATTATATATGAAAATTTTCGTCAAGAACAATCTTCAAATGAATATCTTGGTAACTCTGCTATTGATCAAATTATCTCGGCAGGCATCATTTGCGATGTTCATTTTAGGAACATAAAGGGTACCTCGGGTTGAAATGTTGCGGTGCTTTATTGCAGCAGTGCAATCCCTTCTGAAGGCATTGAGTTGGCCGACATAGATCTCACCCTCAGTCCCTATGCTCCGAAGAAGTTTCCTTTGTGACACGCAATGCTAAAACATTCAGCAGGGGAAGCAAAATCCCCCGCCTTGCCGATAGATTCTCATTCAATGGAACTGTGCAATGTTGGATACAATGATGCGTTGAACAGAGACCTGTTGCACTTTAAAACAAAGTGCCTATGTAGTAGGAATGTTGTATTAAGAATTCCAGATTCGTTCTTTCAATGAAATATGAATTCCAGATTCTTTCTTAAATCTGAAAGATTAATAAACTTGATTCTCAAACTACATATTAAAAAAATATGAGACCTTGTGTAGTGTGGATCCTATTTGACCAGAATGGAAGGCAATATTTTATTTCATATGTTCAGGAGGGAAAATATGAAACTTAGTGTGGTCTCTAGCTGTATAGGAGGGGAAAATAATAATCAATCTTCACCGAATGAATAGAACAAGAAAAAGTAACTATTTTTTGGTATCTTTTTTTTTTTAACCTTTCGAAACATTTTATTTAGGATTGATCATTGTTGTTTTTTTAATTTTGTGACTTTCGTCAACACGAATGATTAATTCAAAGAATATAATGCATATCTAACAATAATTCAAAAGAGATGAACAAAACACACAAATTGAAAAATACAAAAAAATAAGTTAGGGATAATGCCTTATTCTCTTCACTTTTTAAAAAGAATTTTTCAAAAAATACCTATAGATTCCCCCTACTTACAATATTTCTCTCTATTTATTATCCCTACAATTTTTCAAAATTTTTTTCAAAAATCAAACCAAACACAGCATAAATGTATTGATACACACCAGAGTTTGCCGTCGTGGATCAAGAGATTTTTGATCAAGGCATGTGAGTGCAAGAGGTAATTTAGAGTAGAATAAGGGCTGTTTTGGAGCCCTGTTTAGCGCCAAAATGGAAGTATTTTGAAAATGATAAAAGTCAGATGGCCCCCCTCCCCTTTTGGAGGGTTTACACTTTACACGAAGAGGAGAGAGAGAGCATGAGGGCCTGGCCCGAGAATTAAAAAAAAAAAGATTTTAATATGTTTGGTTGGAAAAGTGGGGCCCATACAATGACATCATCCTTTAAGGGTCTTTTAAGGGTCTTTTTTCTTTGTATGTAGCATTTCCCATGTGGCATATACCCAAAGTTTTGATTCAAAGCAAGAATCTTCTCTAATCAAGAATCTTGCCCTCAAATGCCAATGGAATGGAACCTCTAACTAGTTACCAGGAACCAATTCGAGTTTGGATCTTGACAATTCGAATTTGGATCTTGACATGTCGGTGGTTTTTAACCGTAGGCATAGCTTTCTTTTTTGAACAGAAGAAACTTTTCATTACTAAGAGCAAACCCACAACAGGTACAAGAACCGGATCCGGAGCCCTCGGTTGGGTAGAGACCACAACTTACGGGTTATCCAAAAGGACCGGGTGAACTGGATCCAAAAGGACCGAGTGAGCAAGCCCTCAAGGGGCGATAATTCCGCGCAGGGACAAAAAAATAAACTGACAAAGCAAGCGACCACTCGAACCCCGCTAATCAGACGCCACTGATCGCCGCAAGCTGCAAATCTCGCCAACGAATTCCAAAGAAATACGCCGGCAGCAAAAGGCACAGATTTGTAACTACGAGAGGACCAAGGAAGCGCTAAAGCAGAAAGAGGGCTGTCCTGCGCAAGATCGCTGGCCACCAAAACCTCGACCGTAGGCATAGCTTGCCATGAGCTTGGTGGGTTCATCATTAATAGGAGCCGACACAGCATCAGTGTGCCGCACACTCAATTCCAACAGTACCATGTATCTAAAGGTCTAAACAAGAGTATTGATAGAGCTAATTTATCCTACTGGGATACTCCTAATAACAAAACTCAGAAGCAATGTTCTGTTGCACATTGGTGGCATCCCCTTGATGCCTTTTTATTCAGTAAAAAATCTTATTGCTTATTATTATTATTATTTTGCAACAAATGCTGTCAATATTATCTTTACATTACATAAGCAGTAAACCTGAAGTATAAATAATCAAATCACGTTACAAGGATCGCCTCTCTAACTAATGACTAATCTCTCTCAAAACACTAAGTAAAACCAAATGCTGCCAACAAAGCCTACGGGAAACTGATTTTTGTGTATTCGAAAGTGAAGCAAGAAAAAAGAGAGCCCGGGGAAAGCCTCATCAAACACCAAGCGCACGGACAATTGAGTCTTCACTCGAAAGATGGACCGAGGCATTCATCGACCATATGTACAAGGTTAGGATTCTCCAAAGCGGCTGCCACCCGTTCTTTATCGTTCTACTGTTTATTTACTGCCTGCAAAAAGCAGGAACAACATATGTCATAAAAAGGAGGACGACAGCATTCAGAGACTGAGAGCATGCTAAATTCACAATCAACTGCTAAGCTAGCATTTCAATATTTCCATTGAAGTTAATAGAACTCATACCAGTATCCAAAGCTCAAAGAAAGATTGTACGGGCTTAATGAGCTTTATAATCTAGAGATGGAGGTTTAGAGTCTTTAGACTGAGTTATTTTTTGTTTGTTATTTTTTTAAGTTTATGACAAGTTGAAGCTGTGTCCAGAAGGCAATTGATGTCTGGTCCAAACTCTTAACTTGAAACGGTGCTATTCATATCTCTGGACGTGTACCTCAGAGATGCGCGCGCGCGAGAGAGAGAGAGAGAGAGAGACCTGCAGCTTCGGTCGCATGAGTTCCAGGCGCTACCCTGATATCCACCTGGAAGAATAACAAGCCAGAAAGCAAAAACAAAGGGAACCCAAAACTGAATGTCTGAATGCTATCTCAAAGTTGTGAAATTTATCCGAACCACCCAATGTTGGAAGTACAACAGTAATTCAGCTTTAGATGATTTAGAGGTATCAGTTCCAGATTCAATCAAAGTGAGACGTGCCACTTGGTTACAAATACATAGAAAGATAAGGAGCTATTGTCTATCAATTTCTAGGATGGAGCTTGAGTAGAAAGTATTGAATCATTTCTCAGGGGCAAGGTAGCATGACCCCAACGGTGATGAAATGAAACCAATATGTTTATTGTTACCAAAAAGGACTACAAAGTAACTTTGGTAATCCTGTTTAAAAAGTGTCTAGAAACCCCATTATATTGGTACTATTCCTCTCAAAGCTATAAAATCCTACGCTTTGTGATAACCTCCTTTGTGGAAAAATGCAATCTTATGCATCCAATATCTACAATGTCCAGGAATGTGGATTTTAAGGTTTCAACAAAACAACCTGCAAGTAATGAGCAATGAACTCGTTCTGCAAAGTCTAATGCTTTGTTTGGTTTGTGATTTGAGGAGTGTTTTTTGGATAATGAGTGGAGAGAGAAATTAAAGTAATAATTGGAGAGAGAGGTAAAAAGTGGAGAGAGATAGAGTGAGAAATGAGAGTAATGATTGAAAAGTTAGAGAAAGAAATGAGAGTAATGATTGAGTTGAGAAATATTTTTTCGAGTAGAGTAGTGAAGTGAACAAGGCATAAGCCAACAACCAAAGAAAGTCATTCATCTAAAACAAGCACAAGTTGGGAAATGTTTTAGTGACTTATGACATCAAACACCGTGTAATTCAACACTGAAGCAGAAATGTGAGAGAGAAACGGTCTAAAACATTCCATATTGACCTGAAGATCCATGTACACCGAAATCACAAGCGAAAAAAGTTCCAACACAAAACATAAAGCTGAGACACTTCAATTACAGCACAGAAAAACATTGCAACAAGCAAACTCGAATAATTTTAGAAAAAGTAGTTTGAGGAGTTATATAGCCCACACATAGGAGACTTCATCAGTAACATGGCTAGTCTTTTGAATGCTATCAGAAGATTGCTGAAATTCAACTGTTGCTATATTAACAAAGAGGCGGTATGTAGTCAACCAAGCTAACCACAAGATAAAGGAGACACCTTAAAACCCGAAGGCAGGCTGCGCATGAGTTTTACACGCAAGCAGAGGCCAATCACCGATGCCATACTGCAATGCTCAACTGTTGGAGTGAATGTCACCCTGAATCATAGAACCATCTTTAGTTTAGATTACAGAAGAGTGAGTCCCAGTATGAGAATAGAAAATTCCAGCAATACAGGGGAATTCTCAATACCTGACATTGTTACACTTAGCTAGTCCAATTGCATCTTCTGTAATTACTTTCAGCTCTTCCAAGGAATAAGGATGCTCGGGATCTTTAATGTCTCTAAGATGATGTAAGAAAGTTAAGAAAAGGACTGAATTTGCACAACCACGAAGTTCCCTTGTCTCCTAATACTGTCGAAGAGGGGGTGTGCAGATTTCAATTGTGTTCCGTAGTTTATATGTTACATTTGCCCCCATTTAGTTTGCCCCCATTTAGTTTATACTGTCGAAGAGGGGGTGTGCATATCCATCCACATCAGCAGGTGTAATTCTAACTCGACGCTCCTTCTTTTCATACACAGTGGGATTGGCATTGATTAATTCAGAAACCATTTTTCCTCAATCAGCCTGTGGCAGTATGCATAAATATCACATTAGTCATTCCAACTGTGGCTCATGCCCAGAGTCAAGCCAAATAAAAATAGAGCACTGGCGACAATTAGTCATACTCTAATTTGTCAAAGAAAACGAAGGCAATTAATCAGAAGATGACATTCACATTCGATTCCAGATCCAATATTTCCCATTGCATAACTGCTGCAACAAACCATCTTTTACAGTAGAACATTGGATGCATGATCACCCGACGGAAGATTGCACATCTCCAACTAAACGAGAAATTAAAAAGTGCAGTACATTTTCTTTTTGATCCGCAAAAAGCTGCAGTATAAGGAATAGCAAAAACTGTAATCATTCATTACCATGATCGACAATTCAACAGCTGCAATATATTGCTTCTTTTCTATTTTTTTTCCTCAATGTCTAATCATTCTGAAGTCCGCTATTTGTCGGATGGAATTAATTACTATCATTTTCGATAATCGACCTACCTATATTGCTGAACAACTTTGAACCGCAGTTAATTCCAACTGCGAAATCCTTACATCGACACTTACAAAAGACTGAAATCATGTGTCCGAGTACAGCAACCGCCAACTGGGGTTACAAAACGTGAAGTTCCTATCATGGTTGAAATATATCAATTTGGGGTACTGTAAGACATTCATTAGAGCAAATAAAATCATTTGTTCTTCACAAAAAGAATACTATCCGACAAGCCAGGGCCTGCCGTGCTGGGCAGAGGCCTGGAACCACCGCTCCAGGCTTAGAGGAAGGGTCCCTAAATTTTTAATACTCCGTACTTCTTTCCAACAATAACATGTTTAAGCACCCACGGAAAACGACAAACAGAAAGACACCACGAACACACACACACAGAGGTGCCTGTTGGTGTGGTTGCCGGAGCCGCAGATCGTGGCCGGAGCTGCTGAGCTTTGGGGTGGTGGTGTTGGTGAACCGATCGAGTCCTGCTCCTCTCCAACAGAGAATTGGAGGATCCTTCGATTCCAATTCAATGATCAATATTGGAGTATCTAGTAACTCAAGTTTCAAAGCTGATATGGTATTTTACGGGAACCCAATTATTTCCCAAATAATTGGAAAAAATTACATAACAAAATATTTCTCAATTACATAAGCAAATATTTTTCAATTACATAAGCATCTTCCCTTCCCCTTTTTTCAACGGCGAAAAAAATTAATTAATTTTTTTAAATGGCGTCTTCTCTCCCCGTTAAACCTAACCTGCCTCTGAAAAACTTTTTTTTTTTATATATATAGCTTATGAGAATTTTTTCCACCAATATCATGTAGCTCATGAGAATTTTTTACTAATATTATATCAGTAATTTTTTTCCTTTCAGCATGGTTTTTTTGGCTGATATTATCTTATTACGTAGCTCATGAGATTTTTTTTTTACTGATGCTAGTGTATTTCTACGTGTGCTCTGAATTGTGTTGTGTGCTCATTGATGTAGTTGTTCTTGTACGTAAGAAAGTTGAAATTAAGATTGAGTTATAGAAATTAGAAAGAAATTGTACGAGTAATTAATAGAACGTAAGATAATTTTTACTGAAAAAATATTTTAGAAGAAATGCAAAATGAGTTCTTTGATTGACACTGTGAATCTGATAGTTCTTTGAATCTGCACCTGTTATTAAAGTTACGATATAAAATTTTACTAATGTTTGGAATTTGGTAAATTGGTGCTTGGAATGTGATAATTAGGGAATATTTGGGGAGTAATTGGGTACCTGCAGAATACCAGATAAGTTTTGGGACTGGAGATATTAGGATTATCCTGACCATTGAATTGAAATTGGAGCAGCTGGACTCGAACCGATCGTTCGGTATACTACTAGTAAAAACAATACTAAAATTATACCTTATATTCCTAATGTATACAATATTTATAGATATATCCCCGAAGTATTATTAATTACATTAGATTCGCAAGCTTAATCAAGCCGAATACTATTATGCATAGGTTCGGATCATTTATTGAACAAGCTTAAATTGAGATTCAGGTTTAGTTCATTTAAAAGGTGAATCAAACTCAAACGAGTCCTTATCGAATCGAGTCTCGAATATTTTGTGAATGACTCAATTCATTTACCTCCCTAGTGGTGGATAAAGACGAAGATGAAAAGGAAAAGTTCTATTGGTAAAACATTAATGCTACACACAGCAAAAGTGCACAGATTTTGTGCAAAGATTTGTTGTGGGACCCATTACGGGTTCCACACAAATAATTCGAATCGTTTATTTAATGTAAAACATTTTTTAAAGAGTCCCCAAGGAAAATTGGCTCAATTCAATACTTAGAGATGCTCAATTTAATTATTTAACTTTTCATTCGAATATTAGGATAATGAAACGTTAAATGATTAAATCGAGTATCTATAGGTATTAGGATTAAACTTATTCATAGCGGAGACATTGAAAAAAATATTTTACATTTAATTAATGGCTTGAATCATTTGTGTGGAACCCAAAATAAGTCCCCTACACTGATCTGTGCATGATTTATGTAGGAATTATCTGTGTTAAGAGATTTATTGTTGGTAAAAATAGATATAACACCCTCTATTATTTTCTTATTTTCTCTCTTTATTTTGTCCATTGAAACGACGTGATGAGAAATTACACTCCTTTTCTTTTCTTTCTTTGTTAATAAAGGATAAGGAAATCACACCATCTTCTTTTCTTTTCTTTTCTTGCCTAACCGTGCTAATGACACAAACTATTGTGAATAGATTTTTTGTGGGGTCCATTTTTGGATCTCATACAAATGATCAGATCTGTTTATTAATTTTAAAATATTTCTTCGAGGAATCTCGTAAAAAATCAGTTCGGTAGGATTCATGTGAATGCTTGATCAAACAATCTCACAACTTTTCATTCAGAATTCTAGATGAATGAAAGATTGGATCAAGCACCTGCATGTATCCTACTAAGCTGATTTTTTTCAGAATCCCTTAAAAAATATTTTAGGATTTATGAACGGATTGAATTATTTGTGTGGAACCCAAAAGTAGACTGTACAGAAAAATCTGTGCACCAATGTGTGCACAATAGTATGTGTCGGCAGTGTTTCCTTTCTTGCCTGGGTAGCCAAAGAGCTTATTCCTCAGGATCCCATGATCTGACCCCGCAAAAATGGCTCGACGCAACCACACGACGGATCTCGGCTCCATAGCCTGCGACGACCTGACCGACCTCGGCGCCGGGAAGGAAGGCTGGCTCGTCGAGAACCCTAACCTCGTGACCGCACTCGACACGCACTCCATCGCCCTCGCCAACCGCTCCACCGTCCTCGTCATCCAATTCTCCGACGGGGCCGATCCGTCGGAGGCCTCCCGGGTCAAGATCCGGCCCACCCTGTCCCCGATCGAGGCCGAGTCCATCTCCGCGATCGAGTGGCTGGTGTTCGACGACGTTCGAGTGCTCGCGATCGGGACCTCGTGCGGGTACTTGTTGATTTACTCTCTCCGGGGGCATCTTATACATAAGCAGGTTTCTCATCAAACCATTCCTTTTGATTGTTAGGTAGTCCCGTAATGGACCCCGCTCGCGCTTTCAATCCTCCTCCTCACTATTACGATTATTTGTAGTCTCGGATGTTTTAGAAGACGCTTTCGCTCTCGAGCTCCCATTCACGCACGTGCACTGTGCGACTTAGAATTCATTAGTCGTGAGCTTAGTCACATAGTCCTTCAAAATGTCAAAATGTCTCGCTCTCCTGCTCTCAATCCTTGCTCTGGTGAATTTTAGTAGGCTGAGAGATGTTTCAAAGATGCTTTCATGGTTGCGCTTGCGGTCAAACCGCTAATGAACGCGAATTATGTGACTTAGATCATGAGCGAGATACGTATATCTGGTAATTTGGGAACGTGGAGCAGTGGGGGCAATCATTAACGATACGATTCTTTCTCGTAATGCGGTATTAGAAAATTGATTTTGGTTCTAATTTATACAAAGGTTTTGACAAATTGACAGAAAAACACTGATCAGTAACAAGTTGTTAACATAATACAACATTACATTGCTATGTGCTCGGACGGAACCCACAAACCGTGAGGTACCAAGAGTAAAATTGGTACATAGTATGTTTAGTAAGGATAAAATTTATTTTTTCTGAGTGCGTGACAAAATTGTTTAAATATAAAGATTTTGGTTTTGCATGGAGGAATTGTACTGTTGTACTCAAGAAATTGGATTGGATATTATGTTTTTTTTTATGTTCATTATTAGGTTTAGCTGATTCTTTGCTGGGAATTGGTTAAGTGGGGAAGATGGCTGGAAGAAAGGAAGGAGATTGGAATCAAGTTTATGATGCTATTTGGCTGTGAGAAATTGCATTAAAAAGGATGAAATGTAAAATTCTGAAAAGGGAGAATTAAACTGGTTATCAGATAGTGTGATTGTCAGTGTTGTTTCATGGAAAAGTTGCAAATTTGCATCACAATTTGGTATGTCTTGCTTTGGCATATGATCAACAGTGTGAATTTGAAGTGCTGGATTTTGAAGTTGGATGTGAAAGGATATATATAAAGAAATAATTATGTTTACATGTGAGATATGCTTTCGTTGTCAAATTGGGTAATTTCTGTTCATTTCCAACTCAGCTAAGTTCTGTTCTTTTGCTCTTTTTAAGCTTGCTACGAATTAGTCAGTGGTAGATATTTGTATGTATCTGACTCGATAAGTTTGGACTTGGGTAACCTTAAATAGCTATATTGCACACTACCCATGCTTTGTGTCGTGTTTCCATTTCAGATCCCAGGTTATCCCACAATTTGCTATCGAATAACTTGGTTGACTACACACCTCTTTTTATCCTGTTTTTTGACTTACCAATCCGGTCACCCCTCAACCAGCTAAGACATTTCTGAGCAGTTCCCCTCACCCCCCCCCCCCCCCCCCCCCCCCCCCCCCCACCCACACCCCCCACCCACCCCCCCCCCCCCCCCCTCTCTCACTCACTCGTCTTCTTATCTCTCAATTCTTCTCTTTCTTCTTCTAAATTGAGAAGAGCAGTTTGCCAGTTTGAGAGGAGACTTATTGTGTTAGGGATCCAAAGATCACATCACTAACTGGTTAATTTTGTGCTGACAGATTGTAAATACTGGGCGAATTATTAAGCTAAGAGTCCGTGGCACCAAGAGAGATCTCACACAAGATACATCATCAGAGGAGATTTGTGTTGTAATGCCTGGTGTGATTGCTCGTTTTGATGGATCTGACATCCAGGTATTTGGTATTCTCTGTTTCTAAGACGTGAAAGTTTTGGTTAAAATACTCCCCCACCCCCACAAATGGGCGTCCAGAGAAGTTCTGACTTTGAAGTTGTTATTTTAATATTGAAAGTTTTGTTGGAGTATTAGCCATTGGTTGAGATTTTGTGTCGGAATATTTGGTGGAGTTTTATTTTGGTGCTTGAGGATCCATTTTTGGGAAAAAGCAATCTATGGGAATACCAATTCAGACGGGGACGGTATTTTGAATGAAAACTCAACACTAGAGACCCGGATAGAGGTTTATCTTTTTCTTGTACATAAGAATTGCCTGGTCAGTCTCTTTTGTGTTGTTTCACCCTTTGAAGCCTTGTTATTTTCTATCAATAATCATGGACTCACTTGAATTTTTATGCTTGACACGTAGAGTATGCTGCAGCGGTGGTTTCAAGAATCACACACTCAATTTTGGGATCACAAGAGAGATCCAGATGATTCTGGAAGTTCCTTTGGAAGGCTGCCTTACCAGCTATGGAATGTTAACAAGTATGGGTCATGTGCTGATGCAGCAGTAACTGGCATCATGCCTCCTCCACTAATGGAAGTGCAGGTGATAGTGTTGTGTTGCTCAATCTTTATGCATAAGATATTAGTGACATGGATGTTGGCCTCCTGCCTGCCTATACTTGGACGCTATCAATTTGTCAAATCACTTGTGGAGGCTTTCTGAAGTTATTCTGGTATTTGAATTCAGCTGCTTTTATTGTTGGGCAGTCAAGTCAACGTTATTTTTGTGCAATCACTATTGGGGATGATGCTGTGATTTCAGCATTCAGGTAAGCATGGTTGGAGTTCATTTTAATGGACCCTTTTTTGATTAAATAAATTATGTTCATTGTGTTTTTTAGACTCTAATTATCCGTTTGAAATTGTCGTTTCTTTCAACTCCTTTTGAACTCTACAAAAGACTTTCAGAGGACCGAAGCAGATCTTTAGTTGGAGCTATTCTGTCTAAAGTTGTACCTGCAACATTTTCGACAATAGCCTCTTTTTCTAAAATGATATGGCGAAGTGAACAAAATTCCCCAAAGAAGCCCGAAGCAAAGCCCCAATCATTTGCTCGAGGTGAGGACAGTTTCCTTAAAATGTTTGACATTGTGTCGCATACTTTTTTCTTTTTTTACTGTGGTGATAATGTTAGGGATTTATAAATTCTCATATGTTTTTTGCCAGCTTCTCCTCTCACATGTTTTAAGGATCACCCAAGGAAGGGTGAGAAGCTCACCTTGTCACCTAGTGGTACATTGGCAGCAATAACTGATTCACTTGGCCGTATACTGCTTTTAGACACTCAGGCTCTGGTTGTAGTGCGGCTATGGAAGGTTTTCTTTCAGCAAGCCCTGAATTGATTGGCTCTTTATGTTAAATTCTGCTATGTTAGTTTTCATTTTCTCTGCTTTCCCAAAAGTTCAACTTCTCTTATATACAGGGGTATCGTGAGGCTAGTTGCTTATTTATGGAAATGCTTGTCAATAAAGATAAGGGATCGTCAAGTTCTTCTTACTATGAACATGTGAAAAGTGATTATTGCCTCTGCTTAGCAATTCATGCACCTCGCAAAGGGATTATTGAGGTACTCTATTCTTTTGACTACCAAATTTGTGATATCATTCGAATGGAGCGAGAGGGTTTATATTACCTTCAAGGTTGATAATAAATATGCAATCGGGTATCTATTTTGGAAGATTTATTTATCAATAATGTAATCATGAGTAATTAAGATGGAAGAAAACTAGTGCCGTTTTGATACTGTGCATTTGTGATACACAACTGGAAAGGATTGAGAGAGTTTATAGAGGACGAAAACTTCATTTTTGAGGTTAAATGGAGTCATCATGCTGATGCTTTCGATATGCATGACCCATCGTCTTAGAAAGTTAGAAGTCGTGAGAACATTAAAAACGAATAAGAGACGCCTTTGATATCTGTTAAGAGACGTCATTTTCAGCAAGCATGTCTAAATGAAAGGTCTCCGCCATGAGCTGCTATTTAAAGCCAATAATTCAGCCATCAGATTTGGCTGCCATTCCAAATGTTTTGCCATAAGGATTTTATTCCAACAAAAATGTGAATGTTATGTTTGCTAATGGTGCCGGATTTCCCGCTTGGATAAACTTGTCATTAGTGCGAGATGTCCGTATCCTATAATATGGTTTTTGACTTTCAGATATATATGGATTCTTTAACTGAAAGGCCTTTCTAGAAATATGGGTTAAGATTAGCTTCATACGATGTCTCTCAATGCAGGTTTGGCAGATGAGGACAGGACCCCGACTTCTCACAATTCAATGTTCCAAAGGGAGCAAAATACTGCAACCTACCTACAGATTTGGGTCGTCATCCGAGTCTGCTTCATCCTACATACCTTTGGAACTTTTTGTGTTGAATGGGGACTCTGGTCAATTATCCGTTGTAAATCGACTTAATTGAATTTATCTATTCTTTTAGAACATTCCCACCCCACCCCCCCACAAACCCCATCAAGTAAACCATGAAATTTCTGCTGAATTTCCATTTGACCTTCTCTTCTGTGTACATCATCTTTCTCGTTGTCTTGAATTTAACTGATGCAGACGCTGGGTTTATAGCCATGGACAGTTGCATATACTCAGTCAACCATAATTTAGTTACCCACATTGCTGTACTGGAATATGTATGTAGGATTGAAATCTATTCGGTTTGGTCTGGTTTTGGGTTAATATCACTAACTGAACCGGTAAATTTCTCTGTATATATGCTGTGGGTCAGGCTCCTATCATTTCAAAACCCACAATACACACGAGTCAAAATTGAGTGGCTTTCAACCTCAACCAGCCATCACCTGAGGTGGATGTAGTGCACAAGAGTAAGTTCCTACGGCCAGATTCTATTGGTCTTCAGTTTTCTGCAACTATTCAATGTCCTGCTGCAATCACACTTAGACCATAACGCGCAAGCTGTGAAATTTACAACGAGAAGGTAATGGGTAACTCCTGGAACACGTCTTCGTACAAGGTCTAAGGCCCTAGACCGTGTAGCAGGAGCAATACTTTATTATTATCCGACTCGGAAACAATCGATGGAATAAGTTCTTGCATGTCAACTGTGAATGCATCTGTTGAAAGAAACGATAAACTAAAAGAACATACAGAATGACCAACTGGAAAACCTAAGTAGAGATAACACACTGTGAAGCAAGATTTTGATATCATACCAATTTAGATCACACGGTCAGGATCTGAATCCAATCTAGATCCAGCTCTGTAAGTAATAATCACCATTTTAGATACTGAGTGCTTCTAAACCACTAGAAGACGATGGTGACCTTGGAAACAAAACGAAGTGCGAAGAATATGCATATTGTAGCCGAAATCCAATGGTAGCAGAGGATACGAAAAACTCGATTCTCTTGCCATTCTTGTCATGGTTTGAATTTTCTTGTTATGTATTGCAGTAATTTAGATCGCCGATAATCCATTTCTAGTGCAAGCATAATGAGTCAATGGAAGGCAGAAACTACATGAAGTTACACAGGCCTCATGTGTCCATTGCAATCAGCAATGTGTGCAAAACTTGACCGAGGAATCTCAGAATTTGAAAGTCGAACCTGGGTGTATTGGCCACATCGCTTTTACATACTCCACAATATGGATAATCTGGCAGTCATTCAACGAGTAGTGACATGAACACATTTTTCTAGCGAATTCAAGCCGACTATTGTGAAAAAGAAGACCCAATGAGTTCAAACAGTCATCTCCAAAGTTAAGTTGAACTGCAGCTTGAGAATGCTAAAGCTTCTGTATCGCACCAGTAACGAACACATAACTGCAGCTTGTCTACAGCTTGCTCATTCCTCACCCAACAAAGATAGGTCAATACAATATTACCATGTCGTAAAGCAAACAGAGTAAGCTTCAAAAGTAAAACTAGAGATCCAAGGCGACACAGATTGCAAACTTCAATGACGACGCCAACAGACTGTAAGGGGGGAGAATGAAGCGGTAAAAGTGTGGAGTGGCAAATACTATAACTTCCTGTGATGAAAAATCAAGAGACGTAGAACATCTTATAGCGGCTATCTGAATTACAGCATCCCTAAAGTAGTTGTTTCACCATGCTTGGAATATATGAACCAGCAATACAAATAGGAATTATAGGAACAATGTGAGAAATGGCACGGGTATTAATACCCAATTTCCCCAAGGTTTATGACGAGAGTTTTCCATCATTTGCAAAATATTGCAAAATTTATTTTCAGGGGAACCCAAAGAGGAATAGCATTGTCCTCTTGAAAATCAACCAGCTGCCATTAAATACAAAATGATAAAAATAAAAATAAAAATTTACAATAGCAGTACATAGAAACATGATTCATGGTCACAATAGTTGAAGATTATGACACACACTTTGTCACCTGGTCTACCAACTTTCTGAAAAATTCCACAGGACGCCACTAGGAGAACTCCTTTTGCGAAGGAACAGAAGAATCAGCCAACTGAATTTGTCAACGCAATTTCTTATTGTCACGAAAAACAGATGTTAAGGCCCTCTGACCAGAGAAAGGCAACCATTTGGCAAGTCCAAAACCCACACGAGGTCGGAATTTTTTGCTGCAAGTATTGCCCACCTTATCGTAAAGAATAGTGTAATTTGAGCTGCTCACAGTTCGAAAATAGCAGAATTTGCTGCCATCATATTGGTATGCTTGCTGTGTACTTCCTATTCCACTGACCACCAAGTTCCCCTTCACCAGCATGATACCTTGTGCATTCTGCAAATTTTTTAGACTACTAAACAAGAATCCAAAACCAGAAGCTGCTACTCTCTCCTCGCTGAAACCCAACGTTAAGTTCGTTACGAATTTGGAAGTGTCGTTTCCTTTGTCCACAGAGTTGGAGTAAAGGTAAAGGGGAAACCTTTTAAATGATTCGATTGAGTGAGTAGAAGAAGTAGGCATCTGTGCATGAACACTGCTATTGAAATCAATTATCTGATTCACAATCTGCAAATTCCCATGATTCCCCATCACCATAAAGTTGCTGAAGTTGAACGTTTGAGTTGTGTTGGTCGTGATGTTCCCATGGGATGACTTCACCCATCCAATTGATGATACAGACCTACTAGAACTGGTCAAAAAATTTCCATTCAGACCTGTAAAATTTGATACCAAAGAAATTATGGGTTCCAAACTAGTGTGACTCAAAAGCTGTCCTTCAGTTTTCATGCCCGTCTTGTCTAACCACACGTGCAAATTGGCATCTATGTACCACACATTCAACGCATTGGTTACACTAAATGCAAACTCATGGATCTTTCCATCAACTATGCTTCCTAAAAACGGCGTGATTTCAATATCATAAGAAGGGAGATTGAAAGAACCAATTCCGGTAATCGGTCTCCAGAGGAGGGGATTGACCCCTCCAGTATATATCACAGTAAAAGGCCAAACTGCACCAACTAATGTACCGTCCAATCTAACCACAACCTCCCTAAAAGCCCCATTTCCCGCTGTACCTGTGAGATTATTCGCGCTAATGTACTCATTCGGCAAATTCGTATACCAAAATTCATCGTTCTCATGAAATGAGACATAAACCTCCAACACAGCCCTATAAGCATTCCGAGGAATCTCAAACTTCTTCGACTCTACATCCGTTGAGTTCTCGATTTCAAACCACAACCCATCATTCAACGGCAGATTTCGCGAAACAGGTAAGATCAAATCAGCAGAATTACCTAAATTAGCCTCACCATTACTCAAACCCACTGCAGCAGGATAAAAGTGGACTGATATATCAACATGGTAAACACCAGTGTAAGTAATATCAACCAGATTTCCAAGATAAACAGCTAGCGTTTGATTGGTCATGAGCAACGAGTGATACCTCGTGATGTCCTTTTGGACGGTCCAAATTATCCCGGTGGATCTCGGCTCCGCCGTGCAGCTGCGCAGGAGCTCCACGCCGCCGAGCCAAACCCCGAAAATCCGGTCAAATTGCCTGCCTTTACACGTTGCTGTCCACTCGAGGACAATCTTGGCGAAGTCTTGATGTGGGCAATCGGAGGGAGGGGTGTAATTGGCAAGGACTGGGGGTTTTGAGTAAGTGTAGGCGAAATCGTGGCGGAGGACGAGGTAGGAGCAGGGCTTAGTGTCGGGGAGTTTGATGGGTTTGGTGACTTCGAAGTAGGGGGTGATGGGGGTGTCGGTGATGGTGGTGGTGATGGAGGGAGTGGGCTGGGAGATGAGGTTGGGTCTGAAGAGGGTGGATTTGGGGAGGGTTGATGAGGTAGAGAGAGGTTGGTGGAGGAGGAGGAAGAGAGAGAAGAGGAGGAGAGAGAGGGGTGAGGAAGCCATGAATGGTGGTGGTTCAATGGATGCAAAGGAATGCTCGAGAGACTAGCCTCCCAGACTCAAGAGGGGGAGAGAGCCAGATGAAAGTGACATTCAATTCCTCATTTTTCTTCAAGCTTGCCTCACGTCAAGCTGAAGGAATTGAACCTGGATCTGTATTACGTGTACTGTGTAAATGTCAGTTTTGAAATGGAATTGGGTGGGTGAAACAGTTCTAATATAGATCGCCCAATGAGATAGTCAATTGTTCGGTTTTGCTCGTAACAAGGACGAGATAGTCTCAATGAATGGTCTACATTTATATTCCCTTTTCGTTCATTCCAAAACTTTTGGATGGTAAAACCGTAGAGGGTCCAAAGTAGGGTTGCTCGCGGTCCGGTTTGGTTCAGATTTCTAAGAATTCGAGGACCGAACTTTTAGTCACGATTTTTACAAAATGAAATCTGTGTCCGGACCAAAAGTCCCACGGTCCGGTTCCAATCCGATCTGTAACTCACGGATTGGTTACGATTTTGTTCACGGATTTTAGCAAAAATAAAGCGCAAACATATATCTCACAATAAAAAGGGAAAAATGTTACATTCAGAATTAAGTTTAACACGATCAAAAAGTACTTGTTACATAAACTACTAAAGGCTTACTTCAAAAATCAAATTCAAAAGAATCTAAAACACAAGTAGGATTGTATCATTTTAGTATATTACATAACATAAAAGAATCGGAAAAAAAAACAAACTACTAAAACTCAACTAAGGTTACCCGTAATTTTTACGAAAAAACTACGATTTACTTCATATATTTTTATGTATATTTACACTATATCCCATTATTAAGATAAAATACTAAAATTGGTGGAAAAAAGTGTTAACATTACTAACAATTTATTATATAAATACACACATATATATATATATATTATTTATATAAAATAAATATCTCACGGTCCGGTTCGGTTAATCCACGATTTCGTAATGAAAATCCGTGGACTGAACTGCGAGTCACGGTTTTCTAATTTTTCAATCCGTGTCCGGACCATTAGTCCACGGACAAAATCCAAAAGGTACGGATCGGTTCGATCCGGACCAGTTTCACGGTTCATCGGATTTTTTGAGCAGCCCTAGGCCAAACCCTTTTCAAATCCTTCCACTGCGGTTTCAGTTTTGATTTTTAATTTGAAAAGAAAAACAGCGAGTTTGGATTTTTATCGACACCGAAATACAAACCAGAACCGTATTATGATTTTATTTAAATGACCACATATATACCATGGTATAGACCCTCATGTATTTCCACAAAAAAATGACCTCACACGTATAAACATTGAGCTCAGCTTGAGCCTCTTATTTATTCAGTCGCTTCGTGGCCGTTAAAAGAACCTAGAATAGATTTCAAATGTTAAGATTGCCCTATTGGTTTGGGTTTAGGTAGTTTAATAAGGTGGTCAAGTGTTGGATTGTACGCATAGGTAAGGGGTGACTTGAGAAAGTGTGATAGTTTAGGGAGAAGATGTAATTAAGCCTCATTTTAACGACCTTTGCAAGGAACAAACTGCCAAAAATACCCAAATTATCCAGTGGAATTGAGATGTACCAATTCCGGTGAGGCGCAATCTCTGATACGCATTCGGAGAGAGAGTTGAAACGGTCACAGCAGATAAGGAGAGAATACATGGGCGAGATACAGTGAGAGAGAGAGAGAGAGAGAGAGAGAGAGAGAGAGCGCGCGCGCGAGGAAAGGATAACTCTTCTCATCCCATCTTCAAGGCCCACTTCGGCAAATGAGTTCCTCTGCTTCTACCAGGTCTCTTTCTCTCCCTCTCTATACGTATATACTACTATGTATTAATCGATTTGAATTTGTTTCGTCTATCTCTCTCTAAGTACTGTTTTATGTAAACTTGGTGGGTACGCAGTGTGAGTTGCACACTCGGCTGGAAATCATCGAGCTTGTTCGTTCAACTAGGGCTTCTCTCTCGGTGCCAAAATGGAG
Organism: Rhododendron mucronatum var. ripense; assembly: GCA_019656295.1. NCBI lineage: Eukaryota > Viridiplantae > Streptophyta > Magnoliopsida > Ericales > Ericaceae > Rhododendron > Rhododendron mucronatum. The sequence continues at coordinate 963,019 of BPLT01000145.1, read as the reverse complement.
TCTTGGCTTTCCCTCCCAGCAGGAAATTGGCTTGTAACAAGTTCCCTCGGGTTTGCTGCTCCTCATCCTCTTCTGGTACGTGCCTCCCTGTGCTCTAACTTTGCATTGTTGGTCTCCGTTCAATTGTCAAGAAATTAGTGCAGGACAATTGTTTCCGGAGAAAATTATAGTGAACTTAGTTAAGGTCATTCATTTGATCCGAGAAATTGAAGGGAAAGTTGAAATGTACTCCCTCTGTCCCCATTTGTGGGTCTCTATTGGGAATCCGAATTTAACAAGGGGACACAATCATTGTACTCCGTATTTGTTATGACTTGATTTTCCAATTTTACCCCTTTTCTTACTTTGTTAGTACTACTAATTCAAAAAGGAATGGTAAAAGAGGAAATTCATTCAACAGTGCCTAGTTCTGAAGTTGGACAATTCTTTTGGGACGACAAAAAGTGCTAATTGAGACCAACAAATGGGGATGGGGGAGTAATAGCTTAATTATGTAGAAATTAGTCGAAACAAGATTCTTGCAAAATCTTGTGTTTTTTGTGAGACAAGTTTTGAGCGAAAGCTAATCCTAGTGGGAAAGTTAGAGGCATGGGTCCTGTTACTTTCCTACTAACTAACTGAACACAGTGAAAATGCAAGAAAATTTAATCAGTCTCATACTTTTCTTTCCCTTCCCGGTGACTGAACGAGGCCTTAGTAACCTCGGTTTTGTCTCGTAAATGCCTTTAATTTGTCCTTTATCCATCGTCAAGACATACATTTGAATAATTTGGATGACATGCAGATACTTGTATTTTGGAAAATTTATTTGAAAAATGCTATACACAGCATACTGGGTGTGGTTGAGGTGCAAAAAAGTGTGTTTGAATAGGTGGAAGTTCAGTGCAATGTGTGAACTTTGTTGGAAGTTCTAATTTATTTTTTTGGCATTCTTTTCACCTTAACCATGGCCAATTTTGATTCAGTGAGGAGTCCAATCTCAAATGTCCTGGGGCACTTGAAATAGTCAGGTTAGGTTTCCCCTAAAAAGTTTGTCTATAGCTTAAGGACCTTAGACAAGTTGTTTCTGTTAAAAGGAATTTTAGTTGATGTATGTAAGGAGAATGACCTATCTCGAAATACGTGTTCTTGTGGGCGTTAGCCCATTTAGTCCATATCGACAATACGGGAAACCCAGCCTCAGTCCATTGCCCTTGCATGTGGGTGATCGGATATCATTTAACTCTGTCGTAAATTGGTAATGGGTAATTCCATTCACTCAGTTTCATTCTCCTTAAGCGGTTACCTTGACCTTGTGACTAGGGCTGGATTCTAAATGAACTACTGTAATTGGACATAGCTGGTTCTTGACTGGCCTCCTAGTTGTAAGGCTCAGATAATTGGGCAACCTAGTAGTAGGTTCATGTATGATTATACCAAGATAGAATATGTTTTTGGTATTCTTGGGCCATCTTTTTTTTTGGTTGTCTTTTTTGTATTGAAATGTTGCTAAATCGTCTAATTTTTGAATCTCAAACGGTTATAATGTGAAACTGTTTCACATAGTCTGACTTATAATTGTTAGCATTCTCATTTGTCAACGGAAACCACATTATTCACAATCAAAATGTATCAACGCCTATTGTTGAATGCTATCAGTGTGCCTATTGGTGAATATACCCCTATTGTTGAATGTTATCAGTGTGCCATTGGTGAATATACCCCAATGTTTTCTCATCCATTATTGTTGAGAATATAAATAATAAAGTTGCCCCTCTCTCTAATAGCTTAAGCTTTTAGATGAGTTGGTGGTTAACAATCTAATAGGGTCGTGGTGGTTTAGGGTTAGGGTTAAGCTCTGATACCATGTTAAAGCATCCTACTCAAAACCAATTGACAATGATTGGAGAGGCCACCCATGCTCATATACTAGGTTTGAAAGTTATATTTAACCAATGTGGGACAAGCTCTAATAATTATTTAACCAATGTGGGACAACCTTTATTTAAGCCTATTGTGAAGAGTGGGAAATTCAGTTATGTTTCATGTTGTTCTCATTCTGCTTATGAGTTTTGTTGGTCTCACTTTACTTTATAAGAAAACTTTACTATCCTTGTGCTCTGCCCTTTTGTCATGTGATCCAAATTGGGGCTTCAAATGTTGGTAAAGAACCTTTTATTTCTCCTGCATCAATATCGTAATACGTAATGGCTGGAAACGACTTGGTACACAAATATCATAGAGGTTCACATTGCAATACATGTTCATTAAGTTTCTGTGATGACTTTTGTAATGGATATCTACTTTTTCAACGTTCCTCGGTTCCTCCAATTGAAGTCTTGGAATTAGCTCCATCAACGACCTTGTACTTCAAAGTGAATAGGGTAGTAAGATTAGATGAGATTGTATCTGGAATTCACTCCCTGCTAATGCGTGCATATAGATTTCCTCAGTTTCTCTTCAGAAGAATCCTTCCAACTATTTAGATGAATGTTACGGATGATTGTGCTCCTCTTCTCTGTAATTTTGCCCGGTTAGAAGGCTTTTTACTTTCTGTTGTGAATTTTTTTTATTTAAAATAAGGGTTTGGCATACCTTTATTTAAGGGTAAAATATGTACTTGCCTCTTAAAAGTATCCAAATTTTGTATACTTTGTCCTTTAACTATCAATTGCACACACTTGTCCCTTAAACTAACAAATCTGAACTTACTAAGGCCAATTCCCATTTTCCATCCATCTCTTGGACGGAAAACTTACTTGAAGGCTATAATATATGTATATGTATGTATCTCCTTCTTCCTCCTCTCTCTCTCTCTCTCTCTCTCTCATAATGTTTGAAGAGGGAGAAAGTTTGTAGGTAGTGTAAAGAAATCAATCTGAAACTCAGCCGGCCAAAAAGTAGGGAAAAAAAGAGAGTAATAATACTATTTTATGAAAACATGGAGTTGGAAATGATGAGGCTTGTGGGTAACGAATCTAATGATGGTGAGTGGGGGGGGAATTTTCAGCAGCAGTTTTGAAGGAAAAATTTAGTATGCCTGATTTTCTCACGGATGAAATGGAAGAAAACCCAACCCAGTGTTGCCCCTGATTTCTAACAAACTGATGCCATGCTAATTCCTACCTGTGCTGTCATGTAGGAGTATTTTTTTTTAACTGGATGATGAGCAATCAGTTGAAAACCTTCCAGTGGGGTGTTAGGGTTTTCGGCTGAAAACCCCAAATTGATTTGTTCTTGTTTTAGGGTTTTGGGAGTAAAAGTCTAAAATATCCCTCTTTTGGGCACCAAAATGTTTGGGTAAGGTTAGGGGGTCAATGGTTTTCCATCCAACCTAAGGGTTTTCCATCCAAGAGATGGATGGAAAGTGAGAATTGGCCTTAGTAAGTTCAGATTAGTTAGTTTAAGGGGCAAGTGTGTGCAATTGATAGTTAAAGGGCGAAGTAAACAAAATTTGGATAGTTTAAGGGGCAAGTACATATTTTACCCTTTATTTAATCCTTATTTAAACGTTAAGCTTTGCTGAACTTATTTCTTTGGAAGTTTCTATCGGTGCTGATCTTGCACGAGTTATTCTAATACTGTTACTAGTCATTCTTTTTTGAATTGTTGCCAAAAAGACACAGCGGAATAGTCACTTTATGCTATTCAGTATTGATAACCGAAATCACAAGGAACTTCAGCCTCTGTGACTTTCCTGAATGGTGATGTAGGGGGCATCTGATTATATGCTGGTTAAGTGGTTGTGAACTTTGGTCACCTAAAGCATTGTAGGAAGTGGAATGTGTTTTTCCCCGCACATAAATATTTCGTTCCTTGGATTGTAGGGCGGTTGTGTGTGCATAATTCAGTATGATGATCTCTTGGTTTGATTTTTTAGATTTGGGTCTTCTTTTCTTTGTTTACTTCATCTATGTATCATTTGGTTTTAGATCCACTTCTGTTACAAGCTGCAAGAGGAGATCCTGTAAGCCGCCCTCCAGCATGGATGATGCGTCAGGCAGGAAGGTATATGGCCGTTTACAGAAAGCTTGCAAAGAAACACCCCTCCTTCAGAGAGAGGTCAGAGACAATTGATCTCATTGTGGAAATTTCTTTGCAGCCCTGGGAAGCTTTCCATCCTGATGGGGTTATTATTTTCTCTGACATACTTACCCCTTTACCTGCATTTGGTGTCCCATTTGACATAGAAGAGGTGAGGGGTCCTGTTATTCAGTCTCCACTCCGTTCTGAAGAGTGCTTGAAAGCATTGCATCCGATTGACTTGGATAAACTTCATTTCGTGGGAGAATCCCTCAAGATTTTGCGCCGGGAGGTATTTCTTACTATTTGCCGCATGCATTGAGAAGGTTGTTGGAAGTGCTAGGTTATTGGGGTTTGATTTTGTGTGGTTTGGAACTGCTTCAATTTTACTGTTAGTTTATGTTTATTTGCCTGCTTAGGTCGGGGGGCAAGCTGCAATTCTTGGTTTTGTGGGAGCACCGTGGACAATTGCTACCTATATTGTAGAAGGGGGTACAACTCGCACGTATACCACTATAAAAAGTATGTGTCATACAGCACCACATGTATTGAGGGCTCTTCTTTCTCATTTAACGAAGGCAATAGCGGAGTACATTGTTTTCCAAGTGAATTCTGGGGCCGATTGTGTACAAATATTTGATTCCTGGGGAGGGCAACTACCGCCAAATATGTGGGAGCAGTGGTCAAAGCCCTATATTCAAGAGGTAATTTGCGTTGAGTGTAAATAACTGGGCAAAAGTCATGTTCCCTGAAAGTACATTTATGATTGGCTCCTCTCATTTTAAACTTGTGTTTTGTAACTGCTCCATAAACTAATGTTGGAGACATCTTGCTCTCGGCCTGTGGATAGGCTACGTGATAGCTTTTTTCCCTAGTAAGTTCCTCTTTGGTTGCTGTGACATGCAGTATGTTGATGTTTTTACCATGTTTTTGTCTTAGCTAGAAATATATTTGGAATTTCAACTCTTTTTTCATTGTGGATAAATAGAAATTGCTAATCTTTGAAAATTGACAAAACAGACGTGGGAAAAACAAGTGTATGAAGTTTCAGATCGATATCTCTCCTCCTCATTAGCTTCGCTTCGCTTCACAATCAACCCTTTCAGTTCAATACCATGTTAGCATGTTGTAAACATTTTTGTGATTGTACTAGTTAGTTTTTTAAATAAATGCATTAGAAATTGCTAATTCTGGGCTTGAGGAAATTAAACAGACAGATTTACAAGGTGGGAGCACTGGGAGGTTTATGAGCATTGAATGGGTTTTTTTTCCCTCTGTTGTTTATCATTGCTGGCTTAGATAATTTTTAACCTTATCTCTTCGATATCCTTTTCTGTTTGGAGAAAATGCTACTCTGTATGCCTTGTTTAGCACTTTTCTGTTTGTTCATGCTTTGAATGGTTTACAGTTATGGTATCATCTTTCCTTCTCAAATGACCTCTTGCACTTCTTGAGATTGCAGATTGTGAGTCTAGTAAGGAGAAAGTGCCCTGGAACACCACTTGTCCTCTACATTAACGGGAATGGTGGCCTTCTGGAGCGGATGAAGGGAACTGGAGTTGATGTGATTGGATTGGATTGGACGGTGGATATGGCAGATGGAAGGAAACGTTTGGGTAGTGGAATTAGCATACAAGGAAATGTGGACCCTGCTTATTTATTCTCACCTCTTCCTGCCTTGACTGATGAAATTCAAAGGTTTGTGTTGCGAACTAAAATATGTTGACTGAACTTTTCATATCAGTTACTGTAAATACCAGCTCAACTGCTTGATCTCTGGCTTCTTATCTGCATTTTACGTAATAACATTAACATATGTTAGTCTAAGGGATAAGGGGCACATGATAACTAGTTGTTTCCGAAACAACTTATGCCCTGTTAACTTGCATTCACTGGTTGGGCATTGTCATATGCTAGATATGAGTATAATGGGTTTGTGTGAACAAGTGGTCTTTGACAGAGCTCAATGGAGGAAAAAAATTCATGTAGCTGACCTCAAGTGATTGGGACATAATGGTCGGTTTGGTTTGGGCATTATCATATGCTCTACCGCCTATCGGAAATAGGAACTCAGTCAGAAGGTATGGTCTCCGACAATAGGATGGAAAAAAGCCCAGACCTACCTATGGAGTTGCTATGGTTTCATTGTTCGTTATTTTTCTTCGCCATACAATTGTCTCATTTAAAAATACACAGACCATTTTGAGTAATGGTATCTGCCTAATGTTCATGTACCGTGTGACAAAAATTTGGGCATCAAGGTCTAACACGAACTCAAGGTGTCTTACTAGCACACAACCCGAAAACGTGAGGGTTCACAAGAATCACAAGGTTTCAATGAGTATTGCTGCATGTGACAGAGGAAGGGGAAAAAAATAGGGGCCGTTGTTGCACAGATCGGTAGGCTTTGCTAGGAATAACAGTTTGGTTTAGAACAAACACTAACATATTGAAAGACGAGGTAAGGTTCCATTTTTACAAACTGATCTAACTGATTGAATCCCATTTGGCAGGGTTGTCAAGTGTGCAGGCCCAAGGGGTCACATTCTCAATCTTGGTCACGGTGTTCTTGTCGGGACACCCGAAGAAGCTGTTGCTCATTTCTTTGATGTTGCAAGAAGCATCAAGTTTGACACGATTGCTGAAGATCATTTTAGGGAGGAACGTAAGTTGGTGGTTTGAGAACCGGATTCAAGATTAGAACCGGAGTATTGTTTTGTCGTAGAAATTAGTTGTTTGTGTTGACAACCCGATACGGGATGCCAGCAGCAGTACTAGTCTTGCTTACAGCTTGATCTCGCAGGAGGATTTATTTAAATTTAAAGCTATGAGAATCTGTACATGTTTGCGGATGAGCTAACTTAGTTTCTTTCCCCCCTACTGTATCTGTAATTATTCATTTTCCAAATAAAAGATACCCCTTGTGTTTTTTTTTTTATTAATTTCTATATGATGGTTATCTTTAGGGTTGTGTTTTGATCTTAGTCACAAAATGTTAATCCTTCAAAATGGCCTTCGCTCCCATTCTCAATCTCTGCGCTCGCACTCTCAATCTTCTCACTCATTCACTTTAGTCGTTTAAGAGGTTTTTGAAAGACGCTTTCACTCTCGAGCTTGCGCTTTCGCTCTCGCATGCACATTATGTGACTTTAAAGGACACGATGAGAAAATATTCAAGTGAAGCAGCCATTTGTTTCTTTGAATTCCTTATCAGCTCTCATAAATCTCTCTAGATCTTTCATCTTTTTGGTCCAAACAGGTTAGATATTTTTCTCTTTATACCAAGATACCTGCTAGCCCTTTGTGAAGGGACACTGCCCTTTCTTTACTCCCTTTTCCATTGAGAGACCCCTGCCTGCCTGTCTCTTGCTATGCTGGTTGGTTCATGGGGATCTGGGAATTCTCTGCGCGCCTATGAAAGTTCATTATTAGATCCCTTTCAGAGTTAAATTCTTTGCCCAATTAGGGCCAAAAAATTCTCCCTCCATGCATGGTGCGTCTTTCTATTTTAAGGTCATGATTGGCACCTTTTCTTTTTCATTTTTCGAGCTCATTGGTTTGGTGGATTTGGGAAAAAAGCTCTTAAGGTAATTCGATTGTTGCAAAAATTGAGTGAGGTGAATGAGAACCTCGGATTGATGCAGTAAAAAGTAAGATTTGAAGATAAAATTGAGTGAGGATTTTGTAGTGGTTGTAGTGGTTGAGACAGATACCAGTTAAGAAAAGGTAGAAATTTGAACCACTTGTTATGGTGAAATAAGAACCTCGGATTGATGCATTAAAAAGTAAGATTTGAAGATAAAATCAAGCGAGGATTTCGTAGTGGTTGTAGTGGTTGAGACTGATACCATGTTAAGAAAAGGTAGAAATTTGAACCGCATGTTATGGTGAAATAAGAACCTTGGATTGATGCATTAAAAAGTAAGATTTGAAGATAAAATCAAATGAGGATTTCATAGTATTTTTAGTGGTTAAAATTGATACCATGTTAAGAAAATGTGGAGAAATTTGAACCGCCTGTTATGTTGATATGACAGAAGTGACTGACACTAGAGAGACATGATCCGTGTATTATATTGATATATGACTGGAGTGACTGACACTAGTTTACGCGTGGTAAGTTGCCACTCCTGTCTATCAATCAACTGAACAGTTTTTTTTTTTTTTGTCGGTTCATCCCCTTCTCTTAAAACCTGTTAAGAAATCGGCCATTAACTATCTCGTTCATGATCTCAAACCCCTTTTTCTAGATCCTTTTCTTCATTAGTGGTTTTGTTACTTCGTTGCCTTTTCTTTCCCTCTCTCTTTTTGTTATTCAATTTAGTAGAATTTATGATTTTTTGCCGTTCAAAAAAAAGAAGAGAGGGATCTACAATTTTCTTAGTTTTCATCTATGAAAATAAAAGTTAGGCATGAAATTGGGAATTTCGATTGCTATATATCATATTTCTTCAGCAAATTAACCCCCAAACCCCATGGTCACTCCACATAATTTGCTAATCATCAAATAGTTTAATTTGAATTATCTTGGGCATTAATCAAGTAATCCATTCATGGGGATATGAAGGCAAGTGGAATCCAATGGGCCTATGTGGTTGTCGAGGTATAGATGGCTGTGTGGGGGCAGATTTACATCATCATATAATTAAGTAGGACATGCCATCATACATATAATTCTCATGACAACACAAAAGGAATGTGTTTTTCACGAGTAGTACTCCGTGGTCTTAGGGGCACCGTCACGTGGTGTTGTAACACTTTTTTAGATCACATTTCTACATGAATGCACGATAGAGAAAGGCGTTGGGGCAACCACTTACCGGTGCCCCAGGGCCACCACCCAATATTTTTTCAATTTTTAGAGTCTTTTATGTGATGAATGCATTCAATTTTTTTGGCTTTTAGCCTTTTACTATCAGAAATCCCATAAAAGTTCATCATTTTTAAGAGATGCACTATTTATTTGAGGGACTTTTATGTAATTTCATAGACTAAAAGCAAAAAGAAAGCGCATTCATTAAACAGGGGAGTGAATTTTTTTTTTTTTCCAAAATGAATTTTCACTAGTTAAGCCTACGGTAAGCTAATAATAGATGAACATAAATATGATTTAGGTATAATTTTATATGGCTAACAAAACTTAATTTAAATGCAATATGGAAGATATTAAAGTGCCCTTTTGGCAACACCCCTAAATTAAAAAAAAATTGAGAAAAAAATCTCAAAAAACTATTATAACCCATCAACCAAGTGATAACACAGAAAAGTTTCAAGAACAAGAAAACTATGATCCATCAACCTCTTAAGATTTTGTAATCGATCCGGTTATTTGTGTACGTACAATAAAAATAATTACTAAATACAAACGGAAAATGAAAGAAAATAACGTACCCACTTCAACTCTCGGTTCAATATTCATCAACTTCACGCAGTAATATACAATTGCAATATAAAATGTGCTCGAGCTATTTATGCGTTTTATAGCGGGAAAAAAAAAAGACGATATAAAAGATCAAGAGGAGTACTTATAGCAACATGGAATAGAAATAGAGCTTCAAATATGAACTGAAGCTTGCCAAGAGCTGAAAATCTTGTGGGACCTGTGAAGTTCAAAATTGAAGGAATTAAAATTGATACCAATTAAAACCAATGTTATATATTCGGATCAGATGAACAAATTAATGGCAACAAATAATAATAATACTAATAATAATAACTGCCATGAATGTTTATCTTACAGGAAATTAACAGATGAATGCATTTAGCCTTTTTTTCGGTAAGTCAGAAATTCATAGATTAAACTAATACAAACACAGTAATGCAATATAGTACCTAACAAGAAACCACGAAAGAAGGACCAGGATACACGTGAAAAGTCCCAAGTCTAGGAAAAAATTCACAGAGAGATAAATTTTATCTCTCTGTGATGCAATACAAACACAATAATGCAATATAGTACCTAACAAGAAACCATGAAAGAAGGACCAGGATACACATGAAAAATCCCAAGTCTGGGAAAAAATTCACAGATAGATAAATTTTATAGCCAAATAAAAGAAATTCACTAATAAAACATCTGTGAAATGCTTTCAAGTTTCAACAGACCTGTCTCAATAAAAGCTTTGGCTAGATCAGATAACCCTAACTAAGAATTACAATGGACCTGTGTCGGTACGAATGAGAAATTCTATGAGAACAAGAAAACAAAACATGAAAGATTCAGGTTACTGGAGTACTAATAAGAAGAACATTGGAAAGTCAAGCGTGGGTGGTGGCATCGGTCCACTAGGATCAGTCGAGGTGCTTGTAAGAAAAAACATGTTTTTGAATGGTGATTCTATAGATGCATACGGACAGTGGAGCTAGCAACGTATACTCTTGTTTTTCAATTGAATAATTTTTTGAAAAAAAAAACTATACTATATACCATGGGAACGAACTCCCCAGTGTTGGATTTCGAAGCAAAGTAAAAAGGCTTAAGAATAAAAATCCAGCAGCAAGATATCGGACCTAAAAAATTAGTATTGTCATTCTGATAGATCTATTTTTTTTTTTAATTTATCGGCAACAGTAATATTTTATTAAGAAAACTTGACAAAGAATATATCAAATTGGGGGACAGGGGAGGGGACGGGAATCCATTCCGATAGATATATTCGGAACAACAATAAATAAGAAATGATTTCAAGTCAGGAAAATACATTTATATGACAGTCTATTAGATGGAGTCACCAGCTTGAATATTCACGATATGGAAGTACTCATACATTCATTCATTGAAGTCAGGAAAATACATTTATGACACTCTATTTCGAGTAAAATTCAAACACCCTTACATTATCAAAACTCAAAGGGAGCGTCCTAATGTCCTTCATTAAAAAAAAAAAAAAAGAGGAACCAATATGTATATAATTGTTTTTTTATCAGCAAAAAGAAATATTATTAGTCTTTGAAAAAAAATTACAACAATCAACCGGACTAAAAGCGAAATTGCATTACAACGAAGCACGAGCATCCCAATTAGGTTGGTCACCCTCGCACCTCGACAGTCACATGCCATCTAATGCCTGAAGGAAAATAACAAAACAAAACAAAACACAGTTGACGAAACCAAGGAGCGTAGATGAAAGCAGCAAATTTAGTACTTTAAATTTTGAAATTCTTTAGTTAGATAATATATATATATATATATATATATATATATATATATATATATATATAGTCACATTATAAGTATTTCCAAAATGTGTGGACGCGATCGTACTTGCTCTTGTTTTTGTTTTTTGGATCAAATATTTGTTCTTGTAGTTATTTAGTGAAATAATTAAGGTTTATTAAAAAAAGAGAGTTCTTTAGATCTTTATATGTAGGTATATATCAGAACTGCATTGGTGCATGAAGCCAAAAGCCTAGGTTTAGGGTACATTTATAGACATGTAATGTAGATCAACAAAGAAATAAGTATGTCTAAGAAAAATGTCCAAATGTCTCATTTCTCATACATAAGGAATATATTAGAAACCTCATGTCCCTTCGGGGACATCAGATAAAACTAGAATGATGCAGAGAAACCTCGTGAAAATTAATACTAATATTTTTTTAATCCCTTCAGCTCTTTTCCAGTACGAGTAAGAGATAGAAAATAATATTTTTTTCTCAGATTATTTAAAAGATAATAAAAGTGCAGGAATTAATCACGAATATTATCCCCTCAAGTATGATAATACACTTGCCGGTACTTAATTAGCAAAACACAATCTTGTCCACCTAAAATTGGACATTAGCTAGCATTGGCAAAGAAAAGGACATGCATCCATACAGTAACAATTTAATTTGGAAGAAATAAATTCAGTAAAAAAACGAAAGTAGAAAAAAATAAAAAAGGGGTAAATTGGGAAAAGGATACATACAAGGCAGCATTTCAGTAATAGATCTCGTCTTTCATCTAAGATCCACAAGAAATCCAAGACAAACAGCTGATTTAATTATACCACAAAATACACATATTCTATATAAGCATTGGGTTCAATAAATGACCTATTTGGCCTTTCTTTTTTCTTTTTTTTGGTGAATTTAAAAATTCTAAAATGTTTTAGATTATTGGTCATGTCTAATGGCTATATATTCATGGAGAATCGTGCAAAATCCTATAAGAACCATAACAAGAGGATGTTATACAGAAGATCAAAAAAGAAGAAGAGAGAGGATGTTATACAAGTAAGAGATTTTAATATTTTACCTTTGGAATTCACCAAAAATCTGTGATTTTGGGGAGAGAGAGAGAGAGAGAGAGAGAGAGAGAGAGAGAGAGAGAGAGAGATATTCCAAGTTAATGATTGCCCTTAAACGTTGGAAGGAGGAAAAGATGTAATAAAATAAAAGTGACAAATTAATGTTTGTTCCTCTCTCTTCACTCTCACAGTAGACTTCAAAAAAAGAAGAAGCATAACTATGTAAAATTAGGGTTTTGGAAAAACTTGGCCTAGGGTTTCCTATGAAGAGGGTGGAATTCCTCAATTTTTAACAGAAAAAATTGTCCAATTACAGAACTGTTTTCCTCCAAATGGGTTTTTCGCATTCAAGATCACAGAGAAATCTAATCTCTCTTCAAAACTAAGAACTAACAGTACCACAAGCCTTGAGCACCATCACCACTACTAAGAATACAATTATGAACTTTAGAGAATTGAATTTCATGCTATACCCACTGGTAAAGAATCTAAAATGGGCAAATATGATGTTACCATTATTTTTGAGTGTCCAAAAGCAATCAAGAATCAAGATGACTGCATAGGAAAGCTCGAGGCGGCTTCGTCGGCGGCGTTCTTCGTCGGATTCCTCTTCTTCTTCTTCTTCTTGTAAGGGATTCCCCTCGCCTTAGCTTGGGAATCCCTCACTTCGCGCAGATAAACGCGTATAGCTCCGCTAGCGAAAGGATTGCTCTCCGGTAACCCTCCGTTCTCCTCGTAAGCAGCCCTCAGCCTGCCGATGAGCGCGTCGAGGCTGCCCCAGGCCTGCCTGAGTGGGCAGGTGCAAGGCCCCGGCGGCTCGGGCTGCCCGAAGAACCCACACCCTTGCAAGTGAACCTTGGTCTTCCCGAACTGGTCGAGGTACCTGAGGAAGTCGAGCACGTGGTTGAAAGTGCAGTGGGACAAGGGCACCGGAGGCCTCTGGTTCTTCAAGTACTGCCCAAAGGTGTTCCAGTCCCGGCGCTTCTGAGACTCGTACCTGCTCGGCTGCGTCGCGGATCTCGACGACGACCCTTCTCCCGGTTCTTTCCCTTTGTCACTAGACATCTCAAGGCTGCCTGATCGATGATGATGATGATAGTAGTGTTTCTTGTGAAGGGTTTTTGCGAGTGCAGAGAAAAGGGCCGGAAGGGTATTATTGAAGGGGGTAGCAGTAGCACTGCAAGAGGGTGAAGAAAATTGGAGTACTGGAGAGATATGGAGGTCACATCATGGGGCTAGCCAGGAGGAAAAAACTTATAGCTAGCTGGAACCACCACGTCAAATTTCCGTCTTTCTTATTATAGGCCGGATTATAAAAATGAGGACTCGAAATTCTATTTCTTCCGACGACGTGACATCGACAGGATGAGGCTCTGGGTCCGCCCAGTTCCCTTGTGTCGGATCATAATTGGCTCGGGATCAAAGCCGACGGGCTCGATCGGGTTCAGTGAATGATTTCTCGTGGGGAGGGGACATGGCATGGGGCCAGTGAAAGTGCTTTAGCTCCTCTTTTTCTTCTTTGCTCCATGATCACATTATTTTTTTTTTTCCCTTTTAATGGTACAAATAGCATTTAATTAGAGATTATATTAGTTTTCCATGTATCTATAATTATGTTACCATCATCAGAGCAATCATTATCGAGCATAATAGCAAATTTAGCACTATGATTAATCTGGGATCTAGTGACTAGGTTTAGCCAGTGCAAAGTAATTAACCTGGGTTAATTAGGGTCCCTTTGTGATTAATGGGAGTAAAAAGGTAAAAAAAATATAAATGGGGCATAAAAGATGTAGTAGCATCTTCTTAGTGTTTGGAGTGCTCAACAAACTTGTCTCCTTTAAATTCCTTTAACTGATTGGGAAAAGTATAAAAAGAAGGATACTGAATACTCCAGGTAGCCACCAATGTTGGAACCAGAGGTGCTATTGACAGAGACAATCTATGCACAAATTACGGTGCGAGGTTTACTATGGGTTTCATACAAATGATGCGATCCATTCATTAAATTTAAAATATTTTTTAAAGGTTTTAGCGAAAAAATCAACCCAATCTGATATGTATATAAGTACTCAATCCGATATTTATAAGTACTTTTTATTCAAGAATGCAGCCACCAACAATATTGGAACTTGGAGGGTCTGCTTTTTTTCTTTTTTTTTTTCCCTTTTCCCTCTCGCCAAAAGAAATACATTTATCTTTGAAAAGAATAAATAAAGATTAAATAGATCCAGACACAACAACAAGCGTCACCCAAGACCTATGAAGCCAAGAAGACAAGACACCAACCAGAACACTGAAAACCCAAAGAACTTGGGGTACGTTCCTGTTAATTGAGGTTCCTAAAGGCGAATTACAGGGATAGCACGAACAGATTTAAAGTGGCTAGGAATAAGCTAATTGTATGTTTTATATCTGTCCGCAAACATAGCCATTGATGCTATGCATGCACTTCGATCTTTTGTTGTTTGATAAGGAAATTTTTTTTTCCTTTGCAAGGTAGCTCATTGTAACTAGGTGGTTCTCGTGATATTACACAATAATCCGGGAGTACCGCCACGTGGTACTCCGAACCACTTTATAACCACATATTCCTGTGGAGTCTGCCACTTTGCTAAGTGTATGAACCTCACAAGAATGTGTGGTTATAAAACAGTCCGATACCACGTGGCGGTACTCCAAACTATTGAATGATTACTCGTTGTTCTCTCCCTTCCTATTTTTCGATCTTTCTGGGACGCGAAACCCCGCCCGGACACCTGCAGCTACTGATCAGAAGCTACAAATGTCTGGAAAGTTAGAATAGATCAGTTGAACACAAGGCATATATAGGGTTTATATCAGTTCTCGAAGTCAGGCTTCTTTAGTATACAAACTCAGAGATGGGCCTCATAACACTAGCTAGGTAGATAGGTCACCCCTTGAGAAATGAAGAAGTAATGGATTCCTCCACCTGTAATGCCTAGCTCCTCTTTTTGTCCCTCCTCTTTTTGTCCCACCTAGCTAGGTAGATTTATAGAAAGGATCTTGCTAAAATATCTCGCTTCCACTAAGCGCCCGGTTGATAATATGCATATAATGCAGAACAAGTAAGAAGTTTCAATACACGTTTCGCAGATATCAATGTGCATTTTTCCGGAATACTTTTCTCAAAGATTGATACATCTTTTAGTAGGTCATCTCTTACACAGATATATAAGAGATCATTGAGTTGAGGTTATTTGTGTCCGAGATTCGTATCCATAAAGTTTTTAAGTAGAGAAAAATAAAAGGGTTGACGCTACGAATCTTAAAAATATATTTCCAAAATTTTGCCAAAAATTGAAAAAATTTCACAGACTAATACGTACTATGTATATACCATGCACTACGAGTATTTTTACACTGAGAGTGACATTTGAATCTACATTATATTCTCCTGATCAAGGGTAGCTAGCTAGCTAGCTAGGCATATATGTCACATTAATTGGAAGATGATCTGGTTGACTATGAAAGATCTTGCTATATTATAATGTGGGGTTAATTAATCAGCATCAGCATCTAATTAACATCAGAAATGAAAAAATATACATCAATGCCCACTCAGAATAGCCCTCATCAGTTGAAATGAATATCAGAGAACCACATTGCCGCCACGTGTTCCGTTACGACTCGGCCTTCGCGATTTCGTAAAAGACCAGGCCTGTGAGACTAACAATTTCCCTAATAGAATTGCCCACCCAGTGTCGCTATACACGTACCACCACCATCACCAACACTAATGATAATGCTTAATATTGATAATAATATCCCAAATTGTAATACTGCTGCTGTTAGTGATGTTTTTTTTTTTGCTAAAGAATGAACAACCCTACATCCAGGCCACTAAATGAATCTAACTGTGCAACCCAAACCTTCAGGAAAGCTAGTGCGGCTACACCCGTCACGGGCCCGATAGAGAATCGAACCCCAAATCTTGAAAAGTACTCAAAAAACCTGGTTATCTGCTCAAACCACTGAAACAAACTCCGGGTACGTGTGTTGTTACTTGTTAGTGATGGTTTTGTTGTCGCCCTTCTAGCTCCTTTATCCTTGCCCCCCCAACTTTTTGTAACTTATACTGAAACATATTCTCCAAATTGTGAAATATCATTTGTACCCCTGGATTGTGTCTCTTGAATTCAAGCTACCTGTCAATTCCATTTGAGTGATGGCATGAAAATGTTGCTATTGGATTATAATTTATTCCAATTCCCAGCTTTTACATAGAGGAAGACAGCCCATAAGTTCAAAATTAAGACTGATGGTCCCATTAGTGATCTTCTAGTTAGGACGGAGACCTTCTGGGATTTGAGAATACAATGTTGTGATCTTTCGATGAGACTAATCCTAGGCCTATTAGTAAACTATGATTCGTTAGTTTTATTTGATTTGTTGAACATGTAACTCATGCCAAAATTGAGATTGATCAGACATTTAGACCTATAAAAACAAAATAAATTTTTATTGAAGGTTATGCAAAAAAAAAAAAAAAAAAACTATACCCCTCAATTCTTTTTTTCATGAAAAACGTTATTTAGTCATGATCTCGATATTGATGTCCGATCTATTTCAGTTTCTTTCCATGACCACCAGCAAACTTGACAAACCGAACGAGGTGAGCGATTGAGATATTAATAAGCCCTGGATGGATCCCATTTGAAGAGCAAATGTGTTATAAACAAGGTACGTTTACTTGAATATACGGATTTCGGGTTGGTGCTATGCAGTAAGGTGCACAGTACAGTTGTACGCACCTCTAAGCCGTCGAATCGTGCATCCAACGGCTCGGATCTCATCTCGGCAATCAACGATCGAGTTCCATTTACTGCCGAGATGAGATCTGAGCCTTCAGATGCACGATCAGACGGCTCAGAGGTGTGTAGCACAGTGCTGTAGCACACACCACTGCACGACACCATCCCCCAATTCTAAATATACATGTATGTTTGGTAGCAAGACATTTAACTTCAATTCAAATCCAAATGAACCGTATCATCAATATATATTAAGTGTTGGCAGCTTAATTAATGGTTATTGTTTTCGTTTACGTCTCTAATGTTTTCCCGGATATGCTATTGACAGCCCATAGGCTTGTCAATAAGGCAAGAAGCATAAAATTAAAAAATTTTAAAAAAAAAACCACACTTTTTGATGCGTTTTTAACACAATTCCAGACTTTTTTTTTTTTCAAGACATTTAACACATAGAAAATTGCTTCTTTTTTTTTTTTTGGTCTTTTTTGCTGCCTTATAGACAGGCGCCAATGGACTATCATTAGCATTTTCCATGTTTTTAAACCAATTGAAAGCATTGTGAACTATCACAAAGCCCATTTGATTTCCTTGTTCGGTTTAGGTTTTAAGGTAGATTTTAGGGGGTAATGAGTGGAAAGAAATAGATAGAGAAAATTTGTTAATAATCGTGCACAAGGATTGAATTTTGAGACCCAAAACAAACGAGAAAGAAGTTCGCGCGATTATTAGATTTGGTATAAATTCAACGAATTCCAGGGTTTTCCCCTATCTTCCTTACTGCTCATGAGTGCTACAACACGTACACCCTCTGGTTGGGGTACCGTCAAAGTTCATAACATATGCATAGAAATTTATAACATCAATTTGCATCCAACTTCGTAAAAGTTGGAAAAATTCGCAACAATTTGAACTTTTTGTCGAACTGAGTCCCTATAAACGAACCAAGCTTTATCGAACTGAGTCAAGTCGAGCTTTAGAGTGTAAAACTCAACTCGTTTATTAAATGAGCCCAACACTCGAGCTCGGCCGGATTACTAAACAAGTCAAGCCAAGCCGACCCTTGAGTTACTCGTGAGCTGCTTAGTTCATTTGCGGCCCTTACCGTACACACTATAATGTGGGATGTGTATTGAAGCATTTTGCTCCTTACTCCTGTTATTGGTAGTTTGAGGTTAATTTGGAGATCAAATTTCATGAACAAAGTGTCAGAATTTACAGCCAAACCAACTCAGTGTTTGAACCATATTGTTAACCTAACACTAGGAAATATATGTTACCATAGTTTATTGGTTTCTATTATTGTGTTTCATATTTTGTCTAGGGCGTCCAAAGGGGAGTTATTACGTTGGTCGCTCCCTTTCACCCTTTTGATTATCAAAAAAACAATTAGTGTAAGTTTTCTTGTTTTTTTTTGGTAATAGAGGAACAACCTTTCAGCCAAGCCACTATATGGACCCAACTGTGCAATCCAAACCTTCGGGGGAGCAAGCATGGCCAAACCAGTCACGGACCCCCACTTACTTCAAGATACTGATCACCCAGTGGGGAATCGAAGAATCGAACCCCAGACCTTAAGGAGTACTCCCAAAGTTTGGGCATCCGCCCGAACCACTGGGGCGTGTGTAAGCTGTAATTTCCTTGTTACATGTATTTTCCTAATTTATTTAGAGCTCTTGGTGGTCGATCAAATCTTGTAACCTATACAAAAGTATGCTAGGATTTTGTTTTAGATCGATGGTACAATCAATAATGTACATCAATGAAAGTTCTAACACATACTGTATAATGATAGAAGGGATTAGATATTAATTAATGGCCCCTCTCGCATTCAACGATTAAATTATTGGATCATCGTACGTAATTAAATGAATTAATCTTGGACGTAGTTTCATCTCTCTAGTAGAATCAGGAAAAGATTTGTTAAGATGCCTTAGTCAACTAAATAAAATCTGATTAGACAACTAATACATCCCCCTTTTGAATAAAGCACTAATTAGTCCCCACTTCCAACTGTTAGGTTTTGTTTTGTGTAAAGTGCTTTTCATTTAACCCGAGGCCGGGGTTGGCGTAGTAATCTTGGCATGAGACTTAGAGATCGATTTTTACTTTCACCTAATTAAGGTCTCGTGTTTATTCCCCTTTTTAGTACCTCTCGAAGTCACCTTAATTACTTCCATTCACAAGTGTCTTAAAAAAGCTGTAGGGATTATCAGTCCGAGGTGCATGCATGCTAATCCGGAACACTCATGCATTACCCAAATGGTAGCAAAAACAATTTATTTCAAACACCTTTAATCATCAAATGGCACCTGTATATTTGTGCTAGAGTTGCATTATTCAATCAAATGTCACGACACATGAAAATTACATTTACTATTATTTTTCCATTTTTGAAACGTGCTTAAAATGTTTTCCTCTCTCACAGGTAATTAAATCCGTAAATAAAACATGCACTCCAAGCACGTAGGAACAACGAAGTTTTAAATATTTTAAAATTTTTTTTTTCGAACTCTTGGTACATACATGAATTCACCATGTAGGCGGTTATCGATCGTCGATCGATCTTGAGAGTATGCTTCAATAGTTTTTCTTCAATGCGAGTTTTCAATTTTTCCGGTGATAGCAATCGGAACTATCGGTGCGCGCAGCCAAATATTGTCTTCACTTCAAAAAAATCCGGGTAATTCACGGCACGAATTATTCCATTCGATCGAAATATGAACAAGTTTCTGTTACGCCTCAGGATATTGGGTGCTTCTTGTTGATTGTTGTGGTTGAGTAGTTTCCAACTTTCTGGGTCGCATTCAACTTTTTGTTGGATGTTTCTTTCGTTATTTTATTTTGGGCTCTTCACTCTTCCTCATGTATCAACATCATGAGGCGGGTGTCTTGTCCATTTCTGCTTTCTTGATATACCCTTTGTCGAGTTTCTAATAAAACATTTTTGCCGTTTCAAAAAAAAAAAATTCAAAAAAAGAAGAAAGAAAAATAAACAAACAATCGAAAAAGCAAGACACGCGATATACGTGGTTCCGACTTAAGTAATGTGCCTAATCGTACTCTAAGGGGGGTTGGGGGGTTTCACTACGATGAAAAGAGATGAACAAGTTACCTATAAGCGTTGTCCTAGCAAACTAATACATCGGAAAATCCTAAAAAAATGCTGAAACGCCCATTTTTTCTTGCGCCCAACCACCCGGGCGGGATTTTCAGAGACCTCAATCACGATCAGTTCTTCTCAGCTCAACACTATTCATTTGTATTTTTATTTGTTTCAAATCTTCGATCGATTACGTGGGGATTTTCTAAGACACTGGAATTTCAAGACAGGAAAAATATGGGTTACAGAAAAAAATGTGCACGCACATAATTTGGTGCCATGAAATCATCATCTTCAGTCCCCTTGGTCTCTTCAATGATTTTTTTTTTTCCCCCCAGGAAAGGAAGAGAAAGGGGAGAGGAAATCCAAATCCCATCAAATTCCCCTACACTAGAAGTAGAAATTAAAAACACCAATGCCTGGTTTGTTTGTTTGAACAGCGACCAATGCTTGGTTATTTGTGAAAGGTTCAAAAAACATGAAAAAACTTGAGCCTAAAGAGCCGCTAGTGTTGGGTGCTTGGGCAGTAGTAATAACCTTTTTGTGATTTTCCTGTTCTTTTGTCTGTCCAATTATTGACATGATTACCAAACACTTGTCATGAATCAGAAACTACTGCATTGGGGTACGTATTCATCTGCGCGCCCCGAGTAGAATCGATCTGTTGGCGAATCTTTTTTTTTTACGATGCTTTCTCTTTTTTAGCGCTCTACCCGGCCCCTTGTGTAGTACTAGGGAAGCTTTAGAGAAGCTCCGAAGCACGTAGCTTTCATGGTTCACTCGCCTAACCGCCATTATTCGACTAGCTAGGGAACCCCGGCCCTCTTTTCTTCCTTATTTTCTCTTTGCTTAGGCGGTAGGGATCGAGCTAGCACATTTAAGGGAGAAAAATCTCCTTTCTTTCACCCATGCATGTGGAAAGTTTTGAATTGTGATGCTATAGAGCCCGATGACACATCCATACAAGATCATAAATTAGTAAACGCATCTTTTTTAGAATCTATGTACAATATTTATTGCCAGTCCTATAATAAAGTTTACGGATTGCATAAATCTCTTGTGTATGTCGACCGTGAAATCTTACACTCACGATCGACGTAAATCGCAATATTACGACTAGGTCATTTGAGAAAATCTGTAGTCACCAAATTATTAAGTTTCTTAGCAAATAGATTAGGCCCTAGTCTCCTAGTTTTACTTTGGAGAATTTAACTTTGTTTTCAACTTTTTAACAACTTTTTTAACTAGCTAGCTGGTTGGAAACGCAGTATTCACTAGCTAGTCTTTCAGACGTGCACCTAGCTATGCCACAAAGTAGAAAGATGCTGGGCTATATAGATTAGCAAATCAGATTAATTACCACTTTTATGACGTCAAATCAGACAACTTTTTGGCAAAAAGGTGAGAGTATTTGACATTATTATTATTGATAAAAATATGCCAATAATCAGGGGTGGAGCCAGAATTTTTTATAAGTGGGGTCGAATGAGTAAAAATGAATTTTACTCATATGGGTTGGGGCAAAAATTAATGAATTTTAAAGGGGAGTCAAATGAGTAAAAATTATACTAATCTCTTAAAAAATTGGGAGGCAGCGGGGTCAGCTGCCCTCCCTTGACTCTTAATCCCTCTGCCCCTGCCAATAATCAAATTAAAGGAAAAAAGATTCTTCTTAAGGTGTGTATGGTAGTCTTTCCCGGTATTATATGTTGGGATTAGGGTATCATTTAATTCACTATATCTTCATATATGAAGTTGATTGGTTTCTTTAAAAACTGCTTTCATACAATCTGAAACTACGGTCTTCTATCTTTTTCATTTGCAAATGCAAGAAGGGATGCCCAAACGAGCAAGAGTATGTGGTTAATCAAGTTTGGTTTGAAAACTTAACGCGCTTCAAAAATACGTCCGAGCTTAACTTTTTATATGAGACAAGCTGATCTCATACGAACTTTTATATATCAAGTTGAATACGAGCCGATCTTGAGTAGCTTGAAACTTTAACAAAGTTGATGAAAACGTTCAAGCTTTATTTGTTTATGGAACGAACTAAGCTTGAACAAATTTTTAACGAAAGAATATGAATTCAAACTCAAAGAGCTTGGTTTGTTAGCAGCCGGTAAGTTGTGATCTTTTGGAACGATAGAAGGAAGGTTTTAAGTGGTGTATTGAAGGCTTTGAACTGGGCTTGTTCTAAGCCCAACTTCTGATCTGACTTTGTGTGGGGTTCGACTCTGGAATCTAGAGTATGGCTGGGGGCCTGATCCAAATTTATGTGGCCCACTTGGTTGGACTTTTTTGGGAAAATGACGGCTAAATACGTGTTTTGATAATTAATACCTGTTAAGGACATGCTGAAAACATTTATTAATGCTGAAAATGTTCTTGACGGATATTAATTATTAAAACACGTTTTGGACCGTCATTTTCCCGATTTTTTTTTTTATTTGGTCACTCACTGGGCTGACACACAAGAAGTGGCCATGGAACCAATATCCCATCTTGGATTTCAAACTTTTTCACTTTGGTTTCTGGAAAAGTGAAATTTTTTTTTCATTTTGTCACTGATTTCTCTCTTTACGAGATAAAGACAGATCATTCTCTCATAATACATCAATTTAATTCAAAAAATAAATACTTATTTTACTTATCAGAATGAGACCGTAGCCTAACCCAATGATTTGTGTCATGTGTTCTAAACTGAGGATGTAGGCCTAATTGGCTTGGAGTTTGTACATAGATGAGGGCTAGCAAAAGAAATGTAACATTGTATTATGGCAGGAGATAAGTTACAGTGGAATTTGCCCCATGATTAGTCAAGGCACGCGTAAGCTGGTCTAAAGACCTGCGTTGTCAGTCTATTGCGATATGGTACAAGTGAAGAATATTAAGACAGCAAATGAATCCAAAGCTTGGGGATTTTTAGGTAGAAAGCCAAGACGCATTAGACTATTTGTACCTAACGGGTTTTTAGGTAGAAAGCCAAGAAGCATTAGACTATTTGTACCTAATGGGTTGAGAGAGAGAGAGAGAGAGAGAGAGAGAGAAAGAGATGATAATTCTTTAATGATAATGAAGGTAAGTTATTTGGCCAAAAGTTACATAGTATATAGGACACTAAAAAGACAGAAGAGTAGGCATAAGTCTAAGCAATGGTAAGTTAGGTTGAGCAGCAGCACATATATTTTTGATAACTCAGGGAGTCCATGTGCCAATATGAGCGCGCCTCGACTAAAGTTGGGATCCGTATCAATTGACCCACAAGAATTAGCAACATGCAAGAGATTTCGAATCTGAAACTCAAGGCTCTGGTAGTGATCATCTGGCCAACTCTTTTGGTTTTGCCTAGGGCTCTGCATGCTTAAAGACGTTCAAAGATCAAGCCCTATCTTCTGTATATTTGAAGTTTCGGTCATCTCTTGATTCCCATTAAAGAGAATGACTAGAAAAAAGAAAAGAAAGTTTGGCTTTGGATCTCCAGTACGGCGCATAGACCATAACACTCTGCATTTTGCAACTATAACTATTGTATTATGCCAACCAAAAAAGTTGGCCAAGTGGGCATGAGAAAGTAACAAGTGTTTGTACTCCATAAGGTCATACATTTGAATCCCACGAAAGCCAAACATTTCAAATTTTGAGGCTATTAGAGGGTTTGTCCAGTTGTTAACTTCAAGGGCCCGAAACTAGTCGAGATGTACACAAGACATCCGGTTGAAAAAAAAGAAGAGATTTAGGCTGCCAACATGGCCATTATTAATTGGATGATGGTCAAAGCATACGCGTTAATGTTATAGAAACTTCACTCACTACCTCATATCATAGTCAAAAAAAACGTTTTTTATGCGTTAATTCCGGAGACAATGCCCCAAGACTGCATGTTACATGTTCCAAATTTCACGGATCGACTAATCAATTGAGAAAAAAAGTGGGTTGAAAACTAGTGATCTTGTATTTGTCTGTAGAATCCTTTAAGTCTTCTTATAAATTCAAGCGAGTGTTGGATCGATCTCTGAAATCTGATTCTGTTTGCTTTGGGCTCTACTGACTATTCGGCGATTGACCTAAAGATTTGTCCCCAGGTTTCAGGGGCAGCACTCCCGAAACCTACACGGAGGTATGGTAATTGGGTTACGTAAACCCGAAATTACAAGCATTTGCTACTCGGGGAAACTGATGTAACTCTTGCACCCTTTTTATTTGATAAATGGTGTGAAAGAGCCATGAATCTATAATATTCAATCACTCAGTTGGGGAACCAAGTAAAAATCTGTCTTTTCCGTTTGTGTTTCTTATTCAACCGTGAGATATTAAATATCATTTATCAAGTACTTTCTTGAGTCTTCGTCCCAGATTGCTCACCCATTGGTGGAAATCATGCATTTTGCACACAAAAATACTGTCTTAACACGATTTTTCTCCCAAAAATGTTACACAAATTTAAAGATCTCATTGTGAAGAAAATTGGCATAAATTTTTTTCAGAAAAAATCTCAGAAGTATATATTAATTTTTTTGCGTGCAAAATGCCCGATTCCTAAAAATTAAGTTTTGATCATATCTCACAAATGATAATTGGATTTGACGGAGTGATGGAGTGTTTTTTTTTTTTTTGGAACGGAGGGAGTATTTTTTCCTCATTCATTTTCTTGACAACATTAGTATTTCTCAAAATTAAGCAGCACGGGTGATAAGTGGAATGGTGATGACGAAATATGCCATGCTTGGCATAAACAATTGGTGCAACTTATCAACTGTCTTTTTCCCCTAGTCAAAGAATTGAGGTAATTGCAAAGAAGATTGAGACTCTTCTCTGTCAAAGACCAACCCGTCACTGTATATACTTTTTTGAGGCAGGTTTTTCTGTGCCCAAAACTCTATTACCTTTTTTTTCTCGGCAAAACTCTATTACCTTATGCTGAACGGTTTTCAGACCGTTGAATTTAAAATATTAAAAAAAAATCACATAATTTAACGCCCGAAATAACCCCTCGGCAAAGTGACACAAGGATTTTCGGAACATAGGATTTTTTTTTTTTTTTGTCAAAAGTGAGAAGATTATATTGATAAACGCCTAGCTGCACTTACAAAATGGAGATCATTACAAAGAACTTGGACCCCATCTTTTTCCACCTTTTTCTCGTTCATGCCCTTTTTTTTTCATTAGGCAATTAAGTCAAATTAAAGGAATTTTTTGGTGGTCAAAAAAAGAAGCAAGTGGGGACCCTTTTTTCTTTTAATAACAAACCAAGTGGGGAGCAAATTTTGATTTTTCCTTCCTCCGTCCCTCTCTTCATTTTTTTTTTCTTTTGCACCATTGTACAGAAAGTTCAAGACATATATAGTTGATCCTGCTTTTCACATCGAGCACATTTATCTTGACAGATACTTTTTATATGACTACATAAATAGCTCCGTCTTGATTGACGACTAATTCGGTAAATTACTATTTGTAGGAAATGATTCTGTAAATAGAATATGGGATGCGAAATGCGAGTTATAAAGAAGTCAATTGAGATATAACGTATTTTTTTAAAAATAAATTACTAGAGGTTAGAGTTATGAAAACAAGAACAATGTATGCGGGGGCGGCTGCATCTATGTTTGAGGGGGTTCTGGACTCGAAAAATGCTTTAAAATTTTGTATTTTTGAAATAAAATTTGATTTTTCTTTCATATTTTTTCATATTGTCGGCACTGAAGTATTTATGAGTAGTCAAAATAAAATAAAATAAAAACTTGACTTAAATTTGTGAGTATGCAGATAATATAACTCAACAAAACAAAATAAATTAAGCACAATTCATTTTCAATCATCATAAAAAATTCATGTTATAGAGAGTTTTGTATACAATTTTTTAAAAATATTTTTGTTACCGCTGAACTAAAATCTTACAGCCGCCGCTGAATCACCATACTTTATTATGTGTAATAATCAATAATTTCAAGTTAGAAGTAAATTAGGCATATACATGCATGTATCCCATTTAATATTTAATGGGGACAAATACTATTTTTGTTGCACATGGATACGAATCCCTAGGTTAATTATAAGTAGGTGGTCTTTTTAAACCGAGTGTATAATATAAGTTGATCCGGAGATTCATAAGCCCTTAATAATAATTCACTTATCTTATCAACCTTCCTCTCTTATCGAGAGACGACTATATGCCGCAATTAGAGGGTTTTCACAAGGCTCAATAATAATAACAAGAAGAAGAAGGAGGAGGAGGAGGAGGCGGCCAACGGCCAACAACAATAGTTAAGTTATTTTCGTTAAATAGTGTTTTAGTTGATATATGTGACAAGAATGATCTACCTAAAAATTAATCCTTTAAAACATGGAGTTTAGTCCATTTAATTTAGCAAAAATTCACCAAGCAAACATAGCTTCATGTCGAATCCCTCTGGGTAGTTTGATGAGCCCTTAGTGCATGCGCCAATGCGCTACAGGGGTGCATGTCACCTCGGTTTGCCTAATTAGAATTTCGTTATTGTGATATGAGTATCTCAGTTTGCTTGACATTACATGTACCAAAAATCAAGTTAATTAGATGTAGATATCTACACGATCAAGATATATTTTCACAATACATTTTATTTTATATTAGATTGACCATGCATTTTCGTATAAATAATGTCGATCCGATCAATTTAATTCTTCTTGTGAATGATTTACTCAGTGTGTACTCAACAAACTGAATGGTTCAGGTCACATTAACGAAATTTCGGTTGAGCAAACCGAGGCTCCTTACACCCATAGTACTTGGTGTATTACAGTAATCCCGAATCCTTTTTATCTATCTTTGCTTATAGTCCAAATGGACCGTTAAAGTAGGAAAAATGATTTTAACGCTTATCTTTTATCTCTTGGCACTCTCTTTTTCATTTATATTCACATGAAAGTATCAAATTGCCCTCATATGAAAAAAGTGACTCAATAGAGTTCCAATGAATAAAATGAATAAAGGGAGTGTATGTGAAAATCATTTCTCCCTAGCTAAAATTGTGCATTTTCCTACATTGGGATAAAAAAGTCAACTTGATGGCTTTAACGGTCCAGATCTTACATCATAACGTGCCCCTAGCATTTTGGAACTTGCACGCTTCTCCTTTTTCTGAGTTTTATACAGCACGTGAACAATTTCGTCACCCCATCAATTTCAACAGGCTGCTGGGCAAAAATTGCCTAAAAGTCAAATACTCCTTTTATGGAACAATTAATGTATATATGCCATTTGTGCTAGTTTTCAAAAACTATTTCAATTGACAAATCGTTTACATAAAAGGCCTCCTAAAAAATGGGAACTGGGTGTTGTCGTGCACTCTCGCACTACACGTGTAGTGTGACCGATCCGGTAATCAATTTCGGCAATGAACAACTCGGATTTTTATCTGAACAATAGACGGTTAGGATTTGTAGGAGCTTGGATTAAATCCAAACCGTCCGTACTGAGATGGACGGTCAGATCGACCACATTACACGGTGTAGTGCGGCGGGTGCACTATAGCTCATCCCATTCCTAAAAAGTGTCCTTTTTTTTTTGTTAGGACTGAACATTCTATAAGATCATTCTCTCTCATACTTAACATTTTGTGTAAAATACTAGAATTGCAAAAAGCTAGAGACTGGGCCTGTTTGATAAAACTGAAAACTGAAACTGAATGCTGAAAAATTAAGTACTGAAAGCTGAATGCTGAATTTTTTAAATTGAAAAATTGTTTGGTAAACATAATAATGGTGGAATGGAGATTGTGGTGGTGGAGGTGTGTTGGTGGTGAAAGAGTGGTGGTTGCTGCGGCGGCGGCGGTGGTGGTGGTGGTGTTGGAGTGCTAGCTGGCGATAGTGGTGTAATGGTGGTGGTGGAGTGATGGTGATGTAACGGTGGCAGTGAATGGTGGTGGTGGTGGTAGCGGCAGTGGAGTAATGGTGTAATGGTGACAGTGAGTGGTGTCAATGGAGTGATAGTTGTGCAATGATGGCATTGAGGTGGTGGTGGCGACGACACTATGGTAGTGGTGGTTGCAGTGTGGTAATGGTGATGTGGTGGTGGTGGTGGTGGGAGTGATGGTGGTGGTGGTGAAGTGGTGGTGAGAGTGATAGTGGTGGTGGTGGTGGAGTGGTGGTGATGGTGGTGCTGGTGGTGGTGATGGTGATGGTGGCGAGGTGGTGGTGGTGGTGGAGTGGTTGTAGGAGTGGTGGTGGTGGTGGTGGGAGTGGTTGTGGTGGTGCTATGGTGATTAAATACAAGTACACAAGAATTCAGTTAGAATTAAATAGCTCAAAGCTATTTAATTTTTTTCAACTTTTTAGCCTACATTTTAAATAGCACTTAATTTGTTAAGCAATTTATAATGCCGTTATCAAACCTATTGAAACACTTATTACTTAATTGATTCAATTTTAAGTGCTGAATTTAGATTATCAAACAAGCCAGTATTTCACGATTAATGACCTTACGATTTTCAAATACAAAGTAAAATATATTGGATTCAAATTTTCTACATCAGTACTTTATAGTAACTTTTATAGGTCTCACATTGTAATTTCGCTTTTTGGCCTCCAAGACTGCATGTTACATGTTCCAAATTTCACGGATCGACTAGTCAATTGAAAAAAAAAAGTGTGTTGAAAACTAGTGATCTCGTATTTGTCTATAGAATCCTTCAGGTCTTTTTATAAATTTAAGAACTAAGTGTATTGGATCTTTGAAATTTGATTCTGTTTGCTTTGGGCTCTGCTAACTATTCGGGGATTGACCTAAAGATTTGTCCGCAAGATACAGAGGCAGCACTCCCAAAACCTAAACGGATCTGAAGTAGTAGATATGGTACGTAATTGGTTACGTAAACTCGAGATTATAAGTACTTGCTACACCGGACACTGATGTAACTGATCTTGCTTGCACTCTTTTCATTTGAGAAATAGTAAAAGAGCGATGAATCTTATATTCAATCACTCAGTTGGGGAATCAAATAAAAATCTGTCTTTCCGTTTGTGTTTCTTACTTAATTGCCCCCCAGGCATTGTGTGCTTAGTGGTTTGCGAGTTCTCAACCGTGAGATTTTAATTGTAGTTATCAAGTACTTTCTCCGTTCCAGATTAATTGCTTACCCCTTGTTTGAAACCGTGCATTTTGCACACAAAAATACTGTATTAACATGATTTTCCTCCCAAAAATTTTGCACAGACTTAAAGATTTCAATGCGAAGAAATTTGGTGTAAATTTTTTTCAGAAAAATCTCATAAGTGTGTGTGTGTGTGTGTCTATATATATATATATATATATATATATTGTGTGTGCGCAAAATGCTCGATTTCTCAAAATTAAGTTTTGATCACATCTCACGAGTGATAATTGGAATTGGGACGGAGGGAGGGAGTGTGTTTTTTTTTTTTTTTTGGGCCGGAGGGAGTATTTTCTCCTCATTCATTTTCTTGACAACAATAATATTTCTCAAAATTAAGCAGCACGGGTGATAAGTGGAATGGTGATGACGAAATAAGCCATGCTTGGCATAAACAATTGATGCAACTTATCAACTGCCTTTTTCCCCTAGTCAAAGAATTGAGGTAATTGCAAAGAAGATTGAGACTCTTCTATCAAAGACCGACCCGTGACTGTGTATTTTTTTCGAGGCAAGATTTTTTGTGCCCAAAACTTCTATATGTTATACCGAGGGATTTTCAAATCGTTGAATTTAAAACATAAAAAAAAATTTATCATACAATTCAACGGCTGAAATAACCCCTCAGCAATGGGGCATGAAAATTTTCAAGATAGAGGAGATCGGACCTCATTTTTTTTCACCTTTTTCTCGTTCATGCCCTTTTTTTTGGTTTCATTAGGCAAGTCAACTTAAAGGAATTTTTTGGTGGGTCAAAAAAAGAAGCAAGTGGGGACCCTTTTTTTTTTTCCCCCTTTGTTATCATCAACCAAGTGGGCAGCAAATTTTGATTTTTCTTCCCTCCGTCCCTCTCTTCATTTTTTTCTTTTGCACCATTGTACGGAAATTCAAGACATAGTTGATCCAACTTTTCATATCGAGCACATTTATCTTGAGTACCACCATGCGACAGATACTTTTTATATGAATGCATAAATAGCTCCGTCTGGATTGACGACTAATTCGGTCAATTACTATTTGTAGGGAATGATTCCGTAAATAGAATATAGGATTCGAAATGATATAAAGAAGTTGATTGACATATAATGTATTTTTTTAAAAATAAATAATAAGAGTTTAGAGTTATGAAAACAAGAACAATGTTAGCGGGGGCGGCTGCACCTATGTTTGCAGGGGTTCTAGACTCGAAAAATGCATTAAAATTTTGTATTTTTTAAATATAATTTGATTTTTCTTTCATATTGTCGGCACTGAAGTATTCATGAGTAGTCAAAGTAAAAAATATGTAGATAACATAACTCAACAAAATAAAATAAATTAAGCACAATTCATTTTCAATCATAATAAAAAATTAATTTTATATAGAGTTTGACAGAGTGTTTCACATGAGGACCACCGCAGCTTAAAATGCGGACTATCGTTCTGACCGTTGGATTGTGTTTTGAATTGTCAGGATTCGCAGACAATCTATTCGAGCGAAGAGAGTAGTTCGCATTTTAGCTAAAAATGCAGGGGCCCTTAGAAGAAATTGACCGTTGTATACAATTTTTTTTCATATTTTTATCACCCCTGAACTAAAATCATGGAGCTCCCGCTGAATGACCATGCTTTATTATGTGTGTAAATGTAATCAATAATTTAAAGTTAGAAGCACATTAGACATATACATGCATGTTTCCCATATATTTAATGGGGACAAATAGTGTTTTTGTTGCACATGGATACGAATCCCTTGCTGAGTTATAAGTAGGTGGTCTTTTTAAACCAAGCGTATATAAGTTGATCCGGTGATACATAATCCCCTTAATATATAAGCAGCTAGCTCCCGATAATTCACTTATCTTATCAACCTTCCTCTCTTATCGAGATATGCCGCAATTAGAGGGTTTTCACAAGGCTCATTTCTAAATAAAATAAAATAAAATAAAAAGGCCCAAGGGCCAACGACTAATATGCGTTTTCGTTAAATTAAATGGGTTATAAGCTAATGACAATAGTTAAGTTATTTTCATTAAATAGTGTTTTAGTTGATATATGTGAAAAGAATGATTTACCTAGAAATTAATCCATTAAATCATGGGGTTTAGTCCATTTAATTTAGCAAAAATGCACCAAGGAAACACAGCTTCTTGCCGAATCCCTTTGAGTAATTTGATGAACCCTTAGTGCATGCGCCAATGCGCTACAGGGGTGCATGTCACCTCGGTTTGCCTAATTAGAATTTTGTTATTGTGATAGTTCAGTATGCTTGACATTCCATGTACCAAAAATCAAGTTAATTAGATGTAGATATTGACACGATCAAAATAGATTTTCACGATACATTTTTATTTTCACAATACATTTTTTATATTATATTTTTTTTTAATCCTTTTTTTTTTTTTTATATTATATTGAACACGCATTTTCGTATAACTAATGTTGATCAGTGTACTCTACAAATTGAACGATTTAGGTCACAATGACGAAATTTTGGTTGAAGAAACCGAGGCTCCTTACACCCAATCTTTGTTATCTATCCTTACTTGCAGTCCAAATGGACTGTTAAAGTAGGAAAAATGATTTTAACACTCATCTTGTATCTCTTGGCACTCTCTTTTTCATTTATATTCACATGAAAGTATCAAATTGACTTCATATGAAAAAAGTGACTCAATAGAGTTCCAATGAATAAAATGAATAAAGGGAGTGTGTGTGAAAATCATTTTTCCCTAAAATTGTGTATTTTCCTACATTGGGATGCAAAAGTCAACTTGATGGCTTTAACGGTCAGATCTTACATCATAACGTTCCCCTAGCATTTTGGAACTTGTTCCAATTGCACGCTTCTCCGTTTTCTAAATGGCCTCAAAGTCAAATACAAGTCTTTCAAAGTAATTATGGAACGATTATGTCATTTATGCTAGTTTTGACTTTTCAAAAACTACTTCAATTGACAAAGGCCTCCTAAAAAAATGTCTTTTTTAATTTGTTAGAGCATCCTTAATGGTAATAATTAAAACCGGCCAATAATTAAAATGTGTCATGTCAGCGTTTTATTATTCATTTAGTCCATAATCAAACTTAATATCATTTATCTTTACATTAGTCATTTTTGCATCCCTAACAAAAAAAACCTCACAATACACAATGCACATTTATCCAATAGCAAACAAGTTTTAATTACGCACCCGACCATACCAAATTATTCGTCTCGACGAGATGATTCCAATGTGAAATGTTTTTGAGTTATTGAATTTTGAGTTTGGTTATTGGTAAAAATTGTTAAGTTTGGTTATGAAATGAGTGAAATTTGGTTATTTGCTAAAAGACTTGTAACTTTGTTTATTACAATGTGGAATGTTTTTCGAAAATTATTGTTAAATTTGCTTATTCACACTCATTTACTTATTACAATGAGGATGCTATTAGGACTGATCATTCCATAAAATCATTCTCTCTCATACTTAACATTTTTGTGTAAAATACTAGAATTGCAAAAATCTAGAGACTAAGGGCTTATTTGATAACATAAATTCAGCACTTAAAATTGAATCAATTAAGTATTAAGTGATTTAGTAGGTTTGATATAGGGCTGCTCGCAGTCAGGTTCGGTTCGGATTTCTAGGAATCAGAGGACCGAACCGCTAGTCGTGGTTTTTACAAAATGAAATCCGTATCCGGACCAAAAGTTCTACGGTCTGGTTCCAATCCGATCCGTGACTCACGGATCGATTACGATTTTGTCTACGGATTTTAGCAAAAATAAAGCTCAAACATATATCTCACATTAAAAGGGAAGAATGTTATATTCAGAATTAAGTTTAACACCACCAGAAAGTACTTGTTACATAAACTACCAAAACTTACTTCAAAAATCAAATTAAAAAGAATCTAAAACACAAGAAGGATTGTATTATTATAGTACATTACATAACATAAAAGAATCAGAAAAGAAACGAACCACTAAAACTCAACTAAGGTTACCTGTAATTTTTACGAAAAAACTACGATTTACTCTTTATATTTTATGTACATTTACACTACATCCCATTGTTAAGATAAAATACTAAAATTGGGGGGGGGGGGGGGGGGGGGGGAAGTGTTACCATTACTAACAATTTATTATATAAATACACACATATATATTATTTATATAAAATAATATCTCACGGCCTGGTTCGGTTAATCCACGGTTTCGTAATGAAAATCCATAAACCGAACAGCAAGTCACGGTTTTCTAATTTTTCAATCCGTGTCCGGACCATTAATTCACGGACAAAATCAAAAAGGTACGGATCGGTTCGGTCCAAACCGATTTCACGGTTCACCGAATTTTTTGAGCAGCCCTAATTTGATAACGATATTATACATTACTTAACAAATTAAGTGCCACTTAAAATGTAGACTAAAAAGTTAAGAAAAAATAAGTAGCTTTGGGCTACTTAATTCTTGTTGAATTATTGTGTACTTCCATTTAATCACCATACCACCACCACTACTACAACTACTCCACCACCACCACCACTCCACCACCACCACCACCACGTCACCACCATCACCACCACCACCACTCCTCCACCACTTCACCGCCACTCCTTCACCACCACCACTCCTCCACCACCACCACAACCACTACATCACCACCACCACCCCCACTCCCTTATCACTACATCACCACCACCACGGCACCACCATTACCACACTGTCACCACCACTACCATACCGTCGCCACCGCCACCATTACACAACTATCACTCCACCGACACCATTCACTGTCACCATTACACCATTACTCCACCGCCGCCGCCGCCACTCATTGCCATTGTTACACCACCATCACTCTAACACTACTATTACACCACTATCGCCAACACCCCAACACCACTGCCGCCACCGCCGCCGCCACTTCATCACCACCAACACACCACCACCACCACCACAATCACCATTCCACCATTATTATAAGTACATTGTGACCATTAGTAAATTAAGAGAGAATCGGAACTAAAATTAATTTATTATTTTTTTAATTCAGTACTTAATATGTTTATCAAACAGCTTTTCAGTTTAAAAAATTCAGCATTCAGCTTTCAGTACTTAATTTTTCAGCATTCAGTTTCAGTTTTCAATTTTATCAAACAGGCCCTAAGTATTTCACTATTAATGACCTTACAATTTTCAAATACAAAGTAGTAAAATATATTGGATTCAAATTTTCTACATCAATACTTTATTACTTTTATAGGTCTCACATTGTAATTTCGTCTTTCGGCCTCCAAGGAGGTTGGGCCGCCGCTTTGTTGTGGAGAGGGGTTAGGGCATTGTTCAAGAAGCACCAACAATTAATCCATTGTTATCTTGGCCT
This sequence comes from Rhododendron mucronatum var. ripense, assembly GCA_019656295.1. NCBI lineage: Eukaryota > Viridiplantae > Streptophyta > Magnoliopsida > Ericales > Ericaceae > Rhododendron > Rhododendron mucronatum. The sequence goes on along the minus strand of BPLT01000145.1, from coordinate 928,436 downwards.
TTGGTAGCATATTTCAGGGTAGAGAGACAGCTTGGGGTATGAGTCAAGTTTGTGGCGGAACTAAGATTTGGCTAAGAAAGAGGGTGACGCTTTGAGATGAAAATCTACTAATAGTTGTGGCATGTTGTTCGTAAAAATACGAAAAAAAGTGGACCGTAAAATCAAACTTTTGTCCTGAGTTTTGACTTTTTATTAAAAAGAATAAAGACTTTAGATGAAAGTCATTGAGATATCATTTATAAACCCGGTTATTTTATCAATTGCTATGTTTTCATAGTTTGTGTAAAAAAATTAAGTTGTTCAAGTATGGATAAGTACCAATTACATCAACTTCTATTAGACTTATATATATATATATATATATATATATATATTAGAACCCACTGGAAATGGCATGTGCCGCCCTCATCCCCTAGCTATACCTCCACTCGTGAATCAAGTGACCCTTCTAAGTTAGGAAAAGCTATTATTAGAAACATTTAATTTTATAAACTTTAAAAAATAATCCCAAATAGATTACGACTTGTTACCCTTTCATCATTGTTGAATAATCCTGACTCTGTTTTTAAGCATGCCTCACAGCCTCAGGGTCATTTATTTATTTATGTGGTAGTAAGAGATGTTGGCATGCCTCATAGACGTTGAATACTCTGTCATCATCTTGTCAATTAATTTAATTAACTGGTCTATATCTCCGCATCACAACTGAAAAAAAAAAATGTGCCCTATGTCACATTGTTAATTTATTAACTACTCCGTATATAAAACTTACTGAAAAGCTAATTAAGTGATTAGATTTGCTTTTGCAACTTGTGGTGTCGAGGTTATATAGTTTAACACACCTCGGTTAATCCTAAGAGATCAACCAACCAACCACTAGAAGGGAAATATGAAGCTATTTTAAAAATGGAAATTAGGAGGTTAAATAGATCCAAAAGAAAGTTAAAAAAGAAGAAATTTATTTCTGAGTTTGGGATTAAGGCGGCCAAAGTTTCAAAAAAAAAGGTAAGATGGCTCCCTTCTCCTCTCTTTCGACCAGAGACATTTAGAATAGGAATTCTATTTTATTCAAGAATGCTAGTAAGGCTTTTGATTTTGGCGCTCGATTGGGAATTAAAATCGTAGGAGGAAGAAATTATAAACTTGAAGAAATGGGTTGAAATGGAAGAGGAGGAAATTGCGGAAAGGGAGAATGCCTTGAAGAAGCTCGCGGAGTTAGAAGAGGGAAACACATCGGATTGGGAGGAATGCTTCTTTATCTTTGGAGTTTTAGAGGCCGTTACTGCGTTTTGTTGTTTTTGGCTTTGGTCCATTGTTTTGATTTGGAATCTCGCTCCAATGTGTATATGCTTTTGTGGAGTTATGGTTGTTGGGGTTTGGTTTGGAGTTTTTCTTTTTAGGTTTTGGAGTTTTTGTTGGTTTTCGCCTTTTGGAGTTTTGGGTTTGGGGGTTGGCTTTTTGGGTGTTTTAGTTTGGAGTTTCTCAGATTTTGGCTTCTTTGATTGGCGCCTTGCCGGCCTTTTTGGTGGTCTTGGGTGGCTTGTTGCCGGTGTGCTCTTATTCCATTTAATCTTTGTAATCATTTATAAAGATTAGTAAGCAAAAAATAACAATATTAAAAGCCGAGACATAAGTCCTGTGTATACTGACGCCACAAAAGTTGATACTATGTACGTTGTAGTTTTTAAATGTTATGTTCTCAACACATTCTCTAATGGCTGGATAATAATCACTCTTTAAGAAGTACTAGACGTGCAAGAAATTGAAGTATTTGTCATGTTAAATAAAGTGACCATTGACTTACTTAAAAGTTATTTTTAGCAAGGCAAATTATACATTTACTAGACGAGGGGTGGGTGGTTGTTGAACTCTTGACCTGTGGCTCTAAGGAGCAAGCGTAACAATGAACTATGCCTCAACATTAATTTAACCTACTTAAATGATTTTTTTTTAAAGGCTACTTAGAAGTTTAATCAGGGAAAAAAACATCGCTACTTTATTATTGAGGTCAAAGGCTCAGTTTGGATGACCGGAATCTTCAATAAGAAAAGGAATGTGATTACTAGAAATTTTATTTAGTGGGAATAGGAATATCATTACTAGGAATGAAACTCCTAGGAATGCAATGCCTGAAGTAATTTCATTCTAGTTTTTGGATTAATTCAGTAATCTTACGCAGGAATTAATTATTTTAGAAAATTATCAAATTCAATATTTGTGATGCTTGGAATATGAAGACTTGAAGAGTCAAGTGTGTAGATCCTTCTTTTATTCCTATTTAAATGAGGCAGTGCATGTGTGCCGAAGTACGTGTGTGAGCTACGGCAGAGTGAGCACAAAGCAAGGTATACAGTGTGCGTGAGAGAGAAAATCGGTAAGAATATTGTGTGAGTGAGGGAGATAAAAATACCGAGAATTTAAGAAGTAGAGTATGGTATTTTGTATCTCATTGTATTCATTCAATATTAGTGGAAGTTGATCTCTCTTCCGTGGATGTACCCGAGTTTGAAGAACTACGTACTCTTATGTCTCTTTTGTACGTGATTATTTTTCGTTACGCTTCCGTTGTGTGAGTAATCGAGTAAAAGATAGGTCTCTCTCAAAACCATTTCGAGAATGTCTTGTCACGATCAGAACTAATGTTAACGTATCGTGTCAAAATTAATTAACCTCAAACGTGAAATACATAACCACACACGTACACCAACAATGCGCACATAATAAATTAACATTTTAATGTTGCTGGATACGTTTTTTTGAAAGGCATGTTGGTAGATACGTTACGCATGTAAAAGATAGGTCTCTCTCAATGCATTAAAACTTGTGACATAGTAGTAATAAAATGCGATATCAAAGAAGTGTTTCGCTTTCTTTTTAAACCTTTTTTTTTTTTAAAAAGAAGATAATTTTAAGCTCAATTATGATGAACATAAAAAAAAAATTTAATTTTTTTGTGTACCGTTTAAAAGATCTCGATAAAATTTATTAAATAAGATCCGTATTAGTAGAAAAATTATTTACATAAACATATAATTTTTAAACTTGAAACTACCTCATTTTTTAAAAGTTTATTTTTTTAGAAACTGGAAGGGGCCTGATCACCCGATCTTTTTTCTTCTTCTTCTCTCTCTCGTGCTCTCACTTTTATGTTCCCTCTTTCTCTCATGCTGTGTGTGAATATTATATTAGATTAGATTATCTGTTCAATCATCTAAATATTAAATCAGATGTTTACCAACTATGGTTCGACCGTTACGTATATTAATCCATTTATATGCTTTCTGCGCCGTGTTGCGTCGGACGATCAATTGTACACTCCCCCGCATTCACTTAAAATCCTATAATATTTATGTTTGCTTTCTTATTCTTTTATTATTATGAGGATACGAAATATATGTTTTGATAACTCATATGTCCGAATTAGTTAACGCGCATCTCGATTAATCATGAGAATTCAATCTGATCACCACCCGTTTACAAAAATCTCAATTAAAGTCAGAGCTAACCTTCTTATTGACCCCATTTTTTTTTCTTTTTTTTCTTTTTGTTCGGCCGGCCCCCCAAAGAAATGAATATATATATAGCAAACTTCTAAATCTCAAAACTTTGACGACCCAGGTGTAGACACCCTATTCTGGACTGCCCAGATTAGTTTACTTACGGTCTTTAAATTCCCCGATGATGAAACGGATCAAGAACACCCCAGAAATGTTAGTGTGTTTGAGTTTCGAGCATTCCAAAAACCCTTTCAAACTCTCTAAACCCGAACCAAAAGGCCTCAACAAAACCCTACTTGCTTACGCCAATACTTTCTTGGCGTGCGCTGGTCCTCTGCCACGTGTCAATCATCGGTCAACTTTGACCGTTGACTAGATTTGACCTAGCGTACGCCAGGTATATGGTGGCGTACGCCAAGTCAACCTCCGGTCAAACTTGTGTTTTTCAGCATGCAGAAGCCATGGGTAGGGGTCTACAACACATGGGAACCTTCCAATCCATTGAAAAATAGTCTCGGCCGAGGGGACATCTCTTACACCATCCCATCATCATATTCCCTCTCATCCAATGAGAAGGAAGACTTAAGGGCTAAGACACCAGTCCCTTTCACTGGCCTCAGCCCCTCTCTCTCCCTCTTCCCCTATATATAACCCCTCCACTAGTCTTTCAAGGGTTGCTCCTTCAAGTTTCAAGTTCCCAAGTCTCTTTCTCTCTATTTTTCTTTGGTCTTCTTGCTTCTTCTTCTTTCATCCATTGGAAGAGTAAACAAGGGACCCCTCCATACATCTCTTGCAGTCAAACATCCACCACCATCCATCATCTAACCCTCAAGTTCAAAGCTCAAACATCTCTCAAACCTCAAAAGCCAAAGGTATACACTTTGGTACTGTTTTTCCTGTTCTGGTCCCTGAGGGGAGCTAACAGGGTCAAGGCTGGTAATCAATACCAGTCCTGGCCCTAAAGCTATCAAAGTTTCAAAAACAAAAAAATCGTTTCTAACTAGAATCGGCGTGCGCCGGTCATAGGCCCGCGTACGCCGGTCCGTGGCAGTACGTACAGTTTTAAAATTTGATCTGTCTGGGATCTGTCTGGACCCTGCGTACGCCACCTTTTAGGTGGCGTACCGCAGGTCCGAGTCCTCCAAAACTAGCGTACTCCAGTTGTGAAATGGGGTCTAGATCTTTGTTTCATGCTTTATTTCTTGTCTATTCATCACCTTATTGCATGCTAACAACCAATTTCCAGCTTTCTGTATTTAGAACTGTATAGGTGTAGCATTTCAATACTTGTTTTCTTTTGCTTTGAAAGGCCCCTGGGATCTTTCTGGTCATGTTCCAGAGCCCAGATGATGTAAAGCCAAGCACTGGACAAGAGGTACAACTGGCGTACGACCTCTCATGAGTGGCGTACGGCAACCGTACCAAGGTCCAGTGGCTGGCCCTTGCATCATAGCTCAATCCTGGCCTCTTGTTATCTCTCCACTCTGTTTATGGGGTTCCAGTCTATTTTCATGGCTTCAAGCCATTTTCAGCTGTCTGTAATCTGTAAATATGATCATATTATAAACTGCGTGGTTTGTCCTAGGTGTGCACTGGTCCATTCCAGAGCCCAGAGGGTTGAGAACAAAGGCTGTGAGTGACAAAAGGTGGTGTACGCCAGCTTTTGGGTGGCGTGCGCAGGGTATGGTGGCGTGCAGAGCCTCGGCCACTGCATGCCAGTATGTTGCCTGCTCAAGAAACCTGAGAGACAGCCTACACCATTCTGCTCAAACTGCTCTCAGTGCTTGTTTTCAATCTATATTCATTCTATCGATTCAAGCAAATCATCATTCATAAACGTTTTGTCACATAACTGCAAGATGTTACAGTTTTAAATCCCTATTATCTGCTCCCTCGCCCTAACTGGCTAAAAAATGATCAAATGAGAGAAAAATGCAAACGTTTTACAAAAATGCCTGAGTAGAGACCGATCTCCGGATTGGGCGAGAGGGGTGCCATAAAACCCTTCCCCTCTCGTAACCTGGCTCCCGAACCTCAGATATCGAAGGTGACGACGGACCAGTCTACGCCTTTTCAAATCAAATCAAACCTTTTTCAAATCAAAGCAAAACGTAGCAAACGTTCTCGAGTTCGGTTCCTTGGGTGTTCTTCCGCTAAAACCCGAGTGGCGACTCTGAATCGAAGCGTTTCGCCGCGCTATTTTCCAAAAGGGCCGCCCCCAAACAATATTCATCGAAACCAAAATCGGGCGATTTTCCGGGGCGTGTGCCCACACCAGGCGAACCCCTTGTGTTGATGGAATATGGAATATCAATCATGCATTAATTCCTGCTATCATTTTGCCCCCCAAACAGCTTACTTTTGATCTATTCTTTGGACTGCATATATACAACCCAAAAGAATAAGGGAAAAGTATAATTAAGTTATATCATTTTGAAGATTAAACTAATTATGATGTATTTCACTAACTAAAATACTCCTAAATACTTATTTGAAATAATTTTTTGAATTAAAGGTGATGTATTATGAGATAATAACCTATTTTATAAAATATAAAATAAATACTTAAAAAAAAAAAAAAAAAACCTAGCAGGACGGGACCTAATACCCCTGCCAATTCTCAAAGCACCTTGTGCTTGTATGATCCAGCCCGAGGACATCTGGTGTATATGTTTTTAGGCAGCTGTAACTCATTAATGCATCTAATGGGCATGTCAATTTCTTGGTAAATTTATTTAAATCTGATAGTTGAAAACTTGAACTTGTCTATTTTTTGCATGTCGAGCGTGCTTAAAATTGTAAGCTGACGCGATCGATGTCACTGTTTACTGTTTAGTGATCATCGTGAGAATACGGCCCCGTTCCGGATTAAAGAAAAAAGTATTTTTGGAAAAGGAATGTAATTTCAAGTTTAAAAATCATGTGTTTATGTAAATAAGTTTTCTACCAATATAGATCTTGTTTGATAGATCTCATTGAGTTTTTTATATGGTGCAAAAAAAATCAAAAAATTATTTTTTATTTTCATTATATTTGAGTTTGAAAATTGAAAAAGAAAACTTTTAGAAAATGAAGGTAATCCGGGACGGGACCTACACCCATCCGCGAATAGCAGTACTGCTACGTACATGTAGACATCCCAATTTGGACCCGTTAATTATTCTTAATTTTTGCACTCAAGGCTCCCTGATGATGAAATGGAATAAAATAGGACTCGGCTAAAGCTCGAACAATGCTTCTTGGTCTTTTTCAAAACTAAAATGCATTTTTTCTCGACACCCTGAGGATAAAATGGTCACACATTTTAGCGTATAAAATATCTTTGAATGAAACCAATTGGGTTAGAAAGAGGACTTAGCTAGCTTTCCAACGCTTCGAAAAACACTCAAAATTGAGTTCGGGAGTGCCCGTAGTGCCCTTCTGAAGTTGGACAGACACTCCTGAGCGCTCGGGACCATTCTTGAGCACTCGGAAGTGCCACTCTTGAGTGCTCGGGAGCTTTGACAAGCCAATATATGTTGAGCTTGACCATTGACCATGGCTTTTTCATATTTTCAACCTGCACGTTCCAAAAGCCTACTTGAGCCAGTAGGAATCTCATCATTCCATTTTTTCCCCAAAAATGATTTCTTTTCATTTTTTATTTGATTTTTAAGTTAAAATCCTAATTTTGGCTTGCCTATAAATACCCCCATATCCTACCTTTCAAAGGAACATGAAAAATCACTCCCTCCCTCTGCTATTTTCTAAAAGTTTCAGTCTCTAAACCTCTCTCAAATGTTTTCCTAAACTTGTGTTTTCTAAAAAAAATTTAAAACAATCCTCAAGCACTTCACAAACCTCAAATCGCTAGTCTATCTAGAACTCAATTTTCCTTCTGTTTGCTACCCATTTTCAAGCATCCAAATCAATCCAAGAAGCTAAGTTCAAGTCAAGCAAAGGTATAAAAGTTCATTTTATACTTCAAAATTTATTGTTTTCAAACTTCTGAGGGCTTTCCCCTTGGTCTCTCCACCCACTTTCACGAGTGTGCTTGCTGGGTCCGGCTTCGGCGTTTGGTTCCATGCGGCTTTTGTTTTTTGTTTTTGTTTTTGTTTTTGTTTTGTTGTTTTCGTTTGTTGTTTCTTGTATTTTCAAACCGGTAGTGTCCATTTCGTTGTTTTTGTACTGTTTTCTTATATAATATCTGCATTTTCTGGTTGGTCGAAAAAAACTTCTGAGGGGGATCAAGGGCCCATACCAGTTCCTCATACTGGTTGTGAGCTCATTTGATCTTAGTTTAGCAACAAGGGCAAGAGGAATACAAAGAAACAAAACTTTTTCTAGGCACTGTGTTCACTCTCGAGCGCTCAGGAGTGCTGTTGTCACCAAAATCCTGTTTTGTCACTAAATGTTACATTTCTTGTATTTCAATAAATACTGGGTGTGCTTTGGTCCCTCTAGAACCCAGATAAGCTTATTTTCTGTTTGCAAGGAAGTGATGCTTGAATATTCAAGACATGTTCTTGTTTGTTTGAGTCTAACACTGAGCAAATCTGTATAAATATTACTTTAATTCTTATTCTTGTGTTTAAATATTCTGTTTACTTTCGAATGTGCCAAGTTCTGATTTGCAGGAGAAGGGTAGTACTCCTGAGCGCTCAAGACCATTCCCGAGCACTCAGGAGTGATCTCAGTGACACCAATTTTATTTTCTGTTGTTGTTCATATCATATCATATCATCTCATCCCTTTTGTTACATCCTGTACATGTGCACATGTATGCACTTTACTTGTTGTATCTGTAAATACCTGCTAGCTGCTTTTATGAAATAAAATGTTTTTAATAAAAATCCTACAAACATTGAGTAGAGACCGATCCCATGTCGGACAAGAGGGGTGCCGTAAAACTCTTCCCCTCCCGTAATATGGCTTCCGAACCCAAAAATAATCTCTAGTTTTCAATTTCAAACAATCATTATTGGAATTAAAACGGTTTCTTGGGTGGCGAACTTCAAATCCGGATGACGACTCTTCAATTTTTCAAAAATGCCTCAATTTTTCAAATCCGGACGGATAGCCCACAGTACACAATTACACCGATGACAGACCCGACACAGATGGCTCTGAAAACTGTCTAATGCATGTGAAACCCACAAAATCTAGCGACAACTAAGCAATCTGTGGTCGGTATATGTGTCCATAACATTTTCGGTCCACGAAAGGAGTACGTGCTTCGTTTAAAATCTGAACCCAAACTTTGGGAATTTTGTTTCTAAAAAACTAATTGCTAGTGTACGTACTTCGTTTAAAATTCCCATCAATCGATAAATCTAGGAACTTGAATCTTATATTTTATGTTGGAGGGAGTACTTTTGAGTGCATATTTTAAACACTCTATTTGAAAGTTTATTTTTAACATTTTTTGTACTACAGTGGTAAACTGAAATTCAAAATTTAATAATTTATCATCAAAAGCAAAATCTAAAGTTAAAACCGTGATGTATTTTCACATCCTACTGCCAACCCCACTTGATGCTGTCGCATTGCGTTCAACAGGAGAAATTTTTGGGTGCCGAGTGGGTATTATGTGGCCGTGCCCATGTGGTGCCCAAGCAGCCCATTCAGACCTTTTAAAAGTGTGTTGGACGGTGTAAATTGAAATCTTCTCTCTCCTCTTATCCCACCACTCTCTCTCTCCTCTTTTTCTCTTCAAATTCTAACCATCCAATATCGAAATGGACGACCGAAATAAGCTGAGCAGACAACCTTTTCAGTGACAAGTACTGTTACCACCTAGTACTACTTTTATGATCCATTCTCCGATTTTTTCCAACTAAAGGGCAAAGATAGTGCGATACTTGTCGATTCTTTCCAGATTTTGGCTTTGCAATCGATATGAAAGGTTGATACTGTTTTATGAAAAGCAATTGAGGTTTTAAAATTGATCAGGTGCTTAGACACGCGAATCACACGATTTTTTCGAATGTAGATTGTAAGCAGGGGTAATATGTTATTATGCGACGTGAAAAAGTAGGGAAAACGGAAAACGCGTAGTCATAGTTTGTACTTTAATACCAATTTAATATGATAATTTTCAAATCTTACCTACATCATCAGACCGAATCCTAATTTGTACATTAAGATTCGGACTTCAGTAGTTTAATTGGAATTTGTTCATGAGAAATCATTAAAATTGAGATTGGATTAAGTTTGTCGGTAGGTAATTAGAATTGAGATTGAATTAAAAGTTTGTCGGAAGGTAATTTGTTCTCTAGCCGACTTTGGATTCGTTTGGGGGTTTCAAAATCTCTGCGCACGATTTTCAATAAATTTTCTCTATATCTCTCTCCACTCATTACTCTTAAAATCCTCTCTCAAAATCCAAACCGAATAATGTCTCAAGTCAGCGATGAAGACCGACTGCCTTGTAGGCAACGGCAGCAAAAACGAATCCATTGGAACATGCCTTATTCCAAAAGTAAACTAGAGAGTTACTTGTGAAATATGGAAATTAAAGATAAACCTTTCTAACTTAGAAAAATATAATAAGTCAGATTTTCCAACAATGGAAGAACAATTAATCAGAAACCAAGTACTACAATTAAAGGACCTTAATTGTAAAACCAAAAATTAAAGAGTTAATCATCCAATCAGGAAATAACAGATAACCCTTTACTTTCAAGAACAATAATATTCGAAAATTGACGATAATGAAAAAATAATTAAATTAAAAAAAAAAAAGAATCTTTGAAAGCATATGCTCTTTGATAGGGAAAGAGTGAATTTTCGTTTGTTTGACTTCTATGCTAACACAAATTATGCCGATTAAAAAGGGAAAAAACAAGAAGGAAACAAAACAAAGTTGCTCACGACTGAAGTGTCCTCCTCTTGAGCGGCGGAGGAATTTTTCAGTGCCGAGCAGGTATTTCCGACGTGGCACCCGTTCGGCGCATCGGAGCCGTCCGATGCATTTTTGGACGGCTCGGATTAAAACACACTCTCTCCTCTCATCCTAACACTTTCTCTCTCCTCTTCTCTCTCCAAATCTGAGCTGTCCATACACGTAATGGACTGCTCGGATGGCCGAGCGGGCACCACGTGGTACACGCTCGGCACTGAAAATTTTTTCCGAGAGGCGAGTCCCTGCAGTGCCCCTTGTGGGTTGGAATTTGCAGCGACTCCAAACTATATCGTTTGGTGCATGCGTGGCTTAAAGAAATTCTGCCACTTTTATCCCAGAGCAAACCTCACTACTTTTTGTAAAATATTAGTGTAACATTTGTCTAGTGAGACTTTCGTAAAAGGATCTATTTCTTTTTTTATTTAAAAAAAGAGTCTAGTGAAAAGTGGTGTGATATATATATGTGTATATATATATATATATATATATATATATATATATATCCCCATTAATTTGTCGGCTATATGTAATTCTAAGTATTAGTATTATGGTTTTGTAGCTTTTCCTTTTACAAAGTGGTGTGGTTTGCTATGTGGAATAAAAGTGACAGAATTTTTTATGGGACTGACTATTTGTAACCACAAATTTTTTGAACGTAGTCTGTTTATACTATTGTACATATTTTATGTGCATATGAAAAATAGGTTACGTTCAAAAAATTTGTGATTGTAAATAGTCTGACCCTTTCTTTTAAGTCACGCATGCACCAAACGACATAGTTTGAAGTGGATGCAAATTCCAGCCTGCAAAGGGCACTGCAGGAAGTTGCCTCTCCCACTCACTCGTCAGTCTCTCCATCTAAGTCTATATATAGCACTCTACTCCGAGCTTTCGGATCTTACCTCTCTCTCTCTCTTAATTCTCCTCTCCTTTGTTTTCTCCTTCAATCTCAACTACCACGTTCAGGTACTCCTCCTACTTCAATTTATCATTCTAAATTTCAAAAGAAACATCAAAAAAATTACACATCCTCTGTTTTCCCCTGTATTCCATGACAATTTTGAGCTACATTATGTCCATATAATTTACGCTTTACTTTTGACTGCACAATCATCTACTATCGAAGCCTTATTTTTCTGGGTCGTGATCAGAATTTGCGAATTTTCTCGAGACTGATTGGATTCCGTGATTTTTTGGGTTTACTTATTTAGGGTTTTGCTCTGTTTGACTGATCACTGTGTGGGGAGTAATGGCGGCGAATCGGAATTTGGAGAAGTTGGCTTCGATCGATGCGCAATTGAGGCTTTTGGTGCCTGCGAAAGTTTCAGAGGATGATAAGCTTGTTGAGTATGATGCTCTGTTATTGGATCGGTTTCTTGACATTCTTCAGGATTTGCACGGCGAGGATCTTAAGGAGACGGTACGAGTTTGATTTGTGTTTCTTATTTTTCGCAGATTGAGTGCTTATATAAACATATATCAAAATGTCTGTAATCCCAAATCTCACTCTGTTACACAACTGAATATGGCTATGATTATACAAATGTTTTGCAATTTTAGAAATTGGGCAGATTGGCTGGTTTTGAGAATTACCCCTATGTTTATCTTGTGTGAACGGAACATGATATACCTTGACAGAGTTTAAGGGAGAAAACCGATTCATATAGCCGGCCCGGTTGATTGAGAGTTAAGGCTAGGTTTGATTAGGTTTGGTTTGATCTTGTGGGAAGTTGAACAGTTATGGAGACCCTTGTTGATGGAAAACGAAAGATTTGTTCTTTTTAAAAAAAAAAAAAACCTATGAAAACCCACTTCAGTGTATGAAGAAAAAGATTGTTTCTTTGTTTACCATAATAGAAAAAGATTGTTCTTTTCTCTTTGTTTTATATGGATACCGGATACTGATACATGAGAAGTAAAATCAATGGAATTGGATGATGAAAGGGGAGATTGGCTGTGTTTAAGAATTACCCCAAGTTGTAATTTCTATGAAGTTGAAGACTTTCAAAGACCCTCTTTGATATAATAATCAAAAGATTGGTTTTTTTCCTTTCAATTTCTGCCAATTTGGACTGAATCCATTGACTGAACGCTTTCTGATTCATTAGATTCAACCATTAATATCTACAATTTGAGCTGATCTCCTGATTTGCTTCTGAACTAGGGAAATCATTGACTTTCTCATGAGTGCTCTATTTAGTAGGTAACTGGTAAGAGGTTTGCTTGATTCCACTGTTTCACTCAATCAAATTATTTCTTCATGTTTCAATTCTTTAGGTTCAAGAGTGCTATGAACTTTCCGCCGAGTATGAAGGAAAGCATGATCCCAAGAAACTAGAAGATCTTGGGAGCGTTCTGACAAGTTTGGATCCCGGGGACTCTATTGTCATTGCTAAGTCATTCTCTCACATGCTTAACTTGGCCAACCTGGCTGAGGAGGTCCAGATTGCTTACCGTCGACGGATCAAGTTGAAAAAGGGAGATTTCGCTGATGAGAACTCTGCAACAACTGAATCAGATATTGAGGAAACTTTCAAGAGACTCGTGGGGGAGCTGAAGAAGTCTCCTCAAGAAGTCTTTGATGCTCTCAAAAATCAAACTGTCGATCTGGTCTTCACCGCTCACCCTACCCAATCTATCCGAAGATCTTTGCTCCAAAAGCACGGAAGGTTTGTTATTGATTACAGCAGTCTTTGGTTTGTGTTGTCGTAGAAAAGCTTAACACAAATGCGGTCTGTGTGTTATAGCTTTTGATTGTATGAAGCCTTTTCCATTCAGGATTCGGAACTGTTTAACCCAGTTATATGCCAAAGACATTACTCCTGATGATAAACAAGAACTTGATGAGGCTCTGCAGAGGGAGGTAAGTTACAATGTTTCCTTGCTTAATGTATCGGTTTTGTATCCCATCATCCTTTTGCCTTTTCTCCATAATGTCAAAGCTAATGGATTTGTCATTCTACGCAACGGATTCTTTATATTTGCCTGGAAGCATCTGATTGTTGAAGAATTTGTGGGGCATTTACTTCATTTTGAAAACATATTTGTTCCGTTACAACCTTGGTCGAGGGAGCCTTGTGCATGACGCTGCCCTGCCCTTATATAGTTATTACCACCTCTCTCTTTTTTGCCACATCGTCCATCTTATAAACTTATTCATATTCACGAAGAGGGGAAAAAAGGTGGCATTTGCTGCATTTGGTTGTCCTTTGCTATGCTGCTGTTTAGATATCCTTTGAATTTGGTGGTACCCCTATTGAAATACCTAATAGAATATCCTTATGGGAGGGAGTGTAAATTGTAATTGTAGTGTTTTATTGATCTGGTTTTGGACTAATTTTGACTATAAGTAATTGTCTTATTTCTTCTTGTTCTAGATTCAAGCTGCTTTCCGGACAGATGAGATCCGCAGAACTCCTCCAACCCCACAAGATGAAATGAGAGCAGGAATGAGCTATTTCCATGAGACAATCTGGAAGGGTGTTCCGAAATTTTTAAGGCGTGTTGACACAGCACTTAAGAACATTGGAATAAACGAGCGTGTTCCATACAATGCCCCCCTTATTCAATTCTCTTCTTGGATGGGTGGTGATCGAGATGGTATGATCCTTTTCCGTAGACAACTTTACTGATTATGCACATTCGAGGAATAGTATGCAAGATCAGTTCAAGAACAGAGGGAACAATAAAATAGATCACAAGCTCAAATGTTGATTCCTTAAGGGATTTGCAAAGTGAGAAAGTACTTCAATTGCCATTTTTCTCTTATTAGGAATACTGGTCAGTTTTTCTTTTCCAGCTATTGGTTGCTTAACAGTTGTTTGTCGTCAATCACAGGTAACCCAAGGGTTACTCCAGAGGTCACACGGGACGTCTGCTTACTGGCTAGGATGATGGCTGCTAACTTGTACTATTCCCAGATTGACGATCTCATGTTTGAGGTTTCGATAGCTAAAACTTCAATGTTACATGTTTCGGTTATTTTATTCTTATGGACCTCCTCATGTTTTGGAAAATTTTATGGTTTTTGGAACTCGTTTTTCTTGCCAGATGTCCATGTGGCGTTGCAGCGACGAGCTTCGAGCTCGAGCGGACGAACTCCACAAATCCTCAAAGAGAGATGCAAAGCACTACATAGGTAATTGGTTTAATGGTTGCTTGGTTTCATCTGGCTTTTTGTTGTTTCCAAGCCAGATTATATTCAACATATGATTAGGGTTTGTGAGAAACTTATTTTACTAGTGTTTCTTTCACTACCAATGCTGTTTGGGATGTTGTGTGTGTTCTGCAAATTAAAATTCACCAGATATTGTTGTTTGATTCAGAGTTTTGGAAGCAAGTACCTCCAAATGAACCTTACCGTGTTATACTCGGTGATGTGAGGGATAAGCTGTATCAGACGCGCGAACGTTCTCGCCATCTATTAGCCAATGGGATCTCTGACATTCCAGAGGATGCTACTTTCACCAATATTGAGCAGGTATCACCTTCCCTTCGACCTCCATTTCTCTGAACTAAAGATATTCTTACTAATTTACCCAAAAAATGAAAAGAAGATATCCTTACTAGCCCACTATTTTAGCTGGCAAGTGTTGTCATTGTGCTCGTGTGTTGGATTTCGTAGATCGTACTTAGTGTTTTTCCCAATGGACTTCATGCTAATTTGGCTTTAATTTTCATGTAGTTCTTGGAACCTCTGGAGCTCTGCTACAGATCTCTCTGTGGTTGTGGTGACCGCCCAATAGCTGATGGAAGCCTTCTTGATTTCCTGAGGCAAGTCTCTACATTCGGTCTCTCACTTGTTAGACTTGATATTAGACAGGAGTCGGATCGCCACACCGACGTGATGGATGCTATCACCAAGCACTTGGAAATTGGTTCCTATCGAGAATGGTCTGAAGAACGCCGGCAGGAATGGCTTCTATCTGAACTAGGTGGGAAGCGCCCACTCTTTGGACCTGATCTTCCAAAAACAGAAGAAATTGCTGATGTGTTGGACGCATTCCATGTCTTAGCTGAGCTTCCGGCCGACTGCTTTGGAGCTTATATCATCTCAATGGCCACTTCACCTTCTGATGTACTCGCAGTTGAGCTTTTGCAACGCGAGTGCAAGGTGAAGGAGCCATTAAGAGTGGTCCCACTGTTTGAGAAGCTCGACGACCTGGAAGCTGCTCCGGCTGCCCTCTCTCGGCTTTTCTCCATTGATTGGTACAAAAACCGGATTGATGGAAAGCAAGAGGTGATGATTGGGTACTCAGATTCCGGAAAAGATGCAGGACGTCTCTCGGCAGCATGGCAATTGTATAAAGCTCAAGAGGAGCTCATAGAAGTTGCGAAAAAATATGGCGTGAAGTTGACTATGTTCCACGGACGAGGCGGGACCGTTGGAAGAGGAGGCGGGCCGACCCATCTTGCTATATTGTCTCAACCTCCTGATACCATTCACGGGTCTCTCCGTGTCACAGTTCAGGGAGAAGTTATTGAGCAGTCATTCGGGGAGGAGCACTTGTGTTTTAGGACGCTGCAGCGGTTCACAGCTGCCACGCTTGAGCATGGAATGCACCCTCCCGTCTCTCCAAAACCAGAATGGCGTGCTCTGCTGGATGAAGTAGCTGTTTTTGCTACAGAGGAGTACCGTTCCATTGTTTTTAAAGAACCTCGTTTCGTCGAGTATTTCCGCCTTGTAAGTACTCTACAAATGCAATGCATGTTGATTTCCTGTATAAGTTTAAACATGGTTTTGAATATTGGCCGTTAAGGGATTTTGGGCTTCCAATGCCGATATTTACTAGTAGAAAATGCTATACAAACGAACACTGACAAACTATTTTTACTCTCATTAGGTAATGAAACTTTAAAAATTGAAAGTATTTTGCTTGAATGTAATGATAAGGCCAAGTCATATGAGTAAAGAACAGTTTGGTTGCTAATATCTCAGACAATATTGTACCTTATTGGCCGATCAATGAGTGTATCACTAATACCTGCTGTTTGTTGTTATGATATCTTTGTAATTGTTTATGACTTCAGGCGACACCTGAGTTGGAGTATGGTCGGATGAATATTGGTAGCCGGCCATCAAAACGAAAGCCAAGTGGAGGAATTGAATCTCTCCGTGCAATTCCTTGGATCTTTGCCTGGACTCAAACTAGGTTTCATCTCCCGGTATGGCTTGGCTTTGGAGCAGCATTCAAATACGCGATTCAGAAGGACATCAAGAATCTCCACATGCTGCAGGAAATGTACAATGCGTGGCCTTTCTTTAGAGTTACTATTGATTTAGTTGAGATGGTGTTTGCTAAGGGAGACCCCGGTATTGCTGCTTTGTACGACAAACTCCTTGTTTCAGAGGAGTTGTGGCCTTTTGGAGAGTGTTTGAGGGCCAAATATGAAGAAACAAAGGGGCTTCTTCTCCAGGTATGTATGCTGTGACATAGTAGTAGAGAAGGTACAGCTGTTTATGAAAAAATCTCAACTATTTTTGACTCAATTTCATCGCATTTGGCTGCTGACAATATTGGAAAACAAGAACTCACACATGTGGTATCGTTTTCGTTTTCTCCAGTTCTCCTGAAAATTCAGAGAACTTTCTTAGGGTAGACTTTCTGAAAATAGGCCGCTTTTCATGAGACATGTCTTTGAATTTTCAAAAGCTGTTTTTACGTTATAAATTACTGTGAAAGCCATGTACGGTTTCTTTCATTTTAGTGTTTTTTGCATTTCAATACGTGAGAACTGAATATGGAAATGGAAACAAAGATGAAGAAGAATACCAAAAGACTGAAGAGCCATCTTTTTTACACTGCCTTGGCTTTCTGCTGATATGATAGTTAAACCATACTATACCTTTTTCTATTTTGCTAGATTGCTGGACACAGGGATCTTCTAGAAGGGGACCCCTCCTTGAAGCAACGGCTACGCCTTCGCGATTCCTATATCACCACCCTCAACGTGCTGCAGGCATACACGTTAAAGCGTATACGCGATTCTAACTACCATGTCAAGGTGCGGCCCCACATATCAAAGGAGTATGTCGAATCGAGCAAATCTGCAGCTGAACTTGTGAAGTTGAATCCCACAAGCGAGTATGCTCCTGGTCTGGAGGACACCCTCATCTTAACCATGAAGGGTATTGCTGCTGGGTTGCAAAACACCGGTTAAGATTGTGTCCCGTGCTAGAGCACGGCTACTATGCTTTATTTCTCCCAGATGGGAAATCCGAGTGTTTCTGTAACGGGATGAAACATTATCATCGCATTGCTATGCTCGAATACTATGAGAACTGGCAATGTTTTTATGAGTTTTTCGATTTAATAAAATAAATGTGGTCTATTCCATGTAACATGTATGTGTTATCTTGCTATGCCAAGTAATGAAGTCATGCATATCTCCCAGCTACGGCAGAGCGCGGAGGTTCTGGTGAAAAGCAAAGTGTATGAGGCCATTTCTGTCCTGTATTCAAACTCTTTCCTTCTGTTTGTCAGAAATCTGTGTTTCTGATTTTCTATAGAGAAAGTCTGTGCACATGTCAGATACAGATCAGATTCTTGTGGGGCTTAGGTTCTATAAACACAACTTCAAAATACAACTCCGGACTGCATCAGGAACTGTTCGATGCATGTGGATTCATGTGCATCGAACGGTTCTGGACACAGTTGTGTCCGGAGTTATGTTTTAAAGTTGTGTTTGAGCATTACTCACCACATGTATGTGAGAGGAGTGCGGTTGGATCTCTGGTTGGTGGGGTGTGTACCTAACGTTTTCCTTGCTCTTTCTATGTTGTGGTGGAATGTTGAGATGATGATAGTATTTGTTAGGCTCGGACTCCTCGGAGTGTCCCAACAGATTTGGTTACAAAAATGTCACCCCCTACAACCGTTCGAAAACCAGACTTGTGGGTGCGACGTTGAATGCCATAAAAAACTTAAACGAAACCCTCCTCTAAGTTTTAAGAGATAGTGGAAAACGGTACAACAATATTTTAGAATACATTATTCTTATGTTGGTGGGATCGAAATCTGAACAACAAAGGTGCAAGAGGGGAAGAAAAAGAGGGAAAAACCAAACTACAACACAGCTTTACATCAGCTTCACACGAGCACAACTCACATAAGCACATATATTACTAATTCCTCTGCAAAAGTAAAATATTCCTTCCTCATCCCAATAGATCACCCCTTAACAAAGTGTATCAATACAAAGTTAACATTATCACACCACATAGGAAAAAGGCAGACTAAAAGGCACGTGAAGTTCAGTGAGCAATTGACAGAATCCTGACAATATCAGCTGCAGTTTGAGCATAGGCACGATAGATCTGTCTCAGTGGAGGACCTAGCAGTAGCATATTGTTTTTTAGCACTCCAAGAAACAATATCAGAGCTTACTGATTTACTCGTATTTGTTTACAAAAGCTACTAAAGATGACATTGCATATGTTGTTTCGTGTTGTGTTACACTGAACCATAAGTAACGCTACACAGCTTTAAACAAGTTTGTTCATGTTTCTATCTGTCGATATAAAATTAACTTATTTCTCGTCATAATATGGGGTAGGGCTGCACATACATCGGGCCGGACTTGTACTAGATAACAGCGAGACTTGTGCATGTTCAAGCTCAGCTCAGTAATAATATGGCATCATTTAATATTCTCAAGTCTGGCCCTTTTAAAGTTTCATTTCCCAAGCCTGTCCAACTATCTGATTTTTTATTTATTTTTTAAGTATAGTGTCCAAATATAAATTAATCATACCCATTATTATAAATTAGAGTTTATATGAAGACCAAAGAATATATGTATATGTATGCATTAAAAACAGAGTATTGTGTATATACATACGAATAGTAGTAGATTTTTACCTCTTTCTTAATATTTTTGGATAATATAAATATATAAAGCACGTCATTGTCATTATTTTATTGGGCCTGGCCAGACCAGACTTGATTTTAAGATATATTTTCAAGCCCATCCCATTAACTAAACGGGATTATAAATGGGCTAAACTCAACCCAACTCAATCCGATGGGTTTAAATACATTTCACAAAGCCTTGAACAAAAAAAGGGGCTGAGTTGGACGGGCTGGGCGGGCTAGCAGGCCGGGGAAAGTTGGGATGCTTTGGGCATTGGTCCGGGTTTCTTTATCAGGAAGCAAGGAACATCTCTGAACCGGGCCGGATCATTTTCAGTTCAAAACGACCGGTCTGGTTTCAGATCCTCGCAAGGGGAAAGGAACGCAGAAGAACACTGTTGAAGACTGAAGAAAGAACAGAGAGAGAGAGAGAGAGAGAGAGAGAGAGAGAGAGAGAGAGCATGGCTCTATCAGCGCGGCAGAGACGGCCACTTCCGTCGGAAGCTTCGTCGTCGTCGTCGGCGCCGTACACGAAGCTCGACAAGCCGAAGAGATCAGACGGCGGAGAAGAGGCGGACAAGGGACTGACGTGGGCGTTACCGCTGTTCGCCCTAGGAGTGCTTCGGTACATGAGCGCCACTTCGAACATCATACACGACTGCGACGAGGTGTTCAATTACTGGGAGCCTCTTCACTTTCTCCTCTTCAAATCTGGCTTCCAGACTTGGGAATACAGGTCCAATAACCTCCCCCTTTCGTCATTTATTTCTGTCTCTGTGTTATATGCATATACGTAGCTCCGTATTGTCTTGGACAATGATTTGCCTTTGTATTTGACATAGTTTTTACGTGAATATGAAATGGTATTTTTCCATAGAAAGACTGATTTTGTTGTCTCGGTTACATATTTTTGGTAGCCATAGGCTTCTTCCCTGAGGTTCTATTATTTGGGACTGTTTGGACTATTTGGACTATTTGGAGACCCCCTTCTGGTGTAGTCCTGCTGTTTCGATTTAAATTGTATCGCATGTATTTACCGAGCTACCACTAAAGGAATTTTTGTTAGGGAGACTTAGCCAAAAATTCCTCATATTTACCCTTTTTGAGCGCAAGGACAAACACATTTTGTAATCAAACATAACGACAAATGTGTTGCATGATTACTAAAATACACATTTTGCAAAACTAGTGAAAGTTCACTAATAACTGAAAGTTAGTGAAAGTGCCTAAAACTCTAAGGTTTCCTATGAAATTATCTAAACCCTAGAGTACCCTATGAAAGTGCCTAAAATCCTAAATCCTATGAAAATGCCTAAACCCTAGGGTACCCTACCCTAGAGTACCCTACGTCCCTACCCTACCAGGGTAGTTTTTCCGTGAAAACATATTTTGTCCTTATGGCTCAATAACTCAAAAAGTTGAAGTACCTCCACTAAAAACTGTTTTGATGACGTCCTTTCCCTAAATGAAAACTATTTTATCATACTTATGGCTAATTTTCCCTTATTGTTATTCTTTCTTTCTGAAAACAAGCAACTTCACGGGGGTGAGGAAACAATGGAAGTTTCAGATAGGTAGTGGTGTGTCATCGTAAAGGCAGTTGGGGAAGTTCCAAGTAAACAAAATGATATGTGCAATAGGTTTGATAATGAACTGTGGAGATGGGATTGTAGGTGATAAAGTTATTTTATTAGAATTTTTTTTTCTACTAAACTGCTAATCTTGTTGCACCAAAGATAATTGCTAAAGTGGTTGTGAAGTGGCTAGACTTGCAACTTGATTTAAGCTGCCTAGCATTGAAATGCTAGAACTGGTGACCTTGTCAAGTGACTTCTACGAGTAGAAGTATGCTAGTTAAACAACAGCTGAGCTACTTTCTTCTGGATAAAGTATGATGACCGTAATATTTACCAGCCAAAAAATCTTTTAATGCCAAAAATACTAATGACTTTTGTAAGTCGGGTCAAGTAAGTCAGAATATTCATTACAATATTCTGCTGAATGATACACCAAGAGGTCGCCTTATCGCACACGTGGACATGGCTAGAAATGTGTCCGACACGCCACGTGGCGTGTCCAATAATTGAAGTTAATTTTTTTGAGTGGCATGTCCCCGGCCCTATCCATATCCCCATTTTTTTGAATTCCCGTGTCCGTGTCTGTGCTACCTAGATGACTGTTACAGCTTAAGGTGCATATATTTGGCGCTCCAAGTATCCTAGAAGATGACTTTGAATTACACTTTGTCCTGCCGTCAATCAAGGCCAAATTTCTAACCATTTATGTAACTATTGGCCATTTGAGTACCATGCCTCTCCCTATCGCAATAGCCAATTGCAGTGCATGCATGTGCGTCATATTTAAACCTCTCTGATTGTCAATACTAAAGCTCATGTGACCTCTTGTATAGGATAGCGATTAAGTTTAAGGAACTTTATAAACTTCACAAACTGAATCATTAGCTTATAATGATATTAGATTCTTAGAGAATTTTGGGCTAGGTAAATCCGAAATATTTGCTTAATCACGGGGGTTCACTTTTATTTATACAGGTTGTACGTAAAGCTGTTCTCCACTGCTAAAGTCACCCATTAGAGGCTCCTGATTAAGTAATTGCTTCTTTGAAAAAGCCACCGACTTAACCTCTCCATTGTTCAAGTTCCTGGGCTATTGGAAGCTAGGCTATTGTCTCGTTAAGTGTTATTATTGGCTCATTTACTTATTCACCTTATTTGTCATATTAATGACCTTGATTTATATATCCGCTGTCCCGAAAGACTGCAGTTTCATGCTGACTGGTAGGGGTATTCTGTGTACATTGTTTCTTCATTTAGTCTTTTAATTTCAACTTATCTGTTGGAAGATTGGATGATCACATCGTGGTTGTTGCTAAGATGTGGCTTGATTGTAGCCTTAAGGACTGTTACTTGCGTAAAATGACTTTGAATGAACTGTTAAACGGACAGATCGGGGAAAAATGAGTCCCCTTTGTTGCCTTTCTTTGGAAAAATATGCTTGTAAATGATTCTTTGATCCTTTTGAACTGGTTGTTCCCACATGTTTTTGGCGAGTTGAAGTCCTCACCATTCATTATTTCAGCTCAGTATGGGGTCTCATTTATCTTGCTTATGTAGATCATATTTGCCTTTTCTTTTTTTTTGATTGAAAGGTCTATTACTGTCAAGGTATTTAGGTCATTTTATGATTCTCCGTATTTTCCCTGAAGCTTGAAGTGCTTTTGAAGCTTTTTTTGATTGACCTTTTTATTGTGGTTCTCCTGCAGCTCCCAATTTGCATTACGCTCATACTTGTACATTCTTTTGCACAAAGTTGTGGGTGGACCAGCTTCCTGGTTGTTTAGTGAGGAGAAAGTAAGATGCTTCTGAATTTCCTTTATAACTTTGCACATTTATCATGTCGCAGACTAAACGGACTAATAATGTCTGAAATGAGATATCTATCATTCCAGGTGAGAGTGTTCTATGCTGTAAGAATCTTTCTTGGGCTCCTCTCTGTTATCACGGAGGCCGCACTTGTTGTAGCCGTTTCCAGGAAATATGGGAAACGCCTTGCTTCTTATGCACTTGCGATGCTATGCTTAACTAGCGGTTGTTTTTTTGCTAGTACAAGTGAGTAAGCCTATTCTTTATTCTACTGCTATCCGCATTTGCTCGCATTGTGTGGCTGTAGACTACATCAGGGAATCTTCAGTACCGTCCATGTTCACCCTTACTGCCACTATAAAATTCTTTGTATCTGTGACCACTCATATCCAATCAGGCCCTTTTTTTTTTTGTAGGTTTCTTGCCAAGTTCATTCTCAATGTATGCCATGTCTCTCTCGTCTGCATTGTTTCTTTTTGAGAAACCTGCCATGGCAGTTGCAGTTGCAGCCATTGGGGTTATTCTTGGCTGGCCATTCTCAGTTTTGGCTTTTCTGCCAATAACGATTTACTCATTGATAAGAAAGTTCAAACAGTCATTTCTTGCGGGTGCAATCACGTCAATTGTGCTTCTGGTAATTTATTTCAATTGTTGCTCAGAGTTTTTCCCCCAAAGTTCATGCCTGTGTTTTTGCAACAAAAGTTTATGTGAGAGTTTATCAGTAATATTAAAAGTCACTTAACAAATGTTCTGGATTTCTTCCAGGCACTCTCATTACTTGTTGACTACACCTATTACAGAAGATGGACGTCCTCTGTTCTGAATCTGTTGTATTATAATGTAATAGGGGGTGGTGAGAGCCATTTGTATGGAATTGAAGGTCCATTATATTACTTGAAGAATGGATTTAATAATTTCAACTTCTGCTTAATTCTTGCACTGTTGTTCGTTGGAGTCCTGCCCATTGCAAGGAAGAAGTATGCTCCAGACTTGTTTCTTGTCGTCTCTCCTATCTATATTTGGCTGGCATTTATGTCTTTGCAGCCTCACAAAGAGGAAAGGTTGGACTTATTCCTTCCCTCTTTATATTTCCCTACAGTGTTCATTTCTAGTGTTAGGGATATTGATTACTGCCTTTTGTCATTGTCTGACATGAATTCCAGTGCATGTCTCTGTAGCTTGTTGGATATGTCTTATTGTAGATAGTAACTTGACCTTGAAGGTAAAATATTCTTCCAATTAATCAGATAATTGGTTCCTCTCTGTGTGTACTGTGTGTGTGATGCTTCTTGTTGTCTGACTTGTTCTACCATTCTCTAGTCCCTTCCCCAGTTTTATTACATGTGATTGCCTATTGCAGAATTTATTGAGCTACTTTATTGTTATCAATGTTTATATGCGATGGTGTTGATGAGAGACATCTAGAAAGATTTTTTTCCTTCTATCCATGACATTTTGGCATGATTTTGTGAATTTTGGTTTCACTTGTGGAACCTTAAATTTCACGGCAATATGCTATCTCACTCAATGGATTTTAAATCTCTTGGGTGAGGTTCCTGGGTACAAAAATATGACCTAAACTACAAGATTTGCTTGTTCTGCCTAGCTTGAATTGGTTTTAGTTGGTGCAGAATGATTTGATGACTTATTTATTTAACTGTCACTGCAGATTCCTTTATCCAATATACCCACTTATTTGTGTAGCAGCCGCTGCTGTCATTGAGAGTTTTCCTGATTTTTTCCGAGACAAGTATAACCCCAATCATAATTCACTGCTTATTTCGGTGAGCTTCGTCTGAGATATTTTTTTCAATCTCATGAATGATGCTGATCACTGAGATGCTGACTGTGTTAATTTTTGTTTTGCTTTATGTAGATTGCACAAACTCTGAGACCTCTGGTTCTTGGGCTTATTTTGTGCATCTCCCATGCTCGAACATTCTCCCTCATTCATGGTTATTCTGCTCCATTGGAGATATACAAACATTTGGATTACCATGATCATCTAGGAACGGGTGAGATATTTTCCCCCTTCCAATTGCTTTATAGATCTTCGAAATAACGCTAACTTGGTCAGTGTAGGAGGTGTTTAAACAAGCAGCTTGTTACAATAAAATGTTTGTTTTGGAGAAGGAGATCAACTAATCTCATGTTCAACACCCCATTCTTGATCTGCTTTAGTACTGAATGCTGTTTCATTGTTATTTTAGATTCTCTTCTGTTTAAGGATCTTTCTGATGTTTGATATTGTTTTCTGGGAAGGGAAAATATCAAAATAGTAGATGGGGGTATGTCATCTAGAAACGAATGGAAGAATTGTAATTTTCAACGTATTGGATTTGCTTTCTTTGAGTTGGCCTAAGATGTGTAACGGTTCCCAGATCCATGGTTCAGACTTCAGAGGCACTTTGTGGTGGGACTAATCCCAAATTATTAGTCAACTACCCATTTTAGGAGGGTGTGGGGAAGTGAAGTTCTTGTTGGAAATTGTCTCACATCGGTTAATTATCTCCTCTAAAACTAGTATATGAGCCTGAGCGGCCTTTCCACTCATTGCCAATTGGTTTTGAGTTGGATGCTTTAAAATTGTATCAGAGCAGGTTTTCGGAAGCTTTTCCCCTTTGTTTGTGCCATAGTTGCACTTTGTTTCGTTGGGATCCATGTGTTCTGGATCCTTTGTTGACTTCTCCACGTGCGAGTTGGGGGTCGCACTTGAGGGGGAGTGTTGGAAATTGTCCCACATCGGTTAATTATCTCCTCCAAAACTAGTATATGAGCATGGGCGGTCTCTCCACTCATTGCCAATTGGTTTTGAGTTGGATGCTTACATTTCTGATAATTCATGATGTAATATGTTTTGGAAGGTAACCACAAGCTCTAACTTTTTCCTGGGTGCTTGAAGTAGTTTCTAGATTCCACGTGCCATTGGGGAGGAAGAGAATTTCATAGATGAGTCTATTTGCATGGATGATTTTCCTCTCCTTTGCTGTGCCTGCGCTTAATCATAATTTTTTGTGCTCTCTGTTTCAGGTTCTGTAGTTTGTGTTGGAGGTGAATGGCATCGCTTCCCATCATCCTTCTTTATCCCGGATCATGTGGGTCAAGTTCGATGGATAGATGATGGGTTCAGTGGTCTACTTCCATTCCCATTTAATTCTACCTCGGGTGGGACGTCAGCTGCACCACCATACTTTAACAATAAGAACAAGGCATCCAATGAGCAATATGTAATACACTGCCGTCCCCTAATTACTTCATATATCTAAACTTTCATTTCTTGTAACCGGTTTGACATAACACAACAACAATTTATCATTTTGCAGCTCCAGGATCTTGAAAAGTGTACTTTCCTTGTCGAATTGCACCTTCAACGACCATATCCTTATAGAGGAAGTGATTTGTCAACATGGGAGGTGGAATCCTCTCTCTCTCTCTCTCTCTCTCTCTCTCTCTCTCTCTCTCTGTACACGTGTGTGTGCACTGCTCGTGTATGTTGTACTCATTGTGGGTTTTTGCACCTCAGGTTGTTGCAGCATTACCGTATCTGGACAGGGAGCTTTCACCTCCCATGTATCGGTCATTCTTTATACCGTACCTTTGGCAGGGGAAGAATGTTTTTGGCATCTACAAACTACTCAAGAGAATTCCAAAATGAGAATATGCAGAAGTAGCTTTTCTGTTGTTTCGAAAGTGTTCAGGCTGTAATTTGAACTGTTACTGATGTGCAAGAGTCATATGGTGATGTAGGTCCAATCGGATGCCAAGCCAGCTATCCTTCTTAGTTTTTCAGATCTGGTTTCCTCTTCGAATGTTTTGGCATTGTAGAAGAGTCATATGGTGACAGGAGCTGCCGGCTGAAATTAGAATGATTTTTGTTGAACAATTTTGTCCTTTGTATGGCACGAAACTAACTTCACTAATTTGTTGACTTTCTGGGATTGTAAATTATGCGTCTAGCAGCTTCATCAGTAGATGTGAAATCACGGGGTAACACTAGAGTTATTTTTGACTGGGCCTGCTTGTGATGCGTCAGTGTCGGATATGAGTAGTAGTTTTCCGATTTGGTTGAATTCCACACAATTAAGCTAGTATTTAGCGGTTGTTAATTTGAAATGCAGTGTTTGCTCATTGTTAACGGGATGTTTTTGGGAAACCAGCGTAGTCACCCCATTGAATGTGACCATAGAGGTTTTTAACTGTTGTGAGATGTTCGGGGGTGAGGCGCTCGCTGTTTTGGAAGGGAGAATTGGTCACCACAATTCCATTGAGGCGAGTTAAACAGGGTGCGCTCACGCACGGCGCCTGATTTATGAAGACAATTACTGGCACTGCGTGTTCAAACTCGCGACTGCATGGAGACGTATAGAGTTTTTTTGTTTTTGTTTTTTTATCAAGGGCGATGGAAGCTAATAAATGATCACAAATCAGGTTAAATATCCTCCACTCCCTCGTCTCACTCCGATATTTGGCTGAGCCTATTCTTGTCTGGTGTTCTCTCATTTGCACTCAAAAAATTGCTTATTCGACGAATAAGCTAAGATCTTTGCTGGGGCGTAGCGAAACCTAACCGACCCCATCCGTAGTTTATTTGAGTGGGTTTAATATTGGCGTGCCTTTCAAACCTGTCCAAACTCTTTTTATATCTCCCTACATTTATCCATCTCATTTCACCTATCAAACAGACTCTTTTCTAGTTCTTACATGAGAGCTCTATATACTATATCTCATTCTTAACTAATCTCCTTTATAATATATCCATATTTTATATACGGAGTACTATTCTTTTTATCTCCAAAAAAAAATTTCGCCCGCCAAACGAGCGGGTAGAAGTTTATGTTGATCTTCCATTAAGTCTTCGCCCACTGCTTAACATTTATCGCTCTCCCACTGCTCTCAATCTCAATATTTTGGACGATTTGGATTTTAAAAAATTC
The DNA here is from genome assembly GCA_019656295.1 of Rhododendron mucronatum var. ripense. Taxonomy (NCBI): domain Eukaryota; kingdom Viridiplantae; phylum Streptophyta; class Magnoliopsida; order Ericales; family Ericaceae; genus Rhododendron; species Rhododendron mucronatum. Next base: position 900,887 of record BPLT01000145.1, on the reverse strand, counting down.
TTCCGGGTAAGGGTTTAACTTTTTGTAGTTTTTTTTTTATAAATTCAGAACATTAATTATCAAGACAGACGATAAGATGTTCATCGGTGAGAGAGTCTTTCTAAAATGGTCAACCGGTCTAAAGTCACGTCGACGTGGCATAAGGATCAACTTGAGCAACCGTAATGGCATAACTGTATCTCATCGCCGGGTATTGCGAGGAGACATATCTTGACACGTGGCACCTTGAGTGGTAGCCCATCCCAGCGACCATCCGTGGACAGTTAGATACGAACCCCGCAACAACTCCGTTACTGAGGTAAATTTTCCAGTGCTTCGCGTCATGCCCCAACCTATACTCGCTCTCCACGTAGATATCCGGATTTTAGTCGCATAATCTCCCAGCAGTATCCTCGCTCACGCTCTTAATTTTTGCTATATGCTTGCACTCTTAAGTCTTCACTTTTTCGATCTCAAATTTTAACACTTTGGGTTGTTTTCAAGAGACGTTCTCAAACTCACTCTTCCGCACACGAATTATGCGACTAAGACCCTACTACAGACACATATTCATACACAGATATATTCTAAACCGTTCGATGTATGCAAAATTCATGTACATCAATGACTTCAGACACATCTGTGTCCGAACTTATATCCAATATCGGTGTCTGTGACAATGCTTGTGTTCACTGTGCTTAAAGTCCATACCTTGGAAGCACTGGATAATTTCTCCCACACTGTCAAAGCCTAGAGTCCGAGACCCCCGCCCCCCGCTCTCTTTCTCTCTCTTCTCTAGGATTTCGCTCTCTTCTACCACCATTTTCCCCCAAAATTAGACAGCGACAGGAGAGAGAAACTAGTGTTCGAATCCGCCATGGCCTCTCGCGAGAATTTCGTCTACGTCGCCAAGCTCGCCGAGCAAGCCGAACGCTATGACGGTAACCGTTCCTCTATCACTGGATCTAAAATCTCTATTTTATCTGGTCACTCGATGTTGCGTCTAGGCTTAGGGTTAGGGTTTGAACTGTCCGAGACGGATCGATGTAGTTTTTGTTCTTTTATATCGGCAATGGGAAATTTCATTAATCTCAAATTCATTACAATAATACAAAAAGTACACGAGAGAGCTTTGAAGAGTAGGCATAAGACTCTGCTACTCGCAAAAACTTAACCGACGTCTTGACCTCTCGATGTTTTAGTAATAGACAACTATATTAAACAAATTGTGTGGGATTTGATGCAGAAATGGTGGAAGCTATGAAGAAGGTGGCGAATCTGGACGTGGAACTGACGATTGAGGAGAGGAACTTGCTGTCTGTGGGGTACAAGAACGTGATTGGGGCTCGAAGGGCGTCGTGGAGGATCTTGTCCTCGATCGAGCAGAAGGAGGAGTCGAGGGGGAACGAAGTGAACGCTAAGCGGATCAAGGAGTACAGGCAGAAGGTGGAGGCGGAGCTCTCGACCATTTGCGGTGACATTATGACTGTCATTGACGAGCATCTCATTCCTTCTTGTTCTGGGGGAGAGTCAACTGTTTTCTACTACAAGATGTGTGTTATCTTTTCCTCTTCCCATAAACACTCACAGTTATTTACAAGTTATTTCTATTAGGCGAAAAACCAACCCACACAAACACACGATAGCACGAAGAAGAATCAATTACAAGAAGAAAGCACGGTTAGAAACCAGCTAAACCAACAAACATTTATGTGGTTCCTCAATTGTGTAGTTGAATACATCCATGGCTCACACCTGTTTTCACTATATAGGAAATGAAGAGAGTGCAAGAGTTACATCAGCTGCTGCGTATAGCAAGTATTTCCAACCTAGGGTTTACATCATTAATTACCGTAATACCCCTGTCTAGGTCGAATCCCAAATAGTGAGTGACGCGTAAATTAGACCAAATCAGACTTCACGATCCCAACTACAACGACACAGATACTTGTGATTTGGCTAGGTTGCCTACGTCCATGGCTCTCAGTAGTTTTCCCAGCATTATTGAATGAAGAAGAAGAGTACAACCTGGCTTGGTAGCTAGGATTATATACGAAGGTTTACATCAATGAATTACGATGACACCCTTGATATTAAATTGTTGTGTAACTTATGTTATCAAGCTTCACAAACCCAACAGTTATGCTATCTGTGCCATGAGATTTAGAGCGTGGTTTACTGTAGAAAAAAATGGGTTTGGGGTTGCAGGAAAGGAGACTACTATAGGTATCTTGCGGAGTTCAAGTTTGGTAATGAAAAGAAAGAGGTTGCTGATCAGTCACTAAAAGCTTACCAGGTACACACATGTTCAGTCTCTCTGCATTAGTTGTTTTACGGTTTACACTAAATTAAGTAGCATTCGAATACAGTGATTCTTCTTTGGTAAATATCCCGATGCATTTCATTTAAATGGATGACAGGATGAGGATCTTCTTTTGTATGCAAAGTCTGTTGCTTGACCTTGTTAGCTTTTAATTTATTGACCATCATTCGTAATGCCTTTTATAACCTTTCATTTATATTTGTAAGATTCCTGAGGTTGCAAGTGTGTGAGGTTGCTTTAGTGTAAATCATTTAGGATATGATAGGAGAAGACTATAAGACATTTGCTTTGTAGAAAGCTCATGAGATGCACTAGTTTGTCTAATTATTCGCTAGATTCCTCATTTCAGTTGTGTGCATCTTCATTGCAAATACACCAGTTTAGTTCGTCCAACAATGTGTAAGATCATTGAAGTAACTGTTTGACTGAGTGGACTCTTTCCCCTGAGGCATTCAGTTTGAACTCCTACATTTTCCAGGCCTTTCCAGTAATTCACCTGAGCATTCGTTCGGGGCATTGTGGATTGACAACTAAGTCATTTATCACGCCATATAAAAGATATTGTGGGCATGAAATATGTTGCTTCCATAGCGAAGATCTGTGCCCACACCTTTGACAAGAAACTTGTGTTTGATTGATGTTAAGTTTATTCAGTATATTGGATCATATTCATGGTAATTGTAAAGCAGAAAGTTTTCTTGTTCATGTTACTTCTGCAACTTGATACTTAGTTTGAATGGGTTAATTTATTTTTACATATTAAAGTTGAAGATGGTTATGTGATATTTACTTTTGATAAATGAAGATGGTAATTGTAACATAGAAAAGTCCAGCAAGGACAATATGCCTAGTTGCGGACCTTCTTTCCTTGGTGCCATGAGGAGCTACAAGCAACATCATGATGGTTCTGTGCACATTTTTACTGGGAGGTGGATGCTTTGAAATTCTTACGAAAATGAAGCTGACTGGATTTTCTTTCTTCCTTTCTTGCTGCTTGCCATTTGACTTTCTTAAATTTGCGGCCTTCCACTGTTTTTGTTATACAGATCTAGGACATGGCCTCTCGGGTGCTTAAAATCCTTTGCATACTATTATTTGTTTAATACTTTAATGTGAAGCTCACATTAACATGTCCATCCTCAGTATTCCTAGGAGCTTGACCTGTTTTATATGCTTTTTACATAGAAATGACCACCGCAAATGTGTAACCTGTTTGCAGATGGCTTCTTCCGCCGCGGACACTGATTTACCCCCCACCCACCCTATTCGACTGGGTTTGGCCTTAAATTTCTCTGTGTTCTATTATGAAATAATGAACTCACCTGAAAGGTATGTATTTGTTGTGTACACACTCAATACCTAATGTTGGGGTGCTTATGTTTAATGGATTCACCATTTGTTTCATTCTTTTTAGGGCCTGCCACTTGGCAAAGCAAGCTTTTGATGAAGCTATATCTGAACTGGATAGCCTAAGTGAGGAGTCTTACAAAGACAGCACTTTAATTATGCAGCTTCTGAGGGACAACCTCACTTTGTGGACTTCTGACCTCCCTGAAGATGGAGGTATTCAGAACATATTCTTGATGATATAACAACTCTGCTTGATTTTTCCTCTCTAAGAATGTAGATCTTGTTGTTTCTTGGTATATCCATTTTTGTCTTTCCTCTGTTTATATGTAAGAATTATAAGCTAATTTAAGATTTTCTTTTGGTACCATTCCCACTTGGTGCCCTGCTAAAATAGAGGCACATAACATGTGATATTTGTCTAGTTAGTCCTCGTGTACAGCCACGCATATAGTTTTCTATTTGTTGCCTCATTGTTATCCCAACGTACCCACATTGGGTGGTGTGCATGTTTTGTGGCTGTATTTGTGCTTCTTAGATTCCTTCTATGGGTTTTAGGTGTCACCCTTGTCTTATTATTAGGATTATCCAGTTATTTGTGTCCTTGTGGGTATCATAAGTTATAACCCACCACCGCAGCCCTGCTTTTTACTTTGTGTTCAATATTCGTATAACTGTTTCCTTTTCTCCAGCCCAATCTGTTCGTTGAGCAAGTTCACTGCTTGAGCTTCCTACTCGTGAAGGTTATCTTTTGTTGTTATTAACTCTGTGTTTGGTCTTTTTTTAACCTACAGAAGACCAGAAGATGGAGAGCTCTGGCAAAGCTGGAGGTGATGATGCAGAGGTCAGTCAGTCAGTCACCTTCTTGTTATTTTCTCTTGAATTTTGAAGCATTGGCGCTATGTTTGGCTCTTATATTTCTAGAAGGATAAGTAAGAAAACACTCCAGTAAAATTAAAGATGCTATTTTTATTTTGTTTTTCTAGTCAGATTAGGAAAATGGGAAGATGATGAATGGATGAGAGTTTACAAAAAAATAGTTTGGCTTAAGATACCGATACATATAAGCAATCTCATTTCTCTTTTTGATTTTCTTTTCAAGATTCGAACATACCCGGTTTGTTTCCCAATTTATCAGTTGATATTCATTGTAATAGCCCATGAACATTCTTCTCATCCATTGATTGCTTGCTGCTTCTTTTTTTGATGCAGTAAAGTTGCAGGGGAGTCCCTCACCTGTTCTACGCATTGTTCCAGTTCAGCCAGAGTCCTGAAATCCTACTTGTAATTGTTCCATATCATTTGTGTTGTCTTGTAATTCTTACTGAGGTATAATTGTAGAAGATGCCTGGAATTTGTAGTACCATTTGGATGGTCAAGATTTTTCCTCTCTGATTGTTGTCTGCCAGTATGTTTTTAATGAAAAGATTGCTTGAACTTGGTATCTGAAAACCAGAGTTTCGATTTTTGGCTAATTGTCATTGGTTGTATTTCCACGCCCTCTGATGGACATTGGCATGTTGTGAACATTGTTGTGTTTGACTATAGGTCGTTTGCCATAAAATGGCTCAAAATTCGAACTGTTAGAGGAACGGTTTCACACAAATTCCAGTAATGTTGTAACATTGCGAGTTTGCCACATTATGTGATATTGAAAATAAGGTCATCATAGTTATTTTATTGAAATAAAATTAAGCCTCTTTGGATGTCCTCATGGCTGTGTTGAACTCTGAGTTGGTAGAGGATTTGTGGAGGAAGAAAAAAGAGAAGGAAAATACTCTTAAAAGATTAGCTTCATGAAACTCTTTTTTTTTTTCCCTCGTCTTCTATAGAAATCTCAAATCTATTCATAAATTCAATACTCAAAACACAATTGAGGAATGCATAAAGGAAGTCGGTCAGGGCCCTTCTAACAAGACATTGTGATTGATAGCCGGTCTTGCGTTCAACCTTTGTGATCCTACAAAAAGATACTAGTAGTTTAAAATATCTCCAGTTCGAGGTTGCGCAACAAAAATCTATCAACAAAGTGACATTCGTTTTTTCCCTCCTATCTTCATTACGGCATTGAAACAGATGATAAAAATGTATGCATGGAGTTGGGAAATCGTTTTGAATAGGCTATTTTACAGCTAGAAGAATTGCTAAGATCTCTGTTTATAGCGGGTTCGAACTAATTAAAACTATAACATGATGTATGAAACGTTGAACAACAGAACCATTAACCTTAGGTTACTGGCTTGCAGGGCATTTGGGGTATGGCTGAATAATGGAGAGAAATTTTTTCTTAAAAATGCTTGGTACACACCACGTTTGCACAAATCTAACTACATCCCTCTGAAATACATATGAGTCCGTGGCTCTCGTATGTGGTGTCTACATGTACGTTAAATCTGCGCATATATATGTAGCAGTACTCAAATTTTTCACAAGTACTGCTCGGTCCTTGAAGCCCGATAGATATTAATCGGAGAAAACCAAGAGGATGCCTTTTCCAACCAAAGAGCATTGTCTGTTTCCATTGATATTTCAGTGAATCTTTATTTGTTATGCTGTTCATATCCATGGAAAGGGTTTATTATCTATTGATAAATTTTATCAGGTTTATGTATTTTTCATCATCTTATATGCCTTACGTTCGGCTTATCATAAGTTTTAAAAATAATGAACGATGGTTGTCCAGAATCATTTAATGTCTTTAAGTCACGCGATATGACGTCTAGTAAAAGAGACATTGGACAAGAGACAGTGAGATTCTCCAATAACTAAGCTAAACCACAGAGTACTTGAGCTTTTCTATGGGAGAAACCAGGCTCTTAAATTTTGTTAAAAATAGCAAACGGCTATACCCTCTCTACACCCCTAGTACAAGAACTACCACACAAACAAAACGGCCACCCTCTCTTTTCTCACGAATCAATCACTCTCTCTCTCTCTCTCTCTCTCTCTCTCTCCTTATAAAATGGCCTCCTCATCCCTCTACTCTCATAGCACACACCAAGAGACAGAGCTAAGCAACAATGGCCAAAGTGGTTGCCCTCATCGCCTCCGCCCTCTGCATCTTGGCCCTCGCTAGCGTCGCCCAGTCCCAGCAAGATGAGTTCGTTGTCAAAGGCCAGGTCTACTGCGACACCTGCCGCGTCTTGTTCCAGACCAAACTCAGCAAAAACGTCGCTGGTACGTAGTCCTCAAGCTCCTACCCAACGCGTAATTTCGATGAGCATTGATTCTTTTGGCCCGAAAAACGCCACCAACTTTGAGAAATACTCGAAAATCCCATGTACCGAGGCAACAGGCCCCATATTCAAACCCCGCCCAGGACCTCAAAAATCTCATGACCGGACCTGCAAGGCAAATTCTTATTGGTTTTCGACTTGATAATTTTATTTGACTCTTGTTTAAATTTGTTGCAGCTGCTGGAGTGGAACTGAAATGCAGGAGCCGATTGAACGACGCGGAGACCCTGTCAGTGACGTCCCAGACCAACGAGGCAGGAGCGTACGAGATCACCGTGAAGGGCGATCACGAGGACGACATCTGCGAGGTGCACGCCGTCCACAGCCCCCTGTCCGGCTGCGTCGAGACGCCGCCGGAAATCAGCTCGACCAGAGTTTCCCTCGCCGAGAACACCGGCATGAAGTCCAACGTCCGGTACGCCAACCCGATCGGGTTCAGGGGAGACAAGGCCGATTCCCAGTGCACCGAGGTTCTCGACGAACTGGGTCTTATCCCTGAACTGAATCAGGGCAAGTTCCAGTTGGAGGACTAGTGCTCAGTTTTTTTTTTGAGGAGGAAGACAATCTTTTTACTTCTTGTTTTTTGTTTTGTCATGCAGAAAGGGAGTCATGACATGTTTCCTTTCCAATTTTTGGTTTTGAGAATAATAACTGGCAAAGAAAGGTGAAATGTATAATTAATAGCAGTAAATCTTGTTTCACTTTATCTTGTGAAGGGTTTTTTTTTGTTAATTGATTCAAACACTCTTGTGGCTGTGTTAAGTCATGTCCAAAGCGCGTCGAGGGATCTCGATATCTAGACTTGTTTTGACTCAAGCAAAATGAACACACACGGAAAAAAAAAAAAAGAGAGTAGAGATCAATGAAATGTTATTCTTCTGTGCTATGTAATTGACTCGGACACTCTGACAGATGTCAAAGAAATGAACACCAAAACAACAGCACTATCTTGAAAGTTGCTTTCAAAATCAAATGAAGCTTGTTTTAAGACACATTGAATAATGCCCAAGATTAAAGTACAAGTCAAGGGAGTGTAAGAGGACGACAGTTCACAGGAAAAGCAAACAAAACCAAATCAACACAAAATCTAACCAGAAAATTCCAATCTCTGGTGTTACTACATGCCTAGTTGGTCCTGTACAAAAAGAAAAAAGAAAAAAAAAAACCCTTGTTTTATTTATTTATTTATAACTCAGCACTTAAGCCCAATATACATTGTTTGGAGTATACCTTTTTAAAAAGGGATAAGGCGTTCCCGTAATGCGCTGATGCACTGCGGAGTGTAGGGAGCGTAAATATGCTCAATCGATATTTGGTCATCGTGATCTGGATTGTTCAATTTGTAGAGTACGCGGAGTATATTAATTAAAGACATGTCTTCTATTTCTATCCCACATGAGATCACTACCGTCAATAATTTATCACATACTTCAAGTGGGAGACTGTAGAAGAGGACCTCTAGGTCCTTCCAAATTGGTGTATTTTGTTATTAGTAATAAAAAAATTGGAATTTTCATTTTGCTTTTATGTTTTGGGATGAGGGTTGGGGTCCCGATCGCATTTAGTAATGTTTAAAAACTTCCAGTAATTTATCATGATCTCCGAAAAGTTTTTTCCAAAAATGTCCCCAAAAGCGATAATGATTAAAATTCAATTACCATTTCAAGTGAATTTGAACAATTTATTTCACTTTTGGAGAAATTTTTCAGGGACTCTAGCATTGCTTATTGTTTTCTGTTCTCTCTATATAATAAGCAAAAATCCATTTTGGCAAAAATAAAACTAAAATTCAGGCGTAGTTTCCACAAATTAAACGAAAAGTTAGTGGACAGCTTTTAGCTCTTATCGACCAGTATTCTAGACAAACTAAAATTCAGACTAGACAATACCCGGGCGAGGTAAGCACACAGAGCCGAATCCGTGTTAGACAAGGACTAAACTAGATGTTAGAAATTCCCGCAAATGAGTTCAACCCAAACTCTCTCTCTCTCTCTCTCTCTCTCTCTCTCTCTTTCTCTCTCTCTCAAGGAAATCGTGTGTATATATATACCCCAATATGCATGTCTTGATGTCACAATTCACTCTGCCTTTGTTGCACACAGACAAACAGTGGAACAAAGGCAGAGAGAGAGAGAGAGAGAGAGAGGTATATATACAGGGAAAGTCGAAAGATATACTACTAGATGGGGAAACAGGCAGTACAGCAAAATCCAGAAGCACCAAAAACAGAGCAGCCTGTTTCGAAGGAAACAACTGACATGGCCAGGGTTTCTTCCGAAGCTACAAATGGTTCTTGGTTCACACCTATAAGGTACTAGTACATTATTTGTTAATCTATGCCCCGAAGGCACACCTTAATAGCCATTAAATGATCAGTTCGACTAACCATTATATAATAAACGCACTTACTCGGGAAAATAGTAGTAAAAGTGAAGTGTTGTATTTTGTGGTTTGCGGTATAATCGAATTTTCATGTTGTTTGATATTAATCAATTTTTTTTGGCTCGAGATACGAAAGTACATACTGTATACCTTAAACTTTTATGGTGAACACACTGCATGGTTCTCATTGAGTCGTTGTGCATACCCTAAAACTACGTGTTGGGGTGGCTTTGATCGATTTTTTTCTTCGCTGATATATCTTATTGGGAAAATTTCTTATTGCTAGGTTTCCAACGATCGATATCTTGTTTGATCAACAAGTTTTATAACCCATTATAATTTCGTTTTTGCAGGCTACTTGTCACCTTTTGCCTGATCAACTTCATAAATTTCGTCCATCGAGGAGCTGTTGCGAGCAACGGTGTGAATGGCAGTCCTAAAATTTGCACACCAAGTGGACAATGTACACCGGGAAGCGGAATTCAGTAAGTATCGATCCCCTAATCAAAAGGATTGGTTTCATCTTATATGGTTTCTTTTTTCCAATTTTTTTTTTTTTTTCAAATTTCATCCTGCCTATATGAATTGTGAACAGTATAAACTTGTAAAGATTGGGAACTCGGCAAGTTAAATTCGAGTTTCATTTATTTAAGTTGTGTCCTACGTTTTTGAAATAAAGAATTTGTACGTTTTTAGCGTTTAATATTGGCGGGTTATCAGTCTCCATAAAATATTTTCCTTCAACAAAGAAGAAGAACCGAAGTCTTGCTTTTTAATTGGGCTTTATGTTGAATATTTTCAAAAATATACAGGTAAAAATTTTATTTTTTACTTTTCCGATTGTCTTTACAAGACGAGGTATAAAACTAACAATAGCGAAAAAAATTAAATAAGAACAAAACAAAAAAAAATCCAAAAAACCCTTAGCGGAACTTAGCTTAGTGGAATGGAAGAAAACAATCCGTTTCCTTAATTTCATTCATGTGTCCATGCCTTAATTGCGTGCAACTTCATGCCCATAATCTCACAAATATGAGCCAAAATTTTGTTTTACTTGTCCTATTTTAATTTGCTAGCTACATGCATGTGGTATACCGAGCCCGTTCCAGTAACTCAAAAAAAATACTTTTTTTGAAGTAAGTATTTTTTTTGTGATTTTTAAGCTTAAAAATAATGAGCTTACTGAAATCTAAAAATATGCAATATGGATCTTGTTTGAATTGAGATCTTTCAAACAATGCGAAAAAAGTTAAAAAATTATTTTCATAAGCATATTATTTTTAAGTTCGAAAATTTAAAACAACTACTACTTATTTTTTAAGAAGGTTAGCGGAATGGGGGTATTCTCTTTCAGGTATTTTAGAAGTTCTTAATTTCTCGTTGTATGCAGGGGAGCTTTAAACCTAAGTAACTTTCAAGATGGTTTTCTCTCTTCTGCTTTCATGATTGGACTCATAGTGGCATCCCCAATATTTGCTTCACTGGTGAAGAGGTAAAGATATATTTATTGCAGAGAGCATTAATTAGTTGGCCGGTGCCGTGCGCACCAGCCAACTAATCTTGTGGCATTTCGCAACTTATAACTGAAAAAATGACTGGTTTTGTTTTTTTCACCTGCACAAAATTTCGCAGTTATAATCCGTTCAGGCTTATCGGAGTTGGATTGACAGTTTGGACTTTCGCCATCGCTGGTTCTGGTTTTCCAATTGATTTCTGGTTCATCATCGCCTGCCGCGTGTAGGTGTATCGATCACATGGATTATAATACAATGCAGTAGTACTATGACAGGAATTTCAATTGCTTCTGTAGTCATCTCTTTCTTCTTACTGCTCTCATTCATGGTGTTAATTTTTAGGCTAGTTGGTGTCGGCTAGAGCTGGACAACAGACACGAGACACGATAACACGACACGAAGTTAGCGGGTTAGGGTTGAACATTTCTGACACGAAACACGAAAATGACACGACTCGAGAACACGAATTCTAAATGGGTCGGGTTCGGGTTGGACACGCAACACAAGAAATTGACCCAGGTCTAGTGTCGGCATAGCTCCTTTTGTAAGTATCGGCGCGCCATACATTGACGACATTGCTCCACTCGCTCAGGTTACTTTCCTTGCTTAATTTGTTTCTGATACGAGCTACGTACATCTGAATGTTTAAGATATCAAACAATCACCTATTTTCCATCGCGTGTTTTTATTTTCGCCTTAAAGCGAACTACGTTTTTTTTGTACCAGAAAGCGACATGGCTCGGAATATTCTATACGTGCATACCCGCGGGATTTTCTGTAGGCTATGTTTATGGTGGATTGGTAAGTTTAACTTCATTATTGACTACTACTACATTATAATCAATTTAATTTCTATAAAGGGTCTTCTCTTTTTTCTGTTAATTTGTTGCATGTAATTTGATTTTATAGGTTGGAGATAACTTGGGCTGGCGTTACGCATTCTTTGGACTGGCGATTGTGTGATGTCCCCATTTGTAGTTATAGGTTTTCTGGCAAAACCATTGAAGCTGAAAGGTGCATGAGATGATGCTGGGATTTGTTATGATTCTCTCTCTCTTTTATAGCCTTTTGTAGCCAATGCTAACCTATTTGTGGATACAGGTTGTTCTCCGACTGAATCGAAAAAAGCATCGTCGTCTGTCTCGGAAGCTAAAGGTGCGTTTGCTGTGATTGCGATGCATGATTTATGTTTTTTCTTATAACTAACACACTTTTCTTAAACTCGAATGATATATATGACAATACGAAACCTTCCATTCATAAGTTGTATCGATTGGGTTTAAGAGTCCCATCTATCGACAAGCCTAACTTCTTTTTCCGATGTTATATTTTGCTTCTTTTCCGATAAGAATTTGATGAATACATTTTTTTTTGTAAAATGCAGACGACTCAACCGGCGAAGATGGTGCCAAGCGACCTGTAAAGGAAGAGTTCATTTATCAAGATTCAAAAGGACCATCCAAGTGAGGGCTCTCCCTATTGAGACTTTAACCTTTTGGTACGTACGCTGTGTTGTGTTTCTAGCATTGCCGTTTTATACTGTAGGATTTTTGTTATGGCATCTGTGCAAGCTCAGTAAGAGGCAGGAATATCCATTTGATCGATTTCGCTGAAACTTTCTCTCTCTCTTTGTTGCAGTTCATCAAGATTTGTGAAAGATTTGAAAGTTCTTTTGCTTGACAAGGTTTACGTCGTAAATGTTCTAGGTATTGATTTCGTTACACTTTACCTCGCTTAACTACAAGTTTTCATGCCAGTTAAAATTTTTTGATTGTGTATATTCGCCCCCTACGAAAAAATTCTGGCTCCGTCTCTGCCGTTATCCTAGATGAGTATTGATTTGCTAGTTTTCATGCTTCCAGGTAACATAGCATACAACTTTGTCCTGGGTGCATATTCATATTGGGGGCCCAAAGCTGGTTATGCATGGTATCTATCAAATGGTAAACTAAACAAAGTCTCCTCCATTTTTCATTTTTGTTTGTCTAATAGTATATGACAATTGGTGAAAAAAGCACTATTTTATTTACTATTATTTGTGTCTTCTGGTAGAAAAATGCAGATATGATATTCGGCGGGGTCACAATGGTGTGTGGAATAGTGGGAACATTAGCGGGAGGTTTTGTTCTCGACAGAATGACATCCACAATCTCCAACGCTTTTAAGGTAATTTTTGTTTTGGACAATAGATATTACCTTTTGTAATTGAATTAATGCTTATTGAATTTTTTTTCTTTACTAGTAATTCTTTTGAGAATTGAAGATTAAATACTACTAATATACACACATGAGTGTACAAAATTGTACTAATTAAGTCAACCTATTCATTTTTTGCCCATATCTAAAATTTGTTCTCATTTGGTTTTGCACAAGTTCTTAAAGAGAACTATAAAAGAGTTTTCAGTTATCTGAAATATCAATCTCGCATGTCGCGGTCGTTTACTAATCGCAATGTTGAATTTCTCTATTTTCAGTCGCGTTTTTATATATATTTTCGTCTCGTTCGAGTAATTTTTTCATTTTTTTTTTTTTGCAGCTTCTCGCTGCAGCAACGTTTATTGGAGCCGCCTTGTGCTTTTCGGCCTTTTGTTTCAAGAGCCTATATGTTTTCATTGCTCTTTTCACTGTTGGCGAACTACTCTACTTTTATTCGGCACACAGGTAATGCACTTACAAAGCCGACGCGTACCGGGTAGTTTTTACTATATCGTGCTAATTTCAATAACATTTGATATATATACACATCCATTTTGCAGGGTCCCGTGAATTTTATATGCCTACAATGTAAGATAAATAATACCATACCGGTATATGCAGCGGAAATAGGATCGAATTAGCCTCTAGCCATTGTTGTTCAAGTTGAACACCGAACATGCACGTATTAGATCTAGGTGTCTTCTAACCTATGCATGACTTGAGTGCCTTGAGTGACGGATACCATAGGCTACATATCTATGCTAGATTAGGGACCCTATATCTCTTTATAAAGACCTTCTAGTTTCCTTCCATCAAAGAAACCAATTAAACTAGTATAATGATGTAGGTGGGAAAACCAAAAGCTTCTTAAAACCACCACTTCATCATCAATGGAAGTAGACACTTCCATTAATCACAATGTGACTAAGTGGGCCCTTAAATATTTCTTACATACAATGCGTTCAACCGAGTATGAGACCGATTTCAATGGCCATGTCAGTAGTTGCGATTCACGTATTCGGCGATGTGCCCTCTGCTCCACTTGTTGGGGTTCTCCAGGTTTGCATGCCCTCCCCTCCTCCATAGGTTGCATATTGCGAACAGGATGAATTAACAATTTGTCTATCTTATGATTAATTAATTTGCTAAACCATTGTTACGCCATTGTTGAATCATGAATTCTATCAAGTTTTCGCGTATTTGCTTCTTTATTTTCCTCTCAATTTCACTAATCGTACGTGACTATTTTTGTTACTTGATATCTTCAGGATTACCTAAACGACTGGAGGAAGACTACTTTGATCCTGACATCAATTTTGTTTCTGGCAGCCATAATATGGTTCATAGGTAATATACACTAATACTTCACCGAATCAGAATTTCCTTAAAATCAACATTCTTAAATTAAGCTTCATTAATTTCGGTAAATGGATTTTTTTATAAATTAAGCTTCATTAAATTCCCATAATCTAAACAATTTTTACAAGGAATCCCTTTTTTTTGCAAATTCCTATTTTTGGCCACTAATTGATTGTGAATAGTGATATTTTGTGCTTACTTTGTGTGTACTTTGGCAGGGATCTTTCTCTACAAGGGAGGAAAATCTAATGGAGATAGTGAGAATCAAGTAGCAATGGTCAGCAAATCCAATGAGACACCGTTGGTTGATGAGATGGCTATTGAACGGACAAATTCTTCTCCTGCCAAACCATGATTAATTCCTCTCTCTCTCATTCACTTTGGTTCTTTTGATGTTTTTCTTATTGCTAAATACTGGAGTATTTTGACTAGATTGAATTGTTTCTATGTTTCAATAGTTTCATTATACGTTACAAAGTTTTAATATGGATCAAAGTTTTAATATGGATCATGTTAGATGAATATGGAAGGGATTTTGATTTGCATTAGTTTTGAATTTGGTGGCTTATTTCATGCTTAATCTCTGTGGGTGATTGTCGAAACAATTTGTCGTAAAGCAGTTTTCTCAATTGTGTGTATCTGGTTCAACCTTCTACCGGCCCTCCAATTCACCCGGAAATTGTTTTATATCTAAAGTCGAGTTGTAACGTGAAGACTGTTTTAAAGTACCTAATGAAACATTAACTCGTAAGAACCGGAGATGAATTAATAAACACGAAAAGAAATGATGGCAAAAAGGTGCACGGACCCACTACTTGCTAGCCTTGTGAACCCGTTTTATAGAGCCAAGCGGTGCAAGGAGTTATAATTCCAACCGATGCGGGACTTGAACAAAAGAGACTAGAATGCATCTCTAGCCCACTCCCCTTCTCACTCCGAATAACAAAAACATTTGATTTCAAGCTTGCTGTGCATGTATTTTCCTATATGTTAATGTCATTTAGTTTATATAGTATATTTTTAGTACATTTTTAACATATCTATGACATCACGATTCGATTCCGATTGGACCATGGTTGAACCAGTGGCTCGTCCGCCAAGTCCATATTTCGGTTCGCTCACCGGCCCGTTTTTTAGAACATTGTTTTAATGTTCCAGTAGTCCAAAAAAAGGGAAAATGACGGCCTATGATGTGTTTTGATAATTAATATCCACTAAGGATATTTCAGCATTAACAAATATTTTTAGCATGTTCTTGACGGGTATTAATTATCAAAATACGACTTGAACCATCATTTTCCAAAAAAAAAAAAAAGAGAGAGAGAGACAAACCACTTCTTAGGGGTTTGGAGCGGGCCCATCTCTTTTGGACCAAGATTCTATTTCGGCCACGTCCGGCCCATAGATAAAGAGGAATCACAAAAAGCAGTTTTGTGTTTATGGGGACGAACCCCAAATATCGAGTAAAGGAAGCTCCAACTTACAAACTAATGTATATATAGAAAAAACAAACTTTTTTTCCGCCAATATTGTGTACACCAATGAGTATAAGGTTAGCGGATGTTAATAGGTTACTCTATAATAGATTTCAGAGAGTATCTATAGTCTTGTATTTCAAACGCTTACGATGGAGCTTGAATCCTGACCTTCCCCCACATGGGAAGTGGGTGTGGAATTAGCGGAATGTTAGTAGATTAGTTCATAAGAAGTTTCAGCGGCGATCTATAATCCTGAATTCCAAACACTCACGACGGAACTCGAACCCTTGCCTCCCACATGGGGAGGACAGGAGTTACCAACTGAGGCAAAGTGGTTTTCGGTGGTGGTTGACCGGTAGTGGTTGTGCTCTGTCTGATTTGGTGGGCGGCAATGTCAATCTTCGGGTTAGGATTTGGGTTTTTCTTTGGGCAGGGTTTTACTGTATGATTTGATTTGAGCTTTCACAGCCCTTTGGATGAAATGGTTTCAAGAGAAAAGGAAAGCAACGGTTTTGATTTCTAACCAAATCATTCATTTGGATTGACAATTTTTGTGAGAAATGGAGAGAAAAATACAAAATAAAATGTTTTAATTGCCTCCTCATCTTTCTCACCCAATCTCACAAAACATTGTACTGTAAGATTTTGTGAGAAAAGATTCTCCTTTAGATTTTGTGAGAAAAGATTTTCCTTTCTTATCTCACCATTTCTCTTCATCCAAAGGGCTGTTAGGCCATTTGGGTTGTTTGTGTTGTTATTTGCTTAAATCTGGACACTCTGGGCACTTGGTGTTGTATTAGGCTTTGTCCTCTCACCTCTGGCTGTCTTTTCTATAACTATTGGTTGGAATCTTCAATCTCATTTCCTTTTCATAATAAAATATTATTTTTGTCCATAAAAAAGATTGAGACAAGAGCTCATTGGTGGAAAAAAAAAAACATAAATTGACTTTCCTAATTTCGCAATAATTGACAAATTAAACCGAACCCCTCGGTCAGTCCTTTTATTTTAGTGCGAAAATCTGAAAACCATTCCATAACCTCCCTCTCTCTCTCTCTCTCTCTCTCTCTCTCTCTCTCTAACCCTTGCGTACTCTGCAATCGAACCTTCTGCTTCAATGGCTAACAGTAATCTACCTCGAAGGATCATCAAAGTACGTCTCTCGATCTTCTCGATCTCTATCGGAATCCACTCGATTTTGTAAACGCCGCTTCGATTTCGCGAATGATTCGTTTTCCGTTTGCTGCGATTTCGATGCTTTTTTTTTTTTTTTTTCCTTTTTCCCCCTTGTTGTAATCGGTTCGATTTTCGTGATCTAACAGGAAACTCAGCGTCTCCTCAGCGAACCTGGTAAAGTCTCTTTTTCACCTCTCCGTTTGTTTTTTTCTTTTTTCCCCTTTCCTGTGTGAAGTATAGCATTTCGAGCATCTGAAATCTAACTGTGTTTCTGTATCCATTCGTGTCATCCTTTTAAGTCGTTTTTGTAGATATGTACGAAGATTTAGGAATTGTTTTTTTGTGGACTGCTGATGGTATATTTAACTGCATCGTTTTTTGAACTCAAACCTTCTGGACCGGAATTGTCTCTGTACCTCTGTTCTCGTGCAATTTCAGCTGCACGGAAGAGTCTTTTGTGCAATCCTGCTGTTGAAATTGCACGAGAACAGAGTTACAGGCATATTTTGGTACAGGGGACTTGAGGTGTGGTTTTTTGTTTTCTTGTTTTGGTAGTAATAAATAGAGGGCCATCCCCGAGGCAAGGCGTGCATTTTGGGCCCCTAAATTCAGTTGAAATCAAGGGAGCCTATGTTTTGGGTTTATATAAAAGTTAAGCTAGTTATAAGTAAAGTCATAAAATGGCCCATATTTCCAGATTAACCATCTATTATTTCCAGATTAACCATCTATTATTTCAAAAGGGCAAAGGAGCTTTTCAAAGATTCATCGTGCTATCGAAAGTATTTCATTACTATATTTGTTGCAACAAATGCAAGGAGATTGATTTTGTTGTGATATTTTTAAATTTTTGTAATACTCTCTATATTTAGAGATTTTATCTCCTTATGTACTAATTGATATCAATTTTCTAGATTGATTATTTTTAACCTGTAGAACTATGTAAAGGGCCCAAACATTGAATTTGGCATCGGGCCCCGAAAATGTTAGTGAGGGCATTGATGTTTAGTTAATTGGAGTTGTTAGAGAACTTAGAAGTATCTATTGAAAAGGATTGCACAAGAATGGTTGATTGTGCTAGCGAAAGTACTTTAATTACTATATTTGTTGCTACAAATGCAAGGAGATTGTTTTTTAAGCAATTGTTTTGAGTTCTTGTAATAATCACTATATTTAGAGATTTTATCTCCTTGAATACTATTTGTTACTTTCATTTTGTAGATTGATTATTTTTCACTTGTAGAAGTATGTAAGGGGCCACAACATTGATGTTCGCTTCAGGCCCCAAAAATGTTAGGGACAGCCTTGAAGTATGTGTAATTGGAATTGTGAGTGATCTGGTATGTTGTTAAGTGCAGCACCAAATACTGAGGATACACATTATTTCATTGTCATGAATCGTATTGTTGTTGTTACCGAGAAATTTACATTCTGAGTGAATGGGAATGTTTTTGTTGAGTGCAGCACCAGGAATAAGTGCATCACCTTCGGAAGAAAATATGCGGTATTTTAATGTAATGATACTTGGTCCATCACAGTCCCCTTATGAAGGTAATAAGATCAACATCTTTATACCTAACAATTTTGCTTCTTGTTTGGGACCTTTTGGTCAATTCAGCGATGTGACAAGTATGTACAAATTACAATCAACAAATTTATTGTGTTTTCCAGCGGTAACATGCTTAATGTTTGACCCTTGGCCATCAGCAAAGCTTACCCTTTGGTTACTGTTTGTATTGTGGAAAAGGAACTAGATGTCTATACTTTCTATTGCTTCATTTGGTTCATTTGGGTTAATGAGAAGAAACTAACTTTACGTGTCTCTTGTAACATTGGTAGTCGGTTTAGGTTCAGCTGTGTCTTGGATATTGTTTTCTTGCTGTCCAAATTCTGTTTTTCCTTTCAATTCTTTTTGTGCATTTTCTTGGCAAAAAAAGAGCCCCCCCGCATTTGAATGTGTTTGACTTGTGAAAGTGTTAGCTTTTGTTGGAAAATAGAGTACGAAAATCTCTCTGTTCTTTTGCATGTTGAAACTGCTCAATTTGTTTGGTGTTACCTTTTTCGATAGATTCATGTTCATTTATTATATCTTATTACGTATTCCAGATATTATGAAATGATTTCTCATTTTCTGTTGTCTGTGTAGGAGGGGTATTTAAGTTGGAATTGTTTTTGCCTGAAGAATACCCAATGGCTGCCCCCAAGGTATTCCATGTTTGTACTAGAAAAGTCTGAGGTTGAGTACTGTCAACCTTAATGGTTTGTAGACTGGATTGCACACTTTCTTTGTTGTTGGTGGAATCAGAGTATCAATGTCTCTTAGATGTTTTAGTGTCCTACATAATTGCTTATATAACAGTTACCATGTGTCATTTCTCTTCTGTTCGCTCTACTATTTTAGTTCTAGTTAGAGCATCCTCATTGTAATAAGCAAATCGATGTGGATAAGCAAACTTAACAACAATGCTAAAAAAAACACCCCACTTTGTAATAAGCAAAGTTACAAGTCTTTTGGCAAATAACCAAGTTCTACCCATTCCATAACCAAACTTAACAACTTTTACCAATAACCAAAACTCAATAAAAGGCACCCCACATTGGAATCGTCTCATCGAGACGAATAATTTGGTGTGGTCGGGTGGGTGATTGAAACTCGTTTGCGATTGGACAGATGTGCATTGTATATTATGGGGTTTTTTTTGTTAGGGATGCAAAAATAACCAATGTGAAGGTAGAGGTTGTTAAGCTTGATTACTGACTAAATGGATAATCAAATGCTAATGTGACACTTTTTGATTATTGATTTTGATTATTACCATTGCGGATGCTCTTAGGTGTTTCGCGAAAGGTGAACAATATTTTACAATAGGCAACGGAACTATTGCAGCTATTTTTTTTTACGCTTTTCATATTAGCCTATCAGGATCATGTTACTTTCTTTGTCGACTGTTCGGCAGTGAAATTTGAGGCAGTTGCAGAATTGATTCATTGCCAATCGCCAAGTTGGAAATTTCATTTAGATGCCAAATTGTTTGGGAGGTTTTGCAATATTGACTAACTGAACTGCTTCTTAGCCAAATCAACTTTTTAAATTTGGTTGGCATCTATAGGCTTTGTATTAGAGGTTTAATAGGTGTTTTGACTTGTTTCTCTTTCGTGCCACCAAGATTATTCAATGTGCTAAGTGAAAAGCCGAAAGCCGATATGACATGTTGCGAGTGAGAAGCAGAATTCTGCGGTGACGCTTCTATTAGACAGGGAGAAAATCGAACATGAGTACATTTAGTCTGTACTCATGTTGATGATCTAGGGGGTAGGGGATGTGATGCAACACTCACGAAATTGTTGATGAAAGGCCAAAATCTGGGAGTTTCAACTTCCAATATGAGATGACTCCGGTTGAACATTATTCCGTGCTTTTCATTGCCTTTATTAGTCTGTAGACATTTCAAGAATTTTGTCCGGCATTTAACTTTGTTTCTTTTATTTATCCGATCGCCTATGGTTAAATGCTCTTAGTGATTAAGAATGCTATGAGAATAAGTAGGATGATAAACAATTTTTGTTTTAGCTTTTTGTTTCTTTTTTGTAGGATAGTTGTCTCTTTTTTTTATTGTTGCTTTTCTTGGCTGAAATGTTTGAGTTATAGATGCTACCATGCTGGAAACTTCTGAATGGTGTTTTCTGGATTATTGGTTTCGGGCGCATGCTATCCTGAATAGAACATGGTGATACACCTTTGTGTGTCGTAGTATATAGTTACTGCATGAAAGTTATGGGTTCTTGGATCTCACTTGCAACATGTCATATTGCTTGATGGGACTAAGAGAAAATCATATTGTTCATTTTGTGCTTCTTTATGTTGCCAGTGCATTATGCAAGTTTTGGTGCATGCAGTGTTTTTGTGCCAAGTGGAATCCTATTGTACTTTATTGTCCCAAGCTGATATTGACAAACAATGTGTTACTAAGCCCTCTTTCAGAAGGTTGTAGTTTGGAAGCATTTTATTTCGTTATTGAGTTGGATGGTGGTGCCCATAGAACCGCTTACACCACACGTCTCCATAGCGACCGTGCTTTGTTATTTGAGCCGAATTTGTTCAAATCAGCTGATAGTCAGTGCTCACAAAGTTTACGTCTCTGTTAACCTAGCGTCACAACTTCTTTTATCTGCATTTGTTTTCAGATACGTCTTTTGTCCATGCCATCTGGAAATAACATCATGGAAGAAATGCAGTGTATAGGAGAGAAATTAGGTTACCATCCATTGTGGTCGCTATAGATACTGTTTTTTGTTATTTGGAATAGTCAATTTTTGCCAGGTTTAGGTCGCTTCAAGATAGTAGCTTTCGCTTGCGCTGCTTGTTCTATATTGGGGTTTTTTTGGGTATTGCCCACTTAATTAGTGCTTATAAGCTTCTGGCTGGATTTCTTATATAGTAGTGTGGCACATGTCATTTTCCTGCTAACTACATACGCCTCTTCCATTGAGTCAACTCAGCTCAAAAGGCTTTTATCCATGTTGTTAGGTGTCGGCCTTGTGTTTCTAATTCTTCTACTGCTTTCATCTTGAATGGTCTTGGCATTACTGCTATTTTGGTCTCTGTTGCACAATTAGCCTGTGCTCATTTGCTGGAGTGATGTCTAGTTCTGGTGCACCATCATTTGATTCTATTGTCTGGTCACCTGCTCTTCTTCCCTATTAACGTCCGTATGGTGTTGCACAAGTTATAGACCTCCTTCGTGATTTTGTGATGTTTGCTTCAGTGAGCATGGATGGGTGTTGCAGGCATGGGCTCTTGTGCCTCTGTTATGTTATTGATGGAATATTGTGACTCGCACATAATAAGGTTTAGCTAGTTGCAGGACATTTGGCTGAGACAATCGTATTCTTATACTTGCATTCCATGTAACAGGTTCGGTTTCTCACCAAAATCTACCATCCTAACATTGATAAGGTTGGTTATGCTGGCTGATCCCTCACTTGTCTTGGGTTTCAGATCTGATGTTCTTGTCTCTTATAGAATGCATCTGTCTTTCAATGCAGCTTGGAAGGATATGCCTTGATATTCTTAAAGACAAGTGGAGTCCTGCTCTTCAGATTCGAACTGTACTCTTGAGGTAACTTGGTCTGGCATTTCTACTAATTAAAAGCCTCTATGTTACTGTACCGTAACTATTTCCCTCTTGAATGAATAAATGGGGGAAAATGGCTGTTGGCATGAAGACCTGAACTAATACTGAATACCAATCTCTTGAAGATCAGATGAACTGTAATAATGGAAAAGAAGTAGAATTACTCGCATATAATATGTTTTGAGTTGAAATATCTCTCAATATGGTTCTAAAGTAGAAACTGATGGTGCTGGTAATATCTGACTGATTGGCTTTTTAGCATTCAAGCACTTTTGAGTGCCCCAAACCCAGACGATCCTCTGTCTGAGAACATTGCTAAGCATTGGAAAACAAATGAAACTGAGGCCGTCGAAACAGGTATCGTGCCTACTTTCTGTTTGTAGCATTCCCTTTTCCCTAAACTTTGTTTCTTCCTTTTTTTGTTGCAAAAGTAAAGAACATATTCATGATAACCGCATTGTAGTCTCTTTGTATAAATTAAAAATGATTTTTGACTGGGCTCTGTTTTCTTTGAACCCTGTAGCGAAAGAATGGACCCGTCTATACGCAAGTGGCGCATGATGAAGTGGTGGAGATAGGGCTTCCCTCGAAACATCGGGCTATGCAATGTATCTTATAATGACTGTTGAATTTAGTGGAAATCTGAAAGGATTGATGCTCGAAATCAACACTCTCAGACCTTCCAAACACTGATGATAATTGTTTTGTCACTTTGAAACCTTTTGTTGAAATTGTATAAATCGGTAATATAACTTGCGTCTCTAATCTGTGAGTTTGGGTTGGAAGACTTGATATCCAAATTGTGGGCGAAGCAGAGCTTGTTGAGTTGTTTTAGTTAGTGTATGGCAAGGGTTATTGGTAAGCATGTCAGCATATTGCTGAAGAACTCGGTCAGTTCTTCTCATTTAGTTCTTTGAACATCGAAGATTTTTTTTTTTTTTTGTGGTAATGAAGCTGAGCTGTTGTTTACCCTAATCGTTTATACTTTATGTTCGCTGATCTTTTTGCGATGTTTACCGAAAACATGGAGACGTGCCTGCTCAACGGTTGGGTCTTGCAGTCCTGCCTGCCTTTACACTTACGAAGATTGACGGTTTAGTGTAAGCTTATCCATGCGGTTATGTACTCATCCGGCAAAAGAGCACATCTATAGTTGAAAATTTTCTGGGGCGCAAATTTCTGACATACAAAAACCTATACTCTGTTGCAAGTTTGTCGGCTCCTGGAACTTTTTCCTCACATTGCCGGTACCATACTTAAAGTAGGTGATGGTATTGCTCGTATTCATGGTCTTGATGAGGTAATGCCAAGGAATCGAAGCCCTAATTGATGTTCACAGTACATAGACCATGACAGGAGAGAAGTCTCTCTCTAGGAATCAAGATCCTCTCATGTGATGGTCCTCAAATAATTCTTCATGTGACGCAAAACAGGACTTATCATGGTCCTAATTCATGATCCGAATCGTTCATTTAATTGGTAGGTCTCGACGTGTTTAACATCTATGCAATAAATTAAGTTGATCTTGATTCCTAACGAAGCCCTAGAAACCCATAACTGGATCGGTAGTTACAATACTCCTATAAGACACTGTTCAACAAGTACGATCAATAACCTACAAATAAAGGAAACCCTAGAAACCCATATGTAACTGGGATTCATAATTACACCCTTTTTTTTTTTTGAACATCCAGGATCCATAATTGCAATATTAATCCTACAGGACATCCTTCTATGACTTAGGCTAAAAGTTCCGCAAAGTTTTTTGGCGTGTTGTCTTTATTCAAAAAAATATGCATTAGTTAGTTTCACGCCACTTTTTTGGATTATTGATTCGTCTCATTGAGAAGAATTGAAAGTTTTTCCTTTTACCCAAACACTTTTAGAAATATATCCGAGACAAAGCCCCAAATGTCGATTTTTTGGGCTTTATAGTTCCAAAAATATTTGGGTAAAAGTAAATTTTTTTTTATTTTTTAGATTCCTTTCGTCGAGACGAATCAATAATCAATAAATATTTAGAGCAAAACTAACGGAAACGATTTTTTTTTATAATAAAGACAGAACTCACAAAAAAACACAAAAAATTTAAACTTAGCCTTAATAACAACAGAGCAGTTAAATATAGGAGTAATTATCAGAAACCCTAGAAATTAAGAAGACAAGCACGACTTGACAAACTCATTCTCAATTTGCTGGACAACCTTCCCTCTAATCACCTCCATCTTCTCCTTCATCACAACAAGTTCCTCAACATTCCAATAATCCTCTACTCTCATCCCTTCCAAACACGACCTCAACATCATCATCATCTTCCCATTCACCCCACCACCAGAATCATCACCACCGTTGATCATCTGATCTTCCACGTGACAACAAGAAGTAGAAGAAGAACCAGTTGCAGTACTTGCACTAGTAGTACTATAAATTGTGTTATTGATTATATTCAAGTAGCGGTCGATGGTGGCGTCAAACGAGGGGTCGCCGTAGACGTAGGGGCGGCCAGTTGGAGAGAAAACGACGGAGGCCACGTGCGCCCCAGTGAGGCAGTGGAGCTCCCGGGATTTCTTGAACAGACCCTGGCGTCTCTTCGAGAATGTCACCATTCTCTGCTCTCCTTTCTCCCTCATCTTTATCTCTATCTTTTTCTTCCCCGTACCCATCTCTCCTCTCCCTCTTTCTTTCCCTAGACAGTCGATCTTTTCTTTCTCTCTCTAATAGCAGTGAATACCCTAGAGAGAAGCCGAGAAGGAAGTGAGTTCTTGTCCGAGCTAGGCTCTGAGCATGTGGGTTTTGGGTAATTAATATATACTTATTTGAAAAGAAATCTTGAGGTTGTTGGGGTGAATCAGAAAATAGAAGGGCTTGGGTTTGGTTAACTAATTAAAAGAGTGGTTAAGGAAACTCTATGAGATCTCTTCGTATCAAAAGGAGTCAATGATACTAGTTTAGTTTTGGAAATATTACAGACTGAAGAACGCTGGATTCGGCCGAATTAATGTGGCTTTGTGAAGTCAGGTTTTTCACTTTGTATTTATTATTACTTCCGAACCAAGAAAGCCAAAAATTGCAACAAGGAAAGATTAGGAAAGAAAAACACTGGGTAAAAATCCACTCATTAGGAGTAAATTATCTCTTTAGAGAGAAGTAATTCGTAAGCTTTAAATTCGTGATAAAAAAGGAACAAGAACTTGGCTAACTATACTAACTACGTTCGTTTATGATCGGCACTTCATGCCCTAGGTTAGGAGCAGAAATTCGATTTCAAGTCTCCATTCTACTTGTATGGCGCCGACATCCTTAGACACATATAATTCTTCAAAATGCCCTTCGCTATCAAGATAAATCCTTACACGATCTCTGCTCGCATCCTTAATTCTTGTTGTTGCGTTTTATGATTTGAAATGTCTTTCAAAAGACGCTTTCACGCTTACACTCCCGCTCGCGCACACTAATTATGTCACTTTTTAAGGTGCATCCAAAACAAGCAATGTGATTCGATTCCCTAATCTAGAGGAATCTAACTTCCCAGAATTTCAAAAAACAAATTAAACAAGTTTTAGTTCCTTTTAGATTTGGTCCCCCAGTTCTTGTCTACAGACTACAGTTAATGATTGATACAAAAACTGGTACTATTTAACAGAGTATGAGTAGCCTAAGCCGTCCCAATATCATCAAAAATCAGGGGCCGGGGCCCAAACTTTAACCAAATCTTATGTAAGCCAGGCCTGATCTGGTAGGTACTCACCAAACCCCTTTTCCATCCCAAAAAATGAACTGACAGCAATATATAGAGCCATTGGGCCCTTTTTTTTTTTTTTTAAATATTATTGAATGTCCCGATCAACTTGCAAGTTTGTCGGTTCGTGGAACTTTTTTCTCGCATTGCACGCTTGTAAACCTGATAAAAAGATCGTCGAATTAATCAAGATATACAATGAGGGTTGTACCCATACAATTTTGCACTTTCTCGACAAATCTAATTTGTTTTATTATTCTATGTGGCTATTCTATTCTACCGTAATAAATCAACCCATGGGTGGGAAGTAACCATTTGAGTTGACGAAGTTTGTAATACTATCCGTAAAGGATTTAAGCAATATAAAAAGTAAAGACTGTATATGCCGGTACCATACTTAAAGTAGGTGATGGTATTGCTCGTATTCATGGTCTTGATGAGGTAATGCCAAGCAATCGAAGCCCTAATTGATGTTCACGGTACATAGACCGACAGGAGAGAAGTCTCTCTCTAGGAATCAAGATCCTCTCGTGTGATGGTCCTCATGTGATTCTTCATGTAACGCAAAACAGGACTTATCACAGTCCTAATTCATGATTCGAATCGTTCATTTAATTGGTAGGTCTCGACATGTTTAACATCTATGCAAAAATTAAGTTGATTAGAGATCGGTGAAAGCTTGGTGGAATAATATTTGTCACAAGTGAAATACACAATACCCTCTATTTCACTTGTGTAACAAATATGATTTGTTGAACTAAATATCGATGTCTAATGAAATTGATTTTTTGCAAGGACATTAGGACGATAAACACATCAAGACTTACGAAATGAACTGTTCCGATCGTCCAATGAATTCGTGATTGGTTCCATTTTTATCTCAGTTAGCTGCATAGGAAGGAGACAGATGATCTTCAACGATGGAAGCTTGGAGTGCGAGGAGGTGGCTGAATTTTGTGAGATAGGATTTCGAGTCGGGTGATATCTCCGACAGAGATTAAGGAACATACGGTTACGATGGAGTTTTTTTTTTTTTTCAATATTGTATAGTTAGCGGGGGTTAGACGGGGCTCAGAGGCTATCCATAATCTTGAAACCCCGAACCCCGCTTCTCGTGGGGCTCGAACCTAAATCTCCACAGAGAGGGACATGAACTTTACCAACTGTGATAGCTTGGCGGTTCAGTTCATTACGATGGAGTTAAGGGGCTGAAGATAATGAGGAATAAAAACATAACCAGTGGGTCTTTAGAGCTAAAGGTCTGTAAAGAATGAGTAATTATTAAGTGCTCTCCAAGCATCGTCATGTAATACTTAGAATGTTTTTTTCCTGCATACGTTAATGTGGAACCAGTCCAATATGCGGTGAGGAAGGACCCTTAATTAAACACTACATGGCGGTATAGCAGGAGCACTTAATAGTTTTTCAATATGAAGATTATTTCGATTTTTTTTTTGTTTTATGTATTTTGTTGTTTAGTTGTATTATACTTTTTGGATTGGTGCCTTGGCGGGCTTGCAATGCCAACAATTTGTCAAGCGTGGTGAATTCATGAGTATCTGCATAGCTGATTCTGACTTTTCAGGGGTCTTAAAGCAAAAATTAAAAATGACGCATTTTTTTTTACTGCACTATAATACGGGATACCAAAATAGAAGGGGTCCTTAAAATTTGTAAATATTCGGATACTTCAAGCAGCGCACACGTGCTCTCTCGCTCTCAATAAACTAAAAATTGCAGCTCAAAAATAAAACCCCTACTAACGAAACCCTAGAAACCCATAACTGGATCGGTAATTACAATACTCCCATGAGACACTGTTCAACAAGTACGATCAATAACCTACAAATAAAGGAAACCCTAGAAACCCATATATAACTGGGATTCATAATTACACCCCTTTTTTTTTTTTTTTTTGAACATCCAGGATCCATAATTACAATATTCATGCTACAGGACATCCTTCTGCAACTTAGGCTAAATTCAGCTAAGCTTTTTGGACGTTTTGTCTTTGTTCAAAAAAACACGCGTTGGTTAGTTTCATGCCCACTTTTTGGACTATTAATTCGTCTCAATGAGAAGAATCGAAAGTTTTTCCCTTTACCCAAACACTTTTAGAAATATATCTGAGATAAAGCCCCAAAAGTCGATTTTTGGGCTTTATAGCTTCAAAAATATTTGGGTAAAACTAAATTTTTTTTATTTTCCGATTCCTCTCGTCGAAATAAATCAATAATTCACAAAAATTTAGTACAAAACTAACGAAAACGATTTTTTTTTTTTTTTTTTGAATAAAGACAGAACTCTCAGAAAAACCCAAAAATTTTAAACGTAGCCTTAATAACAATAGAGCAGTTAAATATAGGAGTAACCCCTAATTATCAGAAACCCTAGAGATTAAGAAGACAAGCAAGACTTGACAAACTCATTCTCAATTTGCTGAACAACCTTCCCTCTAATCACCCCCACCTTCTCCTTCATCACAACAAGTTCCTCCACATTCCAATAATCTTCTACTCTCATCCCTTCCAAGCACGACCTCAACATCATCATCTTCCCATTCGCCCCACCACCAGAATCATCACCAACGTTGATCATCTCATCTTCCACGTGACAAGAAGAAGAACCAGTTGCAGTACTTGCACTAGTAGTACTATAAATTGTGTGATTGATCATATTCAAGTAGCGGTCAATGGTGGCGTCGAAGGAGGGGTCGCCGTAGACGTAGGGGCGGCCAGTTGGAGAGAAAACGACGGAGGCAACGTGCGCCCCGGTGAGACAGTGGAGCTCCCGGGCTTTCTTGAACAGACCCTGGCGTCTCTTCGAGAATGTCACCATTCTCTGCTCTCCTTTCTCCCTCATCTTTATCTCTATCTTCTTCTTCCCCGTACCCATCTCTCCTCTCCCTCTTTCTCTCTCTCTCTCTCTCTCTCTCAAGATAGTCGATCTTTTCTTTCTCTCTCTAATAGCAGTGAATAATACCCTAGAGAGAAGGAAGTGAGTTCTTGTCCGAGGCTCTGAGCATGTGGGTTTTGGGTAATATATACTTATTTGAAAAGAAATCTTGAGGTTGTTGCGGTGAATCAGAAAATAGAAGGGCTTGGGTTTGGCTAACTAATTAAAAGAGTGGTTAAGGAAACTCTTTGAGATCTCTTCGTATCAAAAGGAGTAAATGATACTAGTTTAGTTTTGGAAATATTACAGTAGAACGCTGGATTTGGCCGAATTAATGGGGCCTTGCGAAGTCAGGTTTTTCACTTTGTATTTATTACTTCCGAACCAAGAAAACTAAAAATTGCAATAAGGAAAAATTAGGAAAGAAAAACACTGGGTAAAAATCCACTCATTAGGAGTAAATCATCTTTAGAGAGAGAAGTAATTAATTACAGTGGAAGTCAAGATTATACTATTAAATTTGGTCTTTGTTGTAACGTAATTTAAGGAAATATATACCATTACACCTAGAGATTTTTATAAATAAAAAAAAAACCAAAAATACATAAATGATTACTAAAATTAAAACAATTTAGGAAACCCGATGCGGTCACATCCTCGACGTATTCTCAAAGCTGATAATTGCACCGGCCGTAAAAAAAATAAAAAAATAAATCTAAACACGAAGCGAGAAAATCAAATATTTACCGCTAGAACCAACCATTTGGTGATCAAAATAGACTTTCTTTATTTTTGGTCAATCGGAAATTAATACAATCAAAATAGACTTTCACTTGCATAAGAAAGTCCCAAACATATATTCCCCAAGCCATGCATACATACACAGCCCAACAAAATATAACTGCGCAGATAGATGAGGTTTAATTTGGGCTGATTGAGCTTTATAATTTGTTGGGGTTTCAATTTTGTTCGGGTGTTCTTGTTTTGTGTTTGTTTTTTGCATTCAACATTTGGTTGGATTCCACTCTCCCCAATTTTGATGTAATATTTATCAAGCTTCTCTATAAACCTTTTGCCTATAAAAAAAACAAAACAAAAAATTTTTTTTTTTGAAAGGCAAAGAAATTTCATTAACCTCTAAAAAGTTACAAAAATTAAAAAGAACAAGGAATGATAGTATCAGATCCCTAGCCCGAGACCCAAACAATGTACTACACTAATGATAATCCTATGTCCATCCGAGATCTAAAACTCAAGTTTGGTAAGAAACCAAACACAAAAAACTCTAAGGAACAAAACCCACACCCGTTGACCTAAAAGCCCAGATAACAACATTAAGAACAAACACAGCCTTAAAGCCCAAATAATGGAACAAGCCTTCACAAACTGTTTTGTTTTTGTGTGGGCTTCGTATCAAGGGTAGCTAGTTAGGTGGATTTTTGCTAAAAGTTCAAAAGATAAGCAATTGTGGGCCTCCATTAGACTATGACCCAATTGGGAAAAAAAAACAAGAAGGAAAAATGATGGCCCATAACGTATTTTGATAATTAATACCCGCTAAGGACATGCTGAAAACATTTGTTAATGTTGAAAATGTCCTTGGCGGGTATTAATTATCAAAACACGTCTTTAGTCGTAATTTTCCCCAAAAAAAATTGTTTTTGGATTTATTTCACTATACGTTTGGTACTCTGTTTAATTTGGTGTCGTGCATTCGGAATTTCAGATAATAAACGGGCCAAACGTACCTAACAGTTAATTTTTCACATTTGGTTTAAAACTCAACCAGTGTTGTGTAAAAATACATTCAAGTTTAGCTTGTTACGAGACGGGTTGATTTCAAAAGAGTTTCAATCAAGCTTATCATAAGCTGATCGCGAGTAGTTCGAAATTTTTGTACTTCAAAACCCGAACGAACAAATGAGTAATTCGTAAGCTTTAAATTCTTGATAAAAAGGAACAAGAACTTGAGTAACTATACTAACTACGTTCGTTTATCAGCACTCCATTCCCTAGGCTAGGAGCAGAAATTCGATTTCAAGTCTCCATTCTACTTGTATGGCGCCGGCATCCTTAGGCGCATATAATTCTTCAAAATGCTCTTCGCTATCAAGCTAAATCCTTACACTCTCTGCTCGCATCCTTAATTCTTGTTGTTGCGTTTTATGAATTGAAATGTCTTTCAAAAGACGCTTTCACGCTTGCGCTCCCGCACACTAATTATGTCACTTTTTAAGGTGCATCCAAAACAAGCAATGTGATTCGATTCCCTAATCTGGAGGAATCTAATTTCCCTGAATTTCAGAAAACAAATTAAACAAGTTTTAGTTCCTTTTAGATTTGATCCCCCAGTTCTTTGTAGAAACTTTATATCCATCTCAAAACCAATTGGCAATGAGTGGAGAGGTCCCAAATGTTATTAAGTGATCACCCATTCCACTCCCTAGCAATGTGAGACTTTATATCTTAACATCCCCCCTCACGTGCAGCCGCTTTTTGAGGTCTGTCACGTGTGGCCACTTTTGGGTCCTATCATCGCGCAGCCTTTTTGCTGGTCTGTCATCGCGGGGTGTGGATTGTAAATTTTTTAAAATGTGGGGTGGAACGGGCCCCGCTCTGATACCATGTAGAAACTTTATATCCATCTCAAAACCAATTGGCAATGAGTGGAGAGGTCCCAAATGTTATTAAGTGATCACCCATTCCACTACCTAGCAATGTGAGACTTTATATCTTAACATTCTTGTCTACACTTAATGATTGATACAAAAACTGGGAGTACCATTTAACAGAGTAGCAGTAGCCTAAGCCTGCCCAATATAATCAAAAATCAGGGGCCAGGGCCAAAACTTAACCAAATCTTATTTAAGCCAGGCCTGATCTGGTGGGTACTCACCAAACCACTTTTCCATCCCAAAAAAATGAACGGACAACAATATACAGAGCCATTGGGGCTTCTTTTTTTTTTTTTATAAATATTATTGAATGTCCAGGCCAACTTACATGTACCTCGACTAATTACGGGACACTGAAGTTGACAACCAGACAAACACTCCAGTGACCCAAAAGTTTGGGAGAAATTCTTGGGTGCAAATAAGGTACGGTTGACGTGGTATCCGATGCGCATATTCGGGCCGTTCAACAATGCAACTGACGGTCCGGATTGAAACACATTCTCTCTTTTTCTTTTTTCTTTTTTTTGAAATCCGTTCAGTACTTTCAATCTGAACCGTCGGTTGCGTTTTTGAATGGTCCGGATGTGTGCTTCAGATACCACGTGATACCCAATTTACAACCAAGAGTTTCTCAAAATTTGAAACGTAGCTTCTGTAGGATTCGAATATGCGACTCATGTAGAACAATCATTTGGTCTTGTAAAAGCATCTTGAAATAGTTGGCCATTTCTTGGCTTTGGCTTTGGCTTTGGCTTTAGCTTTGGCTTTGGCTTTGGCATTGACATTTCAATGGCTTGTCAAATGAAAATGGTTATGGCTTTGTCAAATTCTGCCAAGATTTCAAAACGTCATTTTGTCATATCATCTACTGTGACTGTGATCTAACCGCCTGACGTCTAGACTAACACTTGTGTTAAAAATGACTTTCTTTTTTATCGGCTAAAGTTAATACTACTATAGTAGGTAGATTATCATTTTGGAAGAGGAGATGAACTTCCGATACCTAAATGCACCTATGGCGATGCTGTTAGGTTGGAGGCCTATTGTCACAATTAGTTTTCAATACGGTATAATCGGGGTCAGTCGTGAATTTTTCCTTTTTTGTCCTGTTTTCTTTTTCTTTTTAGCAAACCATGTGAATTAAAGTTGGGCCGGTGGCCCCTTAGGTTTAACATTGGGCCCTTTCCCAGTTACAGAAATTTACTTTTGGACTTAAATGTTAGAGTACGTACAAAGATTAGTAAGATGCAAGCTTGATATGAAAAGACATTTTGTTATGATATGAAACATTATGATATGAAACATTCACCTTTTAAATCAATATTTTTCGTCATTTGTGTGAAAAATCAAATTGTTTGTACACTCAAAAAATGTCTAATTTATAGGCATAATGAAATCGGGGGTGGCCCGTGCCACTTCGCCTTTACTTAGATCCATCCATGGTCCTTCAGGATTAGTCAGAGTGTGCGCAAGCTGGCTCAGACACCTAATTATCAAAAGAGGGTAGTTCTCATCAACTTAAGGCCTTGTCATTGATTGTATGTCCCTACTCCAGCAGTCGGGATATGAAACACTGAAACACATCATGAGGGAAAGTGTGCGGATTTACCGACACGACATGTGCTTTTGATGCAAGACTCAAATCTTTGATGATGCTAGGGGTGTTTCTTATTCGGGTAGAGCATACTCTTAATTTGTTTGTTTGTTTTGTTATTGTCTATAATCGACTATGTTGCTTATTTAATATCTATAATATATCTGGAATGATTTTATTTGTAAATAAAAACATACC
The DNA here is from genome assembly GCA_019656295.1 of Rhododendron mucronatum var. ripense. Lineage (NCBI taxonomy): Eukaryota > Viridiplantae > Streptophyta > Magnoliopsida > Ericales > Ericaceae > Rhododendron > Rhododendron mucronatum. The sequence goes on along the minus strand of BPLT01000145.1, from coordinate 867,661 downwards.
GCATCATAGGTATCAAATCATCATATCGTTTGAAAAAACTAAATTGAGCTTTGATAACTAGTCATAGCCAACCATATTTCCAATAGTACCCTCCATAACTCTCTCTCTCTCTCTCTCTCTCTCTCTCTCTCTCTCTCAGTGAGTGAGTGGAAATTGCCTTTGTCAAAGGTAACTCAACAATATAATAAATACCCGCGTATATAGCACAAAACCTTTTGACCATAGCCCCATTATATATTTGCAGTCAAAAGCAAAAGTAATTACCCAATTGGGTGTTTTCAGTGGTGAAAAATTCTCTCCCCACAGTGAGTGAGTGGGAATTGCCTTCGTCAAAGGTAACTCAACAATATAATAAATAGCCAGGGTATATAGCACAAAACCTTTTGATCATAGCCCCATTATACATTTGCAGTCAAAAGCAAAAGTAATTACCCAACCGGGGTGTTTTCGGTAGTAAAAAATTTGTAAATTTTTAGTTGTGGTCAAAAAATCGTTAGGTGTTTTCAGTTGTGAATAAATTGTTGAGAAATGTCAAGTTATTTCCGATAGTGAATCAATTATTGATGGTTTGTGAGTAGAGTTATTGTGACAAAAATAATATTTGTTGACAATTTTTTTTTTGTGGAAGCAAGATAGTAAAATGCTGAAATTTTTTTGTTAGCGAAAACCAAATGGTAAAATATGTTAAGTTTTTAGTGGTTTTTGTTAGTGGAAACGGTACCCAAGTAGTCACTGATAATGGTAGTATTCATGTAACAAGAAGAAATACTAGCAAATCAAACCTCTGTGTTGGATATATGTTCGATCAGGACTCAGGAGAGAGAAAAGTCTCCCCCCAACAACGGTTATATTCTCTGCAGTGACCGACTACTTACACACCCTGCAAATTGCGACAACACAGAGCTGCTTTACTATCAAGGGTCGTACTAGTTATATTCTCATTTTCGAAATCTCTCAAGCGTTATCTACTTCGTTGGGGTCAGCTCGTATAGAACTATGTTCTGATTTTAATTGATAAGATCACCCTCCGTGAGTGGGAGTCGGAATCGGTCCTCCAAAATTAATCGAGTTGCTCGTAAACTGATTAGAACACTTAAGTTATCAATAGAAAAAAACAACAACTCAGCTCCAGCTCATATTTGCCAGCTTTGAGGCATCTACGTACGAATTTACGTACACCATCTAGATTTACGTACATTGTACGTATAGATTATTGTTTGGACACCCCATCTCATGTGACTAGTGAGTCAGTGACTACCCTATAACAGTAGCATTTATTTTTCCGGTACGAATTTGCAATTAGGCAAATTCTAGGAACAACCCAAAGGGCAGTCCAGAGTGGCTCTCACGCGCTAAAAAGGGTCTTTCACGCGCCAAAAAGGACAGCCCTCTGTCGCCAGTTTCAAAGCAAGCAACAAGCTTTCTCTCCAATTTGCCGAAGTGATATGAATTGAGGTAGATTTACAAAATTAACCCTGTCACCCTTTTTCTCTAGTCTGGGGTGGGGCCCTTTTGGAATTATTGTTCGGAAAAAAGAGTGGACCCCCTCGCCTTACTTCAAAGAATTGTTGATAAGATAAAAGAAGAGAATTGATATTTACACCTTTTTTTTTTGTTATTTACATTCTTTTTTTGTATTTCTGTAACAAAAAAAAAAAGAAATGTGAATAATAAAAAATGGAGTGTAAATATCAATTCCCTAAAATAAAATAATGAGGGGTGTCTTTCTATGGTACACCATTTTGGACACATTAAATGTACGCCACATGTATGAGACTCATTTTGAAGTCTTACACAAATTATCTAAGCTGTTTAATTTATTTGTTTAAAATAACTTTCAATAATTGTTGTAAAGATCAACTTAATAAAGTATAGGTAAGGGCTTAATTTATTCATTTGGTTTTTTTGGTACCTAAATTTGCGCAGGGATCAAAATTGAATACATCGATCAAGCTCTTGTCGATATTTAATTGAGCTAATTTTTATAAAAACTTAAATTCAAACATATTTTAAATAAATTAAAGGGTTCGGATCATTTCTGTGAGACTCCGAGATGTATTTCACACAATTTTGTTAGACTAGGTGTACCAAATTTTTATAAAAACTTAAATTCAAAAATATTTTGGCTCCCGTCTTTTGATCTTCATTCCTCTGACTTCCTCCCCTCGGTAAATTTTCAGTCAAACCAGTTAGTAGATTTAATTTTATCCAGTACTCCTCCTACAATTACCGCGTTTTCTGTTCCTCCATTTGGTGTACCCAAGTGGTGTACCCATAGCATTTCTGTATTCTCATCCACTCCTTCTTCATTCATTTTTAAAGAAAAGAGAGGGGGCTTGTCCTAGATGATGATAAAGAGGAGAGGAATTTCTGCAGTGAGACGGTGAGTTTTGTTTTTCAGTTTTCCGGAAATGATAGAACCACCGCATGGATGATTTGAACCGTTCAATAATTTAAATACAAAATTGAGTGAAACCGTGAAAAATCAGTTCAACCCGATATGTGTGAATGCTCAATCCAATCTTTCCAATTTTTTCTAATTTTTCAAAATGAAAAGATTAGATCGAAAACCTACATATATCAAATTGAGTTTGATTTTACATAGGGCCATCCATATTTTTAAAAAAATTATTAAACTACTCAAATTATCAGTGCGGAACCCGGAGTAGACCCCACACGACATACGGTGGCTCCATCATTTCTGATTTTCTAGACGGCGAGTAGAAACAACAGAAAAAGACTTGGCTGCGTCATTGTTGTAGAGGAGAGAGAGGGAGAGGAGATGAGGTGGTGTTCCACTTTTACAAAAGGTAACTTTTTTTCAAACGGACCTAATTTCAAACTTAAATATAATGAAAATGAAAAATATTTTTTCAATTTTTTTTGCACTGTTTAAAATATCTTAATGAGATCTATCAAACAAGATTCATATTGCTAAAAAAATTATTTACGTAAACACATGATTTTTAAATTTAAAATTACATTTTTTTCTAAAAGTTTTTTTTTAAAGAAATTGGAACACCCTGAGTCACATGGACATGGGTAGAAAAACAGATCCCAAAAAAAAAAACAAAAAAATTGTGTTACAAAAGTAAGGGATAAATAAGTCATTTAACCCAAAATGGCCAGTGAATGACAAAAAGCTGTGCAAAACAGTGGCACGGGAATTCAACTAATGGGAGAAAGTACAATATCGTACGGCTCCTGAAATGCCCAATGGGCAGTTTCTAGCAAAACCCAAAAATGTAAAAAACCATTACGTTGTTTACCCGTAGAGAACCTTGTTGTGGTCCCGTGGCACAACTGGGTGTTGTGCTCTGCCGACAGGGCCTATCATTTCTTTAGCAAAAATGCTAGGAGCACAACACCAAACTCACATACATGTGGGGTCCACACGCACTTTTGAGAGATGATAAGTCGTCTCACATATATGTATGATTCTTATGCGAGAGGTTGTGTTTGAATTATTGTGTATATAGGATTTTTGTTAGTTTAATCTGAATCACACATTTGCTCGACTCTAATAAAAACTAAGGGCTATAATTCTAATAACAATAAACTTTAAGAAAAGAGTACTATTCCGTTCATGTGTGTACCGCATTTTATCATTTTTTTTTGAACAGTTTATCAATTTTATTTTGGCATGAATTAACGACTAACTCAACAAATCGAACAAAATGATAAGCATTTCAGACTCAAGAGTACACAAAGTAGCCCGCAGTGGGCCGGCCTACCAGGAGAGCACAAAACCCTACCATGACCTATGTGGTAGTAAGTCACATATCAGCGACAGCAAGTCCCGAGTTCCATCCTCTACCACCCAAGTCTCAACCCTGTTTTCTTTCCTCATCTCTATTTTAAGCTCACAAACTTTTTGTGAAATGGATGATTACATGTCTCTAATTCAGGACTTCAGAGGATTAATCAAGTTTACAAAGAAGGCAACCGATGTGCAGATACTACAGCGAACCTAGCACGGGAAAATAAAGATGGCTTACAAATTTTTTGTAATAGCCCCTTCTGTTGTGACAACTTCTAAAGTGGACCGGACGATTGTAACATTTTCAGGGACCCATTTTCCATTAGCACAATTTGAAGTTTGGCAATCTAAACTAGAGAAACAAACAAACCCTACTAATACAATAACAAAATAGAAGCTATCTAAAACTCTATTCCTCCTTCAGATTAATTGGCAATCTATTAGTTGGATTTTTCATAGCAAGATGGGTGAAGTTCTTTTTTAAGGTGTGCTGGGTTTTGTCTGAAGATCTACAAAGGAGAGAGGTAGAGTAGTACCCTTCACGCATTTGCTACCAACCAAGCACTATACCATTTAAATTGTCCTTGAGAGATGATGAAACTTATGTAGTACCCTTTGAGAAAATAATAATTGTACTTTTGTGTCTTTTGTATTTTTCTCAACCTCAATTATTGTCCTTCCAACCCTATTTTCTTACGAGGTACCATGTCGCAATAATTTATGACTTTGTTTGGTTTAGATTTTGGGAGAGATTTTTATTAGGTATGCAAACAACCTTCAACAATAGTCCAGCCCGGGGTGTCAGCAATTCATGTCTGACTTAACAGTATTCTCACTTTCAGCAGGGGCAATTTCAGCCATTGGGACTGACCTATTTATAACGCAGTTGCATTGTAATTACTAATTAGGGTTAAGAGTTTTAGTGCAAACACGTGAGGAGGCAAGACAAAACTGTTCTCAGAAGGAAGAGAGAAGACTTGTATTTATTGATTCTTCGATTATAGTCGACTGGTGTGGCTTCCGTGGTTCTTCCTCGCGTTGAAATTTTCAGTGTATATTTGTGTGTTTTTTTCTCTTTCTGTTCTTTACACTCTATTTCTGTTTGCTTTGTGATTTCTGAGATTCTAGTTTCCATGATCCTTAGAGGCGTTGTAGGTTGAATGTGTAGTTCGATTCTTAGAGCATCAACACCAGCACAGGTAAAATGCAAAAATAGCTTTTTTGACTAGGAAATGGTCCAAAGGAGAGCTGCACCAGATTCTCTAAAAGGGACGGTAAAATAAATCCATGAACAGTTCGTCGGTACCTTTACCGTGGCACTGTGCATCAGGTTTCCAATATTCTATTATTTTTCCTCCCCTTTTCTCTCTCTCTATCCCAATTTGCAATTTGGGTTTTGGTGAAAGGAGGGGAAAAAATGTATATTTTAATTGGTGTTAGGTAAAATAAATAGTGTTGGTGTAGTTGCGAAAGAAAAAGTTGATAGGTAAAATAGAATTGTGAACTGTTCACGAGGTAGTATTGCTACCTACCGATAAATTTGCTCTTAAGGGTAGTTTTCCAAAAGTGTTAAAGGTATTAAATCACTTTAGAAAATGCCTAGTTGCATGTTTTCCAAAAGTGCTGAAAAAAAATTAGAGAAATGAATTGGATAAAAGTGCTAAAAAATCAAATTGTTTCCCAAAAGTAGCCCAGAGCTTTCCAGGAAAATGACTAGGCTTTTTACACACAAAAGTAGCCGGGGGCTTCTCTATAGAAATGGTTAGGCTTTTCGCATACAAAGAGTAGCCGGTGGCTTCTTTAGAGAACTGGCTAGGCTTTTGCATATAAAAGTAGCCCGGGTTAATTTGGGAAAACCAATCGTTAATAGTTTTTGGGTAATGAATGAAGAGAGATAAATAGAAAAAAATAAGAGTAATAATTGGAGAAAGACCTTGGGGACATGCGGAAAGAGAGGGAGTGGTTCTGAGAATTTACATTTTCTTTCCAACGAAAGCAACAACGTCGACCACCCATATGGTCTCCCATCAGTCATCAAAATATTTATCTGAGGTATTTTATGCCACGTTTGAATGTTCAATTTCAGGAGACAGATCATTAAAGAAAACTACAGAAAATGGGAATAGAAATGCATTAGCTTGATTTGATTGGCACAAAAAGAGTCGCAACAAAATGGGTTACCTAACTATCAAAAATATCTGTCTTAAAAAAAAATTACCAGTATTAAAGATATGTTGCCTATTATCGACAAAAAGCAACGGTCAAGTATGTTTGGTTTAGATTTTGAGAGAGGTTTTTGGAGATAATGAGTGAAGATGTATAGATAAGAAAATTTTATTGGGGAACGTGCGCATGAGTTTTGAAACCCAAACCGAACAAGGTCGCCGGGCACCTAGTTTGTTGTATTGTAGTAGCTTAGTAGGGTCCCTGTAACATTCAACCAGACGTATGAGAGTATGTATGCAAATGTATATAAGACATGAGTGCTTCATGGATGATTACTCATGCCCAAGGGATGGAGCAACGCTGGTAAAAAAAAGGATTGAGCAACGAGAGCAACATGACTTTAAAACACAACTCTAAGCATGACTTTTTCAAAGCCAATCGTGTCCGAAATTGTGTTCAAGGATGTGTTCCAGGGTGGTTTTCTTTGCCGATAAAAAAATTATAAAAAAAAAAGAAAAGAAAAGAAAAGAAAAGTTGTGTTCCAGGATTTTTGCAATAGATTAGCAAATGGGACTTCGATCTGTTTCTTTCACCACTTATACAGGTGTACGCATGCCACCAACAAAATTAACCCCACACAAGTCACTAAGTACACATACAGACACACTTCCAACAAGAGGGTCACAAATACAATTCTTAACGCTAAAGTGTTAGATTCACGTACGACACTTGGTCCATGAAAGAATCCAAAAAAGAAAACAAACGATTTAGATTCGTAAGTGAATTTGGACACTTTTATAAATTGAGTACCCTGGATCATACCAGGCTACTTGTTAATGAGAACTATTGTACAACCTCACTAACTTCATGAGTTTTGGTCCTATGGACATAGATGTTTAGAGTTTGGACACAAAGCTATGTCCACAAAACAAATGTATCCAGAGCGATTTAATGCACACGAGTATCAAACGACATGCGTAAATGCCCCCAGCCCGACGATCACCCGATTCGCTCCAGCATACGGGCATGGTTCTGTAGACAAAAACAACTCCGTTCGCCCCATGGTTCTGGAGGAAGCGGGGACTGTGCTGCACAGCTTGGTGCTGTGCAGCGTGCTGTGCAGTCTCCGATGCCGCCTTGCCGGCATCGGTTCGACGATCGGAGACGTCCACTGCGTAGAGCTCGTCGAGTACTACAAGTGTACCAAAAATCAACCCGATCAAATACCGTTAAGTTCCTCATCGGAATACATATAACTTGAAAAAAAATTAATCTTAATGGATACGAAACACTAGATCAAACCACTGAATCCATTCTTTTCGAATTATATGTGTTCCGATGAGACACTTAACGGTATTCGATTGGGTTGATTTTTGGTACACTTGTAGTACTCGACGAGCTCTACGCAGTGGACGTCTCCGATCGTCGGACCGATGCCAGCAAGGCGGCACCGGAGGCTGCACAGCACCAAGCTGTGAGCACAGTCCCCGCTTCCGGTTCTGGAGTAACAAATAAACAAAAAATTGTGCCCCAAAATTATCTGTTCTTGTTCTTTTCATAGGGGAACAAATAGTAAATTCCAAAATCTAATCCCCCACGTAAGATTTCTGTCGTTTACCTCCCCAAAATACCGAACGAAAGAGTACAAAAAGTGAGAAATTTATTGCAACGGCACACCATAAAAGTCTCAGCTGGCAGGCGCAAGTTAGCAACAACACTTGGCACTTTTTGGACCTTTCCTTTGACCTTTTTTCTCAAAGCAGTGGGGACTGTTTGGAGCCCAGGGCTAGTCCAGTTAGTTGATGAATTTGCTCCATCATAATTGATTTGAGTTTGATTCTTGACGTCCAACTACAAGAAAGTAATTTAGTGTAAATTCTCTACTCTGTCGTGGACGCTTTTTGTTTGACCGGACCGAAATTAAGATTAGTAAAAGTGCGCGTAAGGTGACTTGAACACCACTGACCATCGAAAAAAAAAATGGAGGGACTGTTTGGTAGGGTGTCAATGTAAATGCTTACATGTGATTACATTATCCAGAAGCCCTCCTGCAGAGGGCTATTGATTCAGCCCCACATTCCAGATTAATTTATTATCAATTTTCCCCCATGACATCACACATCCAACCTTCAGTTCTCGAATTAGTACTTTAATATAATTATACAAGATGGAGAGTCACTTTCGCCCTTCCCAAATAGTCTTCGAGTAGTACTCGTATTTAATTTGAGAATATTTTATTCATGGAGTAATCGTGAATGAGTTATTCTTAAATTGCGCAATTGCAGCCATCTGTTTTGATAATTAATAATTGAGATATATTTTTAAATAATATCTGGCCGGTAAAAATTAATTTTTTAATCCAAATTATCCAAAACACTTTTGGACGTTCGTGATTGACCTCCGTATACTTATTTACGAAACCCTCCGCAAGATCCTTCTTTTAATATTTATATACAAGGGGAGTGATTTTCGCCCTCTCTAAACCAATATAGTAGAGTTAGCCGATGTTAGTTAACGGAGGGCTCATGGGTTATCTATAGCCCTGAAACACCAAACCCCATGGGGCTCGAACCTAGGCTACCACAGAAGGGGGACATGAACTTTACCAACTGTGCTAGCTCAGCAGTTCATCCCCGAATGGTTAACCGTTGCGAAAATCAATATACAGTTGATTTTTTCACTCCCCGAAGTTAAGGGAGTGCGAAAATTAATATGGAGTTGATTTTCGCACTCCCCGGAAGGTGCGGTTAACAATTTGGTGAGTGCGAAAAATCACCCCTCTTTATACAACCATTATTCGCATGGATGTGTCGGGTCCGAAGTACTTATACTTATAATAGCATAACCAGCAAGTCACAACAGGTGCGTAGAGTCCCATTACTCTCCAATTACGTATAATACCCAAATTAGGTATCATATCTAATCTCCTCATTAAACAAATAAGGAGTGGGCTTATAGATCTCTCTCTCTCTCTCTCTCTCTCTCTCTCAAGAAAGAAGGACACTGCCTGGGACAGTAATGAATGGTATTTCAACCACCCCCGCCTCCCCTTAATAAGGAAACCGACCTTCAATTAAAAACTCGTCTACTTTTGCCACCCTTCCTCACGAAACCAACTTAGAAATCTCAACCAGGAATAATGACAACACGTCCTTCACTGACGGGGTCAAATCTTACGTACCGATATCAAATCTTATGTACTGATAAAAACTTCTGTTCGCAAGCAATTTCAACCGCAAAATTGTACAATAATTGCTTCCCGGGGGAGAGTCTCTTGTGCAATTATGCGGTTGACATTGCAAGGTAATAGAGATACAAGCACTTTTGAGTATAGGTGACCCGAGGTGTTCACCGATGTAGATGAGAGTGTAGAAAAGATGGAAGAATGGATTGGAAACAAGTTGAAAAATGAAAACTAGTGCTTGTGAAAAAATTACAGCTTTTATTGATGGAATTAATGATTGGGGCAAAGAAATAACAATACAATAGCATCATCACCATCTTCATCCTTCACTAACCCAGAAAATACCCACCAAACATCCAATCTCCCTCCCTCAATGGCTTCCAATGTTGTGTAACATATCATCGTATATATACATGTACATAATATCCTCATCTAAAATCCAGCCATCTTGTCTCTCTCTCTCTCTCCCACTCCCTGTTGCAGCTCTCTTGATTTCGGCTAAAATAGCCGATGGAGATGGAGTGGATCGTACAACTCTATCAATGAACAAGGCCGGTCTTCACGAAAATGAAAGATAAGGAATTTTGGAGGAAAAAGATAGAAGAAAAGGGAAAAGGCGAATGGGAGGAAGAGGAATGAATGAATAAATAAAAACTGCGAAAGGAACTAAGCTATCTCCCTAGGTTCCAATGGCAATGGCTTCTAATGAGATTATAATGTAGTCGGAATATTGGTAATGTGGAGAGAAATGGGGAGAGAGATGTGGGAGAATTCCCACGAAGCTGGGCGGCATTTGGGAAGCAAAGAGATAATACAAATATTGGCAGTACAAAACAATGTGTTTCTAAAAACTATAGTGCCTCACCGAGGACTCCAGCACCTCTGGACTCGGGCAAACCATTTCTTTGACCCGGCTTCCGTTCTTGTAAATCTTGAAAGTTGGTAAGATCCTCACGTTCTCAGCCATTGCAACTGCCGGGCTTTCCTCCACATCCACCTTATATTGAATAGAACAATACGCATTTAGAAACACCCAACTAGAGACAAGGGGGAAATTCAAGTTGGATGCAACCAGAATGGAAAAGGCGTGAAATTGAGGTAATTACCATGAGGAAGTTTATGGATGGGAAGCGCCCACATAACGTATCAAGAAATGGAGATATCTGTTTGCATTGTAAATTGGATACCGCTTTGAAATGGACTACAGAAGCACCTGTAATTTCAAATTATGTGTTAAAGGTGATTAAGCCATTGGGATTTGTAATAGGAACAAACTGAAAAGGCCAAATGTAGGCTAACATACCAGGAGAAGAAATTGCAGCTCTGAACTGCTCGAGACCTGATACTGACTCCACTTCCCCGCCAAACTTCAAATTATGAACATCTTCCCCACGGGATTTCTTCATTGCAACTTGGGCGTGAAATAAAGACTCAGCAACCTCGTTGTCATGCGGGAGCTCCCTCCTCAAAACCTCATAATCCCTGACGGCTTCAGCCCATCGCTCGAGCTACAATTCATATGGTTCAAAGATTAACTCGAATACCACTAAGAAACTTGAAAATTGGAAGTTTAGTACATAGAGAATTGTGATGCAACACGTGGATGGGTGAGAAAGGGGAAGAAGCGCAGCGCAAAAGGGCCGCAACCCCAACACATGACCAAAGTTCTAACCCAAAGTCTCATTAATTGACTCGAGATGGTACACCAAAGAAGCTCTTATATATGGCATAACTAATGAAATTGGAAGCTGGAATCCATAATCCAAGCAATGGACCAAATCAAAAGAGTCCTAATTTACCTATCACTAAAAATGAATTAAAAAATATATACCAAAAGAACCAAAAATAAAGAAACTGAAACTGAAGTCCCAATGCAGAAATTTCTTCCCATGTGCAGGGAAAATGTTCCGCACCAGCATGTCATGCCAACTTGGACAGATGTAGAAAGTTTGAGAAGGAATTCTACCTTGCTGTTTGAGGCAGCCCTTCTCAGCAGCGCTTTAGTGTAATTAGGCTGGATTCGTAGAGCTTGGTTGCAATCATCAACAGAATGCTCCCAAAGCCCAAGCTTAAACCAACAAGCTGCTCTGTTGCAGTAAAGAACCGAATTTGAAGGATCGTGTTTAAGGCCTTCGCCATAAGCAGAACAAGCTTCAGTGAATCTCTCAGATTTGAAGAGATCATTGCCACGTGCACGAGCTCTTGCCACCAGCCTCACGTTGTTGAGCAAAACTGAGACTTCGACACTACGCAGATCTATCTGGCCCGCTTTCTCAATGGCCGTAACTGCATTCTCAAACCTGCAGCACATCCATCATCTATCCTCACTCTCCCCCATAACCCTAGAAGTTGATTATTATGATGACACATAGTTTCTGAACTTACCTTCCAAATGCCATCTCAATTTGGGCTCGGACCAAAAAGACGTATGCTTCAAACAGCATTCCAAAAATCTTTGTATGCGAGCTAGATGGACTCAATGGTTCGAATTTGGGAATGTTTGATAGACTGAAACTCGCCTCTTCTAGTTGGTGGAGCTTCAGTAGTGCTTCCGTTCGACATGCATGTAGCTGTAATTACAAGTTTTTAATAGATCAATCATCTAGTTTCAAAAATTCATATCATTGCGATTATCTGTGTTGGTATGGCAATTAAAAAGAAGCATTGCCTCACCTGAGGAGAAGCATCAGCTCCAGCAGCAATCGCAGCATCAACTTCCCTCAATGCACTTCTCCAGTCACCAATCTTTCGAGCATCAGTGCACTTACGTAAATGCGTTTCCAATGCTTGCAACTTCTGCAACTCATTTGCATCTGGTTGGTATCCTTGATAACAAATGTGCATTCTTGCATTTTCACCCTGCCCTAGACTATGACCATACCACGTATTAGATTGTTGGCGGCACAATAATGCAGGAGAAACAAAGGGAGTCACAATAACCAAACAGAGAAGAAAAAAAAATTAGCAAAGCATTGAAAATAATGGAGGTATAGACTACACATTCTTCACCGAGACGAGGCGATTTCAAGTAACATGGAGAGAATGCTCAAACACCCAGAAGGGGAAAACTTTGCCAAAGTCTTGCAAAAACTCAATAAGCAAAAATGTTTTCGAAAACCATCAATCTTGATTAACCTAGACAACCAAAACATGATCCATTTCATAGTCCTCCACAAAGATAATCAAATAAAAAAAACTAAAGTTAGTAAAACCAAGTAGCTGGAAGAGTAAGACATCAAAACATGGTCATGATTTTACTGAGAAATAGGAACCAACAAAAAGTAAACGCAAAATGACCCTCATTTCCTGCACTGTGTGTTGAAAAACAAGAAGAGTCCAATCACAATGAGAAACAAACCAGACATAACAGAACCAAGAAGCTAACTCGAAAAAAAGCAAACCATCCACAAGAACTCGATCCATAATCACCAATGTAGATAGAAATAAACACCCATAAATCCAATTACACCCACCAAACAACATTCTATTAAAATTTCATTAAAGCGTCTTCAGCCCTTACCCCTTTACCAATACTAAAAGCCCTTTAAACTCACTCGAGTCCTTGACTCAAACTCGCACCCGATTGAGTTCTGCTCAGAATTTTCAACCAAATCAAGAAAAGACTCAAACTTTCACTCAAATTCTTGAGTTCTTGTGTTGCTCTTCGCAATTTACAATTACGCCATTTAATGAATCTTTCACTCAAATTTTCGGTTAGATTAGAGTCGGAACGATTCATACCAAATGAAGCTTTTACTCGAATTCTGTATAATATAAATGCTCTTAGATCTATCAAAACAGAAACAAACAGGCATTGAAAAAAGACTGCTCTTTTCTTCACTCACCGAACAAGAAGAGACCCCAACCGGTGATGCGCCTTAACATAACCGGCATCCAACCGGACCGCCTCCTCGTACTCCCTCACCGCCTCTCCCAGCCGCTTCAACCCCGTCAACGCCACCGCCTTGTTAAACCTGTATGTGGCGTTTCCGGGCGAAATGGCGATAGCCCTGTCGTAGAACCCCAGCGCCTCAGATAAGCTCCCAGTCTTGTACTGCTCGTTGCCCAGCCTCTTCAGCTCCTCCGGATCCACCACCCCAATTCTCGAACAATTCGCCGCCGCGTCCCCACCGCCTCCGCCAGATTTGGCCGCGCCGCCGCCGCCGCCGCGCATTATGCTGCCGTGGCCATAATTAACCGATCCCGACCCCAACACGTCGGTCTTCGAGCCGCGGCTGACCATCCCCGACTTCAGAATCTTCCCCGACGGGCAAATGTTGCCGGCGGGGAGCACGTTGCCGGGAGACGGCGAGTTAACGGAATCAGACGGCGGCCGTTTGCACCGGCCGTGAGAAGTCGGGGAGCTCTCGACGGACCCGGAGAGCTCGCCGGAGTGGTTGTGATTCTGGGTGGGGCTCGAATTGGATCTCTTGTGGTGGGTCGGGTGGGGCCCGGTCCTGCCGGAGGCGGATCCGGAGGAGCTGGAGCTGCTGCTGGTGTTGGAGGTGAGCCCACTCGGGGCGGGCCCGGACGCGTTGCGCAGGGTCGAAACGGGCGAACCCGGATCGAGGTCTCTGAAGTCCGGCTTGTTGTCGGAGAAGTCGAGGGAGTTTCGTAAGCGGCTGGTCAGAGTGTCGATATGCGACATTTTTTTCTTCTTTCGGAGGAAATATAGGGGAGGGGCCGGGGGGGGGGGGGGGGGGGGGGGGGGGGTGGTTTAATTTGGTGTTTTTGGTTTTTGGGTTGTTGTTTCTCTCTGTCTCTCTCTTGTATTTCTTTCTCTCAGCAATGTGTGTTGCTGGAGAGAGAAGAGCAGGGGCAAGTAATGGGGTAGAGAGAGAGGGGGGTTGAAGAAGGCATGCAGAGAGAGAGGGAGGAAGGGGGAGGAAAGAAAGAAAAGGAAGGGGATCTCGTGATTTTAAAGGAGCGAAGCAAAGAATGAATTATGTGAGAGAGAGAGAGAGAGAGAGAGAGAGATGTGTTTTCACTGAGAGATAAACAAGAGAGAGAGAGAGAGAAGGTACAGAAAAAAACTGCTTCACGGGACAGATTTCACACCTCTCTCTTGTTCCTCTACCCCCATCCCTTTATATTTTTTCGTAACCCTGCAAAGTTCAATCCGAGCAATGCTACAGAATCAGATGTGCATTTCACGTTGCATTTTACAATATGCATACGAAAACTATAAAAAAAATTTGGTATAAAAAAAACTACATATATTTGATCGAACTGCTGTAAATACATTTGTGTCACGACTCGCGTTCCAATCACTTTTATTTTATATTTTGCTTAGGGATAAAAATAAAAATAAAAAGTTGATTAGGAATTTGATTCATGTGTCACTTAAATGAAGTCATAAAAGTGGAGTTGGTGGGTTTTTTCGGTAAGTGCATTTAATAAAACTTGCTGTGGAATTTATTGAGCTTTGACGGCACAAGGGATAACAATTGCTTAGGATTCTCATGAAAACCGAACTCGAATTTCGATTAAATGTGTTGTAGGGAAATACGTAAATATTTATACTCTGATTTTATGTGATTGTTCACACTTCTATGTTATTAATGTCTAATAGCATCCGCAATGGTAATAATCAAAATCAATAACCAAAATGTGACGCGTCAGTATTTGATTATTCATTTAGTCCATAATCAAACTTAACAAATCTTATCTTCACATTGGTTATTTTTACATTACTAACAAAAAAAAGACCCATAATACACAATGCACATTTGTCCAATCACAAATGAGTTCCAATCACGCACCTGACCATACTAAATTATTCATTTTGATGAGACGATTCCAATGTGGAGTGTTTTCAAGTTATTAAGTTTTGGTTATTGGTAAAAGTTGTTAAGTTTGGTTATGAAATGGGTGAAATTTGGTTATTTGCTAAAAAACTTATAACTGTGTTTATTACAATATGAGGTGTTTTTTGAACAGCATTGTTAAATTTGCTTATTACAATGGAAATGCTCTAATACACACTTGTGAGACCCATTTTTATCCTAATACATCTTTAACAAACATTTTAACAAACAAATATATCAAACTCCATTGCGGATGCTCTTAGAGATCTAATTGGACAAAAAAATATTTTTTATTCAAAAGAATTTAATTTTAAAATACTTAAAAAGTGGAAAACAAAAGGTTAATGCTTTGAATAATGTTATTAAGTTTAAATTTGAGGAAAAATGCTTCTACAAAAAGATGTGGAGATGAAACAAAGAAGTCCTTCTATTACCACACTCATTCAAACACCCAATCACACACCTACACTCACATCAAGGGTGGAGCCCGCACACACTACACATTCAGTGTGTGTGGGCCCCACCATTATTGTAAGTGTGGGTGTGTAAATGGGTTTGTGAATGGGTGTGATGTTAGAATTATTGAACAAAGAATTACATCTTGCTCCAATTATCATTATATTGAAATATTAAAAAGTAAAGATTCTTCCAATATTCAGTAGCAAAACTAGATTGAAAGCACTCCAAAACTAAATAAACTACATGTGTTTTCTAAATGTTTAGAATTGTAAATTTACTATCAAAATTTTAAAAACCAATAAAAAAATTATTCATATTGGTTTTTTTCCGAACTCTAGTCCAATCAATATTTTAACTTTCTGTTTTTTCTCATCCAGATAAATTCAAAACATCACATATTTGATCAGTAACTCACTAGTACTCCAGTATTTACACTCTAGTTCGCCAAGGGTTAGTCTAGTTAGTTGGTATATTTTCTTCCCTACACAATTGATCAGAGTCACGTCGTAATTTCTCGTGTATTTCCTAGTCTTTGCGCGAATGACTTGTTTCTAACCATATCGACGAAGATATTAGTATGGATGAGCGTAAGCTAATTCGGGGACCCAATTGCCAGTTGGAAAAAAAATAAAAAAAACAAAAATAGTACACTCTCTAGATAATTTGGTCGCCTTTAATTGAGTGGCGTGTGTAAATACAGTGTATTTTGTGACTACTGAACTACTACTAGTAGTCTAGTTTAGTAGCCCTATATCCTAGATTCCTGTACTTTCTAGATTTTCACATTCATACGCAAGCCAAAAGCCACCAGGGTCTATTGAACTTCCCAAATTACCCACCCTTCCTTGAATTCACTTTCCATTAATGCCCATGCCTTGTTCCTTGTTTTGCCAAAAATACTCCTAACCTTTCAACATGACCGTCATAAGGATAGAGCTTAGTCACATTAGTTTTTTAAAATGACTCACGCACTCTCGTTTTCAATTCTCACATTATGAAGTGTGACTCAAAGATCCTTTCAGGATCACACCTCTTGCTTCCGATCATGTATGTGCAGGTAAATTGTGTGACGTAGTAATAAATTGTCTAATTAAGATTCAGCTTATACGCTTATACTCTCTTTTTTAATTAGTTATTTTTTGTTTGTAAATTTTTAATGTTTGGTAAAAAAAAATGTTAGACTTTCAAAATTCTTCCCGATGATAAAACTGAAAAAAGTAAACCGATGTGGACTAAAATTTAAAAACTCAAAAAACATAAGCAAATATATATATATATGTTTTGACTTAATTTTCTTATAATTTCAATCATATCCTCATGGAAGATTCGAAATAGTACAAGAGCAATTTGAAATTTTAACAACAATTAAAAAATGGAAATGAAAAAAATTCAAATTGAATAAATTAAGCTTAAAAATCCAGCCCAGCCTAAATGTGGAAAGATTTTGTCAACGTCCCAAGGGGTAGTGAAGTGAATTCACGAGATACACAGCATCGACAGCAGAAGCTGGCCATGTGCGTGCCAGCTGGCCCATTCCGGTGCAAACACACAGTGGTGAAGGACACACACCAGCTAAGCAAGTAAACGGAGGCGTAACGTCGGCGGCGAATATGCCGATCGGCGAGGGGAGCATTCCGTTAGTTCTGACGGAGTGGCAGTCAATTTTGGATGGTGACAGCAGAGGAGGGTTAGCCCAGCCCATACAGTGGTGGCAGCGTGGATGTGGAATGATGACCAGGAGATCTAAATTCCCCCATTCTTGCCAGGTAAGCACAATTGAGAGTTCCATGAGGGGAGGCGTAGTAGGAAATATCTTGTTTTTTGTGATTATTCAACTAGCTCAAAACACGATTTATTACTACGGTGATCGTATTTTGGGTATTATGTGGTTCGTTATCATTATACGAGTGGAATGTGTTTTAATATTTCACCGGTACGTACAATGATGATACTCGAAAAATGATAATGATTAACTGATGTGGTCATTGTTGGTAGAGTTACGGATTTTGAGACTTCGAGACGAATAAGGCCACCATGTTTTTATAGAATGTGACAAATGAGGCACCCATACTATGCACGGGGCAAAGGAAAAATCTCTGATGTTTGATGATATTTATCGCTGATTGATTTACGATATTACTTTAAATATCAAGATTTTAGTTAAGTGTAGAAGTTTGAACTTGTGAGGAAGTTTGAAAGCGTTCGTTAAAAGTTAGAACTTGTGAAGAAGTTTGAAGGGTTTCCTGACCTTTTCGTTTTTTATGAACTCTAGGAAACAGAAGAAAACAAACTTTATGAGAAACTGCCAACTAAGAGAGAACAGCAAGGAAAAAGGTGGTTTCTATTTTTAGAAACAGGCTCGTTCGACTAAGGAAAATAAGTAGGAGTTAAATGTGATATATTGTGAGAGAATGATCTGTCTCGTAAGATTGAAAATAAGTAGTACTTAAAAAATAAAAATCTTAGCAGAACGGGGATAAGAGTCTAGCTTAGAGGAGTATAAAAAGTTTGAACGCCGTACTTTGTAAGGCTTAGTGTGTTTTATCGCTATGCAAAAAACCAGATCGAATTATATGTGACAAGAGAAATAAAAAGTTAAAGTCTAACTGTTTATTTTTCTTGTCAAAAATGTGTTTCGTTATGATCAATATCGCTGGTCGATATTTTTAATTTTCTATGCATAAATGATAAACACGCATCAAAAAAGTTATAAAACAAACGGTTCAAATCATCAAGTAAAACGATCGATAATGGAACCTGAGTCCCAACTTTGTCTCGAACGAGGAATCTTTCACATTATAAGATCCTTCATACTAGCATATGTATAATATCCTCACAATCCATGAAAAAATAACAGGATCAATTGAATATTTGTAACTATATAGTATTATGTTGAGTTTTAATAATGGAGGGTCAAAACTGAAATGAACATTCAAAATCAAAACTGAAATGAACATTCAAAAATGCCGGCCATCTATCCAAAAGACCAACATGTTACCCAGAGATATTGATTATCAATATTTATATTTATTTATTTGAAGCTCATTGTCCTGTGCTCTAGGATAATTTGGTGCATCTGTCTTTATACTCTGAACATGGTATTTTTAAGTACAATGGGAAGCATACATTTGGAAAAAATTACTTACTTGCTCCTAGAGCACCGTTATGCTGTGCTTAAGGGGCTTCTTCACGGACAGAGGAATGCTATCGAGCGGCATCTCAACACAGCGATCGACTGCTCGACGCAAACGACTCGGATTGAATATGCGCGCATAGAAATCTGACCAGTTGATTGCTCGACAAAGATTTGAGTCGCCGATTGACGAGATGAACGTCCGCTTTACATGGGGTGTTTGACAGCATCCCCCATTCCATTCTCCATTACACATTTGTGTTCTTGCGCAAATATATGGGAAGAAGGCTCCTGAAACACCACGTAACGGTGCTTCAAGAGCACTGAATAATCACTATGCATAGGGTGCTACTCTACAAATCTAGTGGTACAATCTATCATGCCTATGAATCAACTTAAGAGGAGTTTAGCCACGTGCCCCCCACGCGAGGGCCAGCCTGGTGATCCCATGTAAGGTTAAACGGGCTGGGCCCTGAATTTGAAAGAACCCATTGGTAGAGCAAGGGCCCAACTTGAAAAGCCTCTATCCTACTCTGTGTGACGTCTATGTCGGTGTTTGCGAAAAATTATTTTGATAGGCTTTTAGATTCTAGCTTCTAAAAATTAGTTTAGAAATGTTTGTCAAAAATTCTACATAACTGATTTTTAGAATCTACAGATTCTGATCACCTGAAAAAATTAAAGTTCTCAAAATTTCAAAGCTAGGTTTAGATAGCTTTTGGGATTCTGTAACACAAATTCTCAAAATAGGAATGAAGTTCTCAGAATCTTGCAGCTGCAACAAACAAGTTTAAAATTTGGAATCTGCAGCAGAATTTGAAGTTAAAATCTAACACATATATCCACAACTATCACAAACACGCTCTATGTCCGAGTTTAGGCTGGGTTTTTCCTAAAAAGTTTGTCTCTCTCTCTATATAGCTCCGGCAAGTTATTTTCGCTAAATGTAATTTTAGTTGGTGGCCTTTTGCCGGTTTAGTCCGTTTAGACAATACGGAAAATGTGTGATGTGATATTTTTTGGGCATTAGAAATTGCAATTAAGCAACGTTTTTTCCATACTTTATATTGTTTTAGTTGAATTAATTAGTTTAACAAGCTAAAAAATGAGTTAATAGTTTTAGTTATGTGCAAACAGATGATCTTGAACGAGCTCTAATCAAATCAGGACAACCAAAAATCGAGTTAGATTAGCTAAATTTTTCCAACAACCAAAATACCCTTCTCAAATCTAGTTCTATGTTGCACAATTAGAGTTGGAAGTTAAACTCATCATGTTTAAGTGATGGAACAAAGTTTTCATGGGATAGAATGAGCCTTAAGTTTACGACAACAAAGACGAGCTATAAATCCCGACATTCTGAGTTTGGAACTTGACAACCTTTTGAGGCCAGGTCGCAAAAGAGAAATCTCTTGTGAATCTCCTAGTCCAAGTGTGGATATGGATGCATGCCTTTGACCGGGACGGGAGAAATAATCGAGGTGCGCTTAAGCTGGTCCGAACATCCCTGACTGCGGGGGTAAAAAATTTGTTATTACAAAGTGACAAATTCCCTTGAAGGAAAAGAGGGTTGAAATTAAGAGAGGGAAGGCAACAGCGGCCAGAAAAACATAGAACGGCTCAAATGCCAAAAGATCCCTCTTTTGCCTTGGACTTTTTACTCTAGAATAGAAATGCGGTTATTTAGTCAAACCTTCACGAGGACGGGTCGGTGTTTCTTTGTCTCCTCGTCCACACTGTTCTTGGACTAAATTTACTACAGCTAGTACTATTTCAAATTCAAGTAGAAGGTGAAAAAGTTCAACTAAAATCGAGGTTGATGAAGAAAAAGTTACTCTAATTCTAACCGATCGAGGGTAGTTTTAGCTAAACAGCTAGCACTCTAGCGGGGAGGAAAATCCTGCAGTGTGGCCCACACTCTTGCGGTTGGGTGCTTGTACCCTATAGTACCCGTATTTTTACACGTTTGGTTTTGAAGCCAACATCTACTTTCACAGTCCTTTGGGATCGGGAAAAAAGAAGGGAGAATTAGCGTCACGTCATCCATTTAAAAAGTCGAGATGCACGTAAGTTGGTTCGGACACTGAGTTATTAAAATAAATATTTGAATAACTAAAAGACATAGGAACTAATGGAAAACATTGAGAATTGAAGGAAAATATGAATCTTTAATGGGCCAACATCTATTTTTGGCGAGATTGGAATAACCTTTTCTGTTTTCTCATAGTCTCAATCCAAAGGGCATGTTGTTAGGTACAATGTGTGTCTTTGTATGTGTTTGTTTGTTGGCTTAATTACATCTGACACCTTGAACTATCACACCTTTTCAAATGAAATCCTACACGTTCATGACCACCTTAAACTATCTAAACCTTTTCAACTTGGGCCCCTCATTAAGCTTTAGTTAATGACCGTTAAAGATCTTAGAATAGTTTTCATACCTTATTTTTCTCCAACATGGCGAGATTTTTGGGAATGCTATTCATGAACTTACATATCTATCAAATCAAGGACTAGGGCCTTTGTCAATTTTGATTACGTGAAGAGCTATTTAGTTTCTTGATGGATGATGCAAGGGCATAGAGGGGTCTTAACATGGATAAAACATAGACAATATTAATAGATGGATAGGGGGTGAATGAAAGAAGATGGTTTGGACAAAGATCTTACCTTGATCTGATTAGATATTCAAGCTTATACGCTTATCATTTGGGCGTGCTAGTCATTGTGAGAAACAAAAAACATTTGAACACTATTCTGGGCTCTTTCGCGGCAACATACGGCTGAAAACTAATAAAGAACCAAGCGGTCCAAGCTGAAAGGTTTTGGTAATTTTTGGCGGTCAAGTTCTATATATAGTTCATGGGGTAATTTGTTATAGTGTGATGGTTTAGGAGGGCAAGATGTAATTAAGCCTCTCTCTTTTCTTTTCTTTTTAATCATTTCTTTAGAATGATGGCTACGTATGTGTTGGCTCACAGATATTGCAAATGATTCGCATAATTTTTGGTCAAATACTGGGTGTCACTAACATTGACTTTTGATATTGAAGTTCTTGGATGTTCCGAAGGGTACTATATACATATGGTAGACCAAATCAAAAGACTAAAATAATATGTCATCAGCCAGCATCAAAGGACCAAAAAAGAAAAACATAAATGGAGGATCATGGGGTTATTGATCGGTTGTTAATTTTAGAGTCTCGTATTAGGAGAGTTGTGCGAAAATTGATCCAGACATTTGATTACTAGAAAAATATCTCCATGGTAATGGCTTAGAGGAAACATGCATAATTATATCGTACTAATATTGGTTCTTTTTCTTTTTCTTTTTTTTGAAATAGTAGTATTCAATATCTAGTTTGATGCCCTAGTTTTTGGGGCAAAAAATACTATTATTCCACTATGTTTTTTTTAAATATTTTATATACTCCAGTAGATTTCTTGTAGTTTACAGTTGGCATATATCCTGTAGATTCCAAATGTTGATTAGACAGATTAACAACCTTTGATATGTTCAAGGAGACCAAGTCTCGTATAGATTTCCTGGCTTGTTGGACCATTAATTATTAATTACTCTATAGTAAATAACAGAAGCTACCTTATTTAATTTTCCCCTTAGATTGTAGAGATCAAAGCACAACTGTACAAGCTAGTGCATGTACTGTGCTGCGCGCGCCTCGACTAAACTATGAGACCCAATCGCACCGTCTACTAGCGGAAGTTAGCTAGTTGAGAGTTGAAAACATTTGATAGATTTCGAACATCTTAGGAGAGAGAATAAATCTCAAAGTCTCAAGTCTAGCTTGACCAGTTATTATCGCTTTTCTTTCTTTGATTCTTATGCCAAAAAGGACTAGTAGCAATTGGTGATCCAAGAATTACTACCAGAATTATTTTTTGATACTAGGGTATTCGAGCTAACTTACTGGCTCGTTTGTCGGGCGAATAAAGAAGAATAGTGGATAAGAGGTGGATAGGTTCGAAAAGAAAGTACAGTAATGGGGATGGATGTAAATCATCAGGTCATTGCCTCCCAATTACTCCATATATAAGAAAGTAGGGAATCACTTTTTTATCACTACACCTCCTGTAGGGAAGGTTCAGTGTACTAAAATTCATGCCTCATTGGGCACTGTAAACATTTTATAATATCATGAGCTTAGTTTAACACTAAAACAACTTGTCCACATGCTGAAATTAAGTATCATTTTGGAGGGCTTAAATTAAAATATGAAACCTATCCCATTGCTTGTTCTTCATTCATGTCAGCCTAGTAAAGATATAGTATCTCCTTCAAAATAAACATTGCAAATCGTGACTCATGAATGTGTCATGAGAGAGAGAGAGAGAGAGAGAGAGAGAGAGAGAGAGAGAGAGAGAGAGGAGTATAATTTGGACAAAACAAGATTTAACAATATTTAGAACCGGACGTCATATAAAGGGACAAGAGGCTAATAAGATAAGACCTATACAAGTAGCAACTGTGGACCATGTGAAGTTTTTTCCCATTTTGATAAAACTAAGTGTCCGGGTTCAGTTTACTTGCATCTCGACTTATTTTCTGAAAGATTAATCCCATCGTCCACTTGTAAGGTCTTAGTTAAAGTCAGCAATGTTCTATATGAAAATTTCCACTTGAACCGATAGACCTCATTGATCATATGATATGCATACGTGTTGTATATATATACGTACCTGTGTTCATATGCAATAACAACTTTAAGAGACTCTGGTTGAGTGTGAGCATGACAATAAGTAATTTAGTCTCAGCTAGCCGGTTCGTTAACTTCAGTGTTTCGAATTTAGCTGAGATGCACGCAAGTTGGCTCGAACACTCGAAATATTTATAAGGAACAATATTTTTTTTTTTTTGTAGGTTGTTGATGTCATGCGAAGGTCATATCATCAGTCTTGTTCCAATCTCGAGATCTTGAACAACCCCTTTTAATATTCATGCATTATTACTTAAATACTATATAGTAGTAAGATATTGGTTGCTTAATCAGCTAAAAGTTGGTTGCAAGGTAATTAGCTTTGAAATGTGCATGACTATTTCCTAATCGCTAGCTAATGCTTTCCTCTTAAGCTAAGTACTAATGGTCCCACATATGATCACTTCATCTGAATTCAATCGATCTAGAATTGAGGGATTAATTTTTAAGATTAGAGAAATGTTAAATCATTTGTGGAAAAGTATTAAATCATTAATTAGCTAACGAAGTGCCTAAACCAATTAACAACAACTTTTGTATGGTTTAAATTAACTATATGATCATACTGATATGATTTTGCACTAGCAAATATATTTTTGTAAGCCATAAAACATTCATTTTTACATATTCCCTTGGTGGAAAGGAAAAACTCCCATTTTGAATCACTTGTCAACGGTTGAGATAGAGATTAAAGACATAACGCATCTAGTTTAAAATGCGTACGTGTAGGTGAACGTGAGCATTAACAGAAGTAAAAATAGAAGCGAGAGTGTAGAAAACACCTTGGTAAATAATGTATTCCGCTTACATTTGTGAGAGCCATGATTAAGAACGGAATTTAGATAAAAATTTAGAGCGAAAATAGAAAATCCCAGCTCTAGAATAGCCTTGACCTGCCATGTGAATATGTGATGAGAGAGAGAGAGAGAGGGGTAAGTTAGGTAACTAGCTTTAAGTTGCTATTAGAATGTGTATCGAAGTTTGGAAAGAGCATCAGAGTACGGAATCAAAGTTTTGAGGATAACGGAGACCCAATGATCATGGGCTTCTCTAAATGCTGCTCCTCCTATCATGTTGTTGTTCACTCACATGAGAGAGAGAGAGAGAGAGAGAGAGAGAGAGAGAGAGAGAGAGAGAGTATCCAATGGAAAGTGGGAAAAGAGTACTGACGTACTTCCTTCCTTCTTGGGTTCATTGCATTTTTCATCACTTTAATGTTTTCCTGTTGTGTTGCTCCCTCTGTTTTGGTTTTCTCATTTGGATTTCATGTTTCACTTGCTCTTCAAATAGGATTTAGACACATGCATACATATATTATAACACAAGTCCGAATGCAAATGTGTCCGTAACTGTTACTCCTATATGGAGTACTAATACATGTGTTTGAATCATATTTTTTAAAATGATTTTTACAAATTCACTAAAAACCATTTTTATCAATAAATTAAAAAAAAAAACATTTGTCTCTTTTATGCATGGTGAAATGTGAGTTATATTGACAATTGGCGTTTTAGAATTTTAGCTGGATTTTACGTGTCAAAGTTTGTCACACTTAAAGGTAAGTGAACAATGGTTTCAAAGTAAATATGTATCCTTTCCTTGAAAAAAAAGTAAATATATAAGTAAGCTTGGGATCTTTATCGATCATTGTATACTTTTTTTTTTTAAGTGGAGGAACAAAATCGGACTCGGGCCATAGAAAAAGGGGAGGCCTTAGAGCAAACCTATAACAAAGCATGGCCATTGGTATATAGAAAAATTCAGAGCCAGCTCTGCTTGTGTTGGATATGGTATAGTGGATAACAGACTTTGTCATGGAGCTCAAGAGCACGTGATGGGCACGTGTCTTTGGAAGACCAACCCTGATTTCTAGGGGGGAAGTCTTTGCAGTGGGGAAATGGGAATCCTTTACAAAAAGCTTCAGGGTATGTCTATCAGTCATCTCGAAAATTATTAGGTAGCCCCGAAGCACGTATGGATACTATTTTGTTCTCCGGGGCTACTCATTAATTACTTCATCATCTGATGTTTTATGGATTTTTAAGTCATTTTTTGTGCATGAAAAATCTAAATGAAATTTCTACTATTAATTATGACATCGACTGGAATAAATATGGGTATATGATCAAAGAAAGACACATGCAATAGGTTAATGTCATGTTCGTATTCACTTAATGTCTTAACCAAAATGCTACACTTCTGGCCGTCCAAATGTGTTTGGATGGTTCAAATTTTAAAAAAAAACTTTTCTAAAGAAAAGTTTAAGCGAATCCTGATAATTAATTATAATAATAGACGGCTAGAAATTAGTTGTGTTTCTTTGTTGTGCACGTAGCACTCTTGATGCCTTAATAGCAATAGAATAGAGGTAGCTATGTTTGCCACCTCGGTGGTAGATGATTTTGGCAAAAAGATGAACTTCAAAAGTGTCCGCACTATTGTCAAGCTCATATAGTTGAGTCCACTTGCGATAGTAGTCTTGGGAATCACACTTTGCATATGGGAAGCTTTATTTTGCTCGATCGAGTCTTGGCAGAGCAGTAGAAACTTATAGGTGATTGGTCCATTCTCAGATCTGGAGTCCCTATCATAAAGCCGAAGAAAGGTAGCTCCGTCGAGAGGGGAGGAGGGACCGATCCTCCCCCCTTCGGCCGAAGAAAAAGACCTAGCGCTGCCCTTTTTTTTGGTCGAACGGAATGGTGACCTAGCGCTGCTGAGTCCGTCCCTTCCAACATCATGCATGCCAGAGGAGTTATGGCAAGGAACTCTCACCATCTCATGTGAAACACAAAATTAGGACTGATCAGAATTCCGAAGGACAAGTTCAGAAGTGTACGAAATTTCCCTTTACCACACCCCCCCTCCCCACCCTGCAGTCCCACAGGAATTAGAAACCATGGATTTCAACATACTATTCAATTGAAGTGGGAAACTAACTTAGCATATATTTCCCAGGAAATTGAAATCCCATGTTGTGAGAGGGTAGGAATGTTTGGGAAATTTGAAGCTCAAAATGGTAATGGAGAGTACAGATAATTACTAGTAATTGTCAAGGAAAATATCAGACAAGTTTATAATGGGTGTCAGGATTCCCATTTGGTTGGTTAGACTCTTCCCTTTTAGTGGGTACTACAACCTTTATTGGTTTCTAGGACGCTCATCATGCATGTTTCTATTTGATTTTCCACCACAAAGTGCCCCACAATGCAACCATATGCGTTTAGACCCACCACCGAGGTGGTAGTCCAAGTGGCCGAGGTAGCTGGCTGATTAAGAACCCTTCCCCTCTCCCACCGGTCTCGTGTACGTTTAACTTGTATGGCCCAGGTAGCTGGCTGATTAAGAACCCTTCCCCTCTCCCACCGGTCTCGTGTACGTTTAACTTGTATTTCGGTGGGTTTTTGGTGACGGATCCCGAAATGTGGTGATGGAACGTGACTTGTGGTTCATTTCTCTTTGTGTCTTGTCTTCAGTAGTGGATGCTATTATAGGGATAATGAACTGGTGTGTGACTTGTGGTTCATTTCTCTTTTGGAAACTTATAATGTGTCTGATCAGTATTATAGCTTAGATTAACCACATGCATATAAACATAGCAAGGGGCCTTGGATTCCAGAGAGAGAGAGAGAGAGAGAGAGAGAGAGCTGGTGGATTAGTGGGAATATGGTGACTTAAGAGTGTCCCTCTCTCCCTCATGGCTGGACTGTTAAATTTTGTCATGTGTTGTGTATTATGTTCAGTCCTTTCAATAATTTTTTTTAAACTTCATTTCTACACATCTGAACGCTTGTATCTTTGCCTCTGTTGCCTTTGTGTGTATGGTATGGGGATATATAGATTTGAGACGGTCAAAGCAAAAAAGGAAAGAAAAAACAGAAAAACTCTAATAAACTGGAGTTTTCTATAGCTCTACAAAATTTATTTTATCAGAGTGGCAGATCAATTCGCTAAGCAAGTCAGAACAGTGACATCATTGAACCTATTACACTAGTATACTATTCTCTCTCCCTCTCCCTCTCTCTCTCTCTCTCTCTCTCTCTCTCTCTCTCTCTCATATTAGTGGGGAAATGGATTCTTTTTGCAAAGACAATTGAGGAGCTGCTGCAAGAGCACGTGATGCCCATTTCGTATAATGGAAGGGAATCCATCATTTTGGGATTGAGGTTTCTCTCTCCAACAATCTCTTCTTTTTTTTCTTTTTTCTTTTTTCACTTTTCTCAGAAGATAATGAGCATTAATATTGAGCCAGGAGCTAAGTAACACGATTCGCATGCGCGAACGTGAAAATGTCTTATAACATATCCCAATTTAATAAAATTCGCGATAACGAGGATTGAGAATATGAGCATTAAGCATTTTAAAGGATTATGTGACTTAGCACTGAAGCCTACCTTCATGAAAAAGAAACTGAGAAAAGCCTCCTTGTATAATTGGCTAATGTGCTGTTGGAAAACATAATACATGGAAGTAATATGAATCCTGATAGTTCTGGAGACATTACAATGGCCCAATAAAGGCCCCTATCATGGAAGGCCTGCCGACAGTGCTCCATCATCTTTTTCATGTTTTAACTCGATAACCATTCCAACAGACCAACTAATCCGGAGACTAACCGTAACCCATTGGCGAGTTAGCTCATTAAAACCAAAGCAAAACTTCGTATATAGTGACCCGATAAATCCACCATTAATAGTGGACCACCCCTATCTCTCACCATTTCCTAAATCATGTGACCTGTTTCTGAGTCAAAAACAAACCCCTTCATTTAGACTCCACCCATTCTCTTATCTTAGTACGAAGCTAGCTTTGATCCCTAATCAATGTTACTCATAATAAACTAGTTTCCAAATCCTTAATTTTTCAAATCAAATCTCCATCAACACCAGTCTGATGAACCATCCACCACACAAGAGACTAATAAGGTCCAATTCTCATTCATAATCCAATTGGAATGGCATCAATTAAACCCATTAAAGCTGTGGCTGTCCACTCCTAGAATCAAGCATTGGTTGGGGGTAATCTGCCGGTGCTTTTCCTTTTCCAGTTGGCTGTTTGGTTTTGGTGCTGCATCTGTCAATTTTTAGTATTAGAATGATTAAATTAGTCTGGTCATTTATGAGATGGTTGCTGATACAGAGCAAAAGGTAGATGCCTTTTTTTTTTCATAGCTTAGCCATGTCTAAACCACATGGATAGGTTACAAAGGGGCGAACCTACCACAAAACAAAGAAGGGGATATGCCTTGTTACATGTTGGTTCCTCGGGAAGCAAAGTACACCATGGGCAGGTCCCACACTCTCCCTTTCGGATGAGAAAAAAGAGAGGGAAAATTATTCCAAGATTTTGACATGTTTTAGTCATGCAAGAAACAGGTTGAAAACAATAATTCCAACTTTCAAAATCATTATTCACAACTTGCGATAGTTGCCGACGAATATTTGGAGTAGCTTATCGAAGTACCCATGTCAATGACAACAAAAATAACTCCGAGACAGCAGTAAAAGCAAATCGGAAAATAAGTAGAGTAAAAAATCACGAAGTTATCATGGTTTCGAATGTAGTGGACAAGAAGAAGAAAGTTTCCTCAATCAAGAAAAATTTATCAACAACATTAGTACAAGGAATGCAAGTTGACATTGGAGATGACGCTCCTGGTAGGTTGATAGCTATTCCTAAAATATGTAACTCTAATTCTGGATGGGCCATTTGACAAACAAAACTTTCGCACTCGATTTTTCCTCGGTGAAACACAATTACAATACAAGAATAAATTAACTTCAGGAGAAAAACGGGGGCGGGAAGTCTGAAATATACAAAAGCAGAGAACCAGCTTACAACAACAAAGCCCTGCTCTCAAGCGCCTTTGAAAACAAGTAGCAGAGGTTGATGAAACGGAGGCAAGTATGTCAATCATCAGATTCTAGAGTTGGGCTTTTTGAGCAGCTCTCCTTCTGATGAAGTTCCAGTAACTGTTTCTCTGGGTTACAAAGCCCTGGAAAGAAGAAGGATGATGCCACCTTGTTAAGGATGTATCGAAAATAAGCAATAAGAAGCAATAACTAAGTGGAGAGCCCAATAGCTCACAAATTTGATACCACTCAGTAGAGGTTCATAAAGTTGTTGGACAATTAAGGTCATTCTAGTATTTATGTATTTAACTTTTATGCGTGAGAACATCCTACAAAAATCAAGTCCTTAGGAAAAATTCATTTCGGTTCACATATTCATATGACATCCACAGATCCACTCGACAGGAAAATGACCACTAGACTAGACATACTAAAGAAACACAAATCATCCTACATTCCAAAGACTCAGGGCAACATGTCGGAACAGTTCAACTAATACAGGATTTCAGTGTCCTATCGGGTATTAATTTTTTATGCTTTCTGACTTCTTTGAATCGCATAGTCGTCTTTAAAGGGGCACCGTTCAAACATGATAATATTTGTTTATTTTGCTTTCATATTGTCTCAATTATTCAAGAGGAATTTGTGCTGTATTTCAAAACATGATAGTCTCAATTATTCAAGAGGAATTTGTGCTGTATTTCAGAAACTGTCGGCAGTTCAGAAGAGGAACTGCATTCAAAATACAACAATAGTTCCCAACCTGAACACTTGGGAATATCCCAAACGGAAATGAATGATGGGGTACATTCTGATTCACATAGGAGTCGATTGTTCTCGTGATTGACATTCATTGCAAGCATCCATGCACCAATCGTAACATCTTCATTGCTGAACATCCGGAAACTGTAAATTCAAGCAAATCTGAAATCAGTTTCCAAGAGGAGTATTACCCAAGAGCTTTGATCTTTAATATCCATCTAAGTCACACATGCTGCTGTAGATAGGCTCGAGGCATTTAACAGAGGCCAGCCATTAAATAATAAGCATTTCCAACAAGTAATTGGAACTGGACATTACAATGAATGCATTGAACCATTCAACAAGGACTCAGAACCGAGTATCAAAAAAAAAAAAAAACTTATGGTGCCCATCCAAACATCAAACCTCCCTATAATCTACAAGTTGGTTACTGGTACATAGCGGCAAGACTTGAACATTACTATAATGCATACCCAGGAACATTAAAATATTTGATGCTGAACATTATCTAGAAATGTATTTGATATTGAAAGAGGATTCACGTGAGAGGCCAGAATATTTCATTACTGTCAAATTTTAGTTCTCTTTCCTTAGTCATCCTGAAAAACTCTGGGATCCAAATTTCATAATTGGGTACGGCGGTTGGACACATATCACATGCCATAACTATTGTCATATCTGGGCGACATATCGAGGAATTGAGAGTCCATGTAACAGTAGTTCCAAATACATCTACTGGAGGCCATTAATAACCAACCATTGCATTGAAGCGATAAAATTTCCAGTACACACCAGTCAACTAATCATAGATGACCTTGCTATCGAAACCTGATAGGTACATGAGGTCAGAACTGCAAAAGTCTATGTCCCAGATTTTCAAAGTAGGACTTACTGAAACGAAGACAGGCAACGGACTAAAAAACTTTTCTTTAGCTTGATCATCTACGCTGAGAGAACAACTAAAATTCTTAAGTATATCTTAAGTTCCTCATATATTTTATTTTCAAAAGCAACAAAAAGGAACGTAAATAGAAAGAAAACAAGAAAATAAAAAGACTAAAAGGGGTTCAAGAAGGCCAATAGGCCACCACAAACAAAAGCAAGGAAACAAACGATTCTAACCAATCTCTATGAATCAAAAAAATAGATGAATCCTTTTCAAAGGAGGAGACCAGAATCCAAAATGATACCAAATAACAGATCTTCTCCCACGTACCCCAATCTTCAACCTTCTCTCTAGCATTCGATTCTAACCCTAGAACCCTAAGAACCACACCAACAATGCGGTCAACGCCACACCAAGCCCGAGCTTTCTACAAAATCCTTTACAACCCATGCATAGTTTATGGTTACAAACAAGGAGGAATTACCCAATCTACTCTGCTAGATGAAGCCCTCCACCATGAATATAAACTTAATGGCCATTCAATAAAATATGTTCCAGACTTTCCACATTTTCTCCTATAAATGACACACCACTGAAGGTGTAAAGAGCAATTTGGCCTTCTCTCATTGATTATGTCCAATACATATGCATTTATTCATCTCATCACGATGAATATCCAGCTCCTTATCCGTATTACCCTCACAAGGCACATAGTACTGTTAAAAGAGGATCAGACATGACACGGATGTTTTCTAACTCTTGTGAACTTTGGAGTCTTCATCCACTATACAAGGTACTTGAAATAGGAATGAACCACAAGGGTGACAAAGTGGCATACCACAATCCCATAACCTTTTTAAATAGATACTACCAGTTTCAATCTAAGAATTTCCCAGGTCTACCAGTTGCACACCTGATAATAGCTTTTTGTTGAGGTAAACCAAACATGGGACTGTCAAAGAATCTCCACGAATCTGGGTTTAATAATCCCATCAAATCCAGCTTAAAAATAAGTTTGGATCAACGGATAGCATAAAAAGAGACAAATAACAATGCTAACACAATAACTATAGATGACGATGAAGACGACTACGATAATGAACAAAGTGAGCTTGCCTATTGTTTCTTAGAGCAACTAAGCTTGCAACAACATCAGCAGAAAGAGCGTACAGTGGGCCATATGCATGGAGAAAATACTCCTTCCCAAGCAAATCATGTAGTGGCTCATACCTGCATGGATTAAAAGACAATAATCATAAGATCATCTCACAAGAAGTTAATAGTCACACAGCATTAAGTATGAGTTTCTGGTCATCATAAGCACTCTTTCATTAGGCTAATGTGATGCCACAGAGAGGAGCTCCAGCTCCAATTTCTACAAATATTGCAGTTCATGGATGAAATTTGGGGAAGCAGGATGAGACAGTATAGTGTGTCATCAAACCAAAGCAATATACGAGGGCAACTGTGGCTCGCAAATCGGTTCGGTATACGTTTTCGGAAAGTGGAGATAAAAGGAATAGAAGACTGAGAATTCACATGTATCATGAACTACATGTAGTCAAACATCAAAGGACTAACCATTTGAGCTTAGGGTCTGTAAATACTGGACCCTTCTTCATGCATCCAAGATAAGTTTGAGAATGTGGACGTTCTTTTGCCAAAAGCAGTGAAAGGCGATCTGGCAGATAGTGAAGAAGGTTGTAAATAGTTGCATTGGGGAAAAGCCATGAAAATATAGACAATAAAGCATGTGCCAGTATAGAGCACTGATAATTTGAAAAAAATGAGGTAAACCTGGCCTCAAATATATGTCATCATCAGCTTTAACATAGAACTCGGAATCGAAAAGAGAATACGCAGCTTTGAAGAAAGCCAACCTGTAGAGACACAGGTTAGTAGAGCACAACTCTAGAAAACAAACTACAGGCGCTCAGAACTGGTAAATACATAAGGTCAGCACTAACGTTTTGAATGGAAGCTTACTATACTCTTCCTCAATGTCTAACAGCATGAAGTCATCATACTCTGCCACCTCCTTTTTGAGTTCTGACATTTTCGATTTGTCATTGGTTCTACCAATAACAAATCTGAAAGCCAAGCCGGTGGCTTCTTCCAAGCTGTGAGTCATCATTTTATTCCAACAGAGTGTTTAGCACAAAAATACTCATGAAAACAATGAGAAATAATGGACTCTTATGAATAAGCTACTAAATGTCTTAACAGTTGGTAGAACCAGGACAAAACCCACATCCGTCATCAATAACTACTAGAAGCCATATACAAAAAGATTGAAAATTCGTACTAAAAGATCATATGCGGCATATGCCATTTTTAAGTCAACAATGCAAAAAGTATTTCTCCAAGAACATAGCTCTTCAATATCCACTGTCTAAACTAACAAGCACTTAGTTAATATGCCAGTCCTTTTACTTGAATGAAGGATCTGACAGCAATTTGGGATCCCATAGCTCAGTGCCAGAACACTTAGAAAAGAGTTAAGCAGGTTCTCGATTAAGTTCGTTATTTCTCTGACTATATGAAGCAAACCTCGATCTAATATGAAGAGAGTTAAGCAAACTAAAATATCCTCCCAATAGAAAAGATAATACTATTAAAAACTGCATATGCACAATACATCACTACTACATCTCACACTAGGACTAGGTACTACCACACAGCAAGATGTAATAGTGGGCATTTCCCAGAAACTTGTCAATTTTAAGTGCACCTACATTTAGATGATTAGGTATGCAAATATCGATTCGCTTAAATACACATTTACACACAACCAACTACCATCGAAAAAGGACTTTCCAATAAGACAGCAAGGCATCTCAAACCTTGGCTAGTACATCCAAAATCCCACTATGTATCCCTACTAACACTTTGCAGTCAAATTAAAAAATTAGAACTGATGACTTGGGATGGATACTGCTCCGAATCTAAAAAACGACAACAGCCCACATAATGACCTACTGCTCTTCTTTGACAGCCCCCTCTTCCTGTTTTCAAGAGAACTTACCCAGGACCAGATGAAAGCCAGTCCTTTTCCATGTGCACCTTTTTTGTTTACCATTATTCTTCCATGAAACTCATTCACCCCTGGTTTTTCTCCACCACCCCACCCCTCATTTTCTTTTTTTCCAACACGTTTTATTAGTTCCCCCTCAATGTCCTCCTATGTCAAACCGAGTTCAAAACTCTCCACTACTATTTCATGAAGAAAAAGGACCACATATGCCACACTCAGTAGATTTCGCTTAATAACAATCCTTCTATCCTAATGGCCCCTCCCCTGTGGACGAGTGTCATATTCTTTTACTTCCTATCCTACTTTGCATAACAGCGGCCAACAAAATTTGCTTCCACACAAAATCGACACTAACACACCAAATTCTTCAAAATACATAAACAACCTGAGAATATTCTAACAAACAAATATGTTTCCATAAAACTCCGATCCAATGGAAATCCACATGTTGTCAAGCTACGTCAAAGAATTTCCATGGATCAAAGAGTAATGCTATTCTATGATACCTACCACCGTTGTCTCAATGGATCACATATATACACATCAGTACATCACTAATATCCTGTTGAGAAATCAGCCAAACCAACAAACATGCAACGCGCGATGAACAATGAAGACCAAAAAACAAGAACACAAGACACAAAGAAGTTTACATGGTTCCCCAACTTTGCAGTTGATCCACGGCCCACCAATTGCCGTAATACCCCTATTTAGGCTTCGGGAGCACTGCCCCACAACCCTCGCGATCTAACCAGGTAGGTTGAACGCAGGGGCCGAGCCAGAATTTGTACGTAGTGGGGCCGAATACCTAGACTTGTTGGGAATTTGATCGAGTTTTGCAATAATAAAGGGAAAAACTAGACTTTTAATAATTATATTGAAGTGTTTTTTGATATAGGTGGCGTCAATTGTGTCAAAATCTAATCAATTTGATACCTATTCCATGTGATTTCTTAATCCTTGAACCCGAATAGTCAGCGAAGCGGGGAACCAAATCAAAGTCCTTGCCAAGGAGTGTGGCAAACCATATTGCAAAAGTAAATTTTAAGAACAAGTGATCAATGCACCATTTTTGTGTTTCGGAATCAAAAAGCACAACCATCCAGTGAAACATGCATCTTATTGCCAATGACCATAAACACATACACGAAATTATATAAATGGAGATAACATTTATACCGTTGAAGCCCTTGCTGATCGGACGGCATCCAGGTCTGGCGCAAAGATCGGCGCCTTCCAACCGATCCGAACCCGGTCTGAATCCCAACAAACCCCATAACCTTGTGCCTCTTTCCATCCCCATCGAAAACCCCAGCATTCCCACTTCCACCTCTCTCCCAAACAACCGACACCGATCTAGGCTTGGAGGTTTTGCAGTTAGACCCCAAGCTCGATCTAGTAATGGCGACGAAACCGAAGAGGAATCCGGTGAGGCCGATCAGGAGGCAGAGGATCAGGACCGTCGATCTCCGAGTGTAGGACGAAGGGCGGGCGTTGAAGTACTTGGGATACGACGGCATATCGAGGTCAAGGTCTTTTGCATTTGTGAACAAACCCTAGAAATCTAGGGTTTATATGGTTTTTGGCGATGTTGCGTTGTGGTGGAGGTCATTCATGGGGCTTGAGAGAGACGCAATCGATGTTTACAGTCGGAGAGAGAGAGAGTTTCTGGGTAGATATCAGCTGAGCTTTCATTTTCCGGTTGAAATTAACGGCAAGTAGTATTCGTTTCAACTCTGGCATTTTAAATACTCCACCATAACGTTTCTGAAATACCCTCCCAGTGGTAGATCGAATTTTAAAAATATGTTCGAACTTGAAGTTATTTTCAGAGATAAACCGATCTAAATTGAGCTTTAAATAAGTCAAACACGAGCCAATCTGGAGTTACATGAATTCATTAACGAATATAAGTTAACCAAACCGAATAGCTAGTACGAGATTGGTTTAAAACCTTGAATTTTTTTACGAACGAACATGAACACATACTCCAACTCACCATAAAGGAAGAAAAGTAGATCCAACACAAAATGCCCATGAAGTCTATCCACACACAGATTGTGCACAGATTTTGTTGTGAGGCCCACCACGGATTCCACACAAATCATCCAATCCGTTCATTAAATGTAAAATATTTTTTCAAAGGTCCCCGTAAAAAATAAGTTCAATCCGATAGCTATAAGTATTCGATCCAACCATATAACTTTTCATTATCCGAAAATCTAAATGAAAAGTTAGATGGTTGGATGAAGCACCTATAGGTATTGGATTGAGCTTATTTTTTACGGGAGCACTTGAAAAAATGTTTTATATTTAATGAACGGTTCAGATGATTTGTGTGGGACCCGTGGTGGGCCCTCACAACAAAATCTGTGCACAATCTGTGCACAGATTGCTGTGTGTGTAGAACGGTTCCAAAATGCCTCACCCAATGTGAAAGGCATCTTTCAACTAAATTCAACAGAAAGTCGAGTATTCTACACGGCAAATCGCGATTTTCTAATATATTGATTAGTCCTTTCAAAAAAATATTGATTTTCATTAGAAAGGAGAATGAGGTTAATTAGTACTTATATATTGGGTCATTCAGCTTATTGCCTTAACAGCTCACGCATAGTTTGACAAAAATAAAAACAAAAAATTGAGGAGTAATTGGAAGGGAGAGTGAAAAATCACTCTCCTTTTTGATATTCACTCCTTCTTTTATATTTTAATTTTGAAAGTGTGTAAAAAAAAAGTGAACATAAAAAAAGAGCGTGAAAATAATTTTCCTAATTGGAAAACTAAAACCAATTTAAACGCTGTTAATAAAAAGGGTGTCGGTAAAATGTCTTCCGGTTACTAGTTTTAAATTTTTGATGGCCCATTATCTGTTGTGGCCGTGTGACTGGCCATAATTTCTGGAATCCTTTTTTTGTTTTTTCGGGTAAACACATTTATATACCAAGAAAATGCAAAGCAGATTTTTTTTTGCTAGGCATCTCGCTCTCTCTCTCTCTCTCTCTCTCTCTCTCTCTCTCTCTCCTGAGGATGGATTGGGGTATCCTCTCAGCGAGGCATTGGCGGTACAGCTCTCAGCCAACATGCTATCCTTTTGATCCTCTTCTCCAGCAATATTCATCACGCAATCTGCAATATGCGTCTCACGTTCTATGGCAACAACTATTTTTCAAAGCATTTAACTTTATTTATCATTATTTTGCAACACACCGGCTTCACGCAACTGTTCATCCGACGTTACTTCATTCTCGTCATACACCACCACGGATTCGATACCGCAAACCATTTCAAGTTGAGATATCTGAGGCAGTTCATCCAACCTTAATTCTTTCTCGTCACACGTAACCACAGATTCTGCGCCACAAACTATTTCAATTTGAGATCCCCCTGCCGTTCTATCCGGTTCTTCGCAGGACAGCTTTGAAAAATGCTCTGTCCAATTATCATCTTGCCCTTTCTCTACCTGCATGTCGTCATACAGAACCACAGATTCTGCGCCACAACCTATTTCAAGTTGAGATCCCACTGCCGTTCTATCCGGTTCTTCACAGGACAGCTTTGAAAAATGCCCCGTCCAATTACCATCTTCTCCTTTCTCTACCAGGATGTCGGTGCCGCCCGTATGCCCAGTTGCTGTTCGAGCAGCATCTTCCAGCAGAGGGCTTCCATCAGATTGCCTTGTAAAATTATGCCCGGTTGCTGTTTGAGCGGCATCTTCTTCCAGTGGAGGGCTTCCATCAGGTTGTCTCGTAAAATCACCAGCAGGCCCTCCTTCAGAACAAGCAACTGTTTCAGTTGGATCATCCGAGCTCAAACGCGTAGCATGTCCTGATCCTGCGTTTCCCAAGAAACTATAATATAGTTTTGCCCATACAAAAAAGAAAGAAAGAA
Source organism: Rhododendron mucronatum var. ripense (assembly GCA_019656295.1). Lineage (NCBI taxonomy): Eukaryota > Viridiplantae > Streptophyta > Magnoliopsida > Ericales > Ericaceae > Rhododendron > Rhododendron mucronatum. The sequence goes on along the minus strand of BPLT01000145.1, from coordinate 830,016 downwards.
TAGGAAGGTATATAGAGAATAGAGAATGAAATGCCCACCCCCACCTCCTCGTTGAATTGTTTCCTGGTTTTCAAAAATGGGCTTCTTCAACCATACTGTTCCGGGAAATACCATCAAGTTGATATTACTCAGGCTCCTTCTCTCACCATCTTCCAAGGATTGGAAGCCGAAACCAAGAGTCCATGTTTCCACAAGACTGGGAATGGCAGATATCACGAGCTTTTCAACCTTGAAAGATTTTAGCATCTAAAACCACGATGGAGCGAAAAGGGAACAGTTAAATACAAATTACATGGACAATGAATGAAGAAGCAATTAGGAATATGAAGAAAAGGCATAGCATTTAAGTGGCACAGTTGTTAGAAATATGGAATGTCAGTTCAGTTAACTAGAGGCTTGTCAACATAAACAGTGGGCAGCTAGTAAGGGAGGTGTGGGGTTAGTTGACCCCATGGGAAATGCAAAATTTTCTCTAACTATATGCTATAATTTCTTTATCAGTTCATGTGACCCCATAAAAATATAGCAGTGAACCCATCTATCAGCGCAAAACATGGAAATAATAGCTTCTGTAGTGTAAAGAATACCCACTGCTTTGGGGCTGTTTGTTATTCATGGCTGTGGTGGGCCAGGTGGCACATGGATCAACGGTTGTGTAGCAGCGTTTAGGTGTAGTGAGATTGTGGTTAACTCCTATGGTGAGGAAGTTGGTACTCTTTTCTTTTTATCGCCTTTTTTATTCCCGGTAAGGCAGGTGATACTCTTATAAACTTATTGATGGATTGGGAAGGAGTTTGGGTAGGCATAAATTTCTTCTATCGTACTCCCTCCGTTCATTATTGTTGGTCCCTTTTGGGAGTTCCAACTTTTTAAGGAAACATGTGATGATTACACCTACATTCAAATTTAATGACATCATTTCCACCATTGCCCCTATATTCTACCTACTTTACAACACTTATATTCACTTATGACTTATGAGGGACATTTTTGTGAAATCTTCAAATTTCTACTTCCACTTTTAGAGAAGGACCAAAATTTTGGAACATCCCAAAATGGAACAATATTAGGAACGGAGGGAGCATCAGAAAAGAAAAGGGTAATAAAAAATTGAATGCATTTTTTCCTTCACTTTTGAAATTTGAATATATGGAAGCCACTGCACATCAACAAATTTGTTTCACTTATTTGCTCGGATCTATCAGTAGTTACTTTTTCTCCATGTGTTTACTAAAGAACTTATTGTGCATAACCAAACCAAACCGAGCCTTAAGTCCCAATCACTTGGGGTCGGCTACATGAATCTTTTTCCTCCATTGAGCTCTGTCAAGGACCAATTGTTCACACAAATCTACTATACTCATATCGTTGCGCACCACAGCATCTAATGTCAATCTAGGTCTACCCCTCCCCATAGCATTGCTATCCAAAGCTATCATATCCGCTCTCTTAACTACTGCATCTCCTGTTCTACGGTAGACATGCCCAAACCACCTTAGTCTATTTTCCCTTAACTTCTCTTCTATGGGTGCTACACCTACCATCTCACGAACCGTTTCATTCCTAATCCTGTCTCTTCTAGTCTTACTACACATCCATCTCAACATTCTCATTTCCGCTACACTCATCTTATTCATCTGTTGTTTCTTAATAGGCCAACATTCTGTCCCGTAAAGCATTGTTGGTCTGATGGCAGTTCCATAGAATTTTCCCTTCAATTTTATGGGTACCCTCTTGTCACACAGTACACCAGTAGCGCTCCTCCACTTGAGCCACCCCACTTGGATCCTATGGGTCACATCATCGGCAATCTCTCCATCTCTACTAATGATTGAACCTAAGTACCTCAAATGATCACTCTTTGGTATCTCCTGTTCTTGGATCGTCACTCTTTCTTCGTGCGCACTGCTGGTACCATTAAACTTGCACACCATATACTCGGTTTTACTCCTACTTATTCGAAAACCTTTTGACTCAACACTTCCCTTCAATTTTATGGGTACCCTCTTGTCACACCATATACCCCTCCCCGTAGCATTGCTACCCAAAGAACTTATTGTGCATAGACGAATAAAAAGATTTTATCCTTACTTTTGAAGAAAAAATTATTGCAAGAGTGAACAGCTCATAATAGAACGAACCGGCATTTCTTTGTAATGAGAGCTCAAGGATACAGTCCTGATGGGAAAAAGTACCTCTTCAATAGAATTCATAAGGCGCCGACACATTCCCTGGCGCCGATACAAACTGCAAGTTGCAATAAGGGGCATCTCTGCAACTGTTACTCCATGGATCCTGCATTACAATTGATGCTAAAATATGAAGTAGCATTGCAATGGATTATCGATTATTGCAAGAAATTTAGCAAAAGGGTAGGAAAAATGAGAAACTGCCAGTAATTTGGATTTTGGACAAGTAAAAATATTCTAACCATTCTATTTGATATGTTGGTAATTTGAAAAGTACCAAGAGGGAAACAACGTCCCCTACTAATTAGTATTACTTAATGGTAACTCCTTTCCTTACCACAATTCTTGAAAATGGAATCATACAATTATCATGACATGGAATAAGGTCGTCAATGGTTTTCAAAGGGAAGATTCTGAAAAGAGGCAATATAAGGAACAGCTAAAGAGAACTACCTGATTGATGCAACAGACATCAGCACATCGTCTTTCTCCAAAACCATTGTATAAAATCCATGATAATTCAGACGTGCGAATTCTGACCTGCTTAAAGATGAAGGATTACAACCAGTGGTAAAAGTTGAGCACAATCAACAAAACAGTTATTAATGTGAAAGAACGGAGAAAATGTTGCAAGGTCCATAGACTAATTTAGTCAAGAAATGATGCTAACAAAGGATAAATAAATAACAAAATTTAATAGAGGAAAAAAATCTAGGCCCAAAAATCTATAGAAATTCACCTGCATGTAGACACAAGTGGTCTATACATAGTATAAACTTATCATCCTTGCTACAATTTTGAGTTGAGGTCAACAAAATTAACTCTTCCATGCTTGGCACAACAACTACAAAGTGCAAATCGCCATAGGACTTGCGAATGTTAAAGTAATTGTGTTGAATAAAACACAGTTTGGTTTGATTGAACTTCAAAACATTTTAAATTGCCATACTACAATTTACTACCATCTAATTTAAAAATTACAATGCAAATACAGACCCCTGATGTTTTCATAAATAACCAAAAGCTGTGTAACCTCTGAACACCATATTACAAAATCCACAATACTATTATCAGAAGGCCTTTGACACTCTATGAAAACTACGCCAAAATCACACGGCATGAGTCCAATCTTGATTTCCATGCTATAAATATATGATTGTCAAAAGTGCAATTTCCACTATGCATATTTTAATTGGTGCAAATTTATCCATTAAAAGGTAAAGAGTTCACAGGATCCGACCAAGCCTTTTGACCTTTGTAAAAAAGTTCCGTTACCTTTTAAGTCAATCAAATAGTTCTCAATAAGTTCTACATTAATAATGGTCTGCCCAATGAATTTACCAGTAAGGTCTGGTAATAGTTCTCAATAAGTTCTACATTAATAATGGCCCGCCCAACGAATTTACCAGTAAGGTCTGGTAAACAATCTGACACAAGTTGGCATCGTATATGCATCTATAGAATGAAGTACCAATCAAAATATGGCATTCAGAGTTTCCAATAAGACCAAAAATTTAACGACTGTCAACAATTGTGCGTGCATGCGTGTGTGTGTGTGTGTGTGTGTGTGTGAGAGAGAGAGAGAGAGAGAGAGAGAGAGAGAGAGAGAGAATTAGATGGAGTTCAATAAGTTAAGACATCCTAGAAACAAGAGACAATGGGGAATTTCTGCAAAAAGGAGAAAGAACTTACCCCCAGTTGTATACAACATGGGGTATCATGTCTATGCCAGTCCTTGGATCCACCATGGGGAGAAAGCATTCCTCCATAATTTTTAGAGCAACAGCCAGCTTTGAGTTGCATTCTGCCTTCAAAGCAACAAACCTTTGGGCAGAATGAACTCTTTGATCCCCGTAAATGCACCTCAGAAGTGTCCAAGAGAAGCCATCAGAAAGAAGATTGACAAGCCCGATGTGAGATTGAAGGCCTAAGTAAACCTGCATTCAACAGTCAGTCACATTCTCTTAAAATCCAGAATGGAGGCAGCAAATACAGAAGAGAAGAAGTAAATTCAGTGAAAACTGGAGCTATTGAAACTAGAATGCTAAAAGCAACTAATCAGACCGCAATAGCCACATGAATGCACATAATTTATTGAGGAAAGGCACTAGAGGTGCCACTGCCACCCTTATGTAGTAACCACACAAATCTAAACTAATCCCATCTTTTTCTCTTTGTGGTCTAAGCAATGACCTTTTCTCAAGGGTGTCTCCGCCACAGACATGACACCTTTTTTTGGTCAGGGACATGGCACCTTCTTTGAAATAACTGTCCATGCTTCTAATTCAAAAAGATAAATGTTCTATCCATCCAACCACTATCCATTGAACCCGCCCTGAATAACAGAGTTTATGAAATCTTCTTGAAAGGTGATCTCATTCAATATATTTGACAAGGAAACAACATGCCACAACCGCATTTAAGCCTGTAATTAACTTCACAGACCTACATATCAAACATGCTCTCTTGCGAATTGCCATGCGTCTTTTAAATGAACTGACAATGTTTCTAAAATACAAATTTGTTTACCTCTTGGCAGCTTTCCTCACAAAACCAGGTATTAGAAGCCACTTGTTTACACGGACCCTTCCCTTTCAGGCATGCCTCATGATCTGTTGACATGCACTGCTATAATCAGAAGTAGAAAATCCAGAAATCTGGGGAAACGAATCATGGCCAAGTAGATATCCTCAATAGTGAAACTATCCATCAACTTTTTACCAGTTGTAATCAAAGTGTCAATCCTACCATTAAGATATACAACTCAATATAACAATTGGACATGTCAAACGTGTAGACTACTCAAAGATATGTACAGCATTCACAGTACGTTAAAATCATATAATCCCCTATGAGTCAGGAGGAGAAAATTACATTTATTCTCACACTGCGAACACTTCAATGCGTCGGGTGATTTTGAAGCCTCTTTATCATGAACCACATCACCACAAATCCGACAAGTGCAGTTTGAGCAATACCAATTTCCTTCCGGGAGTTCCTGAAGGAAACAACATTAGGTTAATTCAATGAACATGGCCCAACCAACATTAACCTCCCACATGCAAAAATATCCCAAATGAAGCCTAGAAAATGGCAACATCATACATGTACATGAAACTATTTATCAAAAGATTCAAAACATAGTAAGGAAATCCGCAACATATAGGGAAATGCAAGGGACAGAGGGAAATACCATCTCTCAAGATGGGCAATGTCTAGATCTGGAACCAAATAAAAATATTCCAAAGAACAATTATTCCATTGCCCAAGGACCACCACAAGAGTAATTATAGCCCAACCAGTTCATTGCAGAACAAGAAAAGCGTGCACTTTCTGAGTGAAGGATATAAACAATGAAGACGCAGAACTGAACACAAAAACATAACCCTAGATGCATGCACAAAGGAAGATCTTAGTCTCTGTTATAGAGTACTTTCAAAACATAAAAAGAACAAGAGTTTTACTCAGTAAAATACAATGCAGCAATGAAAACTCGAAGTGAATGACCGAAAGTTTTGGAGCACAAGACCAAATGATTAACCCACTTCAAAAGAGAGGTTCTCATCAAACCTCAGTCTGGTAAATTGCTGATCCAATTCAGAGAAAACATGAACATCTCCATGTCTCCATCATCTTGATCTTCTTCTATGATCATATCATCCATCATTGTCAAACTATGACTATCGTGCTGGAGGTATAACCGCCTTCAGAGCAAGTTAGAAATATACGTAAGGTATTTCTAGGGCCACACAATGAATCTCACCAATTTTATTGAAACTACCAAATTGCCCATGGCGTTTTCCCTATTATTTCTTTCCTTCTTCCCCCTCTCCAAAACTTGTGAGCATGCTATGCTTGTGCCTATGTCATGCTCATTCCCACGCCGTGCCCGTGTCCTCGTGTCATGCTTGTGCCGTGCGTGCTTCGTGGCGTGCCTGTGCCACAAAACTACGGCCTGGCCCGGACCATTAATCAAACATGTCGTGCCATATCGTGCCCCTTCTAATTGTTGTGTGCCGTGCTCATGCCAACCTAACCAAATTTTTATTTTTTTTTGAAAAAGTCATTCATTCATCACAAGCCCACCGGGCAAACAGATTTCAAAACAGATACAAGAAAGAACCAAAGCAACCTAAACGTCGATCTCAGGTACCTACTGCCGAAGCAAGCCCCGCGATAACGCCGGTACATAAGTACCAATCTCGGTCTAGATAACAGAGGATCTAAAGGGATCCACAGCTCAAACCCGTAAAATTTAGCATCGCTGAAATCTAAAGGCAAAACAAACTACAAGTATTAACCTAATTTGACCAAATTTAAACCTACAAGTATTAACTTCTAGGCCTCTAATATCAAGCTCTGTTTGAGAAATTTACATTTGTATTGCAAATCCAAACTCGTAAAATTTAGCATTATCATCTCTCCACTTATCACATATCAGACGTCAAAAGCCTTGGCAATAACTCATAATTATTGCTTTAAGATTTTTTTTGATAATTATAAATTTATTAATTTAATATTAAAGGAGAAAGACTTTATGGACTTTTACAAGAGATAAACGCAGAATTGAGTTACAACGGGAGCATTTGCCTAAATTTGGAAAACGCAACATAATTTTAAAACCCATGGAATCACAAACCCAAGATTTTTTTTTGACAAGTTAATCACAACCCTAGGATTAATAACCTACAATGGCCCCTTATCATTAGTGTCCTATATTCTATGGGATACTGAAGTTGTGATGATTCTAAATCTTTTTAAGGTATAATGCTTTTAAGAAAATGGAATCAGTGTGCTTCCTTTTGGAGTCCGGCTCCTCTCCAATCCTCCTAAAATTGGAGGATCCTCAAGTTCTGATCCAACGGCTGAGAATTTAACACTAAACCAACCCATCTAAAGGCCATACATATGAGCGCACACAATTATTTAATCCCCACCCACTCTCTCTTTCCCCACCGGCCATTAACGATAATTTTAAATCAAACCATCTAACACTAATTTTATTCACCAGCCATTCATGGCCATCCTTAAGTTCTTCTACGTTGATGATCAAATATCTCATACCCAGTGATTAAGGTTAGGCTACGCTATGGCTTGGAAGCGGTAGCAGGTATTAGCGATGGATTCATTGGAGGAGAGGAAAGGGGTCGGACGGAGCGGACGACGGTGGTGATGGCTAGTGGACAGGTGGAAGAGGCGTGCTTGGAAGCGGCAGCGGGTATTGGAGATGGATTCGTCGGAGGAGAGCAAAGGCATCAAAAGGGGCGGACGGCGGTGGTGATGGCTAGTGGATGGGTGGACAAAAGAGGCGTTGATAGAAAGAAAGAAGGGGAAGGGAAATTATCAGGTGTTTTTGATAAATAACGAGGATTCTGTGGCCATTAGTGATCTGAACCGTTAGATTTTATAGTTGCCATGTGTCACATTATTAATAGGACTTGAGGATCCTCTAATTTTAAAAGGATTGGAGAGGAGCCGGACTCTTCCTTTTGGTACATAGATTACTATTAGATCATGCTTCTAAATTAAGACTCAGTAATAAAACCTCTCGTATGGAAGGTTGTTTTAACTTTTATGTGACAAACAATTATGAAATAAAAAGCTGTAATAATCTGAATCTTCATGCAGCTCTTTGCCTTCTAGATAATATTTCAACGTAAGTAAGCAAATCTTCATTCCTATTTCTTAATCTGTAAAAACTAGTTTGAAAAGTTTCCAAGATGTGGCCAATGCAACAAATTGGCAATATCTCGGAGAATGATCTCCAAGAATCTCTCATTCTTTCTAGTCTTACAATTCCCCTTCAATTCTTGTGTAACCGTTTCTCATATTTTTATTAGGTAGACAGAAGCAAGGGAACAACTAAGTAAGGTGTGGACGTTTGATTGCCACAGAAGGACCACCTAGGCAGTGGAATGTTGGAAGCCGCCAAAGCGCCAAGGCAAACTTCAGTTAGAAAGTCATGTCATGAGTACCGGCCCAGGTTTGCAGTCATGCACCTACTCAAGCAGGTGGGAGCAAATTCCACTGATTTACAATGTTGCTATAAGCTTTGTTGAGTTAAGTTGCAGTGGACGGTAGTCCGAGACTTGATACACCACAATGCAAAAGCATCATACGAGGGCAATATTTTGTGAAATAGTTTCCCAATGGTTATAAGTACAAAATACCACTTGAATTGAATCTTACTTTGCCATTGGAAACCAAATTATATAAGTCATATGCAATGGTGTAACATTATATAATACTAGGCATTGTTGTGAACGTTCATTTTCTATTGCACAGGCATCTCAGGATTTTAAATAAAGAAATAATTTTTCTAAAAATGTAACAGAGGTAGATGTAGCCATAAAAACCATTAACTGTCTTTTACACTCTCACTTTTTTGACTGATCACCATTTGACCCAGGCTGTCTAAGTAAATTATTTCACTCGTGTGATACAATATCGTATGAATGCACGAAGTCAATTGTTCAGGTCAATATCTCAAATTATAAGTATCCAAGTCTCAAGGTTAAAAAGCTCCTTAGAACATCAACAAGAAAGCAAGAGTTTTCTAGACTTGGTTCCTGTGTCATTATTTACAATATTAACAATTTGAAACCATTAAGAGTTTAAAAAAAAACACGGGAGTAGCCAATAATTTTGACCGCTGCAGGCATTAAAGGGGACCCGGAAATTAACCCAGCACATGTTTCTAATTTCTCACACTAGCATTAATTCAAGATTATTTTTCTGTAAAGATTTACATGACAACAATGTTTTAAGCACCGACCTATGAAACCATACAGCGTGTTGTAGGCCAAAGCCAACTAAATAGTTGAGGGACAGCACATACTCCATGTGTTTTCAAAGGAATGGAACATAAAATGCACAACCTTAACGGTGCGCGTTTGAAACTACTTAAGCATCTACGAGGAAGTCACCAAACACAGGCATAGAGCAGAATGCAGCCATTACTGTACCAATTGGGGAACAAGAGAAGGCACTAATAAAGCACATGAAATAAGACCTGTAAAGCAACCAAATGACGAACCTTCACATACAAGCATTGCTGATGAAAAGTAGATGGACAGTTATCACAGCATATCAACTCGCCCCCATTGCCACACAGACCACAACTATCATCATTCTGATCCAATTCATCAACTTGAACGGCTTGGGTGGCATTTTTCCGGGCCCTGTACTCCATTGACCAAGCCTCAAGTTGGCATAAGGTGAATGGCTTACCAGACTCCATGACAAGATTGACACAAGGACGGCTTAGCCTGAAACCAGCATGACTTTTGAATTCAGAGAGAGAGACCGTGTTATTGCAACACTTACACAAGACCCCATCGCGAGTAACCAAGCCATCTTTAACCACATATTCATCCTTCGGATTCCGGTATTGGATGACTTCATTAAGAGAAATAACCCCCGACTCAATCAACCAAGACAATACCGTTCTTACACCACTGATGGGCCATTTTCCTTCCATGTGTTTCCCGCCCTTAACCATACTCCTAGGAAGCAACCTGCACCTGCCCTTTTGGCTCTTGTATTTTCTCAAAGATTCTGTTTTGTTGAATTTCTTTGAGGGAGTAGAGTGTTTGGTAGGGGATTTGAAGGTTTTAGTTTTTATGACAGCTGAAATCAAAAGATCATCATCTTTAAGCTGGCACGTAGTTGGTCCAGCTTGATTGCGATTTTCAGGTTCTTCTGATTCCATATCTTGCCTTGAAGCTTCATCAGCGTCATCATGAGAAAACTTAATCAATTTCTTAGACTTGCGACGGACCTTCCTAAATTTTGACTTTTCGCAACTTCTACCACTTCTCGCATTAGTAGCTATCAAATACTCCCAGACTTCTCCAGAGTGTGACTGTATGCTAATGTCATCAATTTTATGTCCTTCAGCCTTATTAGTAGACAGATTTAACCTCTCATTTCGATGCAATGTGGCCAGTTTGCTTTTGGATATCTTTTTGGATTTCTCAACTTCCTTCCTTTTCACAATAGCATCCGCTGCAAAAGATGCACCTTTCATTTCAAATTTGGAAATGCCAATGCTCTGCCCATGGACCTTTCCAACAAATCCAGCATGTTGCACGAACTCTTTATCATAGGAAACCACCAAATGGCTGTCTTCAACAAGGGGAGGTCTGAACAAAACACCATCTAAACAAGTACTTAGTGGCGCATAAGAATCTTGGTCATTAAACTGAGATAGACCCTCATTTCTGCAGTTTAGATGGTTACCATTGACTTTTCTGCAGAAACTTCTACCTCCTCCTCCTGAATATCCCATGGATACAGATTCATCTACTTCCGAAGCCATTGCTTCGTCGTGGTCAGATCTGCGTCTATCACCACCTGGGGAGCTTGTACCACTATCTTGATGAGGAGAGACACTTTCAGACCCACCAAACTTGATATCTAACTTTCCAACAGTGACGGGAACATCAAACAGCCAACTATTGGAATGGTCACAAGTGCTATCTGCCCCAAAAGCTTGTAAAGAGTTCAGATCCTGTCCAGTTCTCTTGTCCCCAGAGATTTCCCTACATCGAGTTCCTATCCCACTAACAGTATCTCTGAATTCCATGCACTTTTCGTCACGCAAATAAATTGATTCTCCTTTCAGAGCTTTCACTGCCCCCCCATGCAACTGTCCAAAATTTTCAGAAATTTTATGACCACAGTATCCATTGCTGACAGGGTAATTCCCCTCAGAATTTGTTAGCATGCTTTCACTGACCAGAGAAGAACCGTGAATACAATTTAGTGAAGGCCTCTCACACTGATTTCCAATACTATCCACATCTTTCAAGGACAAAATGCCATCATCTTTGGCAGACGTATCAAGCAATATTGTCCTCCTTGCTTTGACTACTTTTCCTGCTTTTAGCCTACCCCACTTCTTTTCAATGAGTACCATATTGGCAAAGGGGTCAAGAAGACACCAACGATGCGCTAGTGCAGTAGTAATTTCCGTATTAATCTTTTCCTTTTCAATTTTGCTAAGTGTAAGTGATAGATCGGACCATAAATCGGTCATACTAGCCCACTGCTTACCCTCTTCCTCCACAATAACACCTTTGCTGGCTAACAAGCTCTGACCACACAAGTTCCAAGCTTTATAAAACTCGCGAATGGGTTTTCCACCCTGAGGTGACAAATAACTCCATTTGCTACCGTTTTTCCTATCTAGTCTTTTACGGCTCCCAATCTCCCATCCTGCTGCTCTGAGTAAGCTCTGCATGTGGCTGCGTAGAAGAGGACTGGGATCCTTTTTGAAAGCTCTATTGGACAATATTTTATCTTTGGCCACTTTATGAATGTTGGATGACTTATTTGCAGTGACGGCAGGTGGACTTGTAACCAAAATCTTGGTTGCAAAGCTCTCCTGAGAAACGGGTGAAGCAATTGCTTTACTTGCACTGCCTTCCTTCTTATCACTTCCATCCAAGCTCGAAAGCCCACACTTAGAAACATTCCTTCCAATCATAATGCTTCTTGAGCTAGTCTCTGCAGGTCGCCTGAGCAGATAACAGCTGGAAGTAACACTGTGACTGGATGATTCAACGATACGACACGTTACAGAGTGACCAACAAATTTTGAATCTGATTCAGACATACTAGAAATGACCCTGTTCAAAGAAGTCGACGAATTCAAAATCGCTTCAGAGTAAGGTCTGCAATGAGAAAGGTCGTCATCTGATAACTTTATTCTTTTACCATTCACCTCGTGGTCCTTCCTCATTAACCATGCAGAATATTCTCTTGAATCCTCCTTTACATTACAAGAATCCACCTTACTTGTTATGGCTGAGATTTCACTGTTTGAACAAAACTTATCTGCTTGTCTACTATAATCACAGTCGAAATTAATAGCTCCAGTAACAAGACACCTCTTACTAGTTCTGTCATGGTCATTTCCAAAGAACACCTCTGAGAAAATACGAGGGTCATTAATTGACCCCTGAAAACCATCGTCATGCAAACCCTCAATTTCTTTGCTGAATAACATCTTTACCTACTTATTGCGTAATATTTCACCACCAGTGCTGTTCTTGTTTTCCTCTAACCAATCAACACCAGTACCAACAAGCCGAGTATACCTCAATGTGAAAACATAATTCACATTTCACAGGTCCACCATTATGGAGGTCCAAGGACAACCCACCCAATAAATATCACGACATCTGCAACCACAAACAACAGTAACAAAAAAAATATTATAAGCAGACAAAGAATCATACATCTCCCAGCTTGCAAAGCTCTCATGTCACGATAATCAAAGACCTCTCAGTGATGCCCTACAACCAATCCTTAAACCTCCCGGCAATCGCCGACAGACCTATCTAGTCTCCAATATTTTTTGCAATATATTTTAAATAAAGAGAAAGAACACCATGTCCATTTCAAGTCAAAACTGAAGAAACAAAACTGTGTGTTTACTGTTTACTCATGCGGATGTGAGGGAGTGAGTAGCTAATCAATACCATATAAAGCCAAACAAACATAAACAAGTTATGATTGTGAGCACTTGCACGTATATGGGGGAGGGGAATAACTAATTCATAGTAAAGGAAACAAAAATACATAAATAAACATCACGGCTCACTTTATAACTTTATATCTCAACTTGTTTGACTCCAACTAAAATTAAATTAATGCCGAATTATACTTAAAAGTGGAAGGCCACTTCCTGGAGCACATCCAGTTTAACACAAGCTCCAGTTTTGCAAATACATATGTCGACACAACATGCCACGGGTGTGGCGGACAATTCTGAGTTTTTTTTCATTTTCTTTTTCTTTTTTACGAGAGAGAGAGAGAGAGAGAGAGAAGAAGAAGAAGAAGAAGAAGAAGAAGAAGAAGTAAATTCCTTACCAACATGGCAATACACTAAAATCCAAGAAAATTATTGTACTGAATATGTTGCATTGTCTATGTACTAGTAAAATAACATAATAAATTTGTACTTGCATATATCCATATTTAGTTTCTTATCCATTAGAAGTCGTATCCTTAGTTGCACGAAGCGGGAGCGGGGGCGGGAGCGGAAACGGGGGAGGGAGCGTGGGAGCGATAGAATACAAAAGCTCCCAATGTTGGGAGCGTGTACATATATTATTAAACTAATGTAGCATAGAGTATTTACTTTAAGAGTACAATCATGTTAGGAAGTACAAATATGGGCCAAGTCCTCCATAAGTGTAAGAAATGGGCTAGTTTTACAATATAGTGTGATTTTCTTTTCAAGATATCATGACTTGGGCTAGATATATGAGTTTATCAAATACCAATTAATAAAACCAAGTGATAAATCCCTGTCTTCCTATACAAAGATCATACAGAAGCTCCCATCTTTGTAAGGAGCGAGCTCCCATCTCAATGGGAGCGGGCTCCCGTCAAGCTCCTTAGTTGGGAGCGCAGAAGCGGGCTCCCAAGGTGGGAGCGGCACCACTTTAGGAGCTTCTTGCAACTAAGGTCGTATCTCTGAACCTGTATTTAATTACCGGAGCCCGTGTAGTACGAAAGTTTGGAGTTTGGTGCGTTCAAACCCTAGATACACAAGTATCCAACCACAGCAGGGTCCAAGTAAGAGTCATAGACTTCAAGTGCTGAGTAATGCACTTTATTTACTTTTTTTAGCCGGGAATTTAATAAGCACTGCATATTAAAAGATGCACCTTTTAGATAAGGTATGTTAACCACAATTAAACATGAAAAGAGAACACCAAGACTCCTAAGTTCCGACCAACCATTACCGCCATAACACTACGACTTCAGAATACACCAGAAAAAGAAAATCGTAAACGATTCAGATAAGTGAAGAATGTTGGGGACCGTGGGTGTCACACACACACAAACCAGACACAAAAACATAATGTGATTTGGCCAGAATGCCCTATAAACAAGTCGGATACATTATACACATGCATGTATAGGCAGGAACAGAGGAAGAGCCGAAGGTCGTTAAAACACATGAGAAATCTGCCATCGCACATGCAATATCAACTGTCGGCAGCTGATTGACACGTAGAGGGACCCTCTCTCATTAAGGGAAAAACGCCAACAACAGAACCTCCGTTGCTTCCATTATCCTGAAGGAAATCTAATGCATTCATGCAAATCATAGCAATCGATTCCCTCCATTATTGCCCAAGTATTCAAATGAAGTAAATGCAATTTTCTAATTGTACAAGATAGCACATCTGCACAATGCATGGCACAACTGAATGGACTAAAATCCAAAATAGGAATAATCTATCTATTCTAATATACAAAGGGAGAGCACTAGTTTGGTGTCTCCTATTTTTTAAGCCCCGTAACAAAATTCTATAATTGTCCTCTATGAATTAAGTATTTATGACTATTTTCACCCAGAAATAGGCTCACAATTAGGAGAAGAGAAGAAATTTAAATTGCACTAATAATTAACATCTAGAAGGAAAAAAAATGGATAAAATTTATATGCTAGTGCATGTGTGCGTATATCGAGAAGTACCGAACGCGGAATTTAGTAAAATTCCAAATCAAGGAAGGATTAACCAGTCCTTATCTGTATATATTGAGAAATTGAGGAAACCAACGGTACGATAACGTCAAAACCAACATTCAGGAAATCAAAATCGACGAAATGAAGGAAATGATGAGATACTTGGACCAGCAATCGAGCTCTCGCACTGCATGTTCCACCATTTCAGTTACAGAATACTCCATTTTTAAAAAAATTATTAAAAAAAAAAAACTCACCCTTTTCACTGCCGATCAGCAGCCGCGACGAGAGATTGTGGCTTCAATTAGGGTTTCGAATCTCGGAGCGTTACGTTAAGGAGAGAGAAAGAATCAGCAGAGAGAGAGAGAGAGAGATTAGAGAGAGCACGAAAAGGGGGCTTCGCCACCGTCACACTTGAGAGATCATGGCTTTGGAAAACCCGAATAGTGCTCCCACGTACTACAAACAGATTGAAACCTGCCTCTCTCTCTCCTCTCTCTCTCTCTCTCTCTCTTCACTCTCTTTGCACTTCCATGTGCATTTATGACATTATCTATTTGAAAAACATATTTGCCTTGCTACTCGAGCTTTGTCTCTTTGTTACTATTTTTAATCCCGGACTGCGTCGAAATGTTTATATGGATCTCCACCTAGTATTTCCTTTTCATGTAGTATATATAGTATAGTATTTTGTTGTTATTGTTCTCTCTTTTTTTGTTACTCTAATGAGCAAAAAAAGGTTGTCAACTTTGAACTTTCTTTCACTGTTTTTATAAACCTTTTTCGTTTGGTCTTCCATGGCGCATATCGGCAACCAATACAAAGATAGGTCGACGGGTTGTGGTGGTTTGCGGTGGTAGATCGTGGTGTTTTGAGGAGTCATGGAAGAGAAAGAGGGAAGGGGAAGAGAGTTGATTGCAGGAGGACGGCGGAGGGAGTGGCTATGAATGGTGAAACTCTTTTAAAATTTGAGTAAAGAAACGGAAAGGCTCCTACCAAATAAAATCTTTACTC
This sequence comes from Rhododendron mucronatum var. ripense, assembly GCA_019656295.1. Classification (NCBI taxonomy): domain Eukaryota; kingdom Viridiplantae; phylum Streptophyta; class Magnoliopsida; order Ericales; family Ericaceae; genus Rhododendron; species Rhododendron mucronatum. The sequence continues at coordinate 814,323 of BPLT01000145.1, read as the reverse complement.
AACTGGGTCAAAAATTGAAAAAGGGTTGACAATGCTATTAGTGGGATACTGGGATATGAGAGAGAATATGGGATAACTAGTACTACTAAATGGTGTCAATAAGTGTGCACCTTTTTGTGTTCTTTGGGACCATAGAAATGGACAGCAATGGAGGGGGAACGAGAGAGTAGGCTTGCAGGGGTTCCATTTCCCTGTAGTTCTCTCGAAAGGGAAGACGACCCATGGTAGTAACGAATTTTAGCAACATTAAATTCACTTTTGTCACACCTTCATTTTTAGCAACATTAAATTCACTTTTGTCACACCTTCAAAAGCTTTATTGTGATAAAATCGGAAAAAGACCTTTCAGTGTTTAATATCTCACAGCAACACGTTAGATAAAACCGAATACCAAACATGAAATTATACACAATTCATCTCGTGCTTAGTTGATCTTCCAACTACCACTATATCCATATTGGTTTTATTTCTATAATTTACACATTGGTCTCCTCCCAAAGTCAACCGCAGCATTTCGCCTCTCAACCGTCTTAGTCGATCTTGCAACCCCATGTATCCATCCTTCCACTGCCTTGTCACCATCAAGAATGTACCAGGAAAAATGAATATTTTGATGGCTTTCGTATTTTTGAGATGTTAATTCGATTAATCCGATGCTACTACATGTACTTGTACCTACGAGTTGTACCCTAAAATCTTTTTAGTGTGAGTTGTTCACATATAAACTTATTTCAACTATAGTTATTATACATAAAGGTGTTCCCTTTTGCTACCCTTTCCATATTTATTGTTCTTCATTAGTAAGTTACGTGTTATGCTCCATCTAGGGTAAAAATGCCACAGCTTTCCCTTCAAAGCTGTCGAACCAGACCGAAATTGCAAAAAATGGAGGTGGTTGACGACAATCTCATTATGTCCAAAAACTTCTACGGAGTTCGCTCTAGCAATTGAACAGAAGTTTTTTAAAGCGCAAGAAAGCGTTAGAGCTTGTGAAGTCGATCATTCTTGTGCATCCATAGATCTCGAGTCGTGTCGAGTGTGTGCTCACTAATTTTCTAGTACAAATTCGGTATCAGAAAACTGAGTATACTGCTCGGTAAAGTAACAAGAGGGAAGGTTTTGTTTTCAAGTAAAGACGGGACTGAGGAACTTTATTAGTGTACAAAAATTGGGTAAACGAAGGGTTACACGTCATTGGAAATGCAATTTTTAAATTTTAATTTTTCTAATACAAAGACATACGTGTATCTGATGAAAACCTAAATTAATTTAGGGAATTGCAATCGGGTTATTAGAGCATCTCCAATCTTGACCAATTTTAAGACCCAAATTCAAAATTTGGGTAAAAACCACAAAAAATCCTCTCCAATTCTTTACCCAAACTCTTCCCCATTTTGGATTTTACCCATTTTTTCTCTCAAATCTGGGACAACTTTTGCCTTAACCCATTTTTTTTGCAATGGCTGGTTAGGGAGAGAGATATCTAGCTGGAGCTTCTGTATTTCGTCGGAGCCGGTCAACCTTTGCCGAAGTTGCTGAGTTGCCGACCGTTGAAGCTTTCTTCAATGGATTTCTCGTTTGATCTTTGCGTTGCCAGAGCTATGTTCATCGGAGATTTATGCTGCCGGATCTTTGTTCATCGAAGCTTTGTGTTGTTTGAAGCTAGGCGCCGATCGTTGCTGGAGGTGCAAATTAAGAAAAAGATGTAGAAAGAAGAGGAAGGTGGAGACGTGATCTATTTTGATTGGTTCTATTTACCATTCTGCCATTAAGAATTAAAAATATATACACTTAGGTAAAATTTGAATTTGATGATCGGAGATGTGCCTACTCACAATGAGTTTTAACCTAAAATTTGACTCAATTTTGGGGGGGGAGGGGGGAATGAGTGAAGGTTGGAGATGCTCTTAAGAGACCAAAAAAAAGATTGGCATTAAAGTTACACTGATTTTAGAGTGCCTGCATCAATTTTTGAAGTGTCAATATCATTTTCTTTTATAAATGGCCCCATTCTCCTAACTTTATGGAGTCCCCACTAACTACGAGCGTTGCAATTCTCGGGGAAAGATGGCGCCAAGTTTGTCATGACAAACTTGGTATTTTTCATGTCTACACCAGTAGAAGCTAGCACTGTCTATTTTCCGAAACACTCTTGAACAATCTCAATGAATTATGATTTTATTGCTCCAATTCCAATTCTGGAACGCAGAACAAACCCAAACAATTCTGTCAATTCAGCAACAAATATCCCAGTTCATGCGCAAGTCGTAGCATTTCACGAAAGTAGAATTGAGGGTTGCTAGTTTGGTTATATAGCCCAGACGATCATGACTTGCTTTGGAAGTGTTAAAGTGGAAACTTGTTCCTCGACGTCGTAGCTGTTGAAAGATTGTGAATGACGAACTCGCGACGGTACATGTTCAGAACAATCTCTAGGGGGAATTCAAGAAATAACAAGAGGGTATCAAACAGTCTTGCTAACGTGGGGGTTCAAAGACTAGGATTGAAAGAGAACATGTCGAGTCATTAGAGTAAGGGCGTATTTCACTAACACAATATTTATTTTTTTTTGAATTAAAGGTGATGTATTGTGAGGAATGATATTTCTCGTAAAGTGAGAAATAAGTACTTAAAAAATAAGAACCTTAGTGGAACAAGGCCCAACTCCAACGGGAGTGTCAAATCCTAGGCAACTTAAGTGATAAGAATTTGGAATCCCACCTAAGTTCAACCCATACGTGTAGCGTAAAACACAATTCAAAATCAGTAAATCTGTCCACACAGATTTTTCATGCACAGATCGCGCTCAGATTGAGATGTGGGGCCCACTACGAGTCCTACGCAAATGATTCGAGTCATTCATTAAATTTAAAACATATTTTCATTCAAAGTTTCAAAATCCTAAAAACCGAACGAAAAATTGGATGATTGGTTTGAGCACTTATTGGTAGCGGATTGAGCTGATTTCTCACTGGGGGTTTTCAAACCATATTTTAAATTTAATGAACGGCTCATTTGTGTGGGACCCGTAATGAGCCCCAATTTCCAACCTGTGCAAGATCTTTAGGTAAAAAATCTGTGTCATTAGCACTACTGATCCAAAATCCTACTTGTCATTTGGCTGCACCAAGTTGTCAAATTGGCAGCTCCTTCTTCCCCTGTCAAATTTACTACATTTTCATTCAATAGAGTGGGTCTCTCCTTCTGTCAAGAATGCAGCTATTGTAGGGTCAGTAGGGCTTCGACCTTACCCTGAATATGATTTTGAACATAGCTTTTGTACGTTTCTAGATATTCATTTTTTTTTAAAAGAAGTCAGAATTTCAACTGTATATTCAAAAAGAGGATGTGTATTGTAGCTTAACCCAAATTTTAAAAAGAAGAAGCCAGTTTACAAAAATTTATCTGTCCACTCATCTTCCATTCCTGAATCTGTGATCCAATGATACAAGGCCATACCATTTTGGCACTTTGTTTCAAAGTCCAATGAGGGAGAGAGAATTCTTTAGAATGGTCGTAGCTAACCCCACACCCATCCTTTCGGGTGGAAAAAAGACTGAATTATTCTCAAACCTTTTTTTTTTTTTTTGGGCTGGCTATTCGCAGCCACGTATTTTCTACCGTACCCCGTTACTCCACATAGCCCATTTCCAAAATTTTAAAGAAGAAAATTTTCTCCATGTAACCCATTAAATGTACCTGATCTTCCCATTATACCCTTCCCCTCTCAAAATTACACTTTTAACTCACACCCTAAGCCCCCACCCCCCATTACGCCTCCCACCCCCATTGCCGCCTCCCACCTCCATAGCCACCACCGTACCACCGCCAGTCTGGCCGCCGCACCACCGCCGCACCGTCAAGGTGTCGTTCTCCCTCTCTCTCTCTCTCTCTCTCTCTCTCTCTCTCTGTTCATCAGTCTCTCTTTGTTCGTCAGTCTCTCTCACTCTGTGAGTATATACATACATGTATGTATATATAACAGCAATTAGATCACTTTCGGTAACAACATGTCAAAAATATCTACAAAATTCGGTAACCAATTGCCGAACTATATATATGAAAATCATACATAACATTTTCGGTAAATAGCTGTTGAAAAAAAGATTATATTTCGGTAACTATATGTCGAAAATATATTCAACTTTCGGTAAATAACTGTCGAACTACTATATACGAAAATCATACATACATTTCGGTAAATAAATGTTGAAAACAAGATTATATTTCGGTAACTACATGTCGAAAATGTATACAACAAAAATAAGAAACATATATTTCGGCAATTGAATGCTGAAAATGTAATTCAATTTCGGTAACTAACTGTCGAGTATGGTAATAGTTTACAGTGGTTAGCTATCGAAATTACTTACTTTCCTCTATTCGAACCAGAAACATCGAAAAAATCGGTTTACAAAACCCAGATGCCACAACAACAAACCAGAGGCCATTGTAAACAGAAAAATTTTCTTCCTCACGCGGCTTTCAGGATACAATATCCATCACAGCATCTTTCTTCTCCTCTGCCATCATATGGTTGCCAATATAATTTGATTCAATTTCAAAATCCAAACCTACAAGCGGGTCAAAAAATGGATCAATGGAAGGATTTGAGAGAGAGGAGAAAAGAGAATGATGATTTAGAGAGAGAGGAGAAGAGAAGATGAACACGGGAAGCTTGAAGATGAAAAACAGGAGGTCCTCTGGTCTGGGTTTTTTTTTTTTTCTAAAAAAACATGACTGTGATTTTTGGGGGGAAGGGAAAAGACCATAATTTAGGGGTTTTGGTCATAAGGGCATGTAGGTCATTCCATGTATAGGTATAAGGGTAAGGAGGTCATTTTGCATTAGGGGTTATGTTGTAATTAGTTGAAAATTTTTAACGGGCTACAGGAGAAAATACGTGGCTGCGAATAGCCGGCCCCTTTTTTTTTTCCTCATTGTAATGATTTAAGGGGAAATTACAATAAGCCCTCTTCAACTATACCTGGGTAACGAGTTGCCCCCTTCATCGTTTAACTCGGACACTTAACCCCCTTCATCTTTTATGGCGTGACACTTAACCTCCTGCCATTAGTGAGCCGTTAACGGAATTGCTAAAATTACCAATTTACCCTCTTTGGGCTATTTTTGTTTCGCTTATAATTTTTCGTAGGAAACTCTGTTTCAGCCCGTTCTTTTTTCAGAACTCTTGTTTTTTCCTCTATTTTATGAGTCTATAATAATTTTAGTATGGTTACTTTACGCTTTCTAAGGTTAGATAAAATAACCATACTAAAATTATACTAACCTTAGAAAGTGTAAAGTAATCATACTAAAATTATTATAGACCCATAAAATAGAGGAAAAAACAAGAGTTCTGAAAAAAGAATGGGCTGAAACAGAGTTTCCTACGAAAAGTTATAAGCGAAACAAAAATAGCCCAAAGAGGGTAAATTGGTAATTTCAGCAATTCCGTTAACGGCTCACTAACGGCAGGGGGTTAAGTGTCACGCAATAAAAGATAAAGGGGGTTAAGTGTCTGAGCTAAACGATGAAGGGGGCAACTCATTGCCGAGATATAGTTGAAGGGGGCTTACTGTAATTTTCCCATGATTTAATAAGGGCAATCAAGTAATTAGTCATGTTACTTTTATTCATCCACTCTTATCCAACCTATATCAACTATTACTGGAACTAAGTATAAGTTAATCTCCACTCCGTAATTAATTCCCCTTATAACATATCTACTTCTTATTAACCCAAAACCTTGTTCACCCAACAAATGAGCCAGTCTTCGGAGACATCCACAAGGAAGGTACAAATACATGACCTTACCTTAAGCCACCTCACCCTTCCATCTTCTACTACTATAACGCTCTGATCAATGTTTTTTCTGTTGGAAAAATTTCGGCAGTAACAAATAATTCAGAGAATAGTTTCATTGATAATACAACAATTACATAATTGAAACAAATACAATTACAAACCAGAATTACAAGAACAAGATATGAACAGAATTCTTAGAATCAAACCGAGTCCTGTGTGGTACCACAGTCTTCTTAAGAAATATTCGCCACCTACCGTGGGTGTTGTGGGTTGCGTCGGTGATTTTCTCCCAGGGTTGGCTCGGCTAAACCGTAAGCCGTCGGAACACCACCGTTGGCCGCCTTGGCGAACTGATTACCGCCTGCTTCTCTCTCTCAAGGACGAATTTCAGAGTATATTGGAATGCTCTCAATTTGCTGGTGCTGCTCCAAAACGTGAGCCTCCCTTTTATAGGGTGAAGGAGGCAGAAGAGGTGTAATGCTGCCATTATCATGGCAATGAATTCTGCCAATAAATAGGGAGGTTACGGGATAATTCATCATCATGAGGGAGTTATAGATTTCCACAATCAATACGTCTATTGATTGTGGTGCGTCCAGATTCAATGAACCCCGGGACCGGTTGTCTCGGGAGATCCTCCAAAATCCCGATTTCATTCACCCGAAATTCCGTAAATTTCTAACAATTTCGTCAACTTCGACTCTTGGCTATGTAATTCAACAGCTTGAGGCTTGGTTTTGTTTGTTAGTGTAGGAAAACAAGAGTAATTTTTTTTTTTGATCATTAAAAAGGGTGAGAGGAGGCAACCAGCGTAGCAACTCCCCTTGGGCGTGACCATAGGGGCTCCCTACCCACGAATGGAATGTCCAGTTCTAGCCAGACGAGGTTCGAGTACCTGCCGGGTCTCGAACTCCCGTCTGCATTAAGGGAGGTGATGAGCCTCACCAGCTGGGCTACCACCTCAGTGGTAACAAGAGGAATTCACACCTACCTTTTAAGCGGAAATCATACAAACTCGAAGAGATCGGTTACTTAATTACGAGCCTCCCGTGAAACTAATCCTGTCAATAAGACAGACTACCAGAGCCTCTTGATATAACCCACGCTCTAAGTTCTAAGGCACATGATGGTAGTCTTAGAGAAATAGCCTTTGAGAATAGATGCAGCACACTAGAGCAAATTCCTAGCCATTTCAGATAATATCATACTATATAATACACCTCATAACTTTTCCTTGCCTTTTTGTACGTATCCCAAAAACTCATAAAGAGCTTTATATAGAGCTCTTTGTCTTACAAGCAAACATGGGAGTTTTAAGGGACGACAGTCTGCTGTCTCGGTCAAGGGGTCGTGCTCCGGTCTCGCTTTAATGATCAAAAACGTTCACTTCGTGGAGCTTGTCGAGTTGAACAAGTATGTAAAAATTAGTTTAATCGGATATCATTAAGTACTTGATCAAAACCTTTTTATCTTGAAAAGAATGGATCTGAAACACTGATCAAATCTATGAGAACCCATTATTGGCAAGTAGTATGTGTTCCAATCAGACACTCAATGATATCTGATCAAACTGATTTTTTGCATGCTTATTCAACTCGACGAGCTCTACGAAGTGAACGTTTCGATCATCGGAGTAAGACTGGAGCGGGGCCCCCTCGGTCGGGACAGCACGCTACTGTCCCTTCAAGTCCTGGGACGTACTTGACTCAAAAAAATGGTTATTTCTCAAAATACTTAGGTAAAAGTAAAAAAAATTCACTTTTCCGATTCCTCTCGTCGAGACGAATCAATAACTCACAAAAATTTAACGCAAAATTAACAAATGAGAAAAAAATTCAAATAAAAACAAAATTTTCAAATTTAAGTTAAGTTTAAATTAAGGCCAAAAAAGCGCAGCAGTAAATAAGTTGAGTTGGTGCTCGAGTTTTAAACTCGCTTGATAATTTAAGCTCGATCCAAACTCGAGCTAGACTAATTTTAAACAAACCCAACTAGACCATTTCCATGCTCGACTCGACTAATCCAATTATGCAAGGCCATGCCATTTTGGCACTTTGTTTCAAATTCTATTGCCACTAGCTGGAAAAAAGCTAATTCCCTCCCACAGTGATCCCAACCGTGCCGTCACGTGGTGTATTGGTACTCCGTCTGTATTCTAGAGAGAAAAAAAGAGGAGAGAGAATGGTGAGGTGTGGAAAGAGAGGGGATCGCTAACGGATATCACGTATGTGCTACCCGTTCGGCACCCAAAAACTTCTTCTATAATAACTCGTGATTTCTGCACTTTGTTTCTAAATCGGAGTACTAAAAACAAATTGGGCGCACGCATCGCGTGTGCAAAAACGGCTTTCTATATGCAATGGCATTGACCTTACGCCCCCTCACCCTTTTCTCTCTCTCCTCTCCCGCGACTATAAATCTCACTCCCAATCGCCTACTACGGAGACCCACCTCGCTCTCACACTCACTCTTCGCCTCTCGCACCGGCAATAAGCACTTCTCCATTTCAGGCATGGCATCCGCTGCTCGAAAGGTTAGAACAAATTCTTTCCTCCCAATCAGTTCCTAACTGTGATGCTAATTGAGTGTTTTTTTTTTTTTTTTTAAAGTTTGATTTTTCGTGTGGTTGTTTCTGACTTATGGGTTTTTGGTTAGGTTTTGGTGCCGATTGCGAACGGGTCGGAGCCGATGGAGGCGGTTATATACATCGACGTGCTGCGGCGAGGCGGCGCCGACGTCACGGTGGCGTCCGTCGAGAAGCAGCTTGGCGTCGATGCTTGTCACGGCGTTAAGATTGTTGCCGATGCCCTGATATCTGATTGTGCTGATACAGTCTATGATCTCATCTCCCTTCCTGTACTCTCTCTCCCTCTAAAACTTGGTTTTACTCCAAATCCCTTGTGTCTTCCATTTTCAGTTGGCCTCTGTTTTTGCTGTTACCTTTTTGTATTCTAAGGGTTGGTTTCCACTGTACTTTTTGAGGGGTGCTAGGGACACACCGGCTCTCACACCCAAACGCACACCCACCACTCACATGAGTGGTGGGTCCCACACACACTAGTGTGTGTGGGACCCACCACTCATGTGAGTGGTGGGTGTGCGTTTGGGTGTGAGAGCGGGTGTGTCCCTAGAATTATTGTTGAAACTTTTTTTGCTGCAAGCTAATAACAATAGTCAAGTTGTTTCTGCTAATAATGTCAAATCAGTTTATGTATGCATTGTGCAATGTGAGGAGGATGACTTGCCAAGAAATCTGTGTAAACATAGGTTTTCGTCCATTTAGTTTAGTGGAAACCAACCGTAAGTACCCAATTGGTTGCCAAATAGGACGGATAAACGAACCAAACTACTCAGAGTTTGAGCTCGTGTTTGTTTGTTGAAAACCCGTTTAAGATCGGTTTGTTACATGAGTGAGCCAAGCTTGGATATTTTTTTTCAGCTCGTTAAGCTGTCAATCCAAGCCATAGTTGTCAAGGGCGAAACGCACACCGAGGCGCAAAGTTCCGTTGGGCCTGAGGCGAGAGGCGCAAGGCGAGGCGCACGCCTTTTTGAAGAGAGGCGCACCTATGCGAAAAAATAATTATTTCTGAAAATAATTGTGTTATGTGTGCTTTTTTGAAAAAAAAAAACTCACTTTTTGTGCGCTTTTTCGCTAAAAAAGCGTGTTTTTTTGACCGATTTGAAAGAAGCGCACTTTTTTGCGCCTTGTCGCTTTTCTCGCCTTGTCGTTTTTTTGCACTTTTTGCTTGCCTTTTTCAAGTCGCCTCGCCTGGGGGTGCGCCTTGCCTCGCCTTGGGCCTAGGCGCGCGCCTAGGCGCGCCTTTGACAACTATGATCCAAGCTCAAGCGACCTACTACTCGGATCTTTCATCTTATGATGTACAAAACTCGTTTGAGATAACTTGTCTCATGAAAAGCTAAGCTTAGCTTATGATGTATAAAGCTCGTTCAAAATCTACTTGTCTCATAAAAAGCTAAGCTTGAACAGGTTTTGAAGCTGGTTAAATTTTCAAATCAAGTTTGAACAACCAACTACTTGACTTGATCGGCTCGTTTATCACCCCTATTGTCAAATATGTTGATCGGTTTGTTTCATTAAAATCTCTTCATTATGGGATTCCCTCAATACAGCTTCTGCTGTTGTTTGTGATGTTTATGATAACAAACACAACCCTATATCCAACCCTCTGACTCAAACACATCTCCTTAGAGCTTCTCCTGCTGTTACCCTATCTTTTACTCATATACCAAATTTGAGTAAAAACTCCTTAAAACTAACTTCAACCCTTAGACTCAACCCTATATACATTCGAGTTTTACTTAACTTTGTAATAATATGAATATGGACTCAAACCTTTAGTCACATTTACGAAGCTATTTTGTGTCCCTTAAATTCTTAACTTTGCCCTTCAATGAAGTTTTTACGCAAATTTATTTTTCGATCTGAGTTTGTCTACTTGGGTGTTTTATATCAAATGAAGTTTTTACTCCAATTTTTAACCAAATTTGAGTAGATGCATGAGTAAAGGTTGGTGATGACCTTATTTGTTGCCCGGGCTGTACTTCTTTCGGGAATGTAGCCTTTAATAGTGTTCTTTAATATTGCTTTTTGATGATCAACAAAACATTCCACTGACCGGAAATTTTCTGTGCTTTTATGGAATAGGGTGGAATGCCAGGTGCTGCCACTCTTAGAGATTGCAAGATTTTGGAAAGCATGGTGAATAAACAGGCAGCAGATGGACGATTCTACTCTGCGGTTTGTGCAGCTCCTTGTGTGGCACTTGGGTCTTGGGGTTTGCTGAAGGGGAAGAAAGTAAGTTGAGCTAGGTTTTCTTAGTACTATGGATGCAACCTTTGCGGTGGCGATATATGATGATAATGATGATATTTATGCTTAACAAAACAATTGTTCTTGACAGGCAACTTGTTATCCATCTTTTATGGAGCAATTATCATCTTCTGCCATCACAGTTGAATCAAGAGTCCAGCAAGATGGAAACGTCGTAACAAGTCGTGGACCTGGGACTACGATGGAGTTAGCTGTAGCACTGGTTGAGCTATTATTTGGGAAAGATAAAGCTGATGAAGTGTCTGGACCACTGGTAATCTTATATATTCTTATTTCATTGCTCCTTGTGCTATTTCATAGAAAGCAAGTACCTGGATCTGTTATGATATCCATTACATTTAATTAACCACAAGATGACTAATTTTGTTTCATAATGCCTCTGATGAAGTTCACTGCACAAAAACATGTTTCTGTTATTTATATTTGAGTGAGTAAACATCAAATGTGGAATCAGAGAAGGCAATATGCTGGCACAAAAGACAAAGAAGATGAATGTGTTCCATATATAGACTACATAGAGTGTTGGGTATATCTTCTGCTAGGAAAGTGCTCTGCATGTAGGGTGTACATATTTGCGGTTGCTCTTTGTATTGAGGGCCCATTGGAAAGTGGTTTAACCAAAGTGCTTGACGGTTTCCTGTTGAGGACATCTGATAATTCCCAGCTACTAAAAGCACTTTTTAAGTAAAAGTGACGAAGAACAATTTATTTCATGTACTTCTGTTTTGTTTTAGGTTCAAAAATGGCAGAAAACCTGTTGGCAATTCCAAAACGTAACGTCAAAATCATGTTGAATGAGAATTTAAATGTTGAGGTCCTTTGTGACCACCGACCAAGGATAATGATATGAAGTTTTGTATGAAACTTGGTGACCGAGATAATATCATAACTTTTGATACTTTCTAGTTCCTGCAACACTTCTCAAAGATTCTCCAAGAGGACCTATATTGTGACCTACTTAGTACATTTATTGTTGAATCTCTTGAGAGTGTGACTTGCACGCCGTTAGTGCATTTAAAAACATCTACAAGAACTGTTGAAGGTCTAAGTAATAAAATTGCCCCCCTTTCTAATAACTTAAGCTTTTAGATGAGTTGGTGGTTAATAATCTAATATTGTACCTTTTGGTAATATAATCTTTTACTTATAAAAAAAAAAAATCTAATATGGTATCAGAGCAGGCAATAGATCCTGTGTTCGAATCTCACTACCTACCTAATGTTAAAATATTTACATGTGTTTAGCCCGCTTATGGAGGAGAGCCTGGCTACATGTGAGGGGGCGTGTTGAAGGTATAATAAAGTTGCCCCTCTCTCTAATAGCTTAAGTTTTTAGATGAGTTAGTGGTTAACAATCTAATGAGAACATACTAGATGTGTGGCCGACACATAGTGAATTATACAACAGGCGTGCTGCCATAGGAAATGAAATTATCAGTGGATGTTTACAATGATGGCAAGAAATCAGGTAGCAATTATATGGTATGGGTCTATGGACGATGATAAGTTGATAAACATGGGCAAAATAAAATAAAATGATTAATTTGATCGTGTATTTTCCATATGTTATACGGTTAGAAAGTTTCATAGATATATAAATATTCCCATGTGCTTGTTGTTTCCTTCACTCACTTCTTCAAGATTCTCCATATTGACATGTCATCTGTCTATGCTAGATAGGATCATAGGCTGACTTAGTTGTGTAGATATTAACAATGCCATGTGCTTCTTGTTTTTTAAACCCACTTCAAGGTTCACCCTATTGACATGACATCTGTGATCTGTCTATGCTAGATAGGGTCGTAGGCTGACCTATGGGCATAAGTTGTCATGACCACAAATCTGCTCACCAATTTGGATTCTTTACAGTATCTTTTCCGTAGCAAAATAAGGGTAGGAGGGGGCAACCAACACATGGCAATCCTTCTTGGCCATAACTGCCTGAGCCCTTATGCGTTGGGAGCTGGACAAGAGGGCCCTAGGCAGGCCTGGAAGATCCACAGGTGCTACAAGAGGATCCTCAGGTGCTCCCTAGAGCTTGAAGCAAGCTCCACTGAGGTCATAGTGGCTAGAAGCATGCAGTTGCATACTGAAGTTATCAGTTCATGACATTGAAAGAACACTTGCTTGTTGTGAAGCACCGACACCTCTAGGGGTCGACGTTTCGCAGTGTTTGGACATGGTGACACGCAGAGACACGTCGGGGACACGTATGCGGCGTGTCCCATAATTTAATATAAATTTTTGGGGGGACACAGCGGGACACGGTTGGGGACACCAATGGGGACACGGCAAGGGTTAAAGTGCAATTTAAAAAAAAAATTGGGGTCAAACTGTATTTTTTTAAAATTTTGGGGGTCAAAGTCAAACTGTAAAATTTTTTTTAAAAAATTCAGGGGTTAAACTGTAATTTTTCAATACGGTTGTATTGAACTTATGGATGTCTTGTTTTGTTTAAATGGTATTGGAACTATGGAATTTTCGTTTTGTCCACATTTTGCCATATAAATTTGGAAAAAAAATTGAAAAAAAATATAAATAAATAAATAAATATACACGTGGCGTATCTCCCGCCATGTCCGTGTCCCCATTTTTTTAGAATTCCCGTGTCCATGTCTGTGTCCGTATCTGTGTCCATGCGTCATAGCTTGCTTGGTTATGGAATTTGAAGGATGTACTGATCTTGGAAAACATGTTTTGAATAAATTGCATTGGATACTTTTCGCTTCTCTGTTTGTTTTCCAGTGTAGTTGACTTGTGTGGAACTCTAGTCCTTGTTTGAGTCATTGAGCTTTGATCAACTTTAAGTTGTTTAAATCCTAGATAACTAATCTAATTCTGCTTGTTTTAATTGGACAGCTTTTTAACTCTCGAGACTAAAATCATCCACATGATTTTGTCTTCGAAATCTCTTAGTGGTTAATACTTGATAGTTGGAGCACGCCTCTTCAAAAAATTGTTCTGCACATTATGGCAAACATTTTCCACAACTTATTGTCTGATCTTTAGTGATTGAAAACGATGTCCTAGAGGAAGTAAGTTTGTCTGCCCAATTTTGAACTTTGATTCATACAGAAAAATTCAGACCTCTGTGTCATTAATACTCTTTTTTTCAGTATGATTCTCCTTGGCATAAGAAATATTGTGGCCCTTGGGTTGTTTTCCGTTTGTGTTCAGGTGATGCGTCCCAATCCTGGAGCTGACTATGTTGTGCACGAGCAAAATCCAATGGAGTGGACATTTGACACTTGCCCGAAGGTCAAGCTTCTCATCTTAGAGCTTGGTTTAACTATGTCTGTATGGTAATTGTTTATGAAATAACCTCATCATATGGCTGTTGTCCTGTCAATGCATTCAATATTTAGTAACTTCTTCTGCTTTCCATGATCAAATCGTAGTGGAAGAGCGAGTTGTTCTGGTTTGAGAAAGGTGCGCAGCATTGGTTTGGTTGACAAGGAAATGGCTCCTTGCATTTACTTTCTGAATTACTAATGTTAGATTTTTAGTTACCGTTTAAATAGATCTTCACTCACTGTTCTTCTGTTCAGCCACTAAAATCTGGTCTGACTAATTACTGCTGCTGTATGTCCTCCAAATTGCGATAATTTTTTTGCTAAAAAATTAGAGTGTGCGTTTGCTTCCTTTCAGATTCTTGTCCCTGTTGCCAATGGCAGTGAAGAAATGGAAGCTACTAATATAATTGACATTCTCCGACGGGCAAAAGCAGAAGTTGTGGTGGCCTCTGTGGAAGAAAAGCTTGAAATTGTTGCTACTCGGAATGTGAAACTAGTTGCAGATGTTTTCCTTGATGAGGCTCTCAATTCCTCGTATGACCTTGTTGTGTTGCCGGTTAGTTGGTTGCAGTTTTTTCATACAGACCATCATTCGTGGACTCCTTGGCTTAACCAAATTCTGTATGTGGTAGGGTGGACTTCGTGGGGCCCAAACATTCACTAAAACAGAGAAACTGGTAAACTTGCTAAAGAAGCAAAAGGAAGCGAATAGACCTTATGGAGCAATATGTGCATCCCCAGCTCATGTCTTGGAGCCTCATGGCTTACTCAAGGTATGAACTTATTATTTGTCAGCACGAATCATGCTAGCAGCTATACTACATGGGCTCTTCTACTTGTATGAATCTGTGTCATACATATTCAGTTGGACATTCTACCCGCAGGCTTGTTTTGTAGTCATACCATATAACATACATGGAACTCTTAGATTATGCATGAACATGCTCTATCCATTTACCCTTGGAAATAAAAGAAACCTACGAAGACAGATTTTTTTTCCCGGTAGCCTAGTCCATGTAACATAGGCTACAAGTTCAATAAGACGTTCACGTTCCCATTTTGAGTTGTTCATGTACCAAAATTCCATATCATCTCTCTTTAAAAGTTCCCATGTGCTATCCTCTTCATATTTAGTTGTACTTTGTTAGTTCATTACATGTTGCGGTCTATGTCTAGGGTAAGAAGGCCACAGCTTTCCCTCCAATGTGCAACATGCTGTCAGACCAGAGTGAAATTGAGAACAGGGTGGTGGTTGATGGCAATCTCATCACCAGCAGAGGGCCAGGAACTTCCATGGAGTTTGGCCTGGCAATTGTGGAGAAGTTTTTTGGGCGCAAGAAAGCCCTAGAGCTTGCAAAGGCCATGATTGTTGTGAAACCATAGATCTCCTTCACTGTGTGTTCCCTTCCCCCTTCCCACTTCTACAAACTTGGTGCGGGGACTAATGTGAATAGCTGAGGTCCATATCCTGGTAAGTTATTAAGTGTCTTGTATTGTCCTATAAATAAGGAGTTAGAAGTTTGTGTATGAATGGAGGTACGTATTTGGACTGAAAGGTTTCACCTTGTGATGGCATATGGTGTTTTTCAATTATTTGCTCAATATTGTCAAAACGTAGGTGTCAAGGTTTTGTAATGGAAGTCATAAAGCTCTCTTGTATGGCTATCTTTTTTCCTTGGATTGTTACATCTATGTTCTTTACTTTGGATCACAAACAATTTAGTTTCTGGGTGGACTTGTTCTGTCTTGGATTTTACTTTTGGTGGTTTGAACTTTCTGATTGATATTTGAATTCCAATAATTCGCTGGTTATCCATCTATATAATGGAAACGGTATGACTGGCGGTGCTGTGATTCATTCTTGTTTTTAATCAAAATTACATAATTGAAAATATGTTGCTAGCGGAGCGTTTCTGCCCTAAAAGGAAGGGCCACGAGCAGTGGTGGACGAAGCGGAAGTTAGAAAATGTTGGCTAGAGAGATGCAAACATTGGTGAGAAATCAATGCCCAAAAACCTAAGGGCTTCACAAGG
The DNA here is from genome assembly GCA_019656295.1 of Rhododendron mucronatum var. ripense. Lineage (NCBI taxonomy): Eukaryota > Viridiplantae > Streptophyta > Magnoliopsida > Ericales > Ericaceae > Rhododendron > Rhododendron mucronatum. The sequence continues at coordinate 798,338 of BPLT01000145.1, read as the reverse complement.
TGTGAATAGATTTATTTTAGCAGTAAATATAAGCATGCTGTTTAGAATATGATAATGTAAGTATCAAAATGTCTAATCAACTCTAATAGTTTAGGCAAATAATTTACTAGAGACATAGGTGAATTGTAAGGCGCGTTCCAACTCCCGTGGATTAGAAATTTACCAAGTGTTTTCTCGTAGTACTGATACATGGTGTTCTTTTCGGGACAATCCACCATCGCATATTTACTTACGCAGAGGCCATGATTAAATGTGTGGTTTTACGGGAATGCATTGATGGTAAAGAGCCTTGGAACATCCCGTGACAATGTTCTAGATGCACTGAATAAGTATGTCTCAATAAGTTTGAAAATGTTTACCTTAGAAGATGCAGGATAACGTCTACCTTTTCGGTTAATTATCCTGTTTATTCAAAAGCTTTACAATGTTTTTAATTTCTACTCCATACGCTGATCCTTAGAAGAACGGTTCTTTTATCCGCAGCCAAACTCGCCAGTAGATAATGTAGATATAATGTCAAAATAGTAAGCATCTCCAACCCACTTCACTATTTTGTTCACCAAATAGGAGTATAACTTTTGTAGACTTATGCGGCATTTTGAGGATTTATTTTTGGAGTTTTTTAAATTGTGACTCCAACCTACTCTTCAAATTTTATTAATTTGTTAATAGTAGTAGTTGTCATGACCCAAATCCATCAGATTTTGAAAATCGTGTCCGGCCAGTGAGTCCATCTCACCAAAGGCCTCTATTGCTCCTTTTTTCTTTTTCTTTTTCTTTTTCTTTTTTTTCACAATTAGTACAAATAGAAATAAACTTAACATTTGTGGAAGCGATCTATAAAATAAAAATCACTAGATTTTCTTTTTAATAATGGAAACATGAGCTACACTTTTTCTTTTCCTTCCACTACATAACCGCGACATAAGCTTAATAGTATAGATACTTGGCCTGACCTTCTACTATTTCGGATTACCTGAAAAGGAAAGTTTTCAACAACATAAGCCATTGCTTGTGTAAGATTATGAATTATCAGAGTTACATGAATTTTTGTAAAGTTTATGTTTTTAGTTTACTAAATTATGGTTATTTAACAATAAAGTTCTTTTGCAGCAAACATACCATGGAATTATGATATTTTGAACAGTTCATGAAACAAGTATTATTGATACATCCGAACGATGTCCCTGAATTTAGGGGACGTTAAAGATACTAGTCGGAACAGTGTTATAAGGGCGGAAAGAAAGGGGGCACAGCCGGGTGTCCAATTGAATTGATCAATTCACTTTATATGCGTTGGGGGTCGCTCCCTTAGGACCGGCGGTAATCGTTGGATGGTATCATATTATTACATTATGTTATACACAGAATTGTTTTGGTTACAACTCAAATCATAAAAGGCTGAAGTTATGGTATTGATTACAGCTCAAGCCATAAAAAGCTTAAGTTATGATGTTGGTTACAGTTCAAGCCATGAAAGACTGAAGTTATGATTCTTGCTTTCCTTGCTAAAAAGAATTCAAGATGGTATCAGAGCATAACCCTGGTCTACATGGTGGGGGCCACCTCTAGAATTTGGTACGAACACAATGATTGTGCTGTACAGAACTAAGTGTCACACCATGGCCAGCAAGGGAAGGTTGCTGGGCATGTGCAACGAGGACGTTGCATCCCTAAGGAGGGTAGAATGGTGACACCCCGCTTTCCGGTAGCCGGCGGTATTGTAGGATGGCAGGCTCCGTGCGGACGGAAGGGGGCAAGCCATGGTTTATAAGAAAAGATCCCTCATATTTGTACAAGGTCTTTTAAAGCCGTGAGGGCGGATCAAAGCGCATTGGAACTTTACAATTAAGCGTACTCATCTTGGAGCAATCCAAGGATGGGTGACCTCACTGGGAAGTTGATGGGCTTTGAACGTCTAAAGTGGACAATATTGTACAAAGATAGAGCTGATCGTTACAGTAGTAGTTTTTAAAATCTTTTTGTTATTGTACCCTTGAATGGATTGAACCTAAAAACATTTTAAGTTTAGAATCATAAATAACACATACAATAAGTACCTATTGGGATTTTCAAACCCTGTTATGATACATTTATTAAGTCTAAAATCATCTAGAGGATATATGCGCATAGCTATATTCTTATCCATCCAAAACCTTGAACCAAAGTGCTGAAGGAATAGGTGAAGGTGATTAAGATCTAAGTCACCTAATGTGCGTACAGGTGTGGATGCGTGAGCGAGAATGTGAAAGCATCTTTCAAAATTTCACCAAACGACTAGAATTTGCGAGTGCGATGATTGAAAGTGCGAGCGCAGAGTGATGATTGAATGCGAGAGCGAATGCCAATTTTTCAAGAATTATGTGTGACTAAAGATTAAGGTATAGGTGTAATTGGGAAAATTATTCAATGCATTGGCCCCGTTGGAAGAGCTCTGTAACCCTAGGTTTAGGGATAGCAATTTCCTCCGATCCGACCGCTCCCGATCCGATCCCTGTCCCGAACGGAGGGAAATTTTGGAGATCCATTAGGGGATTGGGCTATCATGGGAATTTTTTTTTTTTTTTTTTAAATTCGGGGATGAGTTGGAGGCAAGGACAAACATGGCCCGAACCCTACTTGTACCCGTTCTCTTGTTGCTACTGCTGTTATTATGGCGTTGTTGTTTGAAATTTGCTCTTTTTTTTTTTTTTTTTGTTATTAATGGTACCTCAATGGACTTTGTTTGAAATATGTTGTTTTCTTGTTTTGTTATTATTGACATTATTAGTGGCCCCTCAATCGACGCTGTTATTTGAAACTTGGCAGAAGGAATTTATTGAAATTTTATGTTGTTTGAAATCTGTGATTTTTTTTAAAGTTAACTTTGGATTCCCGAATCCCCATGGAGATTTCCCGTTCCCGTTTGGGGCGGAGATGGAGGAAAGAAACAAATCCCCGTTAGGGATCGGGTCAGGAATAGAGACGGGGAAGTGATTTGGGGATAGGGGATGGAGATAGCACCCTTCAGCCCGACCCGTCCCCATTGCCTTCCCGACTAGGTCACAAGACCTTTTCTGTTTGCATTCGTGACTCATTCTCAGAGCAAGTACACCAAATTAGGCAAAAATTGAGCCAAAATTGCCAGTGAACAATGCACATTTTTCCTTTTAACTATCTATATCTCTTTCAATACTACACCAATATTATTTAATTTACCTATTCTCTATTAAAATATTACTTTATTTTTCTTTTTCTTCTTTTCTTTTCACTATTATTCTTCTTGATGCAGGAGAGAAAGAGAGGCTAGAAGAGAGAGAAAATAATGTTGAATGTATAAATGGTGAATAGTTCTTAGGTAAATTTACCCAAGCACTGCTGCAAAATTTATTTTGCCTCACCTCAAAAGGGGCTATTGCTAACCTGGTGCAATGCTCAATTTGGGTTTTTGCTTAGGTAAAATATCTAAGATGCTATTTTACATAATCTAGTGTACATGCTCTCATTCACGTACTCGGAGGTAACGTGGGGTACTGTGGTCTTTTACGTTCAAGATACCTGATGGCTACTTTTCCTCCAATGGGTCTCAGTCAAAACTTCTGTTCTTCTGTCCCCACATGGCTTTGACACAACCCACCATCGACTTCCCTTCTCTTTCGTTCCCACTTTTCAATGTAAATTGCGCTTTCAATTCTCGTTTTCACAAATTTTAGTAATAATATAAATTGGAGTGACCTTAAAAAACGTTATCACACTCAAACTCTTACTCACGCAGAAAACATGCAAATTATGGGGTGAGTTGTGGCCCTAACATAGGCGAGAAAAACAAATATTATAACACATTAAACAAATAAATTCCTTTCTCACCTTTCAAAAAGAGACAAATATTATAACGCAATGAACATAGAAAACAAATCTATGTTATTAGGGCATGTATTAATATTCAAATATATGTTATAACCCATGTGTCAAATGAAAGAAATAAATTTTTTTATTGTTGAAAGTATATATATTAATATTTAAATATTTTGCGTGTTTTGATTTTCGTGCATAGATTTGCTATGGGTGTATTAATATCCAAATAAATATATGTTATAACACGTGTTAAATGAAAAAAAATAAATTTTTTATTGTTCAAAGTATACATTAGTAATAATTAAACATTTTGCGTGCTGTGATTTCCACGGGTTTGCTGCTAGTTTTAATAGAGTAGAACGTGTTTCAAAAAACGTTTTCACATTCAAAACACTCTTACTCACGTAGACGCAGGCGAATTATGACCCAGGTTGTGGGCCCAAGATGGGCATAAATGTGAAGACCGAAGAGAAGAGATTAGTCATTCCGTGGACCGTAGGTAGCTGCGGCTATTGATTTCAGATTCCGCGATTCACCCTCTTTCTCCGTACCTTGGTACGACAAACCGTTCCCACCCAACTTACTTAGCTCCATTAGTTATCGTAGTAATTTTCTCCTTCAACAATTTTGAAAAAGTCTTCCTCGTCGTCTCCTGTAACAAACAAGACCTTCCCATTCTCCCACTAAAACCTCTCTCTCTCTCTCTCTCTCTCTCTCTGGGTTTATTCAGCTGGAATTGCCTACAGCACAAAAGAGGTGAGCTTCGCATCTGGCCATCTGGGTTTTCTGAATCCTGATTTATTTTGTGCAGTTTTACGGGGGTTTTTTCTCTTAATTTTCTCTCTTGTAAGCAAGCGGTTAAATTTGTTATGAAAAATAGCAATTAAATAGTACTATTTTTAAAGAACACTCTCAGCTTCTCACAACCCGAGAGGAAATAGGCCTTCATTTGGTTCGTACTTAGCTTGACAGAGATTCTAATTGCTTCCTCTCTTGCATGTATAGACCTTGTTCTTGTCTATAACGTGTAATAATTTAATTGGGTATTTGGAAGTTTTCGTGTTTAAGATCATATACTGCTTGTGTGTTCGTTTGCTTGATCAAATCTTTTAATTGCTTCAAGTAGATTGCAAGGACCCACATGAAAGTTCAACCCGTTACCAATATTTCACTCAAGCATCTGAATACTGTTATGCTTAGAGTACTGGTTTTTCTATTGGTGCGGTACAATTATGGGCATGTTGTTGAATGGTACTCAGAGTTGGAACCTAAGACCCCTTTCGTTTTTGAATTTTGGATTTATAGGTAATGAGTGTAGAGAGAAATATAGTAATGATTGAAAATAAGAGTAATGATGGAGAGAGATAGAAAGAAAATTGAGAGTAATGATTTGAGAGAAATAGGATAATGATTAGAATCCAAAATCCAAAACCCCAAAACGAACGGGGCCTGAGTCTACCAACCGGTATTTGAGCCAAAACGGAATCGGAGGCGTAGGGTATAGGATTTGGTCAACACCGGTACGGTACGGTACGGGATTCAAAACTTTGGTTTCACTTATTTAGTATCAAAGTATAATAGTCTACTAAGTATATCAATTGGAGTCCCGGTAAGCGTAGTTCAGATTAAGTAATGGAAATTGGAGGGGCAAGATTGTGGCCAGATTTCTCCACTGTGCTCACCAGTTTTGTTTTATTTGGGTATTTTTAGCTGAGCCAATTCACTTTGTTGCTATTTTTGAGTATTTCCTTCTTAGACAGACTCTTCTTTCTAAGTACCTCGACACAATATATGAGATTAACTTCTATGCACGAATTCGATATTTCAATTGAGTGTAACACCTACTATCTGAGAAAAATAATGCGTCTAAATAGTGCCTAGTAACCGGCATTGACATTGTTGAGCGAAACAAAAACTGTCCTGTGAGGTTGTTTCTTCTCACCTCAACAACAATTCTCTACTTTCGATTGTACGATGTCTCTTTGTCTCTCTCTTCTTTAGTTTTAGACATCTACTATCTTTCTCTACTCCTGCTTTGTTATTGCAGAGCTTGTACATTCTCATGTTATGATCTAAATATTTCCTCGGTATACGAGAAAATATGAATTCCTCCTTATGAACATTTTCATGCTCCTTAAACTGTATGATTGTTTCTAAACTGAATAAACATGTTCTCATGGGTAGATGCTGGGGGATACCTTCTAGACAATCTAATATTTTCACGCAATATCATGACCAACCTTGTATTTGAGGTCCTTATGCTTGCAGGCTTGCAGCTGAATAAAGGGTTACCTAGCCAAAATCAATTAACTGACAGAAGAATTGGCAAAGGAATAGTTCGTAAAATCAGCTGTTATCATTGTAAATAGAACAATGGACATTACAATACGTAGCCCTGAATATACATTTTTCTTCCCTGTTGTTTTAGTTTATGACATGTGGTATTGGTTGCATTAACGTTGCTTAATTAGTGTATATTCAAATGATGACATGCCTCTGTTGAACAGTTCAATTTGGCAGGACTTTCATATGACCTGGGGTTACCAAGGACATATACCAGAAGGTGTAATGAGTTGTTTTTCCAAATGTTTCAGAAAGGACGCTTCCCCACCCAAGCACACAATTGACATTGATGAAGGTAAATGTCCAAACATGCTTTTAATATGAATGTTCTGCTTTTTAAGTAGTACATTTTGTTCTTTTTGACTATGTTCGTGGATGCACATTATGTTGGGAGAAATCTAGATGCCTAATCACAAGTTTCTGATATCTTGGCAACTTGCATACTGCCATATAGCGTCTCTTATAAAAGCTTCTGACAAGGTTTCATATGACTCAGAGGTTTCAGGCATCCAGAATGTTAAACTGTACACTTACAGAGAATTGAGTATTGCCACCGGAGGTTTTAGTCCAGCAAACAAAGTTGGGGAGGGTGGTTTTGGTTCCGTGTATAAGGTAACTGCATATTACATGATACTTGTTCACGACTTCACGCTTCACACCCATATCAATTCTTGGCTCATTGATGGTAGACGGTATGATAATGGGCAGGGAACGCTCAAAGATGGAGCTATGGTCGCGATAAAGGTGCTTTCTGCTGAATCAAGGCAAGGGCTTCGTGAATTTATGACAGAGATAATTGTGATATCAGATATAGAGCATGAAAACTTGGTTAAGTTGGATGGTTGTTGCGTGGAAGGTAGCCATCGAATTTTGGTCTATGGCTATCTTGAAAATAATAGCCTGGCCCAAACCCTTCTAAAAGGTTGTTTTTCTATGAACAATCTACTCTCTCCGTCCCAGTTTATTTGTTCATTTTTACCATTCGAGACACCTCAAAAGGTCGTCTATGTTTATTATTTATTCACTTTGAGATGACGTTGAGAACTTTTTTTGCAAGAATTGGAAGTGATTTTTCTAGTTGTGGAAAATTTTGAAAAAGAAGTATCTATAGAAATGCATTATTTGTTAATCAACATTCACCGGACACAATTGTCAAGAATGGACAAACAAACGGATCGGATGGAATTGCCAATTTATTGCCTAAGTGATTAATTTACTAGTGTTTGCTTTTAGGCGGAGGGGGCAGTGGGATTCAATTTAACTGGAAAACACGGTCTACAATATGCATTGGTGTTGCACGGGGGCTTGCATTCCTTCATGAGGAACTTAGGCCACATATTGTTCATAGAGACATCAAAGCAAGCAATATTCTTCTTGACAAGGACCTAACGCCCAAGATCTCGGATTTTGGTCTCGCAAAGCTTTTCCCAGTGCACGTGACCCATATTAGCACACGTGTTGCAGGAACACTGTAAGTTCACGAGTTCCTGTTTTGCCATCGTCATCGTGTAAATTCCAATTCTACTATCTTCAGTCATAAAAGATAATCTACTGAATTTTCGGTATGATTATTCGTCATTTTCACTTGTTATGGGGCTGTGAGAATCATGATAAAGCAACAATAGGTCATTGCTTGCCTTCAGAAGCATTTTAATAAACGGTGTGCAGATAGATTGTGTGTTTCAACAGGCTTTCATATAAGAGGCATACTTCAAGAGACAAAAGGGTTGGCTTATTTGAACCATCTCTAACCTTGATTGTTTGAGTTTGTATAAGTATGTTAGGTAAGTGTGGTACTCGTGCCTAGTCCATGCATAATTGGCGAATTGTTCTTCAGTCTGAGGTTTGAAGTTTCAGTCGTTTGTCGCATCTTTCTGTATGATAAAGCAACAATAGGTTATTGCTTCAAAAGCACTTTAATGAATGGTGCGCAGACTGCAGATAGATTGTGTGTTCCATTTCCGATGAAAAAAAAAGCGTGTGTTCCAGCAGGCTTTCATATAAGAGGCATACTTCAAGAGACACTTATTTGAACCATCTCTAACCTTGTTTATTTGAGTTTGTGTAAGTATGTTTGGTAAGTGTGGTACTCATGCCTAATCCATGCATAATTGGCGAATTGTTCTTCAGTCTGAGGTTTAAAGTTTCAGTTGTTTGTCGCATTTTCTGTTAAACCATTCCCAATACAGTAGTAACAGGTGGATAGTTGGTAATCTATGTTTCTTTCTGGTTCATGTAGAGGTTATTTGGCCCCAGAGTACGCTATACGAGGCCAACTGACAAGGAAAGCAGATATTTACAGTTTTGGTGTTCTTCTCCTGGAAATTGTTAGTGGGAGATGCAACAACACCACGCGACTTCCTATTGCGGAACAATATCTTCTTGAATGGGTATGAAGATCTTGAGTCCTCACCCTTTTATATGTGAACTTAGCCTTAACTTATGTGTAAGATTGATGAGAAGGAAAGTTTTGCATGTGAACATTGCCATATACAGAAATCTGAAGGATGGGAACAATGGTATAATATGTGGAAGATTGTAGGATAGAAACATCATCTGTTTGCATGCTGTTATTTAACTTCTGCGAAAACTCATAAGCATCTTGACCTCCCCATTTGCTTATGGTTCCAATTCTTTTGTTTGGCATGCATTATACAAATCGAAGTCAGTTGATTGCTTGGAAATGGGGGATTACTTTTCAATCATAAGGTCATCATTGGAGAATTACTTGGTGATGTCTTTCTTGACATGAAAATGAATGCAACTGTGAAAAGGTGACAATTTTGGCGAATGCACGTGTATTGAAGACGAAAATAAAAAAGTCATAGTGCTGTTTAGGTTGGACTTATCAAAAAACAAGAAAAAGAATGCTGTTTTGGTTGGAGACAAAAGGCAGATATTCCCTAGTAACAAAATTCATGTCTTCTGTCCAAAATAAACTGTCCTCTTAATTTTTAGGGAAGCCTTATTAGTTTTCATGAACCCTTTTCAGGTGTGGGAATTGTACGAGCGGGGGGAGCTTCCGCAGTTGGTTGACAAAACATTGGAAGGGGACTATGATGTGGATGAAGCTTGCAAATTCTTCAAAATTGGTCTTCTTTGCACCCAAGATACGGCAAAGATCCGGCCATCCATGTCTGAAGTGGTGAAAATGCTGACGGGCGAGATGCATGTGGATGATGAGAGGATCTCAAAACCAGGCCTAATTTCTGAGCTAATGGGACTCAAACGTAAAAAGGATTCTTCAGACCTGTTATCCGGAGATTCCAAGAAGATTGGTGAGTCATCATCAGGGAGCAGGGACGCGACATGTGCAACCATGACTTTCACGGCAATCTCTGCCCGAAGTGACTGAGTTGTAAAAGAGGAAGAGATGTAAAGGCTATGTTCGTTTTGCATTTTTTGTAGCGAGTGGAGAGAAAAATAAGATAATGATTGGAGAAATGAATAATGAGTAGAGAGATGGCAAAGTAATTATTGGAGAAATAAGATAATGATTGAAAAAAGAAATAGGGTAATGTGAAACGAACAATGCATGTTTAGCTGGGTAGTCGACGAAGTGCAACACTACTCAGGATTAATTCTTTAACATGCATGTTAGATGTTTTTGAGGTTTCGAGTGGTGTATAGGCCTTCTATCATACATGGGTGACATTCGTTGATGCCTTTTTATATTATAAAAATAAAAATACAGTAGCATTTTCTTTCCAAAAAAAAAAAGCCGATTGAAAAACTTTTGGAAACCAAAGATACCAGTTCTGGTTGTTCAAAACCAAAGATTGCAGCGTTTGATTCCAGTTCTGGTTGTTCAAAACCAGTTCCGGAAGTGTGTGAACATTTTATTGTACAGGATTGACTTGTTTTAACAACAATAACGATATATAGTTTGTACAAGACACTAAACTGGACCAATTCAGGAAAAGGTAAAAAGAAATGGACCGAGTCGATTTTTGTGTGTGACCTTAATAGCTACTCGACGGACAAGAACAATGTACGTAATCTTAAAATACCTACGTCGTTGACTCTTCTTTCTGTCATCTCTTTTGACTTCCCTGTTTGTTGTTAATTCGTTCCTTATGTTTTCCGGCCTTCGACTTGAACCATATTGAACTTCGATGTTTTGAATTTTTTGGCATAGGATCGATGAGTTAGGGGAACAAATAATTAAAGAGGATGAATATTTTTAAACCCTTAGCGTCGAAACATTAGTGGAATCTCTATGGGCTAATCTGTTTAGAGCGAGAGGTAAAACATGTTTCCTAGGCCGCTGCAGGACATTTTCTTGGGAATATTCTGGACACTGCTACGGAGTATATGGCAAAGTTCTATTGATAGCTAACAAGCTCAAGAAATGACAAAAACTGAATACTCCAATATGTTTTTTACACTTTTCAATGCACTTTGTCGCACTTCTGAGAATTATTTGGGTGCAAATAGGGTACTGGTGGCGGTGGCATGGTATCCGTGCAGCACATCCGAGCCATTTAAACATGCAATCGACGGCTCGGATTGAAAGGTACCGAACAGATTTTTTTAAAATAAAGTAAAAAGAAAAAGAAAATAGTGTTTCAATCCGAGCCGTCGGTTGCATTGTTTGGATGGCTCGGATGAGTTACACGAGTACCACGTGGTACCTGATTTGCAACCAAAAATTTCTCCACACTTCTATACACTTTTCGTGCATTTCAACACACTCTTTCAACGTTAATAACAGTCTAGTGGGCTGTTTTTACTTTTTAGCATTACGAGAGAAATAAGAAACCCAAACTGTTATCAAGTTTATTTCTTTGTTGTTCTTAATGTGAGGTTTCTGGACATCTTTGTTTTTTAGCCAGTATTTTTGTCAAGAATGTTCTCTTTCTATGTCATTAGTAGCTGAATGCATTCCTTATTTTTCATTTGGTGATTTATTTTGATGGTGGCAGGGGAGCCTTTCATTAATGGGCAGGCCGTGCCTTATGATCCGAAGTCCCATGAGGAATGGGTGCGAAACATCATCAAGGCACCCAGATATTTACGGCTTGTTTGGATGGGGGATTTGTCCCCGGATTTGGCAAGTCCCCAGACTTGTTGTCCCCCTCTCCCTCATTTCCGGTGTTTGGCTGTGCAAAATGAAAGGGGGATTTGAGCCAAAGCCGGATTCCATCTCCGGCTCTTCCAGGTTTAGTAAACAACAGGGTTGCCCCTGTCGCTAGTTAAGCCGGGTGGAGTTTTGACTGTTTTGCCCTTGACTTTTCCCTTTTGTGGGTTGTCCTCGTTCATTTTAGGACCAGACCGAGAAAGAGAGAAGAGAGAGAGAGAGACAGAGAGAGAGAGAAGAAGGAGGTCGCCGATCTACTCTGGTGACTCCACCGCCGTACACCGACGGGTTCTACTCTCCACCTCGTCTTCCTTTCACGGCTTGACCTTGTTTTCCGATCTGTTTTCCTTGTTTGAAAGGGTTGAGGTATGGTTCTGGATTCCATTTTTGTAGAATGCAAATGGTTTTCCATCTGGTTTTTGAGATGTGGTTTTGCGATATGGTTGTCGATGGACTCCATTTTTGGTAACGATAGCAAATGGGGATCTGAGTTGCCCTAGATTTTTTTCTCGTTTTTTAACTCAACTGAATATCACTCATCAGTGAGTTACGATCTAAGATCTGAGTTGCCCTATTGATGAATTAATTTTTTTCATTTTCCCCTAATTTATGATTTTGACCTAATTTTTTTATTATGCCCTAACATTAAATCTGGTCTAATTCGTTGGTTTTACTACAGTTTTGGTGAAGTTTGTTGGGGAGTTTTGTGGAATACAAGCATGTCTAGTTTTTTATTTTACCAAAACTTTCAAATAAAGTTCCGTATAATACATGTCTGTGATGAAAGCCTAAAGAGGCATATTCATGTTTACGTGCATAGGCTATACTGCATTTGCTTGATGTCACTTTCTCTTCTGTTTACCATTGAATTTCTGCTACCATTGGGATTTTTACACAAGGAATAGTCCAGCGTTTGTGATGATCGAGATTTTGAGATAGATAAATTAGAGAACAATTGGCATGTTTTAACACTCATATGTAGCTCAATTCGAGACGCCAATAAACAAGGAAATTAGTAGATAAATCTGATGCTTAGGCAAAAGATTGCACCTGATGTTCATACCTCTTTCCATGAACGGTAGGGGACTAGGTAGTTTTGAGACGGAATTTTATTTTATTACATGGCGGCTGTAATGTGTGTAAAGCATATTTGTAAAGACCCGTATTTTTCAAAAAATTAGTAAAAAGGTTTATTAATGATTATAATGGAGGAAAATATGGGATTTGTTGAGTTTAAATGAGTTGGGGTGAATGTGGGAAGATTGTTTGTGGAGGGGTGCATGTGCAATATGTGAATATGTGAGTATATATGTGTGTGGGTGTGTGTGTAGGAGAAAAAAAATCCCCCATTTCTTTTTCTCTCTCTCCCGGCGTTTCCCTCTCTCGGTTCTCTTCTCTCTCTCTCACACTCTCACTCAAAAATCCCACTCCAAGTTCAAAACCCACCAAAATCCTTTACCAAATCATGTTCCTCGCGGGCTCTCGACCTTGGGTTTCGTTGGAGCAAGCTTGAAGAGGAGTAATTTCGGAGGATTTCAAATTTCAAGGCTACGGCTCGGTCAATCTCGTTGGGTTTCGTTCTCCAAGTCTAGGTAGGGAATTCTTACTTTCTCTACATGTTTATGAGTGGGTTGTGTGCCAAAAATCGGGTTCCAAATGGTTGAATTCGAAGTTATGTTCGTTGTTGATTTTTCTGCAAATCGTGCACTGTAACGCAGTGGTACCGATACCACATTTTTGAGGTACCGGTACCTTTGGTACCGATACCTTGTTTTCGAGATACCAATACCTTGTTTCTGATTCCTTACTGGATTGTCATGGTACCGATACCTACTTTTTGAGGTATTGGTACCAATGACTTAGAAAACTATTTTTGAATTTCGTTGCTTATTCGTCAATTGTGTTGATCCCCGATCACTTCTAACACCCTCCAATCACATTCTATCATGTCTAAACTCGATTTCTCGCATTCCAATGATTCGTTGCTCGTCCCCACTCCTTTGACTCTCTTTATGACAAAGAAATGTGTCAACTAAGGGAATATGATACTTGTGCGTTTGTCTATGCATTCGGGTTATTACGTGAGTATTGTGGCATGTTTTAGGAATGTTTTGGATTAGACATACGTCATGCTTTATGGTATTGAGGCTTGTAGAATGGAAAATCACAACTTAGAATGATAGAGCGAAACGAAGAAAGCCACGGAACCACTATACCGTGGGATGCCGGAAACGGGATGCACGGGGTCCCAAATGCTCGGAAGTGCACAAGAAAGCCATGGATCCACCGAATGGTGCGATGCCGGAATGAATTCGGGATGCACGAGGTCCCAAATGCTCGGAAAGGAAATCGAGAACACTTGCTACAATAAAAATGGAGAATTTAGAGTTTATTAAGTGACTTGAATACGAATGGTGTTGATTATCAAGTATCATCTTCTTGCTCTTGTCCACGTGGGAAACTTTCTTGTATCAATATTCATCTCGGTGCATTGTCCATCTCATATGCATATAGTTTGAGTAAAGATTTCTCTACTGGGCTAGTGTAGCTCAACCTATTATTATTTTCAGGTACACCTCAAGGACATTGATTTGGAGTGCTTGACGTGCATATGACTCCATTCTTTTGAAAGCTAACACCGAGGAATTACTTTGACATCTTTGTAAAATCCTTTTGAGAGATGTAATTGTAATTTTGAGCTAATCATTTGATTTGCTAAATCATGTAATCTCTAAACTTGCTGTCTTTTGTTTAACTGTGAAACTTGGGGCCGAAGTGCCATTATTGTAAACTTTGATGATGTTTGTACTTTTGGATGGATTATGGGAAAGTTCTTGGGTATTATGACGTATCTTAGCGATATTTTCCTTATGAAAGACTATTATTATTATGTTGAAAATTCAGGGCGTGACAATATTGGTATTTTGCTAGTGCGTGCTAGGCTTGTCTTGGTTTCCTTTCTGTTGATGAGCAGGTGGCATTGATTACACTAAAATAGGGATTTTCGATATAGTAATTTGTGCAGCTTGTGACTGTTTTCTATGTTTAGGAAATAGTGATAGGAATTTGCTAATATTACATTTACAATGATAGAAAAGACTATACTATAAATTGCCTTAAATTTGGATTTCTCCTAGTATCGTATTTACACTAATTGAACTCGTGCATTAAAATAGATGGCAAGACTAACGAACCGTGAACGAAGAAAGAAGAGAAGCCGTAAGGCATTCTTAGCAATGTTATGTATGATGACAGTAGTCAATAGCGTTCTTCAACTATACTTGTTAATTATGGACTTGATTGCCGAAAGGGATTGACAAAGGCTTTGACAGAAGCCTCATCTTCGTGCCAATCCTAATTATTACCAACACCAAATAGACGTACTTAATAGGTTGGTACGCCAGAATGACAAGACTTGCCACGACCAATTGAGGGTAAATAGGCATACATTCATGACGTTGTGCCATTTACTTACTGAAAATGGGCTAGAGGCGTCTAGGAATGTCACCGTTGTACAGAAGGTTGCAATATTTTTGTGGATCCTCTCGCACCATACGAAGAATAGGCGAACCATTTTACAATTTTGGAGATCGGGGGAAACAATTAGTAGGCATTTCAACTCAGTTTTGATTGCGGTATTGCGCCTTCACAAGTACTTGTGGTATCATCCTCAGCCTATTCCTGCCAATGAGCCGGATGCTAGGAGGAAGTGGTTTGAGGTACATTAATGTTATATGTTTAGTCATAGTAATGCACTTATTTGATTAATTATGAACAATCATAATAAAAAATTTATTTTCTCTCGTAGAATTATCTAGGGGCTTTAGACGGTACATTCATACCAGTCCTCCCCCCAACGGAACACAAGGCACGGTATAGGTCAAGAAAGGGTGACTACACGACAAATGTGTTAGGAGTTTGTAGTCGTAACCTGCAATTTATATACGCGTTGTCTGGTTGGGAAGGCTCTGCCACAGACTCAAGAGTTCTTGAAAATGCCTTGGTAAGGCCTCACGGGTTGAAAATTCCACACGGTATGTGACTTGAAAACCTTTCCATTAGTGAACATCCTTCTCCATTTGTGTAAACGTACTCATTTAAGCCAACTAATCTCATGTGTAGGTCGTTACTACCTCGCCGATGCCGGTTACACTAACGGGCCGGGAATATTAGCACCTTACAGGGGTCAACGATACCACATTAATATTTGGAGGCAAGGACACATGCCCCAGAGCTGGGAGGAGTTGTTCAACATGAAGCACTCCAAAGCCCGAAATGTCGTAGAGAGATGCTTTGGAGTGCTTAAGATGAGATGGGGGATTTTGAGATCTTACTCTTTCTATCCCATTAGGACTCAATGTCGTATCGTCACTGCCTGTTGCCTGCTCCACAATCTCATTAAGCATACAATGGCGGTGGATCCCGTTGAGGCTCAATACACGGCGTGGGAGCTGGCCAACCTACATAATGTACCACCTGATGAGTACATTAGAACTCTTGAAAGAACAAACCAATGGACCCAAATGAGGGATAACTTGGCAACCCAAATGTACAACGATTGGTTAGCTCATCCTGGGGGTGGCCAATAGGATATGTGTAACTGTGTTATATATAATATTTGTACTCATATTTGCTTCTAGGCTTCTTAAACCATTGGAACAAGATTTGTGTTTACTAATTCAATGTAATATTTAGGTAATTTGTGAGTGCATTACATGTCATGTTGTGATCGTTATTAAAATCAGGTTACCAAACATAATGGAAAGTGAAGGAACTGCGCAATCTCAAACATCAAGTGCTAAGGAAAAACAAGCTCATAGGCTATGGAGCCGTAAGGAAGAGGAATGCCTACTTGCTGCCATGATGGAGTGTATCTCCGAAAAGTATAGAGCGCATAATGGTTTCAAACCGGGCTTTTTCAATGAGGTTGAGAAGGAGTTGAGAAAGAAATTGCCCGGAACGACGCTTAAAGCGATACCCAACATCGAGTCGAAGGTAAAAAAATTGGAAGAAGATATATGCTTTAATTTTCGACATCACACGTATTAGTGGGTTCGGTTGGAACTATGCCACTAATTCAATTCAAGTGGATTCCAATGAGGTGTGGAAAGAATATGAGAAGGTAACTTCTCTATTCTTCCATTTTCACTTACACAAATTGTTCTCACATCCCACTTAATATATGTCATTCAATATGTGTAGTCTAATCCAAAGGTGAAAGGGATGAATGGGAAGGCTTTTCCCATGTACGAGAGTTGGCAAATACTATTTGGTAGGGATAGGGCCACCGGTGAAGTTGCCGAGGATGCAGCGGAACTTGACGATGTTCCAGCCGACCCCGTTGAAACCATTAACCCCGTTGACTTGTTCAAAGATTGCTATACTCCGTCCTTTGCGAATGGGGACCCGGCTTTTGTTGACATATCAACTTCTTCCGGGACTCCAACAAGCTTTGCCATTCCCGCAACTCAAAGAACGAATGCGAACACTCCGGCGACCAATGTTGTGCCGGAAAGGCCAAAGAAGAAGGCAAAGGGTGGACGCAAAAGAGGCGTCCATTCATGACGCAATAGGAAATTACATGGCTCAAAGCAGTACGGCGTTTCTTAAGATCGCCGATTCGGTTGGTTTTGAGGACCGACTCGCAGCCAAAAAGGAAAAGGTGTTTGGCGAGCTTGAGAAGCTCGAACTTGAGTTGCTTGATATGTTTGCGGCACACGCCATTATTGTCTCGGCAGAAGAAAATGTGGACACGTTTTATGGCATACCCGAGAACTACAGACAAGCTTGGGTGGAGGCCGTATTAGCGGGCAAAATCAAATTGAAGACCACTTAGGGATTTCTCCTAAGTTATGCGTACAATGTTAAACATGGTCGAGGATTTGATTCCTTCTTTTTGTAATTAACTCTATCGTACTTATGGCCCAATATTGGAGGATGTGATTCCTTGTTTTTGTAATTAACAATATACTACTTATGACCCTTTATGTTTCTGTAATGATGCACCTGAAAAGTTTTCATAATGTATATTTTGTACTCGTTTGGGCAACGATGATGATCAAATGTATGAGATGGGCAATGATGATGCATAAATGTATTACAATGTGTATTAGTTGGTACTAATTTTGGCAACTATGATGGTCTTAATGGCAACTTAGTTACTGGTTAGTGCTACTTTGATTATGGACTACTCATCTGAGCCCAAATGTTCATATTGGGTGGCTGTTAGTCGGAAGGTTTTTTGTGCTGCATTGTGGATGTTTGTTGGACAGGTTTGGTACATATTGTTGGCCTGTTTTGTTGCTGATTATTGCCCAGTTTTGTTGGTGTTTGTTGGCTGGTTCTGGCTGATTTTGGTTCTGTTTGTTGGCAAGGTGATCTGGCAGTTTTTTGGGCAGTTTACTTTCTTATTTGTGCCCAGTTTTATTGCTGTTTCTTCGCTGGTATATGGCAGCATTAGGTTCTGTTTCTTCGCAATGTGATATGGCAGTTTTTTGGGCTGTTTAGTTGCTGATTTTGGCCCACTTTGTTGTTGTTTGTTGGCTGGTATATGGCAGCATTAGGTTATGTTTCTTCGCAACGTGATGTGGCAGATTTGGTTTTTTTCTTGGCTTGTTTTATTGGGCAATGATGCAATGTGTACTAGTAATGGATTAGTTGGTATTGCCTTTGCCAATTATGACGGCCTTAATGGCAACTTAGTTGCAAATGGTAGTGCTGCTTTGATTATGTTTGAATTGTCTGAGCCCAAGTATTTTTTGTGCTTATTCGCTTGTTTTGTGGCTTTTTGCTATTGTTGATGCTGCCTGTTTGCTGTTCTGGTTTCTACCACTGGTAGTTTGCTTCCTCCACTTGCTGTTCTGGTTTCTGCCCAGTTTTGTTGCTGTTTGTTGCTGCTATTTCATCCGCTTGCTGTTTTTTCAGCTTCCTGTTTTGCTGAGTGCTATCAGAGCAGCCCAGTTCTGCAGTTTACTATGTGGTATGGCTGCTACTCTGTGGTCTGCCTCGTGAACTATTGTTATGGCTGTCATTTTTTCTTATTGGGCTGAAATATATATGTTTCATAGGCTATGATGATATGCCAAACAAATTTGAAGGCGAGACACTTGTCTTGGCGGGACAATTTATGAGGGTCAATGGTTTACTGACCATTTGGCAACATAAGTTGTAACCAAGTGGTGCACTATGTGCCGGTGGGAAAAAATATCTGAGCCAAGTATATATAAAAAATCGTAGTATTCATTATGTTATTAATGTGATTATCGTTTTTTTCTCGTAGATTATACAATGTCAAGAGACGATAAACAATACTATTGGGTGGTTTTCGTTGGCCGTAGACCTGGAATCTATACAAGTTGGGAAACCGCGGGACTGCAGGTTAATGGATACCCGGGGAACTTGTTCAAAAGATACACAACGTTCGATGAAGCGGAAGGAGCATTGTTACAGTTCCATGAGGAAAGATACCGGCTCCTTCAAATGCAATCGGTTCAAACTGAACAACAATCAAGACACAATGGTTCGACATCCGCAAGTGCTTTGGAAGTTCAACATCGAACTAGTCGAACCACACAATTCATTGTAGTTTTTTTCTTAGGTTTCTTATGTTGTATAATCTTCGCACATCTATTCGCTTCTAATTGAACTTGTACGTATTTTCGAAACAGTATGGAAATTAAGATTGTAATATAAACACAAAGTAATCATCTCAATTAAATTTAAATATTTAGTTAAGGTACATTATGAAGGGTACAAATTTATTGTCCAACATCTGTCTTAAGCTTCCGACTTCTCCACATCAGTACTGACGTCCAAAGCAATGGCACCATCGATCATAATTCGGAAATTGCATTTCCCTCATACGCCTATCTCGTCGATTGACCTACACAAATAGTAGCAACATTATTTATATATTACCGTAAACATAAGTTTATATAAATTGTAAAAAATATTGATTACTTACTTGGACATACTGATTCCAAATTGCATCTTCTACCACCAGTCTATTTTCAGTTGCATTCCAACCAAATCCGGGTATTTGAAGCATGTAGTTTAATTGGAAACAAGTTTGTTTCCAATTCTTAATCTTTGCCTCAATATGATTTTGGGCAATACCTCCTTGGGGGAAAGAAGATCTCATTTGATTTTCCAAGACTCCCAAGTACCCGAGATGAAACCCGTGCTCAGCTTGCCAAACACCTTGATCTACAAGAGTCGTAAGTTTTTCTAATAACGACTCCTCCTCCTCATCGCTCCAAGCTCGGCGTGCGGCGCGTGCCATTGTGAGACAAAATACGAAAATAGTTGAAAATTACTTGTAATGGACAAGAGATATGGAATGAGATGAAGAAAATGGTACAAATGTGTGCCTTTTATAGAAAAAATTACCAACAAAATTTGGTGAACATGTGTTTCCAATTACCACACACTCAACAAATTTGTTGACCATGTGCTTTCAACTACCCAACTAATTTTAACAATCAAACAAATTTTTTGGATATTTCAATTTTTACAATTTTTCCAAAAAATCATTATTCTATTACAAAAACGTTTTAAACATAACTGATTTATATTTTTCATTATTTTATACAAAAAACGAACTCTATTTTTCTATATAATGTCATAATAATTGAAATATTTTACAAATATTACATCATTTTCCGTTTTTTTAACAAAAAAAAATTTATGTGGTTTAAAACATTTTCAAGATAACTTACTTTAATTTTATCCAATTTTTTTAAAAATTATTTATTTATTTATTTAATTAAATTAACATATATTACCCATTAAATTAAAATATGGGGGCAATAAAGTCATTTCATATCATATCCCATCATATCCACCTTCCAAATCCCCCTTCTCAAAAAACTATCCAAACACCTCATTATAAATTCACCCTTCTTAAGAGGTGGGCCCACCCTTCTTAATATATCACCCCTTATTACATATCCACCTTCAAATCCCCCCTCATTACAAATTCACCCAAAACAAATCCTCCATCCAAACGGGCCGTTAAAGCCTGGAATTCGTAGAGGGCCCTTTACCCTTGCCTGCTAGGCCCAAAAATTTAAAGCCCGGACCTCGTACAGGGACCTTTGCCCTTTCCTGCTAGGCCCATTTATTTAAACAGAAATGATATAAGTACCGACCATGGGGGAGAGAAAACGTGCCGCCGGCCGCCGGCGGGCCGTCTCCGGCCACCGGACGGCCGATCCGAGCCGTCCAAAAATTCTATAAAAAAAAACCGATGGGGCTTGCGCGAGAATCAACAGCATCCGAGGTGCATAGGCACGTTGTTTGGTGGGGGCATGTTGTGGGTCTTTCCCGCGACGGTGGTGGAGCTTATTTGAGAATGCCATGCGACTAGTGGGTAGAAGAAGAAAGCCGAATTTCCGATTTACCCAAAAAAGAAGAAGAAGGAAGCTCAGGTGGGTGAGTTGATTTTTTGCGTGTGACCTTATTAGTAGTTCCTAGTTCTGACCAAGCTGGCTCGAAGGGCCAGAACAGTATGTCCTGAAGAGAGATGCTACATACACTACCATCCATTCACTACACCATCTACTATTATTTTAAAATTTGTGGGGTTCATGTACAGTTTCGCCCTTACGAATCAAGAAATGATACTTACCGATATCCGTTGGAGCTGATTTTTTACATGGTCCCATAATATATTATTTTAAAATTTATGAACATTTTTCTATATTTTTTTAGGACCCAGAATGAACCCCACAAAAGATGTAGTGAATAGTGTAGTGGTTGGAGGTAGTGTACCTAGACTTAGGAATGTCCTGAAATACCTATGTCCATCACTCTTCTGTCTATAATCTCTTTTTACTTCCCAGTTTATAACTGGTTAACAATCTATTACTATTTCCTTGTGTTTTTCTGGCCTTTAACTTGAACTATATCGAATTTCAGTAGTTTGATTTATTTTTATTTTTTTTGGACAAGGGATGAATTCGGGGAATGAATAAGAAACTCGCATTTTAAAACAATTAGTGTCAAAACATTAACAAACTCTCTATGGGCCAATCTGTTTAGAGCGAAAGGTAAAGGGAGAATGGCGATCCAGGACGTGTTTTGATAATTAATACCCGGTAAGGATATTTTGGTAAAACATGTTTTTTAGGCAATTGCATCCCAAATTGTTGGTCCTGCTTCGAAATTTCAAACTTTTTAAGAAGACATGCATTAATTGCATTACATTCCACTAGAGAGGTATTAATTTTCTATAATGCCCTTCATTTTTAACTTTTGAATACCATCATAATTAGCAAAGAGGAATAGGAAAGTTAAAACACTTTTTGCTTTGAGTTTTTAAAAAGCTCCAACATTTTTGGGACATTCCAAAATTGAACAGAGGACAAATAATATAGACGAGGGGATCGAAATTGCGTCACACATTTCAACATACTTTTTCAACATTAGTAATAGTTCAATGGGCTATTTTTAACATTTTTTTTATAGGATTTTCAAACTGTTATTGAGTTTATTTCGCAGTGGTCCTTTATGTGAGGTTTCTAGGCATTTTTCTTTTAACCAGCATAGATCATTGTATGGATTATTGCTATTAGCATTTTTGTTTGTCAAGAATGTTATATTTCTATATAGTTTGACTCATATTAGAGCATCACCAACGGCCTCGGCAACAACAGCTTTTCTACATTTTGACGAGGTAAGCCTCTCAAATCGAATCCCAACAACCTCCGCTCCTTCCTCGCCAGTTCCTTTTCTTCTACAGTGGAATTCGCTCCCGGAGTACCATGAAGAATGGGTGGCAAAACAACGTCAAGGCAAACGCTAGAAATAAACGCCATGAGGGATGAATACGCTGGAGATATTCCGAAGACGAAAGAAAAGGGCCAGAGTATTGGAAACATACGCCTACTAGGCATGAAACTAGGCCCACATGTTAAAGGCCCTTGATTAGGCCTGGTAGACACGAAAATTGGCCCAAAATATTTAAGGTCCTTATATATACCGCTCACAGTTGGAGGAAAGAATCTTATCCAAGTTAAGATTGATCAAATTTATCTTTTGTCAACAATGTCTGAAGAAAAATTAAATAAATTGATTGGATTGCCCATTGAGAAGGATATGATGAAGAAGGTCGACTAAATTTGTACGGTCGCAGCGAAAAGGTTAATATTCAAATGATAGATTTTGAAGTATTGTAGCGGTGGTTTGTTTTTGGATAAAAAATAAACTATACGTACAAATTTTAGTAACGGTAATTCATTTGTCGTGATTTTTTTATGAAGGCAATGGGGTCGGTCCACTTTTGAAATCAATATATATCGGAGGTCTCATTTAAGAATTTTTAAAAATTACAAGGGCCTTCGACGTAATATATCTCTATATAAAATTATAAACCCTTTCCAAAACCCTCACTCTCCCACACTCTCTCTCTAGGATTTTACAGCTCCATCGAAAATGGCGACCGCTCGCATGATCTTAACTCGCTCCCTCCTCACCACCAAGCAAGCACTCTCCTCCCTCCTCTCTCGCTCCTCCTCCTCCGTTGCTTCTCTCTCCACCCCTCCTCCCTCCTCTCTCTCCTCCACCATCCTCCGCCTCCGCCCGCTCGTCGCCGTCAACTTCCACTGCCTCTCTCAGGCGACCGCAGCGCGAGGCTACGCGACTCGCAGAACTTCGTCGTCTCTCAACGATCAGAACCCTAACTGGTCCAACCGGCCGCCCAAGGAGACGATATTGCTCGAAGGGTGCGATTTCGGGCACTGGCTCGTCGTCGTGGAGAATCCCGAGGGTGACCCCACAAGGGACGAGATTATTGACGGCTATATTAAAACCCTTTCTGAGGTCGTCGGGAGGTTTGATTTTCTCTTCCTCGCGTTTTGTTTTGTTTTCTGTTGTACTCTTTAAATTGCTCTAAATGGTTTGATGTGCCGTTTCTTTGGCCGACCGTAAGGCCTCGTTATTTGTACGTACAAAATGGGAAAGGATAGAAAGAAGAGTGAGAAATGATGAGAAAAAAAAAAGAAATAGAAAGAAGAATCTCACCACTTGTTTGGATTCTCGTGAAATCACTGGGTCCTGAGTGTCCGTTTACCAAGAAACTTTTGGGACTTACGATGTTAACTAAATTTCCTTTTCCTTTACCTCGCTTTTACATTTTTTTACCTCACTTAAGAACATATATTTCCCCAGAAACATTCCCGACAACTAAACGCGTCTAGGTGGATAAGAATAGGAAGGAAATGCAAACTTTTAGTTTGTTGCTGTCATACTTGTTGTCAAAAAGACTTTTCGTTGCCTTTCTTTTAAGCAATCTTATGGGCTAATCTGTCGCTCCGTTTGAGTTTTCAGTGGCTTTAGGTTCGAGAAAACAAACACTCCTCACAAGGACAGCATGAGATATGTGAAAAATCTGTCGTGGTTTCTGTGGGTAGCTGTTTTCATTATCTTGTTGGTTGATATTGTAATGGAGGAAGAGAAGACAATACTTTATTGGAACTGTAGGTTGTTATGGAATGTGCTTGCTCTTTTACTGCGCACAACTTGCAGGACAAAAACACTTGTTTAGTTAGATGTATTCGGTATTGTTATGCAGGATGGGTTCGGATATCTTATAGATCTGAGCTCTCTGGTTCATGAAATTTTAAGGAGCTACCTATTTGCTTTTGAATGGTTTTTTTTTTTTTTTCATTTCGGGTGAAAGGATGTAGGATCTCCTTAAATCTTTTTCTTTGCTTTTTCATTTCGGGTGAAAGGATGTAGGATCTCCTTAAATCTTTTTCTTTGCTTTAATTGGTCCTGCGCCCGCACCCCCCCCCCCCCCCCCCCCCCCCCCCCCCCCCCGATTATATGGTGCCGTTTATGCATATTATGATTTACAGCGAGGATGAAGCAAGGATGAAAATCTATTCAGTCTCAACGAAACACTATTTTGCATTTGGAGCCCTTGTACCTGAAGAACTTTCATTCAAACTCAAAGGTTCACGTTGATGCATTTCTTCTTTAATTTCCCGGGAATTATGCGAGTTCTCAGGATTTTTCCGAAATTATTTTACAGAATTGCCACATGTCCGATGGGTGCTTCCTGATTCTTACTTGGATGTTAGGAATAAAGATTATGGAGGTATGTGAGATCTTACTCCGTTTGGAAACGTTTTTGGAAATTCTTTATGTTGAAGTATACTTCACTGGAATGTCATGACTCTGATTTAGTGCAAATTCTTTTCTGGGGCCAGTCAGTCGTGAGGTTATACCTGCAAAGGATTAATTTTCTATGCCAAAGGTGTAGCTTCTTCCATGTTTCGATGAATCCAGTTAATCCCCATGTGTCAGTTTTGGGAATAAATTTGCAGTTTTTGATATCCACCATCCAGTATTCTTACAGTTACCATTACATGTTTTGAAATAACCCATCTACCATTTTTATTGGTCAAATTGTTAGATCTGAATCATCTGATTATGCTCTTTAGGTCTTGGTTCCACCTTTTATTTTTCTTTAATTCAGTATTGATTAAGTGTTTTAATGAGAAAGAATAAGGTTTCATGCATATTTGTGTATAAGTTAACTCAAAAGTAGTTGGCTTGCCCACTAAAGCTTATTCTTCAGTAGCTGAATAGATTTGAACCCTTACTATATACCATGCCGCTTCCTGGCACCTCCTATTACAGAGTCATTCATGTGTCAATTCGTTTCGGTTTCAATGTGGGCCACCTCCATCCAACCTGACTACTTCCGGTTGGGGGAGTACAAGTCGGAATATGGTAGTTCGAAACCAAAGATTGCAGTGTTTCACTGTGAAGAAAGTCAATTGAAGAGGAGGGATTCACGTGGGGTATGAATTTCAGGGGTGATGGGAAGAGGTAGGAGTGAAGCATAGGAAGTGACAGAGGACAAGCTGGCTTTCGAGTGCAAAGCAGTGGGGCAGGGGTATTGAAGGAGATAGGCAGGGGATGAAAGAGAGAGAAGAGTGCACAACGATTCTTTGTTTTTGCACTCTTTTCCTTGCTGTGTCGTCTCGCCCAAGGTCACATCTTTTTTGCTGCTGGACCTGCGGATAAGTGATGGAGACATTTGAACTGTAGATTATGTTGTGTCTTTGGGTTTACTTATCAAAAAAAAAAAAATGTTGCGTCTTTGGGTTCATTCTGCTTTGGTAATATGTGGTGGCTGTAAACAGTTCATTTCTGGGGGGGGGGGGGTTGGTGTGGGAGGGATTATTATGGCTTTGATAATACGTGGGACGGTGGGAGTGTGAACTAAACTAAACGTGTCTGAGTCAGTTCTGTTAGGAAAGAATTTTCTCAAAACCTTAGACATAGTAACAAATCTCTAAACAATACCAATTAAGAATAAGATGAGAAAAGGGTCTCTGGCATGTAAGCTGATTTTTCCTCTCCTTGCAAGTACACCAATAGTTAGCTAAACTACCTTGTGAATAGTATACAATTCTAATTTACCTATCAACTTTTTCTTTCACAACTACACTAACACTATCTATTTTACCTAACACCTATTAAAATATACATTTTTCACTCTTTTTAAATGAGAGAGAAAGAAAAAGAGAGAGAGAGAGAGAGGGAGGGGGAGGAGGAGGAGAGAGAAACTAATTGTTTATAGCTTTGCTCATGAACAGAGCATCTGTACTAATACAGAACCATTTCACCAGGATGTATTTTAGCTTCCCTTCTAGCTCACCTGCTGCAACTTGTTTTTCCTCTTTTTCTTCGGTAAAGTAGCTTTTTCGGCATTTTAGATTCTCTAGTGTACTTGCTCTTATTAGCTAATTCCTAGTTTGAACCAGATGGGTTTGACTGACCGGAGCAATCTATCCTAAAATACCTAGGTCAATGACTCCGTTAATAACATCATCTCTATTTACTTCCCCGTTCATGGTTGACAATTTATTGTTTTCTTATGTGGTATGGTCTTCAACTTGATTCATATCTAATTTCTTTGGTTTTTAATGTCTTTGTCTCTTTGACATCTGTGTGAGTAAAGGAACAAGTAACAGATTTATATTTTTGAACTGTTAGTATTAAATATTTAGTAGAATCCTATGGGATAATCTGTCTAAAGCAAAAGAAACGCATTTTGTCTGGGGCATTTTTTGGGGAATATTCTGAAAATTCTTATATTTACGAAATAAGGAAATCAATGTTATCAAGTTACCTCCTCTGTGTTGTTTTACTCTTAGTGGCATGCATGATGATTTTGTATTTGGTGTTTTGTTTTGATTATGGCAGGGGAGCCTTTCATTAATGGGCAGGCCGTACCTTATCACCCGAAGTACCATGAGGAATGGGTGAAAAACAGCATCAAAGCAACTGAGAGAAACAAACGCAATGACAGACCTCGCAACTTTGACAGGCCAAGGAATTCTTGGAGGAGGGGGAATCAAGATGTTCAAAATCCTCCTGGATCCTACCAGAGTGGAGGAGTCCCACTGAACAACATGACAAGTCCGCCCAATATGGCAGGCCCACCACCAGGTAATATGGGACGTCAGCCCAACATAGCAGGGATGCCACAAAGTAACATGGGCGGTCAGTCCAATATGGGGGGGATGCCGCAAACTAACATGGGAAGTCAGACCAACACTGGAGGAGGGATGCCGCAGTACAACACGGGAGGAGGCCAGCCGCAGTACAACACGGGAGGAGGCCAGCTGCAGTACAACACGGGAGGAGGTATGCCACAGAACAATATGGTAGGCAATCTGCAGTACAACACTGGACGAATGCCTCAAAATAACATGGGAGGGCCACCGAACAACATGCGGGGTGGTATGCCACCCAACAACATGGGAGGAGGAGCTCGCAATACCGCTCCTCCAAATTCCCAATATGAGCCTAACAATGGAGGCATGCCTTACCAAAACAGGGAAATGTCTGGTCCCGGACAAAACAGAGAGTACCAGCACAACAACTTTGCTCCAAACTTGGGGGTTGGCAATCCTTACCAGACTCGAGACATGCCTGGAAGAGATATGCCCCAACAACCAAATTATCAGTAGGCCTGTTGTAGATACACAAGGATGGAGTTTAATGTCTCGGGGTTTATCCTACATGTCTTTTTTTTTTTCTTCGTGCTTGGGAAATAGAAGAATTCCATCCAGTTGCATCTTGGGTTTTATCAAGGATACATTTAGAACAGCCTTTTCTGTTTGAAGTCACTCCTAACGGGAGCCTAGGGTAAGAAGCAAAATCGTGCCTGACAGGGACGAGGAAGAAGCTCTTCAAATGTAGTCGGAAAACTCACAGGGTGTTGGGACTGAAGGTGATGGAAGATTTTTGCTGAAATTTGTGAGGGTCCTTTTGAGGGATTAAAAACTATGAAGAGTTCGCTCGAAAAGATCAGGCAATCAACTCTCGTGGTATTATGATTCTTTGGTAATGTGCACATAAATTGATTTGGGTCTCTATGCTGGCCCTCTCTGATGCCATTTGGCTTTGATTTGGGGGCATGATTCTACAACAAAACGTTCCTGTAGCTCCTCGGTTCTTGGAGGTTTAGGGGGGCCACTGTTTCAGTGGTATTCTGAGAGCAGCCACTTTGTGCATATATTGCTAAAGGTTAGATCTGTCTCCAATTATCCCCCGCCCATACCCCCAATGATTGGAGACTAGATGGGTTCCGTTATGTTGTTGTTGTGTATATGCAAATGAAAAATCATTTGATCTCTGTTTTTTTTTTTTTTTTTGGGTGGAATAGTGAGAGTTTTATAGATAAATGAACACTTAGCTAGGTGGTGAACCTTCGAGATCGTGCCAAAAAAAACACAAAAGGCTTTGATATCTCCGAGGTGAGGTTGCGCAACAAAAATCTATCATCAAACTATCCATCATTCTTCCCTCCCACATGCATTACAACAATTAAAAAATTGATAAAGATATATGCTGTAGTAAAATTGAGATGAATAGAACATTTAACAGATGATGGGTAGTTGGGATTTGCGTTTGAAGGGGACTTGAACTGTAGGAGGTTGAGTTTTGTTCGACAACAATTCTATTAAGGGATGGCAGTAGTCAGTGAGATTTTAGAAATATAAGCATAAATTTTCTTATCAATTGTAAAAATAAAAAATAACATTCAATTTTTCAGTTCGATAAAAAACACATCAAAAACTCAATAAATATTTCATCTAAAAAATAAAAGATATCAAGTATGTACCAATAAACTTCTTTGCAATTGAGAAACCCTTCATAATGAAGTTGATTGTCTCACCCTCCCTTCACTGTATAGGCGGAGGTTCAAGCCCTATGGGAATCGAATTTGGGGTTTAGGGTCATAGACAGCATCTGGACCCCTTGTTGACTAACATAGTAAAACTCCACCACTGATGTATACAATATCCCCTTGTTGACTAACATAGTAAAACTCCACCACTGATGTATACAATATTCGCAATAAAATAAAATAAAATAAAAAGAAGCTTCTTTGCAATTCACGAAAAAAAAAAACTCTTGCTTCTTTTTTGTTGTTGTTGTGGTAAATTGGAATTATAATAAAACTAATTAGAAGGGTACATGAGTTTAGGGTATGCAACCCACTGGGCGTCCGCCCTTAATTGAATAGAAATACAATTAGGCATATTATCTCTAAAACATAAAATCCCACATCCATTTGAAGTCCCAAATCTGCCAATTGGCCCGCACATGCATTGCCCTCTTGAAAGCTATGTTTCACTTCCATCACCCCTTACTGTTGCAAGAGGTACCTACAATCATTCAATAGAACACTCAATTGGTGTGTTTCATCCCAATTTGTAGCAAGTAACTAGATCATGACCATGGAGTCTGATTTAACTTCCAAGTTTGGTAGTTGAAGACTAGTTGCTAACTGTAATCCGTCAAGCAACCCCTAAATTTCTGACGGCTAGACTTGTAGTTGCTCCGATATTCCTACAGAACCCCGTTATCCAGTTTCCATTGTGATCCCCAACTAATCCCCCTACAGCGGCTTGAGTGGAATTGTTATGAGACACATCGTCCGTGTTGAGTTTGAACCTATTCGGTTCAGGTGGCCTCCAACCTGTTGTGAACCAAAAAGGTGCCCTGTTTTTTGTCCTCTTTCCCACCAACATTTCCCATTCTGGTGCTGCCATGACTATGTGATTGAAGTTGCAATCCGAAGGGATAGTATTTTTGCCGAAGATGTGACGAATTCCTGTTTAACCAAATGTTCCAACAAGCAATAGGAAATATGGTGCCCCAAGAGTTAATTAGAGAAGCGCAGGCTTTGGATTGACAGTTTGTTTTGATCCAAAATGGAGTATGAATTGAATAAAAGTCATGCATTTCAGATGGGATGTCGAATTTATCCCAAACCTCCCTCGCTTTAGGACAATCCCTTAAAACATGCAGAGTAGATTCAGAGACAGAGGGACAATGGGAACAAGGAGGGTCCGGCCTTATGTTCCGACGGAAAAGAGTAGCTTTAGTATTGAGTCCATCCTCTGTTGCTAACCAAAGGAAATGCACAATTCGGGGGTTAGCATCAACTTTCCAAAACCAAGGCCAGTCACAAAAAGGACGGGTTAGATTACTCTTGCACAAAAAGGACGGGTTAGCTTTGTAGGTTTTGATGTTGCTTCTGAGTTTAATCAATGCCTGTCAGATATTTCCCATGATGATATGTCTGCTAGGGGTTTTTGGTTTACTTGGACTAATAAACAAGGTGGTGCTGGGAACAATAAGAGTAGGATTGATAGAGTGACTTCTAACAATCAGTGGCTTGTCTCTTTTCCTAATTGTGAAGCTTCTTTTTTGGCTCCAGGGGTATTTGATCACTGTTCCATGATTGTAACTGTTCTTCCTAATTTTCAGAAAAAGGGGTCTTTTAAGTTCTTTAATTTCTGGCTTCAAAATTCTGACTTTATGAGGGTGTTAAGCCAGTCTTGGGGAGAGCATGTGGATGGCAGACCTATATTTATCCTCTCCTCCAAACTGAAAAGATTGACGGGTGTTCTTAGAAACCTTAATCTGAAGAATTACTCTGAAATTGGTAAAAGGGTAGTTGCTGCTAAAGCAGATTTGGATCTGATTCAAGACCAATTTTTTAAGTTCCCTCATGACCCTGAGTTGTGTGCTAATGAGAAAGTTGCTTTGAATAAATATGTGGAGTTCAGAATGGCTGAGGAATCTTTCTTGAAACAGAAGTCAAGAGTTATGTGGCTTGCTCTTGGTGACCACAATTCTAAATTCTTCCATCATAAGCTCTGTTCCCATAGAGCTAGGAATAATATTCTTAGCCTTACTAATAGTAGTGGTACTCTTTTAACTAATTCTGGGGCTATTAAGGATGAAATTTTGGGATATTATACTGGGTTACTAGGGACTGCCTTTGGGGGGAAAGTTAACGTTGTTCCCACTCTCAATCAAGCTATCCATGCTAAGATTCCTTCTCACCTCAAGGATCAGTTGATTGCTCCAATTACTGGGGTTGAAATTAAAGCTGCCCTTATGTCTATCAATGGGGACAAGGCCCCTGGCCCTGATGGCTTTAATTCCATGTTTTCCCAAAAATGCTGGGCTGTTGTAGGTAGTGATTTTACTAGTGTTGTGGCTTCCTTCTTTGGTACTAGTAGACTTCTCAAGGAATGGAATGCTACTGCTATTTCTTTGATTCCTAAGGTCAGTGCCCCTTCTTCTATCAGAGATTATCGACCTATTTCTTGTTGCAATGTCAATTATAAATGTATTACCAAAGTCTTAGCAAATAGAATGCAACTGGTTCTTCCTTTCATCATTGACCAAGCTCAATCTGCTTTTATCAAAGAGAGATCAACTGTTGATAATGTTCTCCTTATGCAAGAATTGGTTAGAGTTTATCACAGATCTAATGGAAGCCCTTAATGTGCCATTAAAATAGACTTAATGAAAGCCTATGATTTTGTGGACTGGGGGTTTTTGTTTGATACTATGCTTTGCATGGATTTTCCTCCTCTATTTGTTGCTTGGATTAGAGAATGTGTATCTTCTGCTAAGTATTCTGTGGTTATTAATGGGAGCATGGAGGGGTACTTTGCTGGACGAAGGGGTTTGCGACAGGGTGACCCTATCTCCCCCTACTTGTTTTTGATTGTCATGCTTTTGCAACTATCCTTAAGTTCGGAGTTCAACAGGGTGCCTTTACTTTCCATCCTATGTGCAGTGCTCTGAACATTTGTCACCTTGCATTTGCTGATGACCTCTTCATCCTTAGTGGTGTGGATCATGATTCTATTAGCCTCATTAATTCTGTTTTGGCTAATTTCCACTCCTTTTCTGGATTGAAGCATAATTCCAATAAAAGTGTTGTGTTCTATGGGAATGTTGCCGATCAGTTGAAGATACAAATGCAAAATATTCTTCCCTTTCCTGAGGGTAAATTCCCTGTTAAATATCTTGGTGTCCCTTTAATTTCTACTTCTCTAAGGTCAGAGGATTGTGCTATCTTGAAAGAGAAAATTCTTCATAGAATTGTGTCTTGGTCCAACACTACCTTATCCTATGGAGGTAGAGCCCTTCTTATTCAATCTGTCTTGTTTAGTATTCAAGTCTATTGGAGCACCATTTTTATCCTTCCTGGTAAAGTGATTAAGGATATTGAATGCACCTTAATGGCCTCTCTGTGGTCTGTTCCTAAATTGAAACGCTCTGGTGCTAAAGTAAAATGAACTCATCTTTGTTATCCTACAGAGGAAGGTGGGTTAGGTTTCAAGGGGATCAAAGTTTGGAATAGGACTGCCATGCTTAAACATCTTTGGGCTCTGTGTATGAAGGCAAACACTTTATGGATCAAATGGGTGCACACATACATCATTAAAGATCAGTGTCTTTGGGCTATGGAGGTTCCGTGTGATGCCTTTTGGACTATGAGAAAGCTGTTTGGTCTTAGAAGGTTTGGTCAATCCCTCATTAAATATCAGATTGGTAATGGAGAAAGGACCTTCTTGTGGTGGGATAATTGGCACCCTTTTGGCCCCTTATATGATCGATTTAGGGATAGAGTGGTGCATAATGTTGGCAAATCTTTAAGGGCTAAGGTGGCTTCAATAGTGGAAAATGGGGCTTGGAGAAGGCCTAGATTAAGAAACCCCTTTATTCAGACTATCATCTCTCACACTCCTCAGAATTTGGTTCCATACCGTGAGATGGTGGATTCAGTAATTTAGGTGCCTCATGCTAGTGGTATTTTCACTATTAAGTCTGCTTGGGAAGCTATTCGGGAGAAATTCCCTATTCAGCCTTGGTTCAAGGTTATTTGGGGTAGTCATAATGTCCCTAGATGGTCTTTTATACTTTGGTTGGCAGCTCTTCACAAACTGAATACTAAGGACAGATTGAGAAACTGGGGTATGGCTATGGATGCTCTTTGCTGCCTCTGCCAGGACGAGGAGGAATCACATCATCACTTGTTCTTTGATTGTTCATAAACTACACGTTTTTGGCTGTACTTGGTGTCAAAGAATAGAGTGGTTGACATTCCTAATAATATGGGAGATGTCCTGATTGGTTGCAGGGCAATGTATCTTGGGATAGTTTCAGATTTGTTAGTTTGAAGTGTACATTGGCAGTTGCTGTTTATGGTCTTTGGCAGGAAAGAAACTCTCGTATTCTTTATGCAAAGATGAAGGATCATACTCAGGTGGCAACAGATATAGCCAATGGGATTCGTGCTTTCCTTAGCTCCAGAAGGAATGTAAAACAATCCTCGCAAAATCGGAGTATTTGTGAGATATGGGGCTTGCCTCATAGGATCATGCAATCTGTATAGTCTTTTTACAGTGCATTCTTTGATTTTGTTTTCTTGTTTAGAGCTGTTAAGTATGGCTGCCTGTTTTGTATGGCTGCCTGTTTTGTTGTGTCTTGTAAAGGGATTCCATCCCTTATACTTTGTTTCTTGGTTTGAGCCTAATAAAATTTTGTGCACTTATAAAAAAAAAAAAAAACCATACTAAAGGCCGACCTAGAAGTGAACACACCAGAAGTCGTGTGTTTCCAAATAGATGGCAATGCCATTGAATGGAGATCTTAGAAATCTCCCGCACAATCTCGGCCGAGAGATCCAAAGGACAATTTGGAAAAATACCAATGGTTCACATTCCACAGACCCCTCGCTTTGAGGTCCATCTCTTGAGGGAGAAGAGGACCCTCCACGAGATTACGAATGCCGCTTTTGATTAAAATTTTTGAGCCATCCCTGAGGGTTTGACTACCAGTTAGTAAACTCCTCCAAATATAACAAGGTTTGTGATGTTTTCTAACTCAAAAGCTTCTAACATTGTATTTCATGGGGTTTTGCCAAGTGGCGTCCCAACACCCATCAACATCATACATTTTTGTGGGTATGAACACTTAACTGTGGGTTTTATAGAATGTGTAGTGTTTAGTAGTATTGGGGCACTACGTGGCAATGCCCCAAGACAACAAAATAAGTTTTCCATATAGAGAGTGAGGTGGGTTTCAAGTGGAAAAATAATCTAATGTGTTGTGATCATCAAATTGTAATGCGGTGGTGGTGTTTTAACTCTTAACTCTATGGTGGGAAAGGTGGATTTCAAGCGGAAAAATAATTTAGTATAGCGTCATCATCAAATTACAATGGGGTCATTTATATTATTAAAAAAATTCAATATAGTAATTGTAGTAGTTTTTTTTTTTCCCGCCATGGGTCGCCCGACCCTGCTACTAAGACTGTGGCGTTGCCACTCGTGGTAGTGAAACTCATACCACTCCGTTAAATTCTATAAGCGTGCAGCATAAACACAGGGGTTGTTTTCGCATACCCAATGATCAGCAATTGACACCTCAACGATTCATTAAATCATTTAGAAATCTAACATTGATACGGTGATACCATATTTTTAACTAAACCTTGGTTAAAACAAATGGACCCCACACTTTAATTTTGGTTAAGCAAAGTAATTACTTCTAACTATTTTTTGACACTATTAGGGGAAAAAAAAAATGGAAAACTAGAAGAGCTAGAACGGAAGCACAAACGGAAACGACAGCAACCATCGACGGGAAATGCAAAATACAGAGCCTTGGAAAAAGAACAAAAATCTCACTTCTTCCTTGAAAAAAAAAATCGAAATAAAATTTATATAACAAAGAAAAGAAAAGTCATGAGCAATTATTTTGGTTAACTTGATTTAAAGTGGGGTCCACTTGTTTTAACCAATGTTAATTAAGATAAATATGGTATCCATATCAGATTGTTCTCTAATGTTTATCGTTTAGATGAGGTATTAGATTTGGAGGTATTATGTAAGAAGGGGGGATTGGATAGTAAGGGGTATTATGTAAGAAGGGTGGGTCCACATTAATGTGACGGAGGATTAAATAATACTTGGTTTGGATGAGGTATAAAATGGGGAGATAAGGTTATTTTGTAGTTGAATGGAAAAGAGAGGGGATATTATAAGGGGGGATTCCACATAGCCGGCTCTCACCCTAGCCATGTGTAAGCCCCCCTTAGGGCGTATTAGGGGGGGTTATGGAGGATGGGGTATTAAGATATCCTCCTATTTTTGGTAGAGCTGGGGCAACAGACACGAGACACGATAACACGACACGAATCGGACACGAAGTTAGCGGGTTAGGGTTGAACATTTCTGACACGAAATACGAAAATGACACGACTCGAGAACACGAATTCTAAATGGGTCGGGTTCGGGTTGAACACGCGACACACGAAATTGACACGACTAACACGTTTACTAATCTGTGTCACCCATATTCACGAACATATATACATAATATATGGTATATCTATAATTCTATATAGAGTTAGACAACAGACACGATAACACGACACGAATCGGACACGAAGTTAACGGGTTAGGGTTGAGCATTTCTGACACGAAACACAAAAATGACACGACTCGAGAAACACGAATTCTAAATGGGTCGGGTTAGGGTTGGATGATTTGTGACACGAACCCGACTGACACGACACGAACACGACTTGACACGACTCGTTACCCAGGTCTAATTTTTGGCTTGCCAAAGCACGTCATAGAAGAGGACCCGCGTATTAGAAGGGTGTATATTACAAT
The DNA here is from genome assembly GCA_019656295.1 of Rhododendron mucronatum var. ripense. NCBI lineage: Eukaryota > Viridiplantae > Streptophyta > Magnoliopsida > Ericales > Ericaceae > Rhododendron > Rhododendron mucronatum. Next base: position 763,061 of record BPLT01000145.1, on the reverse strand, counting down.
ACACCCTTCTATCGTGACATCCAAACAGGCCCTTAAGGAATTGTTGAGTGGGTATGCGTAAACCCCTGTGTTAACGCACCGCACGTGTAGAATTTAATCTCCTCCAAACTCATTTCTTATTTTCTCAGGTTATTTAAATGAATAGTATTTGTAAAATGTGGCGCCGCCTCTACTTAAATCGTCGTATCTTATACTTTTATTATATTGTTATTAATTTCTCAGTTCTTTCCTCAAGTAATAAGAAATAAAATCGCATTAGGGCATTGGACTATAGCTATCACATATATATACTGGACTAACTGGAGTATTATTTGTCATCCTCTAAGGTGTGAAAGAATTTTAAGGGTGTGTTTGAATTAAAAAGTCAACTGACATATTTTTTTTTGTCTCTATTAATTTTTTTTCCATTTGTTTATTTTGTGTCAAATTTTTATAACTTATTGATTTGTCTCAACGAGGGAAATCAAAAAAATACAAAATTATGATCGAAACTCATAATTTTTTGAATAAAGACAAAAAATAAGTTATTTTGACTTATTAAGCCAAATCGGTCAAAAAGAGATGAGTGTGCAAGGAAAAAAATAGGGTTTCTCTTTTGTGTCATTTTTAATGGTATGAAAATCAAAAATTAAAGGTGAGTGTGCAATATCTCGTATTTAAAAGGTGTTGTGAGAGTAAACTCTCCGTTCTAAAATGAGAGTCCACGTTATTATTTCGAACACTTCAAAAAATTATTTACATATTTCAATTTATATAATACTAAAAATATCCAATATAGATCTTATTTGTTTGATTTCAAGTAATTTTATTAGAATAATTTTTTAAAATCATAAAAAATATTATAAATTAAAAGATATAAACAAGATAAAATAACTGGGAAAAAAATAAAAGTAGCCTCTCTCGTTAAGGGACGGGGGAGTAGAACTTTTGGTGTGGGAGGACTTTTGGATGAGGAGGAAAACGAAGAAATATCTCGTACATTCTTACGCCATTTTCACAAACCAGAGGGGCATTTAACGCCATTTTAACAAACTACAGGGGCATTAACGCAATACCTTTATGTAAACCGTTTCCAAAACCCTTATCAATCTACACCCCTCACACACCCCCTCTCTCTCTCTCTCTCACTTCGCTCTCTAGGGTTTTACAGCTCAGTCGAAAATGGCAACCACTCGCACGATCTTCACCCGCTCTCTCCTCACCACCAAGCAAACACTCTCCTCCCTCCTCTCTCGCTCCTACTCGTCCCCCGCCGTTTCTCTCTCCTCCCCTCCCCCCTCCTCTCTCTCCTCCTCCGTCCTCCGCCTCCGCCCCCTCGTCGCCGTCGCGGCCAACTTCCACCGCCTCTCTCCGGCGACCACCGCGCGCGGCTACTCGACCAGGAGAACGTCGTCGTCTCTCAACGATCCGAACCCTAACTGGTCCAACCGGCCGCCCAAGGAGACGATACTGCTGGACGGGTGCGATTTCGAGCACTGGCTCGTCGTTGTGGAGAAGCCCGAGGGTGACCCCACCAGGGACGAAATTATCGACGGTTATATTAAAACCCTGGCTGAGGTCGTCGGGAGGTTTGGTTTTCTCTTCCTCTCGTTATATTTTTATTGTTTGTTTTGTTTTCTGTTGTACTCTTGAAATTGATTTAAATGGTTTGATGTGCCGTTTCTTTGGCCGATCGTGAGGCCTCGTTTATTTGTACGTACAAAATGGGAAAGGATAGAAAGAAGGGTAAGAAATGATGAGAAAATAAAGGAATAGAAAGAAGAATCTCACCACTTGTTTGGGTAAATAGGTGATTAATGTGTGTGACCATAATCCTCTCCCACCAAAAGTGATGAAAAATGCGTGTGCCTTTCTTTTCTCGTGCAAACTTACATTTTGTTGCTGTCATACTTGGTGGTGTTTCAGAACTAGTTGTCAAAAAGACTTTTTGTTGCCTTTCTTTTAAGCAATGATATGTACAGTTATCTTTTGGGCTAATCTGTCATTCCGATTGTGTTTTTGGTGCCTTTAGTTTTGGAAAAACAAACAACACTCATTAGGATAGCATGAGACCTGTAAAAAATCTGTTGTCGTTTGGAAATCAAGTTTTTGTGGGTAGCTGTTCTCATCATCTTGTTGGTTGATATTGTAATGGAGGAAGAGAAGACAATACTTTATTGGAACTGTAGGTTGTTAGATGTATTTGGTATTATTAAGCAGGATGGGTTCTAATATATTATATTTTGGATCTGAGTTCTCTTGTTCAGGAAATTTTAAGGAGCTACCTAGTTGCTTTTGAATGGTTTCTCATTCTGGTTCAGGATTTTTTTTCTTTTTCTTTCCTTGAATTGTTTTTTTCCCTGATTATATGGTGCTGTTTATGCGCATTATGGTTTACAGCGAGGATGAAGCAAGGATGAAAATCTATTCAGTCTCGACGAGACACTATTTTGCATTTGGAGCCCTAGTATCTGAAGAACTTTCCTACAAACTCAAAGGTTCTTGTTGATGCATTTCCTTCTTTGATTTCACGGGATATCTGGTATGCGAGTTCTCAGGATTTTTCCGAAAATATTTTGCAGAATTGCGACATGTTCGATGGGTGCTTCCTGATTCTTACTTGGATGTTAGGAATAAAGATTATGGAGGTATGTGAGAGCTTACTCCATTAGGAGACATTTTTTTGAATAATTCTTTCCTGGGGTCAGTAAGTCTTGAGATTATACCTGCAAAGGAATAATTCTTTATGCGAAAGGTGTAACGTCTTCAATTTTTCGATGAATTCAGTTAATCCCTATGTGCCAGGTTTGGGAATAAAATAGGCTGTTTTTTATATCCATCAAGTTGTCTAACATTTTTATATTCATAAGGCTCTGGTGAGAGTTTGTCAAATTATTAGGATTGCTTTTGCTCTGTAGCTCCCTTTTGTTTCTGCATTTTAGTTTTCTTAGTTTCTGCATTTTAGTTTTCTTAAATTCTGTATTGATGAAGCATTTTAATGAGAAAGAAGGAGGTTTCATGCATGTTCGCGTATAAGGTAACTTGAGAGTAGTTGGCTTGCCCAGTAAAGCTTATTCTTCAGTAGCTGAATGAATTTGAACCCTTACAATACCATGTGCCTTCCTGGTTCCTGCTACTACAGAGTCATTAATGTGTCGATTCGTTTCGGTGTCATTGTGGGCTGCGTCCATCCAACTTGACTACTTCAGGTTTGGAGAGTACAAGTCGGATACCAAAGATATCAATTATGGTCGTTCAAAACCAAAGATTGCAGTTTGACTCTGAAGACATTCAATTGAAGAGGAGGGATTCAGGTGGGGGATGAGTTTCAGGGGTGAGGGGGAGCGGAGCGAGTGAAGCATAGGAAGTGGACCGAGGACAAGTGGACTTTTGAGTGTGAAGCTGCGGGGCAGGGGTATTGAACAAGAGAGAAGAGTGCACAGTGCTTCTTTGTATTTGCACTCTCTTCTTGTTGTTGTTTCCTCCAAGGTCTCTTCTATCTTGCTGCTTGACCTGCTGATGAGTGATGGAAATATTTGAACTGTAGAGTATGTTGTGACTTTTGGGATTTATTCAGCTTTGGTAATATGTGTAGGTTGTATACACTTTATTTCTGAGAGGGAGGGAGGGAGGGATTATTTTGGCTTGGATAATATGTGGGACTGTGGGCGTGTGTGAACTAAACGTGTCAGTTAGTTCAGTTCAGATGGGATATTCTCAAAACCATTACCATAGTAACAAATCACTGAACTATACCAATTAATAGTAAGAAAGAAAAGGATGGAATTGACCAGTTTGGCGCTGGCGCGTGAGTTGATTTTTTCTTCTCCTTATTAGCTATTTCCTAGTATGGACCAGATAGGCTCAACTGACCGGAACAATGTATCCTAAAATGCCTTGGTCAATGACTCCGTTGCTGAATTCATCTCGATTTGATTCCCTGTTCGTTGTTGACAATTTATTGTTTTCTTATGTTTTATGGCCTTTAACTTGATACATCTCTCATTTATTTGGTTTTTAATGTCTTTGACATCCGTGTAAGGGAACAAATAATAGTTTGTATCTTGGAACTGTTTGTGTTAAATATTTAGTAGAGTGCTATGGGATAATCTGTTTAGACCAAAAGAAACGCATTTTTTCTAGACAGATTTCGGGTATTTCTCTGTTATCAAGTTACCTCCTCCGTGGTTCTTAATTCTTATATTTCTGTGTAGTTTTACTCTTAGTGGCATGCATGATGATTTTTTATTTGGTGTTTTGCTTTGATTATGGCAGGGGAGCCTTTCATTAATGGGCAGGCCGTGCCTTATGACCCAAAGTACCATGAGGAATGGGTGAGAAACAACGCAAAGGCAAATGATAGAAATAGACGCAATGACAGACCTCGCAACTTTGACAGGTCAAGGAATTTTGAGAGGAGGGGGAATCGTGATGTTCAGAATCCTCCTGGATCCTACTCACCGAACAACATGACAAGCCCGCCCAATATGGCAGGCCCACCACCAGGTAATATGGGAGGGCAGCCCAATATGGGGGGGATGCCGCAAAGTAACATGGGAGGTCAGACCAATATGGGAGGAGGGATGCCACAGAACAACAGGGGAGGGGCGCCACCACAGTACAACACGGGAGGAGTCCAACCACAGTATAACACGGGAGGAGTCCAACCACAGTACAACACTGGAGGAGGCCAGCCTCCGTACAACACAGGAGGAGGCCAGCCTCCGTACAACGCGGGAGCAGGTATGCCACAAACCAATATGGGAGGCAATCTGCAGTACAACACGGGACGAGGGCCTCAAAATAACATGGGAGGGCCACCGAACAACATGGGAGGGCCACCGAACAATACTGCTCCTCCAAATTTCCAATATGGGCCTAACAATGGAGGCATGCCTTACCAAAACAGGGAAATGTCTGGTCCAGGACAAAACAGAGAGTACCAGCACAATAAGTTTGCTCCAAACTCGGGGGTTGGAAATCCTTACCAGACTCAAGACATGCCCGGAAGAGATATGCCCCCTCCACCAAATTATCAGTAGGCCTGTTGTAGATACACAAGGATGGAATTTTATGTCTTGGGGTTTATCCTACATGTCCTTTTTTTCCTTCATGCTTTTATCCTAAACACCTATCCTTCTGAAGTAGCGCATATAACTTGTGAATGCTGTTTGGGTTCTATGTTGACCTATGAACTGATTGGATGTAGTATTGAGTACAATTTCTACAGCCAGTTATGCTATTAGTTTCTGTTCGCCATTTCTCTTAGTCTTTAATAGCATTCGTGTTTTGTTGTATCTGCAGCTACAAACTTGCTCTATCAAGCAAAATTGCCTGATCATTGTTTTCAATTTCATGCTAGTTTGCCCATATTTCGGGTAACATCATTGCTTGCTTGTTATCTGAGTTTGATACAATTTTAAAGCACTCAAGTTGCTGCATGCTAGTGGTGATTATTTACCAAACCCAACCCATGGGAGCCGCTTGGTCTCTCTCTCTCTCTCTCTAGGAGCCGCCGGTCTCCTCTTCTACCCCACCCTAGGGTTTCCGCCTCCTTCACCGCTCTACTCCTCCGCACCTCCTCTCTCTCCCCTCTTCCACCCCCCGTCTGTTCTCAGCCTCCTCCCTTTTCTAGTTTCCAGATTGGTGTTGTGTTTTGGGGGTGGGGCTGCCGCCCCTGTGCCCCACCCTTGCCCGTCCCTCTCCCTGCCCACCACCGACCTTCATCTCCACCTCCGGTCTTCCATGGCCCTGCCAGAACTCACCCCCTCCGCCTCCTCTCCCTCCGCTGCCTCTTCCTCCAGCTACCTACAGCCCCTCTTCTGGTAAGGGTTCCTGTTTGGGCCGACGAGGAGATGACGTTAGGTGGTTTAGGCTCCCCCGACGGAATAAGGCTCCGGATTTCGCAAGCGGCTGGCGATGGAGCTTGGTTTCATTCCGGGGAAGAAGCCGGACAGCCTTCAGATCCGTTTGTTACTCTTTGCTTCAACTCAATGGGGCGACTCAGCGGGCCGACTCAGCGAGTCAAATCAGGGCAGTAATACAGTGGCTTTGGTGGTTGTTCAGTTTTTTTTTCTTTTCTGCTTTTTTATGTTCTTGTGGTTGGTAGTCGATTTCATCCTTGCGCTTATTGTTCGAGGTCTGAGCTGGGGTTCTTTAGAGCCTTTACTTCTAAGTCGTTGACAGGTCTCTCATACCAGCACGTAGTGTAGGTTTGCTTCGGCAGGGTGTCCTAGAGTCTGTAGCCTGTGTGCTTAAAACAGTAACTCGTGTCTCGACTTGGTAGTTGTTTTGGTTCTCTCCTTGTATTTGTGATGAAATCTTTCCCTTCGGGTGATGAAATGAAGTGACATTTCAAAAAAAAAAAAAAGTTGCTGCATGCCTATAATCACAGCTTGTGATTCAATTGCCTATTAATTTTGAATGCAAGTCCAAATATTTGGTTATGAATATATGTTTCGTTTCCTCAAAAAAAAATAAAAAATAATGATAATAATAAAAAAATGCAGTTTTCTGTTTCATTGAGTGGTTCTGGTTTAATTAAAGAAAAGTTGATTAATAACTTCTCGTCATTCGGTCCTCCACAGATTGAAGGATATTGCGACAAGGAAGGTGCGCAAGTAGATATCAAAATTTCCCAAGACGAAACGATTTCTCAGATTCATGAGTCCTTTCTCTTTGTTTTTTTTTCCCAGTCTCTTGAAACTAGAAAATGGATTTAATTCTTTAGTTTTTCTATCATTGATTTTATAGTTAGTTGAAGCAATTTTGGCACCAATGAGGGGTTGGTTCATTGGTTAGGAACTTAGATTTGGTTGGACAAGGCTCAGGTTCAAGTCCTCATACCCCCTCATTGGGCTAAACGTATTCCTAACACCATCCACGCATGGTGGGCACCTTAGCTTTGGCCCTGATGTAGGTGCGTTGGGTCTCCTATAGATAGTGGTGTGATTTGACGGGGTAATACCATCTGGCGGAGGTGATGGGGTACTGTACATGCACTTCCATTTTATACCCAAAAAAAGGAAGTAATTTTGGTGTCAGGGATATAGCAATGGGAAAGCATGGGATTGTTTAAAGCAGACAATTAATTTTCCTCTCCATGCACAGTTTTTGCATTCTTACTGAATCACTAAGCTTCCATAGGTCATTGATTTACAAGTTAACCGGTTGCTGCTGGCGTTTTCGATCATGCATTTGTCTTATTTTTCGCAGTTCTCAACTGCTTCTGTTCTTGTTGAAACTGCAATATTTTGTGTTTCCCATACACCAATCAAAAAAAGAATCAAACATGTTTCCTACTATACAAGTCGGGTTACGAGGTTGAAATAAAAGAGCTCGACAGTAGCCTGGCAAGGCTGGCATCAACCATTCAACCGGACCTACTAAGGTGCCGTGCTATGGCTGTGTACCAGTACATGGTTTGCCATTCAGAAGGGAGAAGATGAATGATCATATGACATTTACATAACCCTTTCTCAACGAAAGCTCTTCCAAACCATTTGTCTCCTGCCCATTCTAGGTTTTAGTGCCTGCATTGACATGTTAGTGTCAAGGCAAGAAAACCCTGATATTCTGCATAAAGCTGCTGCTGCTTCTTTTCTTGTGGAACGGCAAATATGCATAAAGCTCGATAACATGCCCCAAGCAGAAAAAGTTAGGCAAGAATGAGTTTAGTACGCATAATTAACAAAAACTTGGATTAATCCTGTCGTTTGGGCTCGTATGGATATTGCACTTGCCTACATATGAACAACCGCGAGTTCAAAAACTTGAATTTCAAGTAGTAGACAAATCTTGTTAAATCATTTTGTTCAGAAACAGGTAAACTCTCTCTCTCTCTCTCTCTCTCTCTCTCTCTCTCTCTCGTATGGATATTGCACTTGCCTACGTGTGAACAACCGCAAGATCAAAAACTTGAATTTCAAGTAGTAGACAAATCTTGTTAAATCATTTTGTTCAGAAACAGGTAAAACACAGTACCCACCCTCCCTCCCATCAACCAAACAAGATCATCCAGAAGAAATTTTCTCACTTGTTATTCACATGTGAAGGGGTAGAGAACTGTAACGCTTATGTCTAAGGAAAACATCTTCCTGCCACCACATGAGGTTGCACCCCATAGATGACTTGCCTGATTTTTCTGATTTCTGTTGCTCCAAATGGTTCCATCAAAGTTTCTCTCCATTCCAGGCAAGACAAAGAACACAAAATGGAAAGAGACTAAGACTAAGACTAAGATAGAAAATGACCTATGCAAATGCAAATGCTAATGCCCATTAGGTTGCAGAGATGACAAAGCAGAACAATTGAGATTTGGAACCTTGCAATAAGTCGAGATAACTGGCTACTGTAAGATCAAAAGTGCTGCTTCTTTTTCCACCTAAAATTTTCCACATCCCAATCATACAACAGGGCTACTACAATAAGCAGAAGAGCGAGACTAATGCTAAGTGGTCGCCTTGCTCTCCATGGGTTTCTTGTTATGCTATGCAGCTTTTTACGAGTCATTCACTTTGCTGATCACTCTCTGAGTGAAGAGAGTGTGCAGTTGGCAGCCTTTCCCTAGCAACATATTCCACTCTTTTGGCCTTGGCAGCTCGGATCTGATCTGCAAGTGAAACTTGTCTTCGTATTTGTTCCTTCTTTACAAACTCCAAATCCAATTTCTCCCAAGCCTGCTGATCTTCGCTACTGATTTGACCATTTGTAGATGTCTTCCTCTTATGAAGCTAAAGACAGAAAATAACCCAAGTGTTTGTAAACATGAGTTAAACCTGATAATTTTTATTGACACCAGCATATATGCATACAATTATTCTAGTACCACACCCACTAATACACCTACACTCACATGAGTGGTGGCACCTCCAGTGTGTGTGGGGTCCACCACTCATGTGAGTGTGGGTGTGGTGCTAGCAACGTTGATATGCGATGTTAATCAACACATGACATTTCAGAGACACGTCACTACTCAGTGCCTATATGACAAAGTCGCTGCCATCAAAATATGGTTCTGACAAAGGTTATAAGCAATTCAATCCATGGAGTAGGAATGAACACATATGTGTTGAAGAAGCCATCTCGTACATTATCCAAGAATCTCACTCCATCAGCCTGGCATCCATCCATGTGTTGAACTCATGTTTTGACACTGAACATTTGGCCCAGAAAAGCAAACGTCTAATGTATAATCTAAAAAGAAAAACAACCTATAAGATTACTGCAAGGGTTCAAGTCTGATGTTACAGAGGAATCTCACCTTTGCCAACCTCTCATTGATTTTCAGCTCTTGAGCAATGTCTAACTCCTCTCTCTCTTCCTTTGATTTTCTGTTTCTCTTACGCCTCATCCCTCCTCTTGGTGTTGCTTTATGTTCCTTCACTTTTCTCTTCTGAGCAACCCTTGCCATCTTTTCTTTGGCCATTTCCTTTGCCTCAGCTTGGCGACGCTGTTCGATAGCTATTTCTTCTTTAATCTTATCATAGCTATCCCAGTGTAGTTCTCTTTGGCCATTCCCACCTCTTTTAGCAGCTTCTGCTATACTATCAGCCCACGATGACAAGAATTTTGCCCTTGACCTTTTCCATTTCAATTTCCTTCCCCATACCCGTGTGAGTGAATAGCTTATTCTCGCCTTGGACTCGTCACTGCAAAAGAAAACCATGCTTCAATTCGCTATCTTGGAAAACCTTACCATGCATGTTAGTGTTGACTTTGGCAAGCAAATTATTCTGCCCCACACTCTACAAGACCAACTGATACTTTCTAACCATTTTGATCTGCCTGCCAAAAATTACAGTTACACTTGTCTTTTCAGACCATTTCCATTTTATTTTACTTACATAATGAAAGGCTTCTAGAGTTTCTTGATTGCTTCTCAGTCCTTTATTCATTCTTTTCAAAACTCAGACCGAACTTTAAGTCTGAAGCCAGACTTGGTAACTCCAGCCTATTGTGACCTGTGATATCATTTTGATGCTTGTTTTTCCATTTGTATCAAGTAAAATTGTGTTGCAGATGCATATCTGTTTTGATAATCAACAGAGGATAACAAAGTATACCTGAGAACGTGGCTGCCGGACATCTTCGCTCTAATCTGAATAACGGAGAAAAAAATGATTAGAGATAATGCAACTGCTCTGAGAAAATGCCGATGATCAAACACCGACAATCTAACAAGTGACCACGAAAACAGAATTGGTTTTGCTTGTCAAATGGCACGAACACTATGGACATGCTAAGATTACAAAGATGTCAGAGAAACTTAATGTGTCCATGAATAAGGAAGAAGTACCAGAACCTGCGAATACTATACGATACATATCATACATTATAGCCACTTTTGCGTGCTTTCTGAATTGTATGATGCAAAACCAGAAACAAACAAAAAAATGACGGGTTCTTACACGACTTCACCTTGGGATCCATGAGGGCTGCTTTCGTATTCCGGCTGATCCGTTCACGAGTCTCTGTGAATATAACACGGGAATTCAAAATTGCGACCACATTGTGGTTAATTTCCGTTTTTTAGGAGAAAAACTCAAACAAAAGATAGACCTGGGCCATGCTTTCTGCCTTTGCTCCTTGACTCTTTTCCCTTGTTTGCCAAGGACATCTTTCTTCTTCTGTCTTGCTCAATTTGATTTTTATCTATCAGACTTTGCGAAGAACTACGAAGTTGAATCTTGTCATTATAAGTGTTTTCCTCAGATGAATCAGTGGTAAGTTTTTGCTTGAAACAATCCTCAAGATCAGAAGCCTCTTCTGTATCAACAACACTCCCAGCTTGATACGCATGGATTCCAGTAAAGGGACTAACGAGGCCAATTGGTGGAGATTTATTCTTCACAAGCCATACTCTACAACTTGATTGCTTTGTGCTTGCCTGAAATTGAGTGCAGTACACCATATAATACAGCAGCGGCGACAAATGGGTGTTGGGCAATGGATTAATGGACAGGGAATGCACAGCCATCCTCCTGGTAGAAATAAAACACGTGAATTATAACAACCTTTTCTCTCCAGAGAGTGGAATCATGTGAATTAACTTAACTTCATAGTGAAACTTAGACAGTGTGTTACTAGAAAGGCAGAGTAACACCAATACCCTAATGATTTCTGTTTTGGAACGCACGTTCTAGCACATGGTATCCTTGTTGTTCTAAAACGTTGAATTTAGCGACGCAAAGTACTTGTAAGCTTCCTCAGGAGGAAAAAAAAGGTGAAATAATTGGAAAATCAAGAGTGACTGGAGCTTTGGCAACAGAAGTGTACAAAAAGTTTAGAGAAAATTCTCCTAGAAATGCATTTGACAACAAAAATATTATAAAAATGTGAGCTATAGCCTGAATAAAACTCTACAACACTAACTTTAGGCATGTTGTGTACCACATTTCCTTTCCTTCCTTTCTTTGTACCCAAATGGTCCGTGCTCCGGCTAACATATACTATTTCACAAATTTAATTTACCGATTCCCATATAAGCATATTTACAATCTAGTCAAAGAAATGCCAGTTAGGTCTACTTGAAGGAGGCTGTGAATCTAGTTTCACCAGGCCTCTTCATAAAATTATGCACAGGAGAGCTACAGTTAACAAAATCTTGCACCCCGTTTGGTACCTATGGAAAAGAAAGGAAAGGAAAGGAAAGGAAAATAAAAACATTTCCTCTTCCTTTTGTTTGGTTTGAGAGGAAAAGGTCAAAAGGAGAAGAAAATAATCAAAGGCTTATGAACAGTAGATTTTTCTCTAAACTTTCCTCAACTTTCTTTCTCTTTTCCTCTCTTTTCCATAGGTACCAAACAAACAATTTGATGAAGAATAGAAACAGTAACAATCCTGTAGCGTAGAAATACAAAAGGGAAGCACTAATTCATACACTTCCCAAATCTCAACTTAACCACCTAAATCAAAACAGTACTTTTGCTCCCATTTTCTTTTCTCCCACTTTCCAAACAGTAAACTTTTACTCCCATTTCCCTCTCATTTTCTTCCTCTTTTCTTTTCTTTTTTTCCACTTTCCTTAAGTTCCAAGCATAGTGTAAATCATCTCCTTTTACTTCCTCTGCCGCAGAAAATTCCCAAAATGGGGTTTATTGGGAAATGAACTAAAACCATCCAAAGTATCTAGGAGGTTCGTTGAACCTCCCACTTCAATTTACAAAAATGCCATATATCAGAAAACCTAGCAGAACCCAAAAGATTACCTCATTACCATTAAAGTTGGGATTCACAAGCCATTCATGAGAGCCCCAGGCTACAAGACAAAACCCAAATCCCCAACTCAATACTAATCCTTGTATGCCTCCGAACAACCCGAATGTATAATCTATAGGACTACATATATCTACTTAAAGCGTGCGCACATACGTACGTATGTATGCGTGTGTGTGTGTGGGTGGGTGTGTGTGTGTGTGTGTGTGTGTGAGAGAGAGAGAGAGAGAGAGAGAGAGAGAGAGAGAGAGAGAGCTCACAGAAGAGAGAATGGCATTTCGAGAAGATAAAACGAGGAAAGAAGAGCTAGTTTCTGGATTTTGACTTGAGAGTGAGATTTTTTTTTTTTTTTTTTTGGGTTGGAAAGGGGCGGCACTTGTACTAAACTGAACTAGTATAAAATCAGGTCAAAATCCTGCGCTCAAATTAATACCTTGTCGCGGATCAAAAAAAAAAAAAAAATTAATACCTTGTCCCTTTCCCTTCTCAAAAAAAATTTTAAAAAAAATTCTCTCTGGATTCTTCGTAGATTTTTCATATTTGTAACATTTCTCGCTCTATCTCTCTCTACTTATTATCCCCAATTTTTCAAAAAAAAATTTAAAACACAAATCAAACAAAGCAAATTTGTGAATCTCATCACAATATGTGATGAAAATGAGGCTGCAAACATTGCATGACGAGGGCACTCAATTTTAAATATAACATTTTAGCCTATGAAAGTGCTAATTTTTTAATATTTGCTAAAAAAATAATAATAATAAAAGTTAGATTTTTTTATGTTTTTTTTTATTTTTCTTGTGGAAATGAACTAACAATTTGCAAAAAAATTGACACAAAATTAAAAAATACAAAACAAATTTGAATAAAAACAAAACAGAAGAAAATCCGAGCTTTTTTGGAAAAACTAGGTCTCACCCGTGGTTGGAACGTGACACTTCCCTTCGGCGGAAGAGATTATTTTTTCATCACCGTCACTTGGATTGTGTACACTTGGGTCTCTAAACCAACCATCTCTCCGTGCACGATTTCTAATGGTAAGTTTTTGTCCAAATTATTAGTCTAATTTCTCTTTCTATCTATCTTCATTCATTATCTCAAAATTCCTATCATAATCCAAACCAAACAAAGATGTAGTGCTCCTAGGCCATTCTTTCACCGTACATTAAGTTTGTGTTGAGCCCCACATGAATGTCGGATGAAGAAAGAAATCATGACATGCTTGCATCTTAAAACATCCGTCCAAATTCTTGGTCCTCTCTAAACAGCTGTGTCGCTCAAACAATTATCTATATTTCACAACTTATAATATTTTTTATGATTCCAAAAAAATATTTTTAATAAGACTAATTGAAATTTGTCCAAAAAAAATGTATAGAACGTTATAAATTGAAGATATTGATAGTTTTTTATTTTTATTTTTTATAGCTTTTCAAATAGTGAAAATGGCTTGAATAAATACAAAAATGATACGTGCACAACGAGAGGAACACAACCAATCGCTTATTGTCTATTATTGTAATTAATGGTCAGAATTCACTAAAACTTTTTCGCGGAAGAGTTATCTCTATCCTGGAACTTTTCTTTTAAAATGAACTGTCAAAAATATTTTTCTAACTGTTGAAATTGCCGAACACATGGCATTCTTGGAACAAATTTAACCGTGTGTCAGAACAAATTTTCCCGTGTGCCAGACCTGCTTACGTCATAAATTGTACCCCCAAGCCCATCGTTTTATCCTATACTCCAGAATCCCCTGTCCATCTAGACTCCACAGTACTTCTCACTCCTCTTCAGTTACCTTCTCAATCCTAGGGTTTACGCCACAGATTCTCTCTCTCTCTCTCTCTCTCTCTCTCTCTCTCTCTCTCTCTCCTATCGCTTCCCCAGTAAATCTCACAAACTCCAAACCCTAATTCCCAACCCAACCATGGACCTCACCAAGAAGCGAAAGCTCGACGACAACAACGGCCAACAACCCGACCTCCTCGCCGCCGCGCCCCAACTCACCCCCGACGACGCCCGCTCCCTCCTCTCCTCCTTCACCCACGACCAGCTCCTCTCCATCGTCCAATCCGCTGTCCTCCGCCACCCCGACGTCCTCTCCGCCGTCCGATCCATCGCCGACGCCGACCCCGCCCAGCGCAAGCTCTTCGTCCGCGGCCTCGGCTGGGACACCACCACCGACAAGCTCCGCGCCCTCTTCTCCTCCTACGGTGAAATCGACGAAGCCGTCGTCATCCTTGACAAGGCCACCGGCAAGTCTAAGGGATACGGCTTCGTCACCATGAAGCACGTCGACGGCGCCCTCTTGGCCCTGAAAGAACCCAGCAAGAAAATAGACGGCCGGATGACCGTGACGCAGCTCGCCGCCGCGGGGATCCAGGGCGGCCCCGTGGCGAGCTCGGTCCCCGTCGGGGGCTACGATGTTTCGAATAGAAAAATTTATGTGGCGAATGTGCCGTATGATATGCCCGGGGATAGGTTGTTGGCGCACTTTTCGTCGTATGGGGAAGTGGAGGAAGGGCCCTTAGGGTATGATAAGGCTACGGGGAAATCTAGAGGGTATGCTCTGTTTGTGTATAAGACGGTGGAGGCGGCTAGGGCTTCGTTGGTCGACCCGATGAAGACGGTTGATGGGTATCAGTTGAATTGTAAGTTGGCGAACGAAGGGAAGAGAGGGAAACCGGAGGTGGGCGCAGGGGTGGCCCCAGGAGTTCAGGGGGTGGCGCCAGGGCCCGGTGAGGCCCAGGGCAATGGGCTTGGGATGCATCCTCCTTCTGTAATGCCGGGTCCGGTTGGTGGGCAGTATGGTGGGCCGGGTGGTTCGTATGGTGGGTTTTCGGGTGGTCCACAGTTGGGTCATCCTATGAATTCGTCTATGGGTGGTGGCGGTCCTGGATTGTCATCAGTTAGTAGTCAAACACCATCGTCGATGGGTGTTAGTGGAGGTGGTTATGGTTCTGGCATGGGAGGTCCTTACGGTGGATCTCATTTTGGTGGGCCTGGTTCAACTGGATACGGGGGTGCTGGCGGACTAGGTACCGGAGGCGGAGGTTTGGTTGGCAGCGCTGGTGGATTTGGTGGCTCGGGTGGTGGTATGGTTGGCAGTGCTGGTGGACTTGGCGGCGCAGGCGGGGTATGGTTGGCAATGCTGGTGGATTGGGTGGTGTTGGCGGGGGATTGGGTGGCAGTGCTGGCGGGGGTTTGGGTGGTGTTGGAAGTGGGTTGGGTGGTGCTGGTCGTGGTTCGTCATTTTATGGAGGATTGCCTGCGAGCTCAATTGGGTTGCCTTCCGGTGGTTATCCTGAGAGTGCACACTATAGTTTGTCAGCTTCAGGGTATGGAAGCCAGCACAATCATCCAGCAGGAACATCACCAGCCACTCGAGTTCCACCTGGGGGAATGTATCAAGGTGGCAACCCATACTACTGAGGTAGTCTTTCTTTCTGTGTCTTATTATTATCTTTCGGAGTTCTTACTGTTTTTGTGTTTTGATTCTGCTGTTTCTATTGCGCTGTGGTAGATTTTTGTTGTTATTGCTTGCTCTCAGTTTCTGATTTACATGATGGTTCGTGCATTCTTTGACGAAGTAGATTTGTTCTTTTTGCTAGTGGCAATTTTGCTTTCTTATGTTTTGAAGTGTTATTTTGCTTCTTTGAGGCTGCATGGACATTTTGCGTTTTCTTGTGGAAACTTTAGGTTGTGATTGATGTTCACACACTTCGTTGGTGAATAGCGTGTAACTTTGGTGCCCCATGTTTTCTAAGTCCTCAGCACTGCTTTTAATTGCTGTTTTCTGGGTTTGGTTTCTTATTGATTTCACTTGGCATATGGCTGGCTGTGTCAGTTAGCCCTGACACTTTTCTCGGCATTGAAGTTCTAGCTGTCTGATATCATTAGCTGGTAAATGTATTGGTGGTTGCATTATAACCTGATAGTTGATGTGCATCCATTTGTTGTCTTGGCACATATTTTCCTGCATGTCTAGTTGAAATATGGAAGTGGATCATTCTAACCTCAAAAAACTCTCTTAAGTAAATTTGGTAGCTTATGTTCTATTGAATCGGACTAGGGCAGTCTAGAAGTGGAGAAAGTCACGTCTCTAGATTAATAGTGGTCTTGGATTTTTTCATTCTGCCTGTGCAGTTGACACAACCATGGTTTTCCCTACGAACTGCCCTCCAAGACATAATAATATGTTTTACATATATCACCTAGGGTGGATGAGCGGAAGTCCATAGAAGGTCATCTAGGGCGGTAACCCGTCCTTTAGAGATCCCATGAAAGAGGCTACAATGGGTAGAAGAGTTCTATTGCTTGACTTGATTTTAACACTTTGTTATACTCCTACTTGGATAAACTACAAAGAGATGACTCCTGCAGCCTTACTCATCTCCAAGTCACCAAAAAGTGACTGCTTGGAAAGCACTTAAACCTTGAATGAATCCTAGGTTGGCAATCCATCACAAGGTGCCTTTTTCACCGCACCCTTGGAGGATTCACCTAAGCAGGGTCCATCTTGAGGCTCAACTACGAGGGTAGGGCTGATATTTGGTACCTCGTGAGAATTAAGCTCAAGTGCATGGCCATTAACAGCACTATTCCATGAATTGATGTCCAATATGGTTTTGTGACTCCTGACTATTTCGCCTTATATAGCTGCTCAAATTTTTTTGTATTTGCATGCAAGGATATTTTGAACTTTAATGATTTTGAAGTCCAATTACAAGAAATGATTTTGTAAAAGTGGAGGAGAGTTGATAGAAATATGAACTTTTTTTTTTGTATTCAACCATTTGTGAATTATGTAATATTGTATGCAATTGTATGTGTTATACATAACTAACCTTGCATCTTTTGAGGTAAATTTTGTATTTCTTACAAGCCATATATGCATATACCTATTCTACGACGAAAGATAAGAGAGAAGAAGAGGGAATTTTACAAGAGAGATTTTTTCATATGCAAAGCTAAGAAGTTTTATGAGCAGATTACCTTATTTTCCTTTCTACATTTTTGGGCAACTTAGTTCATGACTTGTTCATATGACATGGTGGATGTGAACACTGGATGAGATTGGTTTTCGAGGCGTGAGCCCTTGGGTAGAATTTTTGAACAGATGCACTTCATCGGGGAAATCCGCTAAGATACTGCAGAACATGTCTCCCAACATGGGGATGGACTCGTGCTTTGAAGTTGCATTGCGATGAGTAACCTGTAGCACTGATGGTTTTGTTTTGATTATGCACGATTCCAAACCAAACCAAACCGAGCCTTATGTCCCAATCACTTGGGGTCAGCTACATAAATCATTTTCCTCCATTGAGCTTTGTCAAGGGCCACTTGTTCACATAAATCCATTGTACTCATATTTTTGTGCACAACAATATCTAATGTCAATTTAGGTCTACCCCTCCCCACAGCATTGCTACCCAAAGCTATTCTATCCGCTTTCTTAACTACTCTACGGTAGACATGCCCAAACCACTTTAGCTACTATTTGTTTGATTGCGCTTCTTATTAGTAATTTTACCTGGATTTAGCTTAAATTTCTTACTTTGATTTATGTATGATCTGGTTAGTCCAGTTTCCGAAATTTGAAAATTTTAAGTGTTTTTAGCTGATTACTATTTCAAAAAGTTAACCTTTAACTTTTATGTTATTGTGCTTAGCACTTTGGCTTTGAGAAATTCAAAAGTCCATTAGACCACCAGTTGGTTGTTATTGATTTACTTCCGAGCTTTCAACTTTCTATCTTTTTTGAGCTTTCTACTTTTGAATTTTTGATTACCTTAATAACTCTGGCTTCTTTCTCTCCCCTCATTTAATCATGTTATCTTTGATTTTTTACGAAGTCTACTAGTGTTGTTCGTTGATTTCTACAGAATGGAGAGGCAAGCATTCATATGAAATTGCAGGGTTTCTTGTTTTTCATTTCTTTGATTTCTGCTTATCTGTTCAAAATTCAAATGTTTTCTGCTTATGATGTTACTATGATGGTTAGATCTGCCTATCTGCAGTCTTCTTTTGGTAACTTGGACGTTTCCATTTCTTACCTTTTGATTATGCTTGGATTTTTGTGTTCTGTACCCTAGTTTGGTATTGTTTTCCTGTATTCTGTTTGTTTGAAAAATTGACGACTAGTTAACAGAAACACTTTTGACATTTAATTTTTGCTTTTTGAAAGAACTGTAGCAATTTTCACAAAGTTGGGGGGGGGGGGGGGGGGGGGGGGGGGGGGAAGAATGTGCTTTTACTTGTTTTGAAGAAATGTTCTCTCTCTTACCTTCCCCAGCCCCTCGGGTCAACCCCACTGGGACTCCCTCTTGTTCGACACCCCCTTGCTTCAAAAACATAGCTGCAAACCAAGAATATTTGCATTAATTTTCCTTCTTTCTTTGTACACAATAAGCAAAAATACCGTTGACTTTACCGAACAAGAACTTAAAATAGGCTTTGACTCATATACTTATGTTCAAACATCACAGGTGCTGTTCAGCTCTCATTGGAGCCCATGGCCCTTTTTATGGTATTGAAATCTAAAGTTTTTGTGTGGACATTAATATTGTTTTGCTGGGTTCCCATCTAATGACAACTTAATGATGCAATCAGAATTTCAAAGGGAAATCAAGATTCAAGAGAGAGGATTCAATCAAGGGGATGAACCTCGTAGGGGAGAGAGATACTAAGTGTATTTCAATATTCTTAGTAATCAAATGCTATCATATTAAAGACCAACTCACCTATTTATAGACTCAAGGCCCCTAATACCACTAAAGAACCGAAAATGACACAAATACGCTTAATTTGTCTTGCATTACTTACTCTTAATGGTGTAAGCACCTGTTGCTACTTTTGTTGCATCCACTAGTTTGGAATTTTATGATTGTAGTGTTCTACATACCTGCTCTTTGGATGCTTGGTTTGACATATATTTGTTGTGGCATTTTCTTCTGCAAACTGTAGTGTTAGTCTAATACTACATGTTTGCCCGAAATACGGGTTTGTTTGGTCCTTTGATGTTGCTGCTTGCAGGCTTTCTACAAGCTAGTGTTTCCTTTCGAAGAATTTCCTTTGAGTTAGCATGGCAGTTGTTTTGCTTGTTGTATCCAGATTGATGGATTGTTGTCAACTGGTGTTTGATTCAGGTGTATGAGAGCTTGTTGGGCGCTGTTGCTTATTGTGGTTCTGATGAATTGATGAATGCAGACATTTTGAACTTTGGCTTGATCAATTTGAGTAGTTGTATTTTGGCACTTCTTCTCTTCATCTGCTCTTTAAGACGTGGGGCGTTTATGATTGCTGGTGGTTAAATTGATTAGTTAAGCTGTACTTTTTATTTGTACTTTAAAAAAAAAAAAATCTAAATCCAATACATGATCTGGAGTTTGCAGGATCTACATGACTGATTTATACACGTAGGTTATATGATTGGTTGCTTGCCAGATATATGTTTTGTTATTGCTTCTGCGTATGATCTTTTAAATGCTTGGTATTCTTGTAAAGAATGGTTGGGTGATAAGTGACGTGTTACGGAGCAGGAGTAAGCAAGGTTTCCAATCGGGATACATATTGTAATTTGATTTTTTCATCTTATGAAGGGTTACGTGTCACCCACCCATCGTAGGTATGTTTAAAAAAGTTGATATACACTTATAAAGAATTACTAATAACAAACTAAAAACTGACTAAAACAAAAGCATTGTAGATGCAAAATCACATGTTTTAGGCCGTAAAGTGTTCTAAAAGATTAGGTTAGGGACTTACATTCTAAATCCACCTTACTTGCATGGTTTATAACCATTTGCTACTGAGTGCTAATTTGAAGACTCAAAAAGATTTAGTTTACCGACACATCAGTTTTTCTTTATGATCAAATCCTACAAGCTATATCCATCCCTCAAGTACTTAAAAATTCCATTTTCGTCTTCAATATCATCCCAACTATCACCCTATCATCACCAATATATATTCTTCATCTTCAATAACTTCTACATCATCCCTTCTTCAAGCACCTTCCTTTTTCCTTTTCTATCATTTCGAAGGTTTTTGTTCCTATATAAATAGATGTAATAACCAATTAATTATTGCATTTGTACATAATATTAGAAAGAAGATAAAGGTTGCATCTCATGAATTGGACCTTTATTTCCTTTTCTATTAGTTTCTCCCTCATTAACTTTGAAGCATTCATTCGTGTCCAGTCATGATTTGTCTTGCGGTAAGCATGAGTCTTCTCTTTTGTTAATCCAGTTATTCTTGGATGCCATATTGGGTAGACAAATAGGAAGGATCACCACTCCTCTCTTTCTTTTGCCTTAATACTTGACAAAGACTAATGCATTCAATTTTTATGCCTCTAACCATTATCTATTTTTCTAATGGGTGGTTGAAAAGTACTCCAATTTCTTTCACATCCGGTTGCCCTGCATGTGAGGGATATGATTCTTGCGGCTAACTCTTGGAGCTCTTTGCAACTACTTCCATAGCTCTCCCACCAAGAGTCCTAAAAAGATAGTCAAATTAGTGCAAGAAACATAGATGATTTTATATAAGACAAGAGTGAATACCGGGTTGTTTCTTATCTCTAGTTATAACGTCCGTATCAACAGCGTTATTGAACTTTTCCTTTTGGCATCATGTTTTAACCTTGGTTCAACACCCGAATACATCCTTTCTAAGGTCTTGTACAATTGTAATTTCATTTCCTCATCCACAGTAATGTTATTATCATAATGAAACCTGAAAGAGACATGGAAACTAACATTCATGATAGAAAGTCACTGAAATAAGAAATGATGTCATTTTTGACAAATTAATTGTTTCCTTGGATTAGGATAATAAGCCGCTAGATGAAGAGGACGATGGAGTTGCAATGCCCAATGCTCACAGACAATATACCAAATCGAATCATACATTCTTTTCACTCTGTTGAAGATTTTTCAATTTGTTCCTTTGTCCTATCCATAGCTTCATTAATATGACACATGACTTGCACCATCTACTAGTCTTAGGGCTTTAACTGAGGAAAGCACACGCTTCGAGCAATACTGAATGTTATGGCAGGCAATTATGTAGTTTTTGAAGTGTTTGCTCCCCGTAGTTAAAAGTCCCGAGACTAGTGGATGGTGATGCAAAGCACGCCATGGGTTACATTTATGAATGTATGGGTATGGAAATTTTGCAACAAAGTGAAAAGAAGATATGATCCGATTTGGAAGATTGTCAATGAGCATTGGGCATTTCAATTCGATCAAATTGAACTCTTCATGCCGCGGCTTATTATCTGAATCCTAGGTAACATTCGATTTGTCAATGACGAAATCATTTCTTTTTGTTCTGACTTTTTATCGTGAATGTTTCAATGTTTATTTTTGGTTTACTTGTTGATGGTAGCTTTAATGAGGATGAAGTGAAATTGCAATTGTACAATACCATAGAGATGATGTATTCAGGCGTTGAACCAAGGTTAAAACTTGATGACCAAATGGAAAAGTTTCGTAACACCGATGGTATGTTTGGCATTGATGTGACCGTTATAACTAGAGACAAGAAACAACCTGGTAGTAACTCTCCTATTATCAATTATTTATAAAATTGTCAATGTTTCTTGCACTAATTTCACTCTCTTTTTTTAGAACTCTAGTTGTGAGCTATGGAAGTAGTCGCAAAGAGCTCCAAGATTTAGCTGCAAGAATTCTATTCCTAACATGTAGTGCTACCGGATGTAAAAGAAATTGGAGTACTTTTCAACGTATCCATTCGAAAAAGAGGAAGCGGTTAGACGCACAAAGATTGAATGCATCAGTCTTTGTCAAGTACCTCCTCACTCTGGAGTTGAGGCAAAAAGAAACGAGAAGAGAATGATGACGCTTATGATCTTATTTGTTCCTCCGATATGGAATCTGACAACAATTGGACCACTAGACAACTCATGGATGGACATGAAAAATGGCTTCAAAGTTAGTGAGGGAGAAACTAGTAGAAAAGGAAATAGAGGTATATTTCAGGAGACACAACCTTTTTATCCTTCCAAATATTATGTCCAAGCAGGCGCAATAATCAACTAGTTATTGCTTCTATTTTTAAGGACGAAGAAACCTTCGAAATGACAGAATAGGCAAAAGGAAGGCGGTTCAAGAAGAGGATGAGGTTGATGTTATTGAAGAAGAATATATTGGTGATGATGGGGTGGTGGTTGGGGATGATATTGAAGATGATCGTTTTGAAGTTGAATTGAGGATGGATTGGGGATTTCATCATAAAGACTTTATTTTTTTTGAGTTTCCAAGTTAGCATATAGTAGTAAATGGTTATAAACCTTGCAAGTAAGGTGGATTTAGAATGTACCTAATACGTAATCTTTTTGAACACTTTAGATGACCCAAGACTTATTATTTTGCATCTTAAATGCTATCGATCTTTATTTTGTTATCAGGTATTCATGAGTCCATATTAACTTTTGTGAACATATCTAGAATGTGATCGTATGCTGATTCGGTTCATTAAATAAAAAACGATAAGTATCCCTATTTGAAAACCTTGCATACGTAATTACCTTACATTGAATGTATATCTACTTGAAATTATGTACATATAGGTTGTTTCTTGAATATGGTTTTAATTTTGCCGGGTAGATGAGTAGTACTTCGATGTCTAATGTGACTACTTTATACATCTTGAGTGTTTTGGATACTACGTGCATGTTTATTTTTGGTATTATGGGTTTCTGTGTGGTTCATGCCCTAGAAAAAAGATACGTCTGGTGATCGACGTTAGGTTGGGTATTGAGGGTACCGGCGTGGCTCACAATCTAGAAAAAGATACACCGGGTCATTAATATAGGTTAGAATAGTATGTATTCAAAAAAAATTAATCTGGCTGTGCCTTGCTTAGAGTCTTACCTTTTTTACAGCCAGTCTCAAGCCCAGATAAAGGAGGAGGGTTGTGTTAGGTGGCTAACAGCCAGCATCTAAAAGCCCCGTTAGATCTATAGCTGACCCAATTGATTGGGACATAAGGCTTGGTTTGGTTGGTTTGCGTGCTAATTCGTGATCCATCTAGCTTGTTGGACAAATTATAGGTGACTTTGTCTGGTGGCTCTAATTTTTTACTACTTTATGTTACGATGTTCGTCGAAAATACCATGCTGTTTATGTAATTACTGCAGTGACATACATACATGGTGTATTCCTGCTAACTGTTTGATAGGATATGGGCTCCGTCATGAAGAGGCTTGTCTACCTTAATGGCGCCCTGACCTGGTGTATAACGCGTGAAGTTATGTGTTATATTCTTCTATCACTTTGGGTGGTGTGTTTGTTTTCTTGTTTACTGACATATAGCTGAGAGATACATTCTCTCTGCTCCTCGTAATCTCTCCCTGTTCTGGTGTAATTGTTTAAGTTCTGCATCAAGAGTTTTGAGATTCTCTTATTTTCTCAAGATATTCTGTTTCCTCTGTTAGTAATGAATTTTGCATGTTCATTCCTACATCAGGAAAGGTTTAATCAGATAACTCGCCGTAAATTTGGAAATTTGCCTTTCCTAGATGCTAGTTTGGCCTGTTTATGAGTTTGTAAGAATCGCTGCTAATCACTCTTTGTATGACACATGCGCTCTGGTAATAGAGAGTTCAAATTGCAATTCTATTTTGACCATCGCCTTTCCTACTTGGGGCTGTTGATATTTATGTTTGTTTTCTGTGCATTGTAGTTTCTTAAGCAATGGACTTCTGGCGAGTAAGCTTGATTCTGGGAGTATACTTTTGGGGTCAATTTTGATAATAAAAGATCTTTGCGGTGTTTATTATCCTTGAGGTCAATTTGGTTGTTTAGTTGGTCAATTTAGTTTTTGAAAAGGAAAATTTGAGTGATGTAGAACTCTGTGGAGTGGAGGGGGAACAGGCATCTTATTAACTGTTTAGCATGCTTCTTTGATGCACCACAGGTTCTTCCTTTACTCTCATACCCATGGTAGAGCTCCAGTGTGGTGATCATTCTGACGCTAGATGTAAAGGAGTGGAGTTGTGATGAATAGTGAGTTGTTTAAGTTTGGCTTAGAAGCTTGACCAGTTTTAAAAAAGTTAAGCTTGACTTGTTATCTTTGAGTCAACCTTAGTCGAGCTTCAGTTGATATATGGTTGCTTGACAAGCTCAAGTACTTGGTTTTCAATAGGAACATTATGCTATGGTACTGAGTTTTAGCGTCATAAGTGTTTACGGTTGATTTAAAGCAGACTTTGAATTAGCTTTCTTGACATGGTCAAATAACATAGTTCATTTAGAGTCTTAGCCAAAAGGGGTATTGCTATTGTCTAGAGTATTGAGGTGAGGCTGAAATTGAGCACATGGTTCTGCTTGGAAAGGCAATCATAAGGAAGAGTTTAGATAGGTTTGAAGAAGTGTTTCCACGGACTTTCATTTACTATCTCAAATCCCTCCACAAATTCAAGATTATACTATCGTTGAATTCTCTGAAACTTTGTTTTTCTTTCCACAATTGTTTTTATTTTTTATTTTTAATTTGCTGCTCTGATATATGCTTTGTTGTGTTCCAAAACATCCTGCAAGGTTCTCTGCATCTTTGGTATTCTTTCAGAGAAGCCTCGCTATGTGTAGTTTGCTTTGAAATAAATTTTCTGGCAGCAAGTTCCACATCTAGAAGAAAAACACTGTGTATAAGATTTTGCAGCAAAGGCATCCACTATAGCATGAGACTAGAGTGGATCTATACTTTGTGACTTTCCTTTTCCCTGTTTTTCGTATTGTCGTCTTTGCATCCAAGTGGATTGAAAAGGAATATGTTATAGTACGATTTGAAAAGCACCAATCATGGTATAAAATCATCAATACAGAATACAACCATGGAAATTTGCGGTTGGCACCCCAACGGCATGTGAATGATTTCTCCCTTTGCATTAGTGTTGATCTCTTTCGAACTTAGAGTCAGCATGTGAATGATTTCTCCCTTTGCGTTACTGTTGATCTCTTTCCAACTTAGAGTTTTTAATCTTGTTCCGATTTGTGAGGTATTTGATTTTCATTTGTAATTGTGGTTGATTGTACTGAATTGGAGTTGCATTGCAAGGGGTAAAAACATAAGGTTATACAGATATGTATTAGAAAGGAGGAGGACTAAGTTTATTCCTTTTTGATCGATAGTTCTTTAGTAGATGTGCGTACAAAATCTCATTCCAAGTATCAGGGACTCCTGGAAGACACCAGTGAATGCAATCAGCAAAATTTTTGGGGTCTGATCTCTGTTCTCTTGTCAATAGCTTACCCTTTCTCTCACCATAGACTGACGTATGGCCGTCTTTCCGGTATTCCGACAGTTGGGTGATATTTAGTAATGTCACGTCTAGTTTTACCTTTTCTAAGGCATCTCGTACTATCTCCATGATTTCAAGATTGGAACCTGTTCCCCAGTATGAACCATGGATTGGGTGCGACTCATTGAAGCAGTTTCCTTCGCTTCTGCGCTTCCATTCCCAGCTCCTTTAAGGAGAAAATAGTTAAGATGGTATTGGGAACTTAAAAATGTTTTGGACACATAACCCATTGTGAGGAGACTCACCATAGATGTGTTGGAGACATGCTCATGAAGTAGACCTCCTGATTACAAGGGTTGATGTTTGTTTCTATCCAGTTTGCCCATGTTTCTAGTGCCAGTCTGTATGCTGTTGCCACTTTGTACTCCTGGACATTGTAAGAAGATCCGAATCTGAAAAATGGAGAAGCCATTTTCGTGAATCTTCGTAAATGTCGTATTTACGGTACACGGCGGTTCTTACAAAGTGGAGCTGAGGAATCAGATATACTCACGTTGCATTGATCGAAGGCTTATACATCCACCATATGTAGCTCTCGAATACCAAAATGTCGACACCATCCCACTGTTTGCCATGTTTAGATATGGAGTCGAGGTTGACTAGCCTCTTTACTACGGTGTGATTTGTTGCATTATCTGAATTAGACTCAACTATGAATGGAGCCCAGAAGTACTCGATGGATGCATTGTACTCCTGACAGAAAAATTATTTATCTCCCACTGGTGGTTTTTGCAATAATTTTGGTTAGTGTGAGCAGAGCAAATTGGAAGTACCTTGGCTGTGAAAATCTTCCTGGGAGGAATTCTCTGTAAGGATTTCTTTCCATTGGGAATTACAGATTGTACCAAGCAGACCATTGAGTCGAACATGCCTCTCTGTATCGAATCCCCCACATACATAAGCCTTTTGTTTCTCAAAACCTCCAACAACTTCAAAGCATCAAACCTGGGATATCATTGTAGACACTTGTTACAACCAAAACGATCTGACGTGCCAAATTGTGTGCGTGCATTGCTGAATGAAACAAAAATACACCGAAAGGCAGAAGTTTTTGGGAACAGGGGAACGGAAAAGGTCGGGAAAACTACAACACAGAAATGAAAACTCGAACCTGAGCATCTCTCTCTAGTGAGAAGTTGGTTTGGTTACCTTGGCAAGTTGCATGCATTGGGCTGCCACCTCCAATTCTGGTAAAGAGAATCAGGTCTACCATTTCTGTTGCAAGTCACTTGTTTGACCAAATAAGGGCAGCTCTCTTCTGTATATAGCGGGCTGGATATGTTGTCCCAAACCCAATTCCCTTCAAATACATTGCAGCCTTCTTCGACAACATCGTCGTCGTTTATACTCACTGGTACTCTCAGTACTTCGTGCTTGTTGCCCAGATGCAGTAGCTGCAGAAATGGGCTCTGCCCGTTCTTCAGACTGTCTAAAATGATTCGTGCTGTTCCGAGGATGAGAAGGGAAGCCAATGCCACGGTGAAGAGAAACTGGATTTGTCGATTGGATGGAGTTTGTGTCGTCATTTAGAGATGGTGAAATTTAGATGGTAGAATAGTCCATTTTGTGTTTATTATCCTTTTGTTTGGAGGGTTGTCGTGGTTTTTAAGCATGTCAGAACTACTCATAGCATCCAACTGCCAGTTGGTGCTCCTCTCTCTCTCTCTGTCTCTCTCTCTCAAGATTGCGGGCAGATCTATTAGCGGTTAGGTATCTTGTTGAGGAGTCGATTCTAATTAGTTTTGGTATTGTTCAAGAATGAGAGGGTACGAAATAGCATTTGATAGCCAAATTTTGTCAGAGACCAACTCTCATTTTCCTTCCAACATAAATGGATTTGCTCACAAGAAACTAGTGACAGAATAATCTAAACCAAATTCACCCACAAGAAAAACAACACAATTTTTTTGAGTAATAAAAAACAATTCAATTATATACCGAAGAATATTTTGGACTACAAGAGAGAGAATTCCTCATTCTTGGGTTAGAAAAGGAAAACAGTTTGCTTGATTTTAGGATTTCTCATTCTTGAATCTTGATCCCGTCTAATTTCTAAATGAGACTCTATGGTAGACATGCGATAGATGGCTCGTCTAGTTTTCCTTTGGTTCAATCCGGTCTAATTTTGGATGTTTGGGGACCCCTTTAGCCCCTCTTGGGCTGCAGTAATGATTGAAAATTTTCATTTTATAGAGCTTGTCAAGTATGTCATTTATGTTTAAAATTAACTTGATTGAATATCTATAGATACAGGAATAAAATAAATTTGTACTTAATAAAGGGCAGTATAAGTTTCAAATTGTTTTGCCAGCCCATTTTTTTAAAGTACAAATTTATTTTGTTAATGTACCTATCGATTTTTGATCTAGCTAATTTTTTACGTGCATAACATACTTAACAAGCTTTTCAAAATGAATGATATTGGTCATGGGCCTACAAAGATCAAAAACTGGATCAGTGATTTCATTGGTTGTGGTAATTTTTTTTTATTTTTGGGGCTTCAGAAATTTAAAACGAGTTCAAAACAAACAAAATTACATATGTATGTAGAACTAATTTTGCTTTTCCCTTTTAACTAAAATGAAAATTTTCAGTGCCGGGTATGTATCACGTGGTATCTGCTTGGCACATTTGGGCTATTCATTTTGGTTATGGATGACTCGAATTTAGAGAGAAAAAAAGGGGAGAGAAGGAGGAGAGAGACTGGTGGGGTGAGAGGAGAGAGAGAATTTCAATTTGAGCCGTTTAACACACTTTTAGATGATCCGAATGGGCCGTGTGGGCACAGCCACATGGTACCCAGCCGGTACCGGAACTTTTTTCCAAGTCTAATCCATTTGTTTGGGAGTAAAATGTTTTTCAGTAAAATATTTTATCTATTTTTCGGTGTTTGGTTCTGTAAAAAATTAGAAAAATATTTACATGTAAAATATTTTCCATCAATAGGTTGAAAATGACTTACCCTTAAATTTTATGTAAATTATTTTTCGAAATGAACTTGTCTTCTATTGCAATTCTCACTGTTTAAATTCCTAGATCGTCAACCTTGATCCACGTTTAATTCTAATATTCTTACATCTTTCCACCATTTAAGACCTCTCCTCTCTTTGGACTATTTTGTTGATTTCTGAAAATATTTATATTGAAAAACATTTTAGGTCGAGTCGAAACAAACGGAGCCTAAAGCTAAAACGTCACCAAATTCTCATCTCTTCCGTAACATAACTTATTATCTCTCTCTCCCCTTCCGTCGCAGAAAATGATAAGCCACGTCGGGAGCATCCACACGCGCTGCCTGCGCCTATCGTACTACGCTGCGGGGCCTCAGCTATCGTCCTCCGTGCTCTCTTTCCGCCGCCATTGCCGCCGGCTGTTCGCCACCACCTGCTCCGTGGGAAACAAGGCCGCGGATGGGAAGGAGAAAGTAATCGTGATTTCAGGCCCCACCGGTGCCGGAAAAAGTAGGCTCGCTTTGGAGCTGGCGAAGCGGCTCAACGGAGAGATCATAAGTGCCGACTCTGTCCAGGTTGAGTGAGGTTCTTCACTGGTTACTGCTCGCGTTGTTAATTTCTGTTTTTTTTTTTTGGTCAAAGTATTTTCTGTTTGTTTAACCTAGAAAATTGAGGAAAGAAGGCCTTAATTGGTAAGTACGGACTGAGCTAATTACAAACTCAAATCAAAATATAAATTTGAGTACAATCTCTAGTAATATTAATATAGTAGGTAGTTGTGAATTTAAAAGAAACTAATAGCCTCCTCAGATTTGAGTTTTCCTTGAATTTGGCAAATTTCAGTAAGATTCAATTTTGTATAGGTTTGGAGTCAAGTAGAGGGTTGGAAACTAAATTTTGTTTTTTTTTTACTGAAGTTCTGGGCTTGAGTTCAAGAAAATAGTAATGGCTGGAGATGTATTTTAATATGCATCGGAGGTCAGTTTAAAATTTATTTGCTAGCTGAGTTGATTCAATGTTTGCAGGTATATCGAGGCCTTGATATTGGATCTGCAAAGCCTTCAGTGAGTGAAAGACAGGTACTCACAGATGCCTTTTGATGATTAGGCCGCAGTCATTTAATACATGCTTCTACCATCAAAATGTGTTCTTTATTTGTGTATCTGTATCTCAATATATTGTTTCATGTTTCACGATGACCTGGTCATTACCAAACTGCTCAAAGTATTTATAGTGGAGCTCGAAAGTCTAGCTAGAAACCTTTCTAGGGATGCTTATGCTTTTCAAGCAGCTTCTATGATTCTAACCCTCAGATTGTTTGAGCTGAATATGGCATGCTTACTTCCCTTTTTTAGGGTATGTGGTCAAGAACGGAGAGTCATTGCACCTCTTGGTTAATATGTTTCTGAGGTAGCCGATTATTTGTTTAAAGTAACTGCGAATACAAAATGTAGAGCTCCTTGATCAAGACCTCCATTGAATTCCATGGACCACTATTGTTTCGCCAACCCTGTAAATGGGGTTTTCAAGCTCCTGTACATCAAGATGACTAGAAGATCAACTAAAGGTCGTGGTTTATTGCCTGAGGACCCTTGGTTCACTATTGCATAAAACAAGTCAAAGCATGGCTTAGCACTTAATTTATATATCCTCACGTCCAATTTGTAATATATGTTACAAGCATAAAATGCTAGTCTCTTTGCTTTACCAGAGGAATCTGAATCATGTTTTACCTGTGGTCGAATCAGTTATGCTTTACAGGCACATTTAGCCACCGCTCAGATCCCAAAACCTTCATTTATAAAAGTAATTGACCTTTAAAAGTACAGATATTGATTTTGAATAAGTCCTGTTGAGTACCCCATGGTTAGTTGTTTATGCCAGCTGAAAATGCACATTTTGGCTGCCTACATGGTATTGCGTGACTGATCTGCTGCTTTCAAATTCTGGAACTTGTCTACGAATCTTTATTTAGTTGGTCTAACTTTTTCTTTTTCTTTTTTTGTATTTTATATTTTGTTGCAGGAAGTGCCACACCATTTGATTGACATATTGCACCCATCTGAAGGTATGTTGCTTGCAGGGCCAGATTGTGACGACCTTAATGGTATTTAACTTTGAAAACTGTAGTTGAGCAGTATACATTTTTCAACCAACTGATATATGAACCGCTAAAGGAGCATACATTATGGATGAAAATATGAGAACACTTTCGAAACACATTCTCAAGGAACATGATTGGCAGCCCTGCGTTTTTACTATGTAAAATGCAAAAAGTTCTAATGTTTCTGGCTTGTTTGCTTTTGGTGTTCCAATATGGTTCTCTGCCGTACTCATTTTTCATTCTCATTATCTCAAACTTACATGATGTCCAAAATTAGAATACTCTGCTGGGCAATTTTTTGAGGATGCAAGAAAAGCTACAAGAGATGTTCTTAACAATGGTCGCGTTCCAATAGTTACAGGAGGGACTGGATTATACTTACGATGGTATGTTCTAGTTTTGTGTAATGCATCTTTTTGTATATATTTGTCAAATATAAAGGCAAAGGAGCCCGAAACTGGAAGTTCTTTAAGTCTCTCTTGAGACCATGAGCACAAGTTGTTCATAGTTCCTGTAAAATCAAAAGTGGTTATAGCAAGCTGGGGTTTGCAGTAAATTTTTAGATTTTATTAGTCCTTTTAAATTTAGTATTGAGGCCTAATGCTTTTGAAGTTTTGTTTAGGTAATATTTGAAATTTTGAATCAGGAGAATTTTAAAGAGTTGTCTACTTATGTTCTCGTTACACTTGGTTCCTCCTATCGTTTGTACTGAGACTCACCATATTCATCTTTCTTTTTATCAAACATCTGATTCTTAAATTGCTCCACAAACATAATGCCAAAACTATTGCATGACGATGGCAGGAAGAGTAAAGTGTTACATTAGAAGATGGACTAATGGTCTTGAGGAATTTATCTTCATCAACCACTGGTTCTTGACCGTACAAATAGTATAACGTCAAAACCGTATGATGAGGACGGTAAAAAAATCTTTCCCCCAGGAAAGTGGCCCTCATAATTGTGCATTATCACATGCGTGGACTCAAACCTGATTCCTTTTACATTAAGCAAGATTTCTAGCACACATTTTATGACATATTGATGAGAAATACTGCCAGCCATTGACCATTTGAGATTATGGACTGTTCAAACTTATACTTCGTTTTGTTGTCACTGTAAGAGGGGCAGGTGTACGTATTAGTTATTACCACTTTCCATATGAACATGCCATTCTTCTTTTCTAGGTTCAAACTTTGACTGTAAGAGATTCATATTTCTGTCAAATTTCTTGTGAATGATCAACTGTATGTGTTGTTACTTGCATGCTCGCATAGTATTATCAACCAAACCTTTTGGGTTAATGCATGACGAAAGTTAAACCTTCAGTTTCCTCCATATAGATTGTTATTGAAGTTTGATAAAGACCCACGACTTTTAGTTATCAAAAAAAAAAAAAAAGACAAAGCCCCACCACTTTCAGTTTCACGAAAAGGGGGAAAGGAAAATGAAATTCAGTTAGTTTCTGTTTGATAACTTTGAGTAGGCATTTTCGGTACCTGCAAATGGGTGCTCACGTCTATGTTGTATTCAAATCCAACTTATATGGCGTATAAAGGCTTGATTTTATCTTTTTATCTTTAAGGTACATATACGGAAAGCCAGATGTTCCAAAAGCTTCCCTAGAGATTGCTTCTGAAGTTGACTCAGAGCTTGCTGATTTGCAGCAAAATGGTGACTGGGATGCAGCTGTTGATTTGGTGGTTAAGGCAGGTGATCCAAGGGTCCAATCTTTAGCTGCTAATGATTGGTATCGTCTGCGTCGCACTCTTGAAATCATTCGGGTACGTATATGATCTTCTGCTTCATGATTCAAATCTTAGCAGCAAACTGATGCGTTTCCTTCGTTTCTTTTTTTCTGGTTGGAGTGTGCCATGATTTAGGTCCTTGTTGATGTAGCTGTACTTGGTGAGGCTCGGGTTAGTTGTATTCATGCTTTGTTTTTTGGATGTTGCAGTCTAGTGGATCACCTCCGTCTGCTTTTCGAGTACCGTATGACTCCTTCCGGGAATCTATTGATTCACGAGTTACAGAATGCTCTCTTGATGACGGTTCTTCTGATGAAAGAATCGAGGAGAGTAAATCAACAGATTTGGACTATGAGTTCAATTGTTTTTTCCTTTCCGGTCAGAGACTGGATCTCTATAGATCGATTGATTTGCGATGTGAAGATATGCTTTTAGGTAAATATGTCATGCATGTCAACTTTGTCCCCCTTTTCTCTTTCAGGTCTCAAAATTTATGGTATGTACTTCCTATTTGTGTTGGACAAGCTAGTCAATGTATTTGGCAACGGCCCTGACCTACACTCGCGTCTGTTGACCGTCACATTGTTGGTTGGAGCAATGAACACAAATGACATCCTTGCTGCCCTTCTAGACTAGGCCAGGGTTGGGGTACATGAAGCACTATTTGAAATAGATGGATTATATTAGTGTGCCTCTGTTAAACATATCTGTATATTTCCTATTAATTTGTCTATCTGTATAAGTTGTTTCTTCTTTTGTGATGACATCAGCATTTCAACCACTCTGAGATTTTGTGTTATATTGGATATGAGGCAAGCTAGTTGCCTGATTCCATTGCCATTAGTTGATTGATTTTGGGGTGTTGTCGCTTCTCACTTTTGTTTATTTGTTGAGAGGAGCAATAGTATACAGCGAGGCCGAGGACTGGATTCATCAATCCAGTTTAAGTTTCTTTTCCGTTTAGGTTTCGGGTATTCCTATCTGTTTCAGTTATTTTTTCTGCATTTTTATGTTGTTTGGACTATATTCTGTGACAAACTTCATATTAGATTGTTAACCATCAACTCATTTAAAAGCTTAAGCTGTTAGAGAGATGGGCAACTTTATTACTTATACCTTCAACACGCCACCTCACGTGTAACCAAACTCTCCTCCATACTAGATTATGTAGGCGGTGAGGTTCAAACACATGATCTATTGCCTACTCTGATACCATATTAGATTTATTTTTTGATCGGCGATACCATATTAGATTGTTAACCATG
Source organism: Rhododendron mucronatum var. ripense (assembly GCA_019656295.1). Classification (NCBI taxonomy): domain Eukaryota; kingdom Viridiplantae; phylum Streptophyta; class Magnoliopsida; order Ericales; family Ericaceae; genus Rhododendron; species Rhododendron mucronatum. The sequence goes on along the minus strand of BPLT01000145.1, from coordinate 729,465 downwards.
AACTCATCTAAAAGCTTAAGCTGTTAGAAAGAGGGACAACTTTATTACTTATCCTTCAACACTTCTAATGCCATCTGGGATGAGTTAGGGAAAGCATGAATTAGCGTTCCACCAATTCTTTGATGGATTTCTTAGCTCTGAGATTTTCTTCTTCTGTTTTGGGCTCAAGTTAGTTAATATAAATAACATGTTAGTTTTACTTATTTTTAATAGTTGTTTTTCCATTTTTATAATCTTAATGATGGATTTAAAAAGTATAGGAAGCGATGGCATTTTGTCTGAAGCCCAATGGCTTCTTGATATTGGTCTTCTGCCAAATTCAAATTCTGCAACTCGAGCAATTGGTTACAGACAGGTATGATTCCCTTCCCACCCTCATTCTTTGTCATAGGTAACAATTTATTTTTTACTTCTCGGAGTATGGTTTTGCTTCCTTTTTGTTTCTTGTTTTGTCCATGGAGAGAGTTGTGCTGGTACTTGGTTGTCACTTTGGCTATGTTACATCACATTCGCTTGTAAGGATAAAATTTTATCATGAAGAAAGTGGAAGATAAACGTCTGAGCTTTAGGAAGAAAGTAGCTTGCTGGAATTCTTGTCTAAGGACATTTTACTCTACGTTACCTTGCCTCAACTATAGAGATATTTCTGGCACTGTTCCTTAAATCTTAGTATTGTGCCTGATATAGTGCCGGATTTGGCTGGAGAAGTTTCTAAAATTTACTGCTTATGAGTTGTGGAGAAGCTTAGTTGGTTAGTTAAATAAAAAGTTAGGCGTACAGTAGCTTCCTAATGGTGAGCAAATCCGTGGCCATATGTACGCTAGGTTATCTAGTTGGGACAGTGAGGCTGCGTCTGCCATGTTACATAAAAGGAGATACTTGCAGGGTTTTTCAAGTTTTTTGAAGTAAACACTTGACAAACTTGATGAAATGAAACTTGGACTTAAGGCAATACTTGAATTTCATGGGCATGAATTATTTTTAGCTAATGGCTGTGATTCTGATATGTTTATGTGAGTACGTAAGAATGTGAAAGTATATTAAAATAAGGCAAATTCTACAAACTGCCTTGTTGCAGTCCACGGTGAACCCACGCGCTTGTTTCTTTGTACTTTAAAGCCTGCACACAGCTTTAGCAGGTCCCACTCCACTGATGCAAAAGGAAATATACTAAAATGACAATATCACCCTTCAGTTCTTTGTCAAATTACTCCAACTGAATACACGTACTTTCTCCTCTTTTTTCCCTTCACTTTAATATTTTCTTTTTATTAAGCCTTTTTTCCCACTTTAACTACAGGCAGCATTCTCCCCTTCTTTTTCCACTTCATTTCAGACCATCTTTCCCAATTTTTTCACAAACTCCAAACCGCACTATGAACTCCAAAAGATGCAGGAGTATTTTTTTCTAATTGATTTTGACACTTCACTTTATACTAATCAGATTCCAATACTTTCCTTTTAATGTTCAAAATACACGGTATTTTAGAAACAAACATGGATATTCTGGCTCTATTTTTTTGGTAATGAATTCTGGCATATGACACATTGTAAAATTGACAGCTAAACACCCAAATATTAAAATACAAATACAAAATGCAAAAATCAAGTCCCCAAACACTCTCAAAATATGGTGTTTCATTTCAAAATTATGGTCCACCAACAAAATATACATAAGTGAACCCCATGGGGTTGACTTGTGACATAGGAGTTTGGTCTTAAGTTTGAAACCTCATCAAGTGCTATCGACTTCTTTGGAGTCAGTCCATACACAGCTTTGTTCCGATTTTCATTGGACTCCTAGCAAATAGGCAGCAGAATTGGACCCCATAATTAGTCAAGGTGTGCATAAACTGGTCCACACTTGAGTTATGAAAAAAATATATATATATATCAGTGCATTTGGATTTTTTCATACAATTTAAAGATTTTAATTAATTTTTAAATTGATGCGAATAAATTCAAAATGGGAATATACATAAGAGATTTTTTATTTAAAATTTATTTTTTTCGTAGTGGACAACAATTTTAGGACGATGACATGGCATCATTTGGTTGGCAAGAAATTTGTTTTACAAAATTTAGAGGTGAAACGAGTAGATGGGAGGCATTTGCGAGGAAAAAAGAGTGGTTAGAGCTTAAGGTCAAAATGGGCATTTTGATGAAGATACAATGCTACACGGTAGGCATTTGAAAAACAGAACTGAAAGACAGTACAACTTTACGTGTGGATGCTTTTTGTTGTAACAGTTGTCAATCCAATTTTCCCGTACGATGCCCATTGGGCAGTATGTATCAGGACCCTTAAACAGCAAAGAAACAGTCTCTTAGATACAGAGGGAAATCCGCAATCGCTTTCTAACTGTTTTATTTTGACTGGATTCATTGATTGGATGTCCCAAATTGTTGGATAAGGCTTATGGAGCTGCATCTGGTTGCATGATTTTGTGTTGTCATAACTGCTGCAATATTCTATATGAAATATGTTTCCTAGTTCTATCTGATCCAGTTTTAGAATACATTTGAGTTCCTCTTGTTATCCTTTCTGAAAATTATATACGTGTCATCCCAGTAATGAACTTGTGATTTGGGATCAACTCGATCTCGTTTTTGCACTAAAATCCTTTTCAGATGAAACATTAAAGAATGCAAAAGAAGTTTCTTAAGCTATTAGCCATGGAAAACTTGCAATTGCATTGTTCTTGAAGTCACTTCTTTTTGCCAGATGTAGATAATTTATATAAGCTGTCGCATCTAAATATTGGCGAGCCTTACTTTTTGTTTATATCAGGCTATGGAATACGTACTCAAGTGTAGAGAACAAGGGGGCTGGAGTTCCTCCAGGGAGTTTTATGCTTTTTTATCCGAATTTCAGAAAGTATCTAGGTAATGTGCGCTGTCTTCCTGTTTTTGAGTTAAATGTGTTTTAAGTTTCTGTTATTCTTTCTACCTCTTACCATGTATTTATGACAAAACTTGTCATGTTTGCGGATATACAATTACACACTACCAGACTTATTATTGCTGAAGCCAAACTTGCCAAAAATATGCCGAAAGCTCACTTGCTTAAACTAAGCAAAATAAAAGTAAGACATGCTAAAGTTCGCTAACTATAGTTGAAGAATCTCCAGTTTGTGATAGGTTGTATGATATCCCTGCAAGACTACTTGTCTCTAATCTTGTTGTAACTTGTATGTGTTATGAAAATGTTCCCTCAAAAAAGGGAAACAACGCCTTGGCATTAACGTGTTCCCTAGGCTTCGGCATTAATGTGTTCTTTAGGCAGGTTTTGTTAGGTTTACCCTAGTTTCGTTGGTAGGAATCCAAAGTGAAAACTGTTTTTTCCCGGTTGAGAGCAGCTGATTCGATTTTGTAAGCTTTGTTTTACTTTATTCCTCCTTACTATGCGTGATGTCCGTAGAGAGGTCCTATATTAAAAAATACTTGTCATGTGCCAATAATTGAACCTTTAGGATGAAACTTCGAGATCTGATTTTCTTCTTTGAAATGGATTCCCGAACACTTCAAACATTCTGAACATGCAATTGATTTTTGAACACTTCAAGCATTTTCAACCTCTTTTCACTTCGCAGTGCTTGGGACTGTCTTTTTACCAATGTTTCACCTTGAATTTTTGAACATAAAAGTTGTGTTTTATGAATTGTGCATGTATAGTCTTGGACAACTTTAGTTGCGACACCGGACTAATTTAAATCTCGGAATCATTATTCTATCATGCAGAAATTTTGCAAAAAGGCAATTGACTTGGTTCCGTAACGAGCACATTTATCATTGGCTTGATGCTTCTAAATCCTTGGTATGCCATTTGGGTTTCTTCATGAGTGCTGTTTTGTAGTAGTTTCAAACTTTTGAGTTTTTTGCCTAATCCTCACTTGACAAAGCCCTGGGAAGTGGAATATGGTAAAATGAAGTCCCTTTGATTAACATCCTCTTGTGCATAATTTGGTCTTACTAATCAAAGGACTTGCATACCCTTGATGATAACCTCCCAATGCATTAACGTTTGCAGGAAAATGTGCTAGATTTCATAACTGATGCATATAATGACCAAAGTGGGACTTTGATTGTTCCTGAATCACTTAATATGAAGAAAGACATATCAAAGCGAGAAACTTCAATATTGAAGGGCTACCGCGTTAAAAATAGGTATGAATGTGGCAATTAGTAAGATACATTTTTCTTTACGCAGCCCAAATAGCTAAATTGATCGTCTGTTTGTGAAGGCATTTTGTTAGCCGAGATAGTTGTTCCAGCATTTTGGATTGGATTGGAAGAACTCAAGGACGAAATGCTGAGTTTATTCATCAATAAACACCTAGCCAACTTCCCGTCAACATTTCAACCCTTTCGGAACCTGAGCAGTCTCATCAAGTTTGAGATCCTTTCTGAGGTTAGTTTTGATGCTTTAATCGACGTTTTCCAACTGATTGCCAAGCAATATCAATGTTTTGGTATCTGAGCGCAAATGATCTCGTGCTCTTGCCTGCTGTCTTTTGAATACCAAGAATCACGTTGACTGTCCTCTTGTCTTTCCTATGGAAACTGGATCATTCACATTTATCCATGTGCCTATTATTCTTGGGGTCTTAACAATCATTTCATATCGTCTCTGAATTTAGAGCTTGAAGAATTATTATCTTAATGCTGCAGAATGACTCGTTTTTGTTGAGCATTCATCACCTGAGGGCTCATTGGGAACTTTCTAAAGGCATGCTGTTGGTTATGAGCCCAATTACGGCTGAAAGACAATCTGGTGATTTAGGCTGTGTGATTTTTATGCCCTTTGAGATAATGTATGTGTATACCTAAACAAGCACTCCTCTTGATCTGTATCGTCTCAATTTTACTCTATTCTACTCTTTTGTTTTAGCAAAATATATAGTTGCTGTAAGATAGGGCCAACATATTGTTGTACTATAAGTTATTATTCGACGTTGACTAATTGTTGTTCAGTGTTTTTTTTTTCCCCAATGCTCTTCCATGGTGTGGCAAACGAGGATCAAAGATGGGACAATCCAAAATAACGAGTTGAGAATGAATTAGACGTCTTTAAACTAATTGAAACATGGTTAATGTCATATACTCTTGTCCCTTTCTTCTTGTTTTCAATGAAATAAAAGGGTGCAACTCTCTCATAGTCTTATGCTTCAAATTTATTGCAATTCTTGTGGTTTTATAGTCTTATATTCCATTGTCACGAGACATAGCTCTCACATTATTAGTGATTTCCATGTTGAGAATTTTATTAAACTAAATATCAATGTTTTAAAGCTATTAAATCAATGACCTTAAAAACTAGTAATTACTCTCTTCAACTCATTTTAACAAGTAAAATGTAAAACATGAGAATAAGGTGTGAAGATCACATCTTCAAAATTCTGTAAAACAATGACAACGTAGCGCGCTAACATGGTTTTACGACTGAGCCAAATTGAAGTGATTGATCGGCTCAATGTCAAGTCCCGCTTTGGACGCTCAGTTGCATGTGTAATGTCATGTGGACACTCAGTTGCCTGTGTAATGAGTTTGAGGCGGACGCCAAACAAAACTGGCTAATCACTTAATACTGCTTGTAACATGGCCGTGACACCAGGTTAGAGTGCCATGTATTCTCACCCTGGTCCCCTACCACACAAGTAGCTTGATGGCTGTCTCCACATTGGATCAAGAACAAGGTCACAAGAATCAGGCTCCGTTCCAGAAACCTTCTTAAAAAATAAGCAGCTTATTTCACATTTTCAAATTCAAAAATAATGTAAATGAAAAATAATTTTTTAATTTTTTTTTACATTGTATTAAAGATCTTGATGATATCTATTAAACAAGATTCATATTGGTAGGAAAATTATTTGCATAAACACATTATTTTTATCTTGAAATTGCCTTCTTAAAAAATAAGTACTTATTCTACGGTCCGGAACAGAGCCTCATAAACCATTAATTCATACATAGCCATTGAATTGAACTGAATCGCTATCGTTTTCTATGTATATCTTCAAAATTCATCGTCATCGGATCACCGTTACACAAAATACTTTCTCAAAAGAAAAATGGTAATGCTAAAATTATTTAGGTTAGTGTCAAAACTGTAGTGTATAAAAACTTTGTACCTTGCACATGATACAAGTCTTTTTATACATAACAATTCTAACATAAACAAAAGATCATTTACACATTAGCAGCAGAAATGGGAAGCTTCCGATCCGAGCCATCCCATTCTTGCAGAGATGATCGACCGCTCTGCGCTCGCTCCACAGGGAGTTGCTTGGCTGTATCCCCGATCCTTTTTACCTTCTCGAAAAAAAGAAAGGCACGCCTCGGTACTCACGACACCACTCGCTGCTAAAGTGCTAATTCGAGCGTTGACAGCCGGCAACGTAAAGCCCGTGCAACTTGTTCCCATCTCATTTCATAGAATTTCGAATCTTCTCATCTTCATCTTCATCTTCATCATCTCTCTTCGCTCTCTAAGAAGAAGGAGGCGACAATGTTGAGAGCAATCCAGGCGTCCCTCAGGAGATCCACTTGTGCGGCCACATCATCGACTCACCCCCTGCTGCGCCGCCGCGGGTACTCATCGGAGTCGGCTCCCGAGCGGAAGGTGGCCGTGTTGGGGGCCGCCGGGGGCATTGGGCAGCCGCTGGCGCTGCTCATGAAGCTCAACCCGCTCGTCTCCAGCCTCTCTCTCTACGATATCGCTGGCACGCCGGGTGTCGCTGCCGACGTCAGCCACATCAACACCAGATCTGAGGTCCTTCCTACTCTTTCTGTGTGTGTGTGTGTGTGTGTGTGGGGGGGGGGGGGGGGGGGGGGGGGGGGGGGGGGGGGTGGTGTATTCTTTGTGGTGTCGTGGGTTGTTGTGGGGTTTCAATGATCTTTTATATAAAAAAAATTGGCCCTTCATTTCTAGGGTTTTCATCTAGCTAATCCTTTTCTCTCTCTCTCTAGGGTTTTGATCTATCTTCGCTTTGTGTAGCTAATTCTTCTATCTGATTGTAGTAATGGAGTTGTATAAGCCAATAAAAAATAACATTTTTGAACTCTTCTCTTCGTGTCTCACCAAATCACCATTTCACTCCTCAACTAGTGATTTGGCAAGGAAACTATTCCTTTTCTTCTCATCAAATCCCTCAATCCAAAGGGGCAATTCCACCCCTTTGTTCTATACATGCTACTAGTGGGTATCTTTGAAGCTATTGAGCATGGGTGCAAGATATGCAAGGACATGCAATACAGAAAAACATTAAAGAAAAAGACAGGCTAGGATATGTACTCGTGAATTGGTAAGAAATCATTGCAATTTTTTTATAACAAAATGTTAACCTTTAGAAATTAGAAGTGGCTATTACGTACAGTAGTTTAGTTTAGTGGCCGTAAGTATTAGTTTCGTTCTGGCGTATAAAAGATTCAGTTAGCTATTTATGAAGGGGACAACGTATTGTAAGGATGCATGTGAGTTCAGAAAATTATGGAAAAGTATTAAACTTTGATGTTATGTAAAATATGACAAATGTCATAATCTAAAGCCCGTAGAATTTCAGATATAGTGTCGGATACTTTAGAAGTGAAGAACATATGACATATCGTATGTACTTATCAAAGAAATATCCATAGGGCATTGTGATATGACACCATTGTAAAAGTACCCTGCCTCGTAATCTTTCTTATGTAACCAAACCAAACCAATTAGAGCCTTAAGTCCTATTCATTTGGGGTCGCCTACATGAATCTATTTTTTTTTTTCCAATGAGTTCTGTTGAGGGCGTCGTGCTCCATGATGTTCAAAAAACCTAGATCTTTGCAAACTACCGCCTCTAATATCAGTTTTGATATACCCCTCGCTTTAGTGGTACCTTCATCTGTATTCCCCTTTAATCTTACTTTTCCGAACTACTGCATCAATCGATTTACAATAGACGTGTCCTAACTACTTTAATGTATCTATGTGTTACCTATCTATACATTTTTTTGTGTGTGACAATGTTTGAAGGTTACTGATAAACTTCATTACATCTCTCTCTCTCTCTCTCTCTCTCTCTCATATTCAACTCAATCTGTTTGTTTCTTTGGAGTAGGTAGTTGGCTACATGGGTGAGGATCAGCTAGGAAAGGCTTTGGAGGGATGTGATTTGGTCATCATTCCGGCTGGTGTGCCAAGAAAACCTGGGATGACTCGTGATGATCTCTTCAACATCAATGCTGGCATTGTCAAATCACTGGCGACTGCAATCGCTAAGTATTGCCCCCATGTGAGCTCCTCCTGTCGCCTCTTTGATTTTGAGTCTGCTATTCTCTCAAGAATTTTCTGCTGGGATTATGTCCTGTGATTGCTTTTGTGATTTGGATTCGGATTTTATGTGGTCAGGCCCTTGTTAACATGATAAGTAATCCTGTGAACTCAACCGTACCAATTGCTGCTGAGGTCTTTAAGAAAGCAGGGACATATGATGAGAAGAAGTTGTTTGGTGTGACCATGCTTGATGTGGTTAGGGCTAAGACTTTCTATGCTGGGAAGGCAAAAGTTCCCGTCTGAGGGTATGCCATATTATACCGTTTTTAGAGTCACTTTTACATATATATATTTCAGGGATAGAATACAGTTTTGATGAAGCAATCTTTATTTCACTGACTAAAAGGATTCTTCTTCTTTGTTACAGGAGTGAATGTGCCAGTTGTTGGAGGCCATGCGGGCATAACCATTCTCCCATTGTTTTCACAAGTACAACCTTTATTTGTTATCTTATACAATACATCACATGATTGTCCTAAACTTTAGAAACTGGCATAATTTTGCTTTTTGTATGTTTTGCCCTCGGTAGGCCACACCGAAAGCCAATTTGTCTGATGAAGACATCAAGGCTCTCACAAAGCGAACACAAGATGGAGGGACCGAAGTTGTCGAAGCAAAGGCTGGAAAGGGTTCAGCAACTCTCTCAATGGCGTAAGTTTGGTAGAGTATGACTAATTGATAGCCTCACTCACCCCTCTCATATGACAATCTTGGGATTGTATGGCTAGTGGAATTTATGTGCTCTGGAATTAAGTAAGCGGTTTTGTCTATTGTGCTTCCTGTAGATATGCTGGAGCTATTTTTGCTGATGCTTGCCTGAAAGGTCTGAATGGGGTTCCAGATGTTATAGAATGTTCATTCGTGCAGTCAAGCATCACTGAACTACCTTTCTTTGCTTCTAAGGTGATGAAATGCAACTGAACTGTGATTTTAGTTTTCTATGATTGATGACTGTTATCTTTGTTTGAAGTCACTGATGCGTAACGTATTTCTCCACTGTTTAATTGACTGCGTGTCTGTGGATGCTCTTCCTATTGTGAGCCTTCTTATCTTCTTTTGATACTAGGGTCAGGGTAATTTTGGGTGCATAGTTTCGATTCAGTCTCCATCAAAAGCTGTGCTCTCCCTCTCTCTCTCTCTCTCTCTCTCATGTGTATTCTGGAGTATGGACAAAGGATTTTGTCGATGCAGCTCCATAACACCCCAAACCCACTCAGTGATGGCATTGTAAATGGAAAAGAATTGGTCCAGTATACCGGCCAAGCAATATGTTAGGATATTGTGAAACAATGCAAACAATTAAACCACTGAGAACATTAGCTGTCTAAAAGACTCTGATATATGTTACTATGTAATAAACTGACTGGACACTGTAGATGGGGTCGCACGAAAGGTTAATGAAAGGGAAACGAAGCTGATTTTGAAAGAAGGTTCTCTATGTATCAGTTAGTGGGCCAATTGCCGTGAGCACTCTAACTGCTCTCAATGTTGTCTGTTTAACTGTTCTTTGGTCATATATCATGCATTGATGCCAGTATGATCCATGATTTGTGTTTTAGTTTGTGATTTGACTTTCCTATCGGTACATCCTATGTCTTTCTTATTATACTGCTTAAACAAACAAAAAGATATTCAGTAACTGTTGAACTTCTGGATTTATTGTTGGGTTTTATGCTTGGTTTTAGTTGCAGAAATATAAAGTCGGCTGTCTAGGTTTTTTTTTGTGACTTGCAAATATCTAAAATGTTAGCGTATCCATGCCTGCAGGTAAAGCTTGGGAAGAATGGTGTGGAGGAAGTTTTGGACTTGGGCCCACTTTCGGACTACGAAAAACAGGATTGGAAAGCCTCATGCCCGAGCTCAAATCTTCTATTGAGAAGGGAATCAAGTTTGCCAACCAGAGTTGAATTAATATGCAGCGGGTGGGGTGTCTCTCCCCTTTTGTCTGAGAATTTTTTGAAATTTGCAACTTGTTCAACAGTCTTGTATCATTTGAATGGATGGTTGCTGCCTGCGGAGTCAGTTTTGCAGTTTCCTGAAGAGTAGACTTTATTTAGACAATATAATGCCGTTAATAATACCCGTCGTAATGTAAAGCAGTACATTACAACTAAATTTTCTTAGGTTGTTAGATGTCATGATTCAACTTCGGCGGTTTATCTTATTTGGTTTCTTTAATGAGCTTGATTTGTGTGCCATGATAGTTGTGTCCCTCCATGTAAGCCCACTCGGCTGGCAAAATGTTGTCTAGTCCATTATTTGTTTTTCAATAGTGAGGAGGCCAGGTTTGAAACCCATCATTCTGATCTCTAACTCTACCTTGTCACCATTGCAAACAATGATCGTTTCTATTGGTTTCATCAAGCTGACAATATTCGCTTGTATAAATACCTGTGCTTATCCGTTTACGTAAATCTCTTTGGGGTATGGTATTTGCAATGAGCACTGGTTCACTTCCACAAGAACGTAAATAAGTACAAAGGTAAGCACTGGTTCATTTTATATGGTATGCGGAATCTCAAACGGAGGGTAAATACAAAGGTAAGCACTACAAAAGCAGGAAATCTCGAACGGAGGGTATAGGTAAGCATGGAATAAAGCAAAACGAGTCTACAAAATTCATGATCAAGCTTCGATCTCCAGAGCCACTCTGATTTCCTAACCTGTCCGATCATTAATACTAGTAATAATCTTTTCCTGAGTTAACGCCAAAGCAGCAACTAGAACACGGCGGCATAAAGACATATACAGTGAATTACTGGTTAAAATTCAGCGCACTTTCTTGGCAATTTACAACCGGCTTCACAAAATGATGTCTTCTACCACCACCCACGTCCCATCAATCTCATACACATGCAGGTTTAACAAAAGAAACCACCCTTCTTGGAACCTTCCAACTCAAAACAAATTTCAGAGGGCATGCTGTTCTGCAGCCAGTCTTTAAGGATTCTTCTGTACAGTTCCCCAAAGCATAACTATACTAGTAACCAGCATAGCTTTCTCAATGGTAGGTGTGGAAGTCAACAGATATATTCTGCACAAAATCTGAATCTATAATATTAGCAATTTATCTTGGCTAAAAGCATGGGAAACTGAAAAATATACAGCAAATAAACACTGCTAGTCAGCATAAAAAAAAAATCAATCAAAATCCACAATTTAATGTCGTCCATGTAGAGTGTTTGAAGATGAAAACTTTATCAGGGCCTATATTAACAAATCTAATTGTGGTTCTCAGTATCATCTGTTTCTTAAGGCGGGAACTTTCAATGGTAGACTATGATGCAACCCACAGGATATTTTTTATTATCAGCAGTTTCAAAAACTTCCCATTTAAGAGATAACCATTATTACTGACAGCACATTAATGAACTCATAAACTTCATGATTTTTCCAAGCACAAACGAGGTTGTTGCTGACAAGATGCTGTGATGGCTTAAACAGCTTTGCCAGACACATTAATGGCGTGAGGGGCAAAGGGAGCGTAGGAAATTTCATAAATACGAGTTGCTGAACACTAGCTAAAGTATAGTAGAGCACAAAAGATAGGATACATTCCAGAGGCTTGACTCCTAACTGGAGGATTCAAAACCCGGGTTTTACGGTTAATCACAGCAACATTAAAAGCCCATCAGATCTTGATTTGCCCAACTGTTCTCTTGCTGACTGAACAATGGGTACAGATTTGCAGAAGACAATGTCTATCAACGCTTTTTCACAGTAGAATCTCATAACTGACAAGCAGATTTGCATGGGAAAAAAAAACAGGAATTCAAAAAAAAAAACATAAAAAAACTAATTCTGCATATTGCCAAGAAACTGGAACTCCGCGATCATTAAATCTTACTGTACTAGTTTGACAAAGAAAAAATAAGCATGCAATATTCTTTTTTCTTCCCTTTTCTTTTTTCTCCTTTAACTCTACAGGATGCAATGTTCTTTGCACTATCCAGTAAACGCACTTAAAAACTGTACATACGTTATTCAAACAATCAATGTACCTTGACAGCATCCACTCAAGTCCTAGGTGAATGCCTTCCATCTGATCCAGAGGAACTATCACTCTCAGAATCTGCAAGTAGATTATCACATAGAATTAGTAGACGTGTTTTGTGATCAACCAGAAATCCTTAAATGGAAAACTTAACTACAGTGAATTCAGATATAAAACACTGTACCATAGCTTCTAACTAAAACCAATTTACCACTTGAAGAACCAGAGCCACTGCTAGAACTGCTTGAACTACTAGACCTACTAACATTATCCCCTTGCCTTTCCCTTTCAACAGGAGGAGCAGCAGCAGCAGCAGCATTCTTTTCATCTGCTTAAAAAGCAAAGATCAAATAAAGGCGTTGCAAGATGATTAGCCTGTGATCTGATGGCACAAGAATAAGAATTCATTGATCTTTGTTTTTTCCCCAAATTCTAACCTGTTTTAGATTCTTTTGGTGTGTCCATAATGGCCGATGAAGGGTTCTGCAAAGATATCCAGATGAAAAATTCAGTAGCCAACTAATTTACGGGAAAAAAACAAATTGCAGTTTTAAAAACTCACCATTGCTGGGACAGTAGGTGTAGCTTCTGCTCTCACTTGGAGAGCAAGTTCGGCTCTTCTTTTGTTCTTACTCAAACTTTTCTTGTAATTACTCACAAACCTATCAAGTTCCCAAAGTGTTTCTGCATCAACCGTTGTCAATGTCCACTTCTATCTCATCGTCATGTTGAGAAACTGCCAAATTCCTCTTCTTAATGATCTGGACAATGTTGTCCAGTTTTTCTGAGGGTAAACTCTGAAGGTTTGTGCTAAGCCTCTGTTTCTCCTCATAAGTCATGTCCCTTTTGTTAAGATCCTTTGCTTTAGGCTTTTTCGGAACTAAAGTCCTTCGAACTGAAGCATTGGGTTTCATATTATAATCTGCAGGACTTACACCTGTCACTGATTCTGCTCTCTCCCAATTCCTCACTTCAGGAACAGGCAGTTGTGGGGGAGGAGGTTGAAAATATCTTGCTGTAGGAGAAGGCAAATCTACATCATGAACCAGTTCATATCTCCAATCTGTATTATACTCGGACTCTATAGCTGCCCACTTGTCTTCGAAAATCTTGGACAACTCCTCAGCCATAATGTGAACATCTTGCCCCTTTGGATTATATGTCATCGCATTACGAAATGTGAGTCTCACATCCTCGGCAAATTCTCTTGGAGACTTGTACCAATTCTTTGATAACCTAGTCTTAACTGTACCCAAATCCATAGGTTGCTTAATGACAACATGATAGTCATGGAGCCCAAGGGCCTTGGCATCGACTGGCTTATTAAACACCCAAGCATACTTGTGCTTCATTAACCTCGAGAGCAAATTGTAACAAGTCTTCATTACTTGAATAGCATACTTATCCATACCATACCCATGTCTCATTTCCCCACCATGTTTCTTCCGGCCATGGGATTTCAATTTCTTGTTGCTCTCTGCATGTGGTAACCTGCCCTTTCCAAGAAGGAAGTCCGATTTTTGGTAATATGGATTTTCTTTTGGAGTTCTCTTCTCTTTCTCAACAAAATCACTAACCCCGTTATTCACCTCCACTGACACAATTAGCGGCTGGAAAGGCCTTGAATTATCATGCCCCACTGAACCCACCTCTGAATTCACTCTAACTAAAGCCCTTTCATCATTCCCCACATGCTGCAAATGACTATAACCACCGACAGTAGAATGCCCAGTAAGCTGAACTTCCTTATCTTCAAGCTTCTTCGCTAAACTCCTCACCTGATCAAGCTCATTAACTAGCTTCCTTGTTAGCTCACGTATCTCACTCTTTGACCTCTCTCCTTCCAAACTAATCCTAACTTTATTATCCACTCTACTAATAATTGGCTTGGTGGCACCATTCCCATGGGGCAGCCTACTGTGGCTCGACAAATCGTCAGAAACCACATCTAATCGTCCCACAGTTTGCTGACGTTTTGGACGGATTCACATCCTCAATAGCTACGGTCTGGGGAGACAGCCGAGGAGCTGTGTCACTGTTCTTCTTCTCATCATTGTTACCATTATTATTATTATTGCTTTCGTCATTGTAAGATGCGGCAGCGGCAACTGTGGTGCTATCTCCGCCGTTGGCGGTGGTAGCAGCACCATTACCGTCACCGCCGTTGATGTTATCGTTCTTGAGGCGTTTGTTACGAAACTTCTCGTGTACACCTTGTTATTCTCTCCCCATTTACGCCTCTCTCTCAGCTCCCCTAACGTCCCCGAAGCCATACATGTAGCAAAATTCGACAAACCCCTTACACTCTAGGGCTTCAAAAAGAATCTAACAAATTAGAGCTGTTAAAAATAGAGCAGTGAAGAACTAGAGATTTACCGAATCGATAGATCTCACTTCTGAGGCTGAGTAGAGGAAAATTAGGGTTCCGATTAGTCGGAGAGAAACCCTAGACGGCGATTCACGACCGATGGCATGTGAATTTGTTCTCGATCTCTCTCTCGCTCTCTCTCTCTCTCTCACTCTCCGTGTGGCGCAGTTTAGTCAATCACACGCGCCTGCGGGAAAAGTTGATCTAAAGGCGGTTGTCGTTTCCACGACACGTGGGGCCCATCCGTTCGTGCGACTTTTGGGCTGTATAGAACGTGACATACTGCGCGTGGATTCACGCGACTTTCGAGTCACGTTTGAGTCAGTTTGACTATATTTTGGGCCTTGTGAGGCCTTTGGGCTTAGTGGACCGGGTGGGCTGGACTCGGGTTAGGTTGTTGGGGTCCACATATAGTAAAATCATCGGAAGGTCTGTTGACACAGACAAAGAGGAAACAGATCGTGCACATATCAATGTGTGGGATCCACTCTGAGTCTCACACAAATAATTTAAATCGTTCATTAAATGTAAAACATTTTTTCAAGGGTTCTCGCAAAAAAATCAACTCAATCCGATACCTATAGGTACTTGATCTAATTATCTAATTTTTCATTATCTTGACATATGAATGAAACGTTTCATTATCCCAAAATCTGAATGAAAATCTAGATGACTAAATCGAGCACCTATAGGTATCGGATTGACCTAATTTTTTTGCTAGGACTCTTGAAATAAATGAACAGCTTGGATCGTTTTGTGTGGGACCCGTAGTGGGCCCACATTGTGATCTGTGTGGGTAGCATTGCTGTAAAATCATTCGTGCATTAATAATCATAGAGAGACACATTATTTTTTGGATGGATGAGATAGTGGGGTAGCAGTTATGGTGGGTGGTTTTTTAAGTGATTACTATTTTGCCCATAACAGTTATTTAATGGCACGTTAAAAGTGGTTCTATAAATACTTAATTTTTGGTGGAGCAATAACGAAAAAACACTTTTGTGAGAGACTTCGAAAATTGATCACACGAAAATCACTTCTCTACATATTAGATTAGATAGATATTTGTCCCAAATCTACTCGACAGAAACTTCATGTCCCAAGCCTGCCCTCTTTGCCCCATTTGATTTGATTTGTTTATTTATTTATTAAATGATGAAATGCAAATAATGTAAAATAAGATAAAATAGATTATAAAGGAAGGGTGGATTACATGCAAACATCTACTAGCCCTTGAGGATGCAGGGTCGGGTTGATGGGCTTCAAAAAACTTTTCCAAAGACAGTTCTGCAATAAGCCCTACAATAATGAGCCTAAAACACTTCACCACAACTGTGCTAATCGGGCTTAAAATAACAAGCTTAAGCCTTCAAAAAATGGAAAAATGACGGCCAATGACGTGTTTTGATGATTAATAGTATCCGTCAAGGACATTTTCAGCATTAACAAATGTTCTTAACTTGTCCTTAACGAATATTAATTATCAAAACACGTTTTGGGCTGTCATTTTCCCTAAGAAAAATGCAAGTATTAAGCTAATAGATTGGACATTACGGGGGACCAGGGGAGTGTGCTGCGCAGCGTGCTGCACGGCCTCTGGCGCCGCCTTGCCGGCATCGTCCAACGATCGGAGACGTCCACTGCGTAGAGCTCGTCGAATACTACAAGTGTACCAAAAATCAACCCGATCAAATATCGTTAAGTATCTCATCGGAACACATATAATTCAAAAAGAATGGATTCAATGGTTTTGATCCAGTGTTTCATATCCATTAGGATTCATTTTTTTTCAAGTTATATGTACTCCGATGAAGTATTTAACGATATTTGATCGGGTTGATTTTTGGTACACTTGTAGTATTCGACGAGCTCTACGCAGTGGACGTCTCCGATCGTCGGACCGATGCCGGCAAGGAGGCGCCGGAGGCCGTGCAGCACACTACGCAGCACGGAGCTGCGCAGCACACTCCCCTGGTCCCATTACGGGACGCCAACGTCTTATTTGTTTATCCCATTTGTTTAGTAATATATATAATAAAATCACAGTTCATGTGAAACTTTGATCAAAACAATGGTCAAGCCATTTGATAATCACACGGTCACACCCCCGTTAATAATCTACTAGTATATTTGTACCTGTAATATTGATCGACAAATACAACGTGGACCAAAAATTATGTCAAAGACAAATACTCCCTCCGTTTCAAATAGCTTGTCCCCTTTTGGAAAATCTAGCTTATTAATTAAATTACAACAGTACAGTTGCTTTATACTTGACTTCATTATATTGCCCATTCTTTAAAGTACAATTGGTTTTAAAGAAATGGAAGAGAAAGAGAAATGGCAAAATAGGAATCTCTTAAAAATCTATTGGTCATTTGTGGAAAGTGGACATTTGTTTTGGGTCATCCCAAAATAGAAAGAGGGATCGACAATTTGGAACAGAGGAAGTACTATTGATTGTTGAGACAGACAGCTAACTCGTATCCCGCACTGCACCCTTGTGCACTTTAGGTATATCCCCAAAATCCATTTTCTGCACCCCTCTCCGTTTTATTATGGTGCAGGTCATTGTTGAGGGAAGTGGAATGAATAGCTAGAGCCTAGAAATTTTCTTGCATATATTAAACTTCATTGAATAGGAAAGCTTACTTCATATTTAAACAAGAAATGGTAAAGCTTCAAACACACTTAACGGACAATGGGCTTAAGGCACAAATTCCCTTCTTTATTCTCCATAAGATCTTCAACCATCCTCACCATAACCCTCTTCCTCGCCTCCAGTACCATCTACTTCTTCGCGCCGGCCTGGCAGTGGAACTACCTGGACCACCTCACATGGGCTGTTCCTGGCCCGTTCAATGGTGATCTTTGCGACGCGAGATTCCCATGGAACAAGCTCTCTCTTACGGGCCAGCTAGCTTGGAGAAGCTCAAACTAGCTGTCTTCTCCAAGTCGTAGCCTGTGAGCCTGGCCCTGGCGCCATTGGAACGCCACGCGTATACTCTCTATGGTGATCTTTGCGGCAACGTTTGACTACGTGCACACAGAGAGCGTTTCTTTGCCGCATTGGCGCGCCAAATCGGTGACAAAATTGGCTGTTACATGGCATGGGATTGGGTACGAGAGTATGCACTCGAAGTTGTTTCAAGAGCTTTTCTGGAATCCAAAAGGGATGTTTACCTGGGCCCATGGCTGAGTTTCAAGAAGCAATGCCACGGCTTAATGATGAAATTAGGTTCTTTACAAGCTAAAATCATCACATTTGCATAAGCAATAGTGCTCGTGAGTACACTTCACCTTTGTAGAAAGTTTTCCCCTTTTTGCCCCGGCAAAGTTGAGCAATAGTGCTCGTGAGTACACTTCACCTTTGTAGAAAGTTTTCCCCTTTTTGCCCCGGCAAAGTTGTTCATGATATGTCCATCTTAAATCATAAAAAATGTTATAAATCCTTTTAAACTGCGCCTAAATCTTTAATTTAGGAAGGAACTTGCGTTGAATCTTGAATTTGTTGATCATCCTAAATAGTGATAATTACCTTATTGATAGTGAAACCCCTTTTTTTTTCCGTCACTCGTAAATTAATTTTATGGCTCCGCCAATACAGGTGAGGTTCTACTCAACATCTACCAACTCCCCCCAAGAAACGTCCACGACATACTCAACTGCGTTGACGACAAAAAGTTCGTGCACGACCCCAAATCCGGCGCCGACATGGTATCCCAGACAACGTGACGCTAGTCATGGGTACCGCAGGCCGGTTAGTGAGAGACAAAGGCCACCCACTTCTTCACCAAGCCTTCTCCGAAATCTACAAGCGTCAACCGAATGTCTTTTTACTAGTAGCAGGCTCAGGTCCATGGGGCAAACGATACGCCAAGCTGGGCCCG
Organism: Rhododendron mucronatum var. ripense; assembly: GCA_019656295.1. Lineage (NCBI taxonomy): Eukaryota > Viridiplantae > Streptophyta > Magnoliopsida > Ericales > Ericaceae > Rhododendron > Rhododendron mucronatum. Next base: position 710,902 of record BPLT01000145.1, on the reverse strand, counting down.
ACAGTGAAAATCCTGGGGCCATTAGAAGCAAACGAGCTTTCTGAATTTTACAACGCGATAGACGTGTTTGTCAACCCAGCGTTGAGGCCTCGGTGGCTGGATTTGACACTGATTGAGGCAATGCATTGCGGGAAGCCGGTTTTGACTCTGAACTTTCCAAGCACTACGGGTACCGTTGTTTTGAACAAAGGGTTCGGGTATACTTTTGCTCCGAATGTGAAGTCGTTGGTGGAGGCGATGGAAACGGCGATCGCAGACGGGGTGGAGGTTTTGGAGAGGAAAGGTGGGGTTTGTAAGGAGTATGTGAGTTCGATGTTTACGGCTGATAAAATGGCTTCGGCTTATGAGAGGTTCTTTTTGTGTATGAAGAATGCCAAGTACTGTCAGTACCCTCTTCCTACAGATTGTTGAAAAAGTTCGGTTATTGTATATTTTTGTTGGCTAATTTATTCGAAATTGGCTTGTTCATAAGTCGAATCAATCTTCAAAGAGCTTTTAATGAGCAGAACACAAATTGAGCTTGAATGGTTAGAATATGGCTATTAAGATGAGTAGTTGTTCAAGATTGATGTGAATACATGACGAGCTCAAAATATGCATTCGAGTTTAGCTTCTTCTTTTTTTGTTAGAGAGAAGACAAACTAATCTTGATGCCTTTTTTATGAGAGCAGCTCGAGTGATTTGGATCATTTACCTGCGGTTAGCAACAATGAGACTATATATTATAGCTAAGAAGAGTCGAATGTTAGTCCTAGCATCCAGAATTCGTAGGTCTGTTATAAGGCATGGTAAGTAGAGCATAATTTGTGATAATAAAGGTTCAAATAAGTGGTGAGCAAATCAAGATATTTTGTGAAATCCAAAAATAATAAGAATAATTTTGTTCGCCCTCATTTAAAGAGGGTGAACATTAATTTCCATGTAATTGGTGGAAATTGTGTAAGGTACACATAATCAATACGTTTTTTTTAGTAATAACGAGTCAGTTTCTGATGGAATTCATACAATTTTCATGGATCACATAGAGGTTAATGTTCAACCTCTTTAAATATGGGTGAACAAAATTATTCTTAAAAAGAATAGCCGCGTGTGTTCAACTTGTTCTCTCTTTTTGAATTTCTTCGTAGCAACTAGTGATGTTGGGTTGATGGGCTTGAAAGATTATTCGAAGGACAGTTTCTAACAAGCCGACTCCGTTTTGTCTCCCTCCACCTGTCATCGGGCCGAGCTGGGCCGGCCTAGCCTGCCAAGTCCGCCTGCGGGCTGTGCTTAACGGGCTTTTTATTTTTCGTGGGCCGGGCTATATCTAAAAACTTAAAGCCCAAGCCACCCACGGGCTTAGCCCAATCAACGGGCCGGCGGGCCAGCATTTGGGCGGACTAGTTCACACCGGTCAGAATTCAAAAATTACCTCAAAAGTGGGGTTTTTTTTACATGCACACTGTTTGTGTATGGACAATTTTTAGAACTCCCCAAAGTTGGTTTCTTTGTCCCCAAATGGATAGACAACTTGAAAACAATAATTATTTTTTCCAAAAAATAAGGAGATTTTTGGGCTTGTAGTGGGCAAGCTCACGAGCCGGGATGAGTAAAAATTCATAGGCCCAAGCCCGGCCCATAAAAAACTTCAGGCTAGGCTAGCTCATCTGTTGGACGGGCTCGGGCCGGGTGGGAGCCGAGCGGGTTGCGGGCCGTCGGATTAGATGATGACCCTTACCCTGCGTCAAACTCTACCCACATAAGCTCTGTTTTAAGTGAAGTACCCAAATACCTCAGTTCCCAGTCACGGATAACAACGATCTCCAATGACGATCTCGAACGGCAGCCCTTGTTGGCATTGGAATCCGTAATCGACGTCTGAGAAGAAGTAGTTGGGCCCCTCGATGGTCAGAGGCACGTCCATTGTCTCCGCCACGCCGAACTGGTTGTCGATTGGAAGGTGTTGGTGTCAAGTGCGTCATCGATCGGTGCTACAGCTTTGGTAGGTGGTTGTGGGGTCCGGAAATAATTGAGGGGGTGGCTTACATGTGAATTCTCATGAGCTGGAGAGGTGCGATTGGTCGACGATTAGCGGAGAAAAGAGGGAATAGGTCTCGTAGGGTGAGGGGTAGAGCGGGAGGTACAACATGGACAAAGGCAGCGCGTCTTCATTGTTTTCTGTGGGTATATGGCCTTCTTCCAGGTCTGAATGTGTGAGGTCACTCCTTTTCTCTGGGAAAAAATATTCTCCTTCCTCAAATTCAGTATTCGCGCACTCCTTGCCAAAAAAGGTCCTCTTTAATCATTGGCAATGCCAGGGGTATTTATAGGGCACCTGGGCCTAGGTCAGGCCCAGGATGGCGCTCCTGTCAAATCCCGACACATGTCCCTTCTGTACCTCCAGGCCTTGGAGAAACTTGCCCTCTCGCGGAAACTTTTCCGCAGGATAGCTCGACTTTCCGCGGCGATACCTCCACCTCAAGCCACCAAGCACGAGAGGTTCCCTAATTCCCGCTGGAGCAAGGTCGTGACCCGTGGCAATCGTAATTTCTCTGCCGGCTCTGCCCGGACCCTGCCTTTAGGTCGCGACAAAACCCCGAGAGCCCTTTGATGTAACTTTCTTGAGATTATGAGAACTTCGGCGACTCACGGGCACCGAATGCGGTTTCTCTGCCAGAACCACCCCAGGGGGGCGCGACTTCAATTCCATGGGACTCGCGGATATATCGCGGGTGCTCTCCTTTCCGCGGAAGCATTTTATTTCTCTGCTTTGCCTGTATACGCGTCGCGTTCCCATTGGTTGGGCAATAATTCCTCTTCGAGTGAGGATTTTCACCAAAGGACCCGCTCCCCGTGGGCCCCCGCTGCCATGTGTCCGCTCGTAATTGAGGGGTCAACTAGTCTCCTCTTGATCGTAGTTTAGTAATTTTGACCGCACCTATAGTGGTTAAGTTGTACATTCACCGGTCTCATTGGCTTCTTCGCCTCCCTGTACGACATCACCTCCTCCTCCTCCGCCGCGGGACGAAAAAGACGTCGCCGATTTGGCAACGAAAAGCCAACCATAGGCTCCGAACGAAGTCCTGAACCCGAACAGCGGCTTCGGCCTGTTAACGGACAGCAATGACTAGGCTATGTTTCAATAAAATACTACACAATTGTTAGAATTCTTACATATGCTAAATAATATTGTAATCATATCGTGAAACTGATATTGTAATTGATTACGATTTCATTATAATTGGGATGATTTCCTTTCATAATGAGGCTCTTTCCTCTTGTATAAATAAATGCCTCATTGGAGGTGTGAATTGTGCAGATAAAATGTGAATTCTACATTAAGGGGTGTGAATATTTCTGCAAAAGGAGTGTGAATTTTGGGGATGTGAATAGTGCAAAAGGAGTGTTGAATAGCGCAGATGGGGTGTGCATTTTGGAGATACGAATTCTACAAATGACAAAATAGTAAAAACATCTTTAAAAAGGGATGGACACGCGGAATAACGCTAGAGAAGAGTGTCTGCACGGATCCCAAAACAAAAAATTGAAATCGGCTTAATAATGAGCCTAAACTTCACCACAGGTCCACAGCTTTGCTAATCGGGCTTAAAACACCAGCTTGATCCTTCAAGAAATGCACGTTACGGGACGCCACCGTCAAATTTGTTTATCCCATTTGTTTTGTAATAGTAAATCTTAGTTCATGTGACACTTCGATCAAAACAAATGTCAAGCTAACTGATAAAAATAAAATAAAATAAAATGTCAAGCTATTTGACAATCACACGGTCACATCCCCATAAATAATCTACTATATTTGTACCCGTGATATTGAACGACAAATATAACATGGACCAGAAATTATGTCGAAGACAAATACCATTAATTGTCGAGACGGATAACTAGTTCGGATCGCGCACCACCCTCTTGTGCACCAGAGACGAAACTACTATGGGGCTTAATGGGGGCCAAGGCACCCGCGTTGTTTCGGGGTTTTTTTTCTTTTCAAATAACAATATTAATTAATATTAGTTATTTTTTTTTGTTAAGAACACTTAAATATTGTATTTTGTATAAATATTTAAATGAATGTGTACGTTTTGGATCTCAAAACTCAATCTGTCTCTGCTCACGGTCTCCCATCAATTTTTCTTCAATTATTAATCTCATTTAACTCTCCACTTATTATCCAAAAAAACATCCCTCAAAATCTAAACCAAACAAACTTAGATTCCGAACCTTAAAATTTCAAAATCTTGTTTTCCATAGTTTTGTCTCCGCGTTTACAAAATCCTAGTTCCGTCCTTAATGTATCCATTTTCTCCCCCCCACCTCTCCGTTTTATTATGGTGCAGGTCATTGCTGAGGGAAGAGCCTAGAAATTATCTTGCACCTATTAAACTTCATTGACTTCTACTACAGAGGTTTGAAATTTAGGAGAGATCTAGTTGACAAATTCACAAGCTAGCTAGAGAGAAGCCCATGTGCTGTTCATTCACAAGCTCGAGGAGATCCGCCATTAATGGGTGCATGTTAGCTAGCTACCATTAATAAAAACTTTACTCATAAGAATAGTTAAAGCTTCAAACACACTTAACGGACAATGGGCTTAAGGCACAAAACCCCTTCTTTATTCTCCATAAGATCTTCAACCATCCTCACTATAACCCTCTTCCTCGCCTCCACCATCTACTTCTTCTTCGCGCCGGCCCGGCAGTGGCACTACTCGGACCACCTTGCATGGGCTGTCCCTGCCCCGTTTGCTGGTGATCTTCGCGACGCGAGATTTCCATGGAACAAGCTCTGTTACGGGCCAGCTTTGGAGAAGCTCAAACTAGCCGTCTTCTCCAAGTCGTGGCCCGTGGGCTCGGACCCTGGCGGCATGGAGCGCCACGCGTATACTCTCTATAGTGCTCTGGCCGCCAGGGGCCATGAGATCCACGTATTTACGGTCCCCTCGGACAGGAAACTCCATGGGGACTTGATCCGCAGTGGCAGCCTTCGCCTGCACTTTGCTGCGAACGATCACGGCTCGGTGAACCTATCGCTCGCCTTCGAGATATTTGAGAGGGAAAACAAGGTCGGCGCATTTGACTACGTGCACACAGAGAGCGTTTCTTTACCGCATTGGCGCGCCAAATCGGTGCCAAAATTGGCTGTTACTTGGCATGGGATTTGGTATGAGATTATGCACTCGAAGTTGTTTCAAGAGCTTTTCTGGAATCCAAAAGGGAAGTTGCCTGGGCCCATGGCTGAGTTACAAGAGGCAATGCCACGGCTTATTGATGAAATTAGGTTCTTTACAAGCTATACTCAACACATTTGCATAAGCAATAGTGCTGGTGAGTACACTTACTTGTTTTGAAAGTTTTCCCTTTTTGTCCCGGGAAAGTTGTTCGTATGTCCATCTTAAATCATTCAGAATATTACAAACCGTTTTAGACTGCGTCTGAATCTTGAATTTACGAAGAAGCTTAATTGCTTTTGAATCTTGAATTTGTTAATCATCTTAAATAGTACTTACCTTATTGATAGTGTGACTTTTTTTCATCACTCCTAAATTAATTTCATGGCTCCGCCACTGCAGGTGAGGTTCTAGTCAACATCTACCAACTCCCCCCAAGAAACGTACATGTCATACTCAACGGCGTGGACGACAAAAAGTTTGTCCACGACCCCGAATCCGGTGCTGAATTCCGGCGCCGACACAGTATCCCAGACAACGTGAGGCTAGTAATGGGTATCGCAGGCCGGTTAGTGAGAGACAAAGGCCACCCACTTCTCCACCAAGCCTTCTCCGAAATCTCCAAGCGTCACCCTGACGTCTTCTTACTAGTAGCAGGCTCAGGCCCATGGGGCAAACGATACGCCGAACTGGGCACAACAGTGAAGATCCTGGGGCCATTAGAAGCAAACGAGCTTTCTGAATTTTACAACGCGATAGACGTGTTTGTCAACCCAACATTGAGGCCTCAGGGGCTGGATTTGACACTGATTGAGGCAATGCATTGCGGGAAGCCAGTTTTGACACCGAACTTTCCAAGCATTACGGGCACTGTGGTTTTGAACGAAGGGTTCGGGTATACGTTTGCTCCGAATGTGAAGTCGTTGGTGGAGGCGCTGGAAGCGGTGATCGGAGATGGGGTGGAGGTTTTGGAGAGGAAAGGCAGGGTTTGTAAGGAGTACGTGGGTTCGATGTTTACGGCTGATAAAATGGCTTCGGCTTATGAGAGGTTCTTTTTATGCATGAAGAATGCCAAGTATTGCGAGTACCCTCTTCCTACAGATTGTTGAAGAAGTTTGGTTAGTGATTCATTTTTGTTGGCTAATTTATTCGAAATTAGCTTGTTCATAAGTCGAATCAATCTTGAAAGAGCTTTTAATTAATGAGCAGAACACGAACTGAGCTTGAACAACTTTTTATTATTATAACAGAATAAGGCTATTAAGATGAGTAGCTAGTTGTTCCAAGATTGATGTGAATACATAACAAGCTCAAAACACGCATTCGAGTGTAGCTTCTTTATTAGACAAAAACTAATCTTGATGCCCTTTTTATGAGAGCAGCTCAAGTAATTTGGATCATTTATCTGAGGTTAGCAACAACAATGAGAGACCAGCTACAACCGGATCACGATATATATATGGTTTGAGCATTATCATGTCCGATAATAAGTCTTTTTGACTTACTAGTAGTATGTGGTTTGAGAGTGCCCCTAAAATATTCTTCAAAACAAGATCTAAATGGAGCTAGAGTTCTTGAAACCCAAATAGTAGACGCTTCTGTCCCGATTTGCCTAGCGCTTTTTACTCTGATTGTAACAGATCCATTTGTTAAAGCTAGAATAATCCCGGTGATATCGAATGTCAATGATGTTGAGGGTCTGGTCCTCCTGGTGAGACTCTATCAGCTTCTAACAAAGCTGATCTTCTCCGGTAATACTCCAGTTTCACTTCATCGAACCCTAGTTCACCCAAAGTGAGACGGCTGCCAAACTCCCTCGCACTTACAACTGGGATCTCACGAGAGATACGACCACCAGAACTTACTAGAACCATTGATAAAATCATTATGCATGGAAACCAGATCGCTGCCTTAATCGAACCGGCCATGGCTGATAAAAAAAAGTGTAGCAGTAGGGAAACAAACAGCTTATTTTCGATAGTTAAACGCGCGAATGGTTTTTTTTTGGATCTTGTCGACGAATGTTTGTATTCTGATTACGTATATATATACGAAGATTGAGAAACAACTAGTGGGAGGATAGATCATTACAAAGTACTGTTTTTACCAAAACTAGTTTAGTGCAATTTTAAACGCAATATATTTGAAAATAATCTTTCTAACAAGATAACAACAAGGCCTCAGAAGTTTGTCCCCTCTCTGTCTCATATGGAAAACAATCTGCTTTCTTGAGTCAATCTCCATTACCTTCAAATCCATGATCATATTTGGAGGACTACACAGTTTGTGGATATATTTCACTCTTTCCATCAACCAAAGGGCAATACCCTATTCAATCTCATCTACAATTTCATGTTTACTTGTTTCTTCAGGAAAACTCCATTTTGTCTAATTGTTATCTACAGGGAGCTTTCAAAGTGGCCATGGTGCGCTCCCAAGACGGGAGCGTGCTCCTAAATAGGATGGGATCGAGCTACCAGACTAATTCAAATTCAAGGAAGAAATTTGTACTTCTCTTTGTGAACATGTGCAATATTGGACTTATCCTCCCGCTTTTGCCCCCGTTGCCGCTTCGTGCAACAAAGGTCTAATTTGCCCTTTTAATGTTTCAAACGACCACGCACTAGCAGCCAGAGGATCAGCCGACGTGGGATTCTCGGAAAAGAAAAACTGGTCTTTTGTTTGTTTCATGCCTTTTAAGAAAGATAACCCATTTCAGGATTTGGCTGGAATGTGTTGGAAATGCTTGCATTACAGGTAAGCAAGATAGACATGGATAAAAGGATTTATCAAAAGACCGGATTTATCAAAAGACCAATGATTAAGTTTTGACAATTGTACCAGCAACCAGAGCAATTAGAACAGAACCCAATAGTCAATATATTTAGTCAATGGATTTGGCTGCGAATTCGCGAATCGAATTGATCATATGTGATCTTGTCCTATGATTTCTTATCTAGAATTAATCTGCCGACTGTGGGTAAACCATTTGGTGTAAGCCAAATGAACACCGGGTTGTTTGTCTCGGGGTTTGAGCCGCAAAATTTGTTTTAAAGTATTCGTTAAGCATTCTTGTAAAAAATCAGTTCAGTCGTATATTGGTAATGGTTTGGTCAATTTTTCCTTTCAATTTTTTGTTGCAGAGTTGAACGAAAAATTGATCAAGCTTTTACAAATATCTGACTGAGCTAATTTTTCGTAGGATCTTTAAAACTTTATTTAAACAAATTGAACAGTTCCGATTATTTGTGTGGAACCCACTTAACCCAATGTATATTTGGTGCATACCAAATCTTGTACCCATAGTTTTATTCCTTTATTGCAGAACATACTAAAACAAGTATACCCTGTACGTCCCCCCAAAAAAAAAAAAATTCATAATTCAGGGTGCCTGAGCCAGCTTACGCACAACTTTACTAATTTCTAGAGAATTAATCTTGTCATCTACTACGCACAACTTTACTAATTTCTACAGAATTAATCTCGTTGTCTACTAAACAGGGATCCATATAAAGCCAAGCTAAAGCCCATATGCACATACATTTATTTCTCCAAACATTCATCGTCATCCATTTCAATGCGTAACTAGAAAACAAAGAATAGCACCCCCCCCCCCCCCCCCCCCCCCCCCCCCCGGTCTATGACATTGGTTTTTCTGTGTGCGGGGAAGACAAGGAGGGCAACTACGGGCGGAGGCACATGGGTACAAAGGAGGGCGGCCGACCCCACTAGCTCCCAAATTTTTCTTGGGATAGGTATAATTTTTACCCTATTTTTACTAATTTGACCCCAAATTTTCATAGGAATAGGTATGATTTAGCTATTTTGACCACACAAAAAATCTCTAAATTGCCCCAACTTGTTTTAAGTGCATAGAAATTTCAAGCGTTCTTTTCTTTTCGAGAGTTGATAGTACTAAAAATAAGACTATCATGTATTATTTTTCAAATATAACAAGTTTTTTGGGGCCAATTATGAGCCAAAAATGAATTATTAGTGCATATCGATCTTATAATTAGCCTTTTAATTAGTTATTTTTGGACTTGGGCGTAGAAAAAATATATTGCACATGAATTTAAATTTTGACCCCACTAACCAAAATTCTTGGCTCCGCCCTTCAGGGCAACCCTTGCAACATCTCAACTTATGGAAAAATTAGTACTACTTGAACTTGTACACTGGCGTAACAAGCAAAGTTTTTGAAGGATGGCACAAGTACATCATTTTTGAGTTTCTGAGAGGCCGGCTAAAGACAAAGTATTTAAAATTCGAAGCAGCGAACATTAATCTTAAATGGGAATATGCTAAAAATTAGGCGATGGTACGAGAATTCATACTAGGTCAGGGGTAACGTCTCCGATCAACCCGAGATCTGTCCCTGATTGTGTGACTTATCAATCGTTAGGGATCAGGTGGTCAATATTTATTTGCTTAGTACTGGTGTATCACTGTAGGATTTGCATTCAGCAGTATCCGAGATCATTTGTTTCAATTCAGGAGCAAGTGCAGTGGTAGGCATCATGTACTTTCCTCCCCATATTTAAAAGGCGTTCAAATCTCACTAACAACCACCGTAGTCAATAACCAACAATGTTGATTTTCACCGGAAAAAAGAAGAAGTAAATTGCCACTTTTGGACATTGACAGCTACAAAAGCCATCGAGAAAATGGTAAAACACTTATTTAAAAGGCGTTCAAATCTCACTAACAACCACCATAGTCAATAACCAGTAATGTTGATTTCACCAGAAAAAAGAAGAAGTAAATTGCCACTTTTGGACATTGACAGCTACAAAAGCCATCAAGTAAATGGTAAAACCATATGTACACTATGAGGCCATTGTTTTATGAATGCATTTACTTGAAGGTAATGAATACTCCACGGTACTATTACCACTCCACCATCTCAAAATGGTAACAAAATTCACCAAAAATAAACTCTTTCTTACTCCCTCCGTTCCATATTGTTTGGATTTTTTCGATATTTGTGTCAATTTTTAAGCACTTGTATCTTCCAATATGAATCTCCAACAATATGCAATATAGATCTTGTTTGATAGTTCTCGATTAGTTCTCTAATACAAAGTTTTCAAAATTATAAAAAATATTATAAAATGAAAGATATAAGAGTTTAAAGAACAATGCGAATATCGAAAAATACCAAAGATTTTGGGACGGAGGGAGTATTTCCTACACTAAGTCCACAATGGAGCACCACTGAAAGGGACTGCCTAAGAAAAGTGTTGGGTTATCTTTTTAAATGTGCTTTTTTTTTTGTGATCTTTTTAAATAGTAATTAATTAATATTATATCCTAATTGGATTCTCCACATGCAATCCGTATTATTTTCTCTTGAGAGTGCATGCACATTGAAAGGAAAAAAAAGTTCATTGGCAATTTATTTCATCAATTAATTCAGCGAATTAAGTTACAAATCTATCACAACCAAATTAGCACCACTCCATGTATTCATTCAAAATAGAAAGTACCATACCAAGAACATAGGGCTTCCGCTTAATCAGTAATAAGTAGAGCAACATACACGCGCGAACTCGTGAAATCCAAAAATAATAGCCGTGCTTGTTTGGCTAGTGATGTTTCGGGTCAGGCCCTCCGGGACTGAGCCGGTTGAAATCGAACTGGCTCTGAACAACGACGAGTTTTCTAACCTTGAAAATCTCTTTGGCGCTCTCGATCAACGACCGTTTGGTCTTTCTCGACAATGAGACCGGCCCCCTTGCCTCAGACCGACTTTCGACCTGATCATCTTGCTGTCGCATCCTCACTTTCAAAATCTCCCGGTAACTCTCTGTCAACGACCGCCTGGCCTTGCTTGAAAATTGGTCAGGAGAGAGAGCATCGGAACCCAAACACGAAAGCAAAATCAGGAGGAGGCAGAACCAAAGCCTCAAGCTAGCCATTAATCTCTTCTATTAAAAGGGAGAGAGAGAGAGATGTTGAACTACTTATCTGTGGTGGCTGCATTTATATATAGACTTCCATTCCGATTCGTGAAAACCTGGTATTGTTTATGGTATTGGTGAAGAGCCTAATGACAAAAATTACCGAAGGATTCCACTTAATTTGTTCATCAAAAGTACTCCATTTTGAGTCAAGAGCCATGTTAGTGATCCATGTTTTATTCAAGAAAATTCACTATTCGTCGTACATTGATCAGGGGCTACTAGTATAATACTCTCTCTCTCTCTCTCTCTCTAATGAATCAGGCCAATATCACTTCCCCTGCTCCACTATTTATTTTGAATGCACTCTTTTCTTCGAACTAATTTGATAGGGCTATGACACCTTTTGTCAAGAAAGGACCCAAGTATTTTGTTTGTTAAATGCAGTCACCAACACTTAGAAGAATCCATATATCTAATGGGTATTTATATTCAGTTGTCAAGTGTTGCCCTGTTTTTTACTAAAGTATAAATATTTTGCTCTAATCTATAGGCCAAGGATGCTGATTAATCAATCTTAGAATACAGGGTAGATAGCGAACTAAATTTAATAAAGGGTTAGTCTCATTGATTTTATAGTATTTTCTCTGTTACCTTTCTTATATTACCTTTTTGCAATTTTCGAAGCAAAAGAACAGGTGTTCTGCTTCTGCGATGCATTATTTGCTGGGTTCCTATTACCTAAAGGCCTAATCTCTCCAATGTTACGTGCAAATGGTTGGGTAAGTAGTTTATGGGCAATTTGAAAGTCGGGGTTGGTGATATTTGGAGACAATAGAACTGTGCATTTTAGTTATTGAATAGAGCTACTTTTTTTTTTCCTTTCCAGAAGATTGCAGGCACCAAACTTCCACGCGAGCTGAGGGTCAAAATTTAATCTGAGGGGATACAAACCCAGGTAATTAAAAGAAAAAAAAATGTTTCAGCTTGAAGTCTATTCTTTTTGTAATCATGAAGAGCGGAATGTGAACGTCATGCGTATTCATGAGGTACATACTTCCTATACTATTTATACAGAGATCATGAAAGTAACAACCAAACATTGATAGAAATTTTTGAAAATATATGTAATGTTGAAATTATGGTTGGTCAAGATAAATTGAATTGAAAAAACATAGCCTGACATGTGTTGTCGGTATTTAAGGTGCCCAATAATAGTATTATATCAAAAAAAGCAATGACCCAACGTGCACGACGAGAACGAGAGAGAAATCTAAAGCAAGGCCATTCTTATCCATCGGGACAACGGTCTCAAGTAGAGCGAATCAACGAATGTCTTCAACCGATACCACAAGTAGATTCTCCTTCTTTGACACCAGTCGTTGTCCTCCCGACTGCTCCGGACAAGGATGATCAATTGCCACCCAATCTATAGAGAAGCGACAAAGGGTCGCACAAACTTCCACGTCTGCCCTTCATATATGCCAACCACATCTTCCACAACACACATGAATCACTACGCCTTTTTTTTTTTTGATGAATTGCATCTCCCATGTTTTAAATAATTTTTAGGCCCAAAACTGAGTATTTAATAATTTTTTTACGCCTAATATTACCGACCGAGTGGAACTATGTTGTGAAGATGAATTAGAAGTGCATATGAATTTTGAGGGACCTAGTAGAGCTCACATAATTTTAGGGAGGCATAATCTTGGCAATATGGATATTCAATGTCTTCATTGTAAAGCCCTACATTGGATGGATGAGAGATTGGCAAAATTTCTATAAGCCATCCATTATTCGGCACTTGCTGTTTCAAAGGAAAGATAAGACTACCTACACTTATTACACCCCCTCCGCCAATTCGAGCATTGTATGATGGGGATGATGATCGATCAATATCATTCCGAAAGCATGCTCGGGAGTATAATGCAACCAATACTTTCACAAGTCTTGAAGCTACATTGGATCCGCGGGTGCTTATTGGAAGGGACATCTTTCACTATCCATAGGAAATTGCGACATCGTGCAGGTTCACTGCTACCACCGCAGGAAAAGGAAGCATCGTATACTCAACTTTATATTTATGATCTTGCTCCAACTTTGGAAGCCCGCAGTCGTAGAAATCAACATTTGAGAAAGGATGTACTACAAACTATCCAAGAAACTTTATTGCAAGTTAATCCATTCGGAAATTTTTGTAAAACTTGAATATTTTTTGCACCTCGATTTGTCCTGCACATATACCATAGTTTACTTTGTTTCTACCCATTTTTTGCAACACGTCCTCCCTTTGCTCATTGTTCGACATGTAGCTTTGTCTTCAAAATGTGTTGCACCGTGTCTAAAGGCACAAGCATTCGTTAGTGTGTGTGTGTGTGTATATATATTGAAGTAAAAATTATTTTTTGGTCATCTGTGTTTGGTCAATATGGCCTCATCTTAGATTTTGCGGCGAGAATGGCTCTTACCAAGAGTCTAGAGATGGAACTAGTGATAGCTCAGTAATAGACACCATTTGATTGAGATTTAAAACATCACTAACTACAACATACACTATTGACTTATCTAAGAGGAAAAGAAAATAAAAAATTGGTCTAAAGTCCACTATAGCGTGTTTGGAACCTACAAAGTCCACCTCTCAAGTTTGTAACCCGCTAGGTCCACTCAAATAAGGGCCTTGTTTGGCTTAGACAAAAATATATATATATTTATTCTTTTTCATTTTTTGTATTGCCAAACTGAGCCCTTGTCAAGCCAAAAAGGAATTAATAGAAGACAAAAATGCCCTTGCCAGCTTTTTTTCATTTGTTTTTTTTTTAATTAGTTACTACCTCTGCACAGATAACATTATATGTTCAAGTCTGTTAGGCCGCTGTGCGGACCAATTCATATAAGGTTGTCTATAGTTATATATGATTATGGTTTATTATTCTTTTATTGAGTCATATGGTTATAACAAGTAAGGAACAATATGATTATATAGTTACCCATTCAGATCGTATATAACGTTATATATTTTCCTTTTAAATGCTACTTATTACACATGCTGACATTTAACCGTGTATACAGCGTTTAACCATGTATACAGCGACCAGATTGGTACATATATGATTGTATGTGCAATTCGTTGTCACGAATACTTTACAATCTAGTACCAAACCATAACACGCCATCAATTTCAATATATCCAAAATGTACCACATAATACAAAATGTGCCACCTAAGTAAGCAAGTCAAAATTTGCTCAAAATGAAACATCATTAATGTTCGGACCATTGAAGACAAAGTTTGTTCAAATTCCCACAAAAAAATTAAAAAATAAAATAAAATTTGTCCCATTGAGACTATCTCAGTTATTCTCTATCACCATCTCATCTTTTCATCCGCGCTGGAGGGTCTATCCTTGCTATTGGCCGGACATTATACATTTGTTCCACAGGTACCAACTTTTTACCTTTCTTATTTGGTTTTATCATTCCTGCAAAGGTACACAGAGTTAAACAGATGCAAACATATATAACCTAAACACTAGCATGGTAATAAAGTAGATTTAAGAATCATATATAACCTAAACATCAGCATTCAAATATAGCTGTATATATTAACAGACCTGAACATATAACCATATATGTTACCTAACAGCAGCTAAGCAAAAGTGGGAAAAAAACATTCCCAAAGCCAGCAAAAAAATAGTTTCAGTGCAATTGGACTACCATTACTGAAATAAAAAGACATTAATAAAATACCTAACTCTATTTCAAACGACTCAAATCATTCCATGGTTATACAAATGAAAAAAAATCATAATCAAAATAATAATTGAAACTAGGACATAAAGCATGTTCAAACTTGAACATATATATGCATAAATATACAACCATAACCATAGATAACCTTATATGAATTTGTCCGCCTAGTGGCTTAACAAACAAGAACATATAACTACGGAGTATATATGTTACCCAACAATAGCTAAACAAATGTACAAAAAACAAAACTGTTCTTGCATTTTAATAAAGTAGATTCAAGAATCATGTATAACCTAAACACTCGCATTCAAATGTAGCCGTATATGTTACCATAACCATATATAACAGTAGATAACCTTATATGAATTGATCCGCGCAGCGGCCTAACAGACGTAAACATATAACCATATATATTACCCAACAACAGCTAAAAAAAAATACAAAAAATATTCCAAAGCTAGCAAAAAAAAAAAAAACAGTTTCAGTGCAATTGGACTACCATTACTGAAATAGAAAGTCACATGCGTATATATGGTTATATAAATGAAAGAAAACCACATCTTTCAAAATAATAAAACATGTTGAAGGTAGGACATATAACCCTATATACAATAAGAAAGTATGATCAAACTTAGACATATAACTCTATAAAAGAATAATAAAACATGTTCACACTTGAACATATATATGCATAAATATACAACCATAACCATATATAACCATATATATTACCACAATCATATATAACCATAGATAAGCTTATATGAATGGGTCCGCACAGCGGTCTAATGTACCTGAACATATAACCATATATGTTACCCAACAGCAGCTAAACAAAAGTACAAAAACAAAACCCAAACTAGGACAAACACTAACCACATAACGAAATTGATAAATAACCATATATGACCAAACCGGGACCTAACCGAACTATAACAAATTGACATATAACGTTACATATTCACAGAGAACTATAAAGAAATGAAGAGAAAGATTCTTATACTTTTGCTGGTGTATAAACCCTTCAAATGCAAAGAACCATACCGAAGGACACGACGACGATGGGGATCGAGTGATTTGCTACAATTTGGAAGGACACCCGATGTTTTGAATGGATATATGATGATGAAGGCATTGGCGGCGGTGCTAGCGACGATGGAGGGCGGGGTGGTAACGGCCTTGGAGGGCAACGAAGGGCGGCATGAACGATGACGCCGTGGACGGCAAGACGTGAATGGGGACTGTCATTTTGGACATGCATTAAAATATTAAAAAAACAAAGTCAAAGTAAGAACCAAAATCATGATCGACTTTATCATACACTGAGATCTATCTATATATTTAAAAAAAAGAAAATACCTCGACGGTTCAGATGAAGAAATCAAGAAGCTCAGGCGGCCGTTCTTTGTTCATCTTCCAAATCAGGGCGCACCGGCAGCGAGGGGAGGAGGAGTGCACCGACAACGGTGGCAAGTAATCCGGGAGAGGGAGAGAGCTGTGCTCCAGATCTGAATTTTTTTTGTTAGGGTTTCTCTCTTTATGAGTGATTATATAGGATGGGTAGTTTAGTCATAGGTATTGTTTTATTAAGCTAGTGGACTAGAGAGGTTAAGAACTTTAGAAGTGGACTAGATGGGTTTGGAAAGTGCTATAGTGGACTTATGAAAAATTCTCCCTGATGAAAATCGGGCTGACGGGGCCTGGAATAGGGTTTATTTGTTAGTACCAAACAGGCCCTAGAAGTTTGAATTTTCAAATGCCAAGTGCTTCGCAAAGGTGTTCTACTTTTCTTGAAGGTGCTATACGGCAGTTTTTGGTCCAAAGGCAAAAAAATAAATTAGGCTCCAATCTAAACCTAGGCAAGTGTTGGGATGATCATATCTTTCATAGTCCAAACAAAACATCACCTCTTGAGATTCATGAATTCCATGTCATTTCAAGACTTCAAGAGTTTGTTTAAATGTGTGGCTTGGCGTTATATTGCAGTAAATGACAAAAGATTTAGGACTTTGTTCTTATTGTCTAGTCACAGGCCTGGGCACTTTGGAGAAGTTGATGATGAAGCTGGATTCATGGAGCTTTCTCCTATAAAAAAAATTCCCCACCAACCCATTGTCAAACCCGATTAGATAGAGTATCAATTTTTGTATCTTAGGGTACGTAAGAAAATTGATAAAGGCTAGGAAAAGCGATCGAGCAACAAACACCAATCTCGTTTTATCACAAGAGGAAAGCAACTGACGGAGACCGATCAACCACCAAAGACCAAGCATATTGGGGGGAGATGAAGAGAGACTCACCCGTGCGTGCGAAACCCTCTCCTTGACCAGGCATCAATAACCCAGTGATCTAATTTTTAGTAAATTCAAATTTAAAATTTTAATTTCATAACAAAATCGATTTGACCATGAGCTTTTCATTTTTTGATTGACACATAGATGAAGTACTTGTCAAAATTTACAATATCAACGGTTTGGATTCAATTTTTGGTATAAGGGATGGTGAGGTTAGATTTAAAAAAGAAGAAGAATTAAGGGACATGATGAGAGTATATCGGTCTTTTAATATTGTGTCTGTTAAAATGGTTGAAAAACATGACGACAGAAGGTCTATCAGCACATTTCAAAAAAACCACAGGTAGGTTATGTGGTCAATTTTGAACCATGAGAAGGGTATCCACACATGGCAATAACCACAGGGGGTCAAAGTAGACTTTGCCCAAAAAAAAAAATGTACAATGCCGATCATGTTCTCGTGTTTTCCGGTTCGTATTCGTTGTACATTAAACTTTGGAATTTTAGAGCTGAAATATGTAAATTAAGCAAGGCTGGAAGCCTGGAATTGGAGAACATTGCCGACTATTGGTGGAGACTTTAGCAGATTCAATAAAAATGCAGATCGAATGGTTTTAAACATCTGTCCTATTTTCTTGTCTTTAGCTTTGGTAAGAGATGGATTGCTTTCATATCTCTTCAGCTTTCGTAGGAGCCACCTCAAAGACGGGCATAGAAAGAGTAGGAAATCTGGTGTTCGGCCGATGTGGTAATCGAATCGCATCCTGAAACGGATGTGAATATTCATGAAACTTCAGCGTTCTAATGTTCGTTTCTGATTCTATATTTTGATTGTGTTTCCGATGGGTGTTGGGTTGAGGAAGAAGAGATTTAGATATAGATATGGGATATATTGCTATGGAAAAGACTTTTTTTACCCTTTAGTTCTAAGGTTTCCATCCATTTTTTTGGATGGAATTGACGATTTGTCCTTAGTAAGTAGCAATTGGATAGCTGAAGGGGTAAGTGTGTGCCATTGATAGTTGAAGGGATAAATGTGTGCAATTGGTAGTTGAAGAGGAAAGTAAACAAAAATCAATTAGTTTAATGGGCAAATACATATTTTACCCTTTAAGTAATCCCTAGTGTTCTATGGGAATCCACTAGTGCGAATTTTTGTACTTCAGTGATAATAATAATTAGTCAGCGGCACAAGATGGCAAAATTATTCAGTGGTTTCATCATGGACCTAAATAGGAATAATAAAGGAATCCATTAATGGGTTTTTATAGATCATAAAGTGTGGATTCAATAATGATTAAAGCAGTGTGAATTCAAATAATTATTTAAGAACTGTGAATTAAATAAGTGTAATGTGAGCAGACAGGATCCATATGTGGACCAATTTCTTTGTATTTTTATTGCAAAACTCGTGCAACGTAAACTACTTTTACCAAGCTAGGTTCCACGTCTCGTAGAAAATTGCATGCCGAATAAGACCTAATAAGAGTCCATATCATAGATTAGCTAGGTAGCCTCTTAACTTAAACAAACAGTGCAACAAAGTGCTCAAAATGCCCTTCTTCTTTTTCTTCTTTTTAATAACTCGGACATCCGGACCATCTTACGTGCATCTCGACCAAATATGGGAACCCACCGTCTACTTACGAGATTGTCAATTAAAGTCAGAGTAAAACTCTGTATGGACTGGCTCAAAGGAGTTAATAACACCTGAGACGTTTCGAACTTAAAAGTTTAGGAAGGAGTAAAACATTAAGTCTCGTGTCTTGACCACGACGTCATAATGCCCTTCTTTGAGTGTATATTTTCTAGAAAGAAAGGCTACTTCTGTAGCGGTTAAAGTCGGAGCAAAACTCTATATGGACTGACCCAAAAGAGTTAATAATATCTTAGACGTTACGAACTTAGGGCTCGTTTGGATGCGGGATTAGGTTTGGAGGTGTTATGTAAGAAGGGGGGATTAGATTGTAGGGGGTATTGGTTAAGAAGGGATGGCCCACGTTGATGTGATGTTTATGGAGGGGGTGTTAAATAGCACTTAGTTTGGATGAGGTATTAGAAATGGGGTATAAGGAATGGTGGATGATGTAAAAAGCTGTCAAATGACCTTTTTACCATTGTGCAGTCCCAAACTTAATTATGTATTACGTTATATATATAATTACAAATATAATTAATCTTTCACACTTTAAGCTTTAATATCTAATTTTACTAATAAATATACTAATTTAATAATATTACAAAATAAATAAGTCAGTTTTAATTTGATAAAATTCATTTTTTTTTACTATATAAACTGTAGATTGAAAAAATCTGTTTGTTGATTAAATTCATTTTTAATCTTTCACATTTCATTTTTTTTAACTATATTTTTTAATATATAAACTGTAGATTGAAAAATTAAGTATTCCAATTTTTAATCGGTTTGAATCAGTGTAAAGATATTATTTGTCTGATCATTTTATCCTACATGGTCATAATTAATCTTTGACTTTAGGGCTTCGTTGATTAGCCCTAAGATATTTGGTTGTACGACTTTCTTAGGGCTAATCGACGAGAGTCCTATAGTCAAAATTTAATTATGGCCCTTTAGAATTAAATGATAAAAAAAATAAAATCTTCCCACTCATTCAAACGGATTGAAATTTGGAACACTTAATTTTTCAACCTACAGTTACATATTAAAAAATATGGTTAACAAATTAAGTGTTCCAAATTTCAATCTGTTTGAATGGGTGGGAAGATTTTATTTCTCTGATCATTTAATTCTAAAGGGTCATAATTAAATTTTGACTCTAGGGCTCTCGTTGGTTCGTCCTAAAATATTTGGTTGTACTACTTTCTTATGGCTAATCAACGAGAGTTTTAGAGTCAAAATTTAATTATAACCATTTAGGATAAAATGATCAAAAAACTAAAATCTTTTTACCGGTTCAAACGGATTGAAATTTGAAACACTTAATTTTTTTTGCTTTTGCTCAGAAAATGGGTACTGGGGATTGAAAAGGGGAATTAGGAGGGGTAGATCCGTCCGGAAAAAGAGGGATTTGGGGGTATTCCATAACAACTGGTCGGAGGCAGCCCATCTCCAACACCCCCTCAGGGGGTATTAGCTGTGTTGTGGAATCCGGAGCTTACGCAATACCCCCTGCCTTTTTGGGTTTCCAAACGGGGTATTAAGGTGGGACCCTGGTGTTAAAAGGGGGCTATTCCTAATACCCCTTTGCAATACCCCATCCAAACGCACCCTTAAGAGCTTAGGAATGAACAAAACTTTAAATCTCCTGTCTTGATCGCCCGGTCAAAATGCCCTTCTTTGAGTGTGTATTTTCTAGAAAGAAAAGCTACTTTCGGTAGCGGTTGGAGGTTGATCTGTTTGTATTCCAAAAGCATAAAAGGAAAGTGTACCTTCGAGAGTAGTTTTTGTAGTTGAGGTTAGTTCAAAAGTGCTAAAGTTAGGGCAGCACCATCATAATTGCTAGGTAGGGCAGAACCATAATTATTGTCCGTATAATACAGAACTCAATGGCTCATCATGATGATAATAGGCCTGCATAAACCATAGATTCTACAATGCAACTATTTTCTACTCCATCCATCTCAACTTTTTTGTGTCTAATCTTGAAAATTTTCAACTTATTAAAAAGAAAACAAAAGATTACCTTTTGAAAAGCTTGAAATTTCCAAGAGTACCCCTTGCCTTTTGGTGTGGATGAGAGTGCAGCCTCTCTAATGCATAAGAAAGAGGGCATTACGGAAATATTTCAAAGTCAATTTAGATTTGGACAAATGTTTTGGGAAAAAAGAGTAAAAAATGAGACAAATAAATTGGGGGACGGAAGAAGTACTACTTAAGCACCGCACGTTTTTGCCCTACACTTAGCCCAATGGTAATCACAGGACAACCAAAGGTCTCAAGAATATTCAGCCCAGAGATTGACTTCCATCTGCGTGCTATCAATCCCTCTCTTAACCCAATCCATACGAGCTTTGCTTTGATTGTAATAGGGCCGCCTCTAATAGAAAATGACATTGATCTCTTGGATTAGTCGGTTCATTGAGCCGGACACCAAATTAATAAAAAAGACTGTACTCTTTGTAATGTTTTTGCAATGTAGAAAGAATGCAATCAAAATTCAGAATTGTGTGCTCCGTATTCGGGTAATGGTCGCAATCCAAGTAGATGTGCTGAGTGAGTCTATATGTACGTAATTAAAATGGGTAAAATTTAGGTAGTAACTGCGTCCTAATTATAGTATTTAACTCCAATTGACTGTTAGGAAGGCAAGTTCCAGTGCTTCATTCGGACCGTTTCTCGGTAATCAATGATCCAAATTTAAAAAATAATTCTTCCAGGATTTTTTAAAATTTGGATGAATTGCACTTTGCAAGGTGCAACGCTTTTGAGACTTTGCACCATCCCGGCTTCCAGGAATTACTCGTGTTTCTGTTAGCTATACTAGTTATGATGGACATAAAATGAAGGTTACTTCTCTTCTTTATTTTTATACACTTAGAATATCAAGGATTACTGCGGAATCAATTCTACTGTCCACTAGCGGGGACCAGTCAAAGCAAGAAGGTTTTATATACACTGATTCTATAAGAATTGGTAGCAACGTAGGATGGAGCAAACCCTTAATTTTCAGGTCTTGTCGTTGAAGCCAACCCCTTTGCTTTATGAACTTTGCTTCTCAATCATTGAATATCAAGTTTTAAGTTTGTTTATCTAATATATATATACTAGGTTTCAAGTGCGTTACGAATCTTCCTTTGCCTTGTAAACCCCTTTCTTTCTTTCTTTTTCGGCTTTGCCAGTTGAGCTGTTCGTATTTCCTTCATTTTGGGCTGGTTTGGGCGCTTAATTGAGCGCTTAATTAACTAAAACACACATCCACTATGGGCTTACAACTGGGATATTGTTAGCCTAATAGAAAGGACCATCCTTAATGGTTCCTGGAAAGCACTGGCCGGCCTCATTGGTATTGAAATTTTTGTTTTTGTTTGGGAAAAAAACCGAAAATGATCCCTGTAGTTAAATGTTTGTGTCAATTTGGTCCATGTAGTTGTAATTGGCTCGATTTATACTCTGTGCTTTCCATTTTGTTTCAATTTGATCCAATTGCTAACTGCCGTTAGTTTTTTTAAATAAAGATAAAAATAAACTAATAAAGATAAAACTAAACCAATAAGCCAATTTTTTCCTTTTTATTCAAACAAAATTAGATTTTGATGGGTAATTTTTAACTTTTTAGATTCCTCTCGTCATGACGAAGCAATAGTCCCAAAAAAATTGATAAAAAACAAACAAATGCGAAAAAAAATTGAATAAGGACAAAAAATAAGCCACTTGGCTTATTTAGCCTAACAACCCCTGAGTTTATATAATATTCTGACTTTTGGACATGATTCTTTATCATGTTGTAACTTTTGAATCTATATCATGTTGTGACTTTTGGACATGGTTTTATATGCATTTTCAGTACTATGCAAAAAAATAAGGCATCTCACTATTTGTCCACAAGTTAAACAAGTAGACAATACCAGTGGTTATGTTGCTTCATGGCTGATCATAAAAATGCTGAATTAGAGGGCAACTTTTTGCAGAAAACTATAGCCAAATTTCTCCTCAGGTGCCTCCTTATCAATAGAGAATGGAAGAATTAGCTGTGTTTCGGTTCAGAGGTATATTAGATAGGCTTGTGAAAAAAAACTCGTTCACCCGCGGACTTGACCTGACTCGAAGGGTCCCGGGCGGGGTCAAATATGTGCTTCGAATGGGTACGGGTTCATTTTCTGTTTAAAATCAGATTTTAGTTCGGGGTCCAGGTTGGTGCGTTTCTTACTCGACCCGACTAATTCATAAAGATTAATTCAGTTTTTAGTCGGACCCGACCCGACCCGACATAAAGAATCGGGATCGCAGACGGTTCTTACCCCTTTTCGGTTCGGTTTGCAGGCCTAAAACATTTGTTACCCGCCATGTCAGGTCGGGTTCGAGGGTCAAACCCGATCGCCCGACCCATGCACACCCCTAATATTAGGGCAAGAGGGGAATGAGAGAATTACTGTTTTAATCCCAAAAAAAGGGGCCATTTGATTTTGCTGTTAAAAGGACTAACGGCGGTTAGTAATTGGACCAAGCTGGAACAAAATGAAAAGTACATAGTGTAAATTGAGCCAATTACAACTACAGGGACCAAGTTAACACAAACACTTAACTATATGGACCATTTCAATTTTTTCCCTTTTTGTTTTTGTTTTTGTAGCTTCTAAAGAAAAAGTGTGTTCTTTTCACTTTAGAGGTCTCAAGTTCGAAACCACTTAGGTACTATCAACTTACATTCACCATTGTTTGAGTAAACCAAAAAATGAGCATTGAAGAGGGATGGCTATTCCATTCCAGCTTCATTTTATTGAATCGAACACTGCCTCAGTTCTCTCATCTCTGCGATAACCGATTTTCGTAATCTTTTTTTCAAGCATGGTCTAAATTTACAATGATCTTGTGTTTCAGGTCTTAATCCTTTTTCCATTGAAGTACCCAAGAATTCTCAAGAATCTGTCTTGCTAACCCTCCTCCGTCCACTGGGCGGAGAATACTACACAAATAATTTCAAATAAGTTCGGATATCAATGCATATCTCACATATATTTAGTAGTACTTTTTTCACACATATTAATACACTTTTTGCATACAGATATCAATGCAACTTTTACTTATTATATTCCATCTTGATGGCGGAGGTTAGCATTTTCTAGTTACATTTCCAATCTCTAGTGCTGCTCAGGTTTTGGGGAGCACCAGACACACTGTCCATGAACATGAGCAAGTTATAAGGTAGAGGCTAGAACGCGCAATATCTAATTTTTCTATTTAACCCGTTGACACTATGGAAAGTAACCCTTTGATTAGAACTGTGATCTTTTGACCCTTGTAGTTCCACAGCCTCCACTTTAACCTCTCAGTTTACACTTGCAAAATGGTTCGACACAGCTTTGGATAGACCTTTTTACAAGGGAGATAGGAAACTCAGAATCGCTTGAAACGGTACTGTCGATATCCATGCCTCTGCTTGATGCTTTCAGTTAGAGAGGAAGCGTTGCTATCTAGAAGGGATCAACATGGGTTGTGTTATAAAATCTTGTTGGATTTGGAACATCCGTCGCCAAATTTTAGAATGTGGAGGAATGGGCCGGGGAGTGCCGGCTGAGAAAGATAGCAAAGCAAGGCCAACCGTGGATAAGCTGGAGGAAAAAAACCACGTACGAGATGTGATTATGATTAACACAAGAAGAAGAAGTAGTACAGAAATATAAGAACAGGTGGATAAATCCAGATTTCAGTGCTTGGTCGTCCATTCATGGTCCCCCTTCCCTGTAAATTAATGTCTTGGCATAATTCAAACTCTTGGGTTGTATTGAGATGGGGACAATGCAATATGGCGGTTGTTGGTACGTACTTGTATGAATATATGATTTTATCATATGATCAATCGAAGATCTCCAACGTGAGACCCATGTTGGATCTCATTTACATTACACGAAGAATCACATAAATGATCGTTATACCAAGAGAGGAACTTGATCATTGGATGAGGTAATATCACTTTGAGCAGTGTTGGTTGGATCGAATATGTGTATAAACCGTAGAATTTGAGTATAACGTTCTTTTATCAAACTCCAACTTAATGTACACAATGTTGTGAAAGCGAGTGTTTAATTTACACTGACCAAGTTGATTGTTTCTTGGTCAAGCGTAATTCTTCGCTCTCGTTTATCTGGGGACGATTTCCTCCATGGTTAAAGCTCCACCACACCATTAATTTCCACCTGTCAAGCCGGCCAAGTGCAACTGCTAGTAGTGAGGGGAGAAATTAAGATAGCCGGTTCGAAGCCTTTCTCTTGCCTACCCCAGTATTGCTAATCGATCGATTTGGTGCGGGTTGTGTGACACTCTCAGTAACAAAAACTTTCTAATAAATTTACACTCCCCCATTTTCAGTAGGAATTCCAACACTTCCAGAATCAAGAAAAAAAGCAAAACAAAAAGTAGTCCCGGCGGGGCTCGAACCCGCGACCTTCGGCTCATAAGACCAACGCTCTAACCAACTGAGCTACGGGACTTTCATTGTCTTATTTTTCTACTTTCAACGTTAAACATTGGTATACGGTACAGAGGTCATGGTCCCAAACCGCTAGTTTTAATCTGCGTGATGTGGCAGATTAAAAGGCATATACCCCATGAAGGAGGAATTCATGAAATGGGAGAGAAGATGTGTAGGAGTATTGTTTTTTGAGATTTTTGCGTTCGTAAATTAAAAAATTTAGTTGCTTTATGGAAAATAAGTTTCCGTCCAATTTTTGATTAATACACTCCATTTCTTTCTTTTAGTGTAAAAATTATACTTAAAAAATTCGCTGAATGATAAGAAATAGAGTACACTCATCAGAAAAATGAATGTGAAAATCATTGCCCCTGCTTTTTTTTTAAGATGAAAATTCAATCAAAACTATGCACGAAAAAATTACTTTTTTACTTAAAAAATCAACACGACTTTCCAAATGAAATATTGTAATTAAAAAAAAAGAGAAATACTTATTTTATAGTGAAACCGTTAGTGGGCCGCACATCTTGTTCCTAATTTATTTGGAAAACCAGCCAGCCACCGATACCTTTAAATGCAAAAAACAGCAGAGGTCACACAACCATGGCAATGCTACCTCTTTTAGTACTCAAGAAAAACAAAAAAACGAACACCGTTTAGAGAGAGAGAGAGAGAGGGAGAGAGAGAGAGAGAGAGAGAGAGCTGAGATGTAGAGAATACATGAGAGTCGGTCTAGGAGGAAGGAAATGAGGAGTGGAGCGAGGATTTCGGCAATAAATTAGTGAAGAAAGTTTTCAAATAGTTGCTTTAGATTTGGCATTAAAGTTTGAATTTCGAAAAATGGGTTTCGTAAATTTAGTCATCTGATCTGTCTCTCCGACACATAAACAACTGGGTTTCAGAAAAATCCGAATCTCATAGATACACTCTCTATATAAAACTTTCTTTCCATTTTTTTCTCTCTCTCTCAAAACACCCACATGCACATCCACAATCTATGATGAATTTAATGAAAGTTCTCTTCTTTCCATTTATGTTAGCTGATCTTCACTCCATCCACCAAGATTTCATATAATCTACAGATTGAGATTTGGTTTCCCATTCATTCCGCTAGATTTTGCTTTTGGGTTTTCCCTCAACCCCTCAGATTGTCATTCTTTGGATTTTGGGTATCTCAAATTAATTGTAATTTGGTGCATCACTTTCCATACATGACCCATTTCCCAGTTGTTCTTGATTAAATTACTCAGAAGCCTGAATTTCAATTTGGGGTTCCGAACACTATAAAGTTAATGCATGAAATATGAATCCTTGTAGTCTTGGTGTTATTTTGTAAGCTTTTAGTATAACGTAACAGATTCGCAATTTTTGGGGGTGCGATCGCCTCCTTTTTCGCTAGGATTGTGACACGGGAATGGCACAAGAAGAACATACCCAGAGGTATAGCAATAGTAGTGGAGGCGATGGTGGCGGTAGTAGTAGTGGCAGATCATCAAAAAGGTTAAAGGAAAAAAAAGTCCCACAAAGAGGACTAGGTGTGGCTCAGCTTGAGAAGATCAGATTAGAGGAACAACAAAAGAAAGATGTTCCTATTTCCTCACCCATTTCATTTCTGTCACCTAGTAATTCCTCACCCAACTTTAGGCATAACCCTTCACCATCTTTGGTCCCTTTGCCTCCTCCCCCATTGCCGACCGATCTCTCTTCGCCGGTTTTCAGACAAGATTCTTCAATACCCAGTATAGATTTTCTTCATCCAAATGCTTTTGCATTGTCAAAACCATCAGATGGGGATGGAGGGGATATTGGGTGGCCGTCGGTTCCGGGTTTGGGACAGGGGTATTTGCCCAAGTTTTGGAATGGTGACTACAATATTCTTGAAGGAGAAAACCAAGGACTCGCATTTCGGTCGAACGTGAAATTACCCTTTGAATCAAAACCCGTTTGGGCTCCCCAAATTGTGACACAAAGAGGACATCAAATCCAGCAGCAACCTCCTTCAACTTCTTTATCAATGGTACTTAGTAAATAAGTGCATGTTTTACGATTATTCCTAACTGGTTCACAATCTTGGATTTGCTTTTGAATTGTCCTCTTATTATGCATTGAAGAAGGATGAGAATGTGTGGTAATTGCAGGTGAATGTCTCATCAGGGAGTTCATCATCGTCACGGATAAATTATGCGCCGATGGAGCCCCCTTCAAACCAAAGCTTTCATGGCAAGAACAACACACCTATTTGGTCCGAGGAGGAGAAGGTATTGTTCTCAACTTGCTTTAATTTTCTAGCCTGAACATATACTAACTTGTTAAGGTGGGTACATATGACCGATTGATTTCAGTTTTGGATCAATTCTTCTAGTCTTGGACAGCGCTTCGTATAAATCGCTTTCTAGATAAAAACAAGACCATTTGCTGATGAATATCAAAAAAAATCAGGACATTAGAGGATGTGTTTCATTTTGATGTTTTATCTTGGATGGAAATAGAAGTATTAATCAGATGTTGGGTTCTTAATTATTTCGGTTCATTTTATTTCCCTTTTATTGAATTCAATGAAATTTGTTATCATCTACGTATATCGTAAGGTTGTTTATAATGCAATGTAGATGGTTGGCAGGAAGAGGTCATATCCCTTCTCTCTTGACAATGTACCAGGCCTCTCTTTCCCCTGCAAAGTTCCCACCAACAGATCAAATGAACCTTCTTCTGGCAATGGCAATGGCAATGGAGGCACGGTTAATGTTGAGCTCAACAACCCAATTTTCAGGTTGGCTTACTTCTGATGAATTCGCCATTACCTTGTGTTGAAACCATTTTGGTGTCGTTTCGTTATTGTACAACATGTTTCTCGTGAATCCAACTTGTTACCTTAGTTATCCACTCGCGTTGCCGCACACTTAGTTCAAATCGGATGGATCATCTAAATCATGTGTTTTTGAGTAATTTATATTTTCCAATTCTTCATTTTCTGCATTCATACCGTCTGAATTGTACATTACGGATATTGTTCTAACAAATCGCAACGAATTCTTGTACGTTGACATGCATCAGCAACCTCTTCAGAGAAGGATCTTCAAGCTCAAGTGCCTTACCTGAGCTGAATCCAAACAAGGCTACCAAAGGAAAAGAGGATTTGAATGGAGATTTCCTCACATTGGCCCCTCCAACAATGGTCGTGCCACGTCCCGGTTCAATTTCCAAGCACCCTTTAATGTTTCTGAACCCACATAGCCAGGAATTACCAGATTTTGAATCTCTACCATTTCAAGTAAGAATAAACAACATAAACCCATTACCCAATTTCCCAATTCCGGATTTCATTCTCACCTTAATAGTTTACTTGTGTTATGTTTTCAGGGAAGTGTTGCAGGCCCAATACACCAACCAGGACCTAGCGGATCGACGCAACATCAGGCATTCTATGCCTTCTATCCTTCTGCAAAGGCACGAATTGGCCCGGTAACAACCGGAGTTAGTGGATCCAGTAGTAGTGTGGGAGAAAATCTTGACCTAAACCTGAAGTTATAGAAGATTTTAGCCTATTTCCAATGGTGGTGTGGCTTAGGCCTAGTGTTGTTTTCCCTTAAGAGTGGCTAAGTGTTGTTTTCCCTTAAGAGTGGCTAAGCCCATTTTCTATTATGTATCGGCAGCCTAGATATTTCTGTCAAACTTGCTGGATAAAACTAGGAATGATTTTTGACCTCCACATTTTTTCTCCAGTAGTTGTACTTTTAGTATTCCAAATTACACACTACAAGCGGATCAAAAAAAATTTTTACACACTACGAAAGCACTAGAATACTAAAATTGGAATGCTCTTATCTAGAATGGAGTGCACAAAAATAACCAAACTTTAACTGTTTTCCTCTTGTTTGATGAGTAAACGTAAATGTGCAGTTCTTTTGCTTCTTTTTTTTTTTTTTTTGGCAAGATTGAGAATGAAAGAGACCTCCAATGAAGGTTGATTCGGTGATGGAAACTCGGGACCTGGTTAGACAAGACCAAGGTTCAAAGGTTGATTCGGTGATGGAAACTCACGACTTGGTTAAACAAGACCCAGGTTCGAGTTGCTAGTTTCTACCATAAAACTACTTGCCGAAATGTCAAAAATTGAGCTTTGTGATTAAATTAGCTGCAAAACTATGAATCTCGTCAAATTCATGACATTTTACCCAATTATAACTTAGCTATAGCACCAAAATGATAAAAATGGAAATCCAAACTTAATCGAACCAATCCGAAAGAGTCGAAGCGCAAACCAGACAACCTAGCAGTAATAGATTTCACCAAACCAAATCTATTTACAAATCATGTCCAATGGTTTGGCAAAAAGGCAAGCCAGCATTTTTACTACCCTCGGCCATCCCACCAGCACTTGTGATAGACTTCGTAACAATGAATGTAAAAAGGAACGTGGAATGGGTAACAATTTTCAACTTCAAAATGAAAGCAGAAAGTGCAATTTCAAAGAATCATAATGCTCTTTCGCTCTGAACATGCTGACACCGAAAAACATGCATCACTCATAAGCAGTTGTTGCATAATTTTTTTTCCGAATGACGATATTTCCGCTTCAAAATTCCCGAGGATACTCCAGAATAACATCAAAAAAGTCACAATACTACAATATGAATATCCAAAGGAACACTAGATAAACTGAACTCCTGCAAAGACAATGACACTCAAGAATGCCAATTGATGATGATGGCTCTCTCTAATCTAGAACATCTACCACACCATAGCTCCAGACTATCTGAAGTCACTAGTATGAGTAATCCGGGCGCATAACTCAAATGTTCACTCTCCAACCAAAAAAAAAAAAAAGACATCCAGGAATTTAAAGGTTCCAGTCTCAATTATTAGTTGTCACCAGAATGTTCCACCTCCATGAGTCTACGACCAGCCAAAAACGTAGTCAAGAACGTAAACCAGTGCCAGGGAAAATGGATAAAGGAGGAAGGCCACAAACGTTGTCCAGAGAGGGAAGGTGGTGCGGAAGCTGGCAAACGCACCCATCACGACACTAACAATAACGATAACCAGTACCTCTGCCGAAAAGTCCCATGTCAGTTCCCTTACGTAAACCAACGCTAAGAAGACGGATAAGCAAAGGACATTGTTCATGGTGACCGCCCCATATAACTGCAACAAGAAATTTATAGAGATTAGTGGATTATTCTCCCGACCTATGTTACATGGACTCTTCCAAACATATACAGTACAACTGTACAAGTGTACAAGTGTGAGACACTTGAATGATTGTATGAGATCCTTGTCAAACATTTTTAGTTGGATGTTCACCTAATAAATATGACATTAATTCGCCATGAAATATTATGCTTGAAATAGTCCAATACTACTTGTAGACCCTATTTATGTCAGAAATAAGATATATAGGAAAAAACCATATGAATATTTGGTGTGCTCCCGTGTCCTCGAGATGGAAATTTGATGATTGTGACACATGGCACACATATCCGCCTGCAATACATACACTTAAGAGTCCCATGTTATGTGGACTCTTCTATATGTATAAAGTACTACACCCGACACCTTGGGAAGAGTATTGGATCCTTATCTGATAGGTTAGTTGGCATTTGCTGCAAGCATATTTCGTAATTGGAGTGTGTGACGAATGATGCAAGGAATCCCATGCATAAAATGTCTCAAGGCACCTTGTAAGCCCTATTTATTCTAGAAAATAGAAATAATATCCTAACAAAAAATAGTACTCTGGCGTGTCACCTTGACCATGACATGGAAAAGAAATGTATCCTACACTTCTGCACCTGATAGCCATACCCAGTCCATGTAACATAACCCATTCCATGCAAGCTAGGTCCCACTGCAGATCTCAAATCTATATACCCCCCTGGACAATGCATATGATTGAGGAAACCATACCTCTGAGAAAGTCAACGAGGCAGATCTCTGCTTTTTCCTGCTAGCAAAGATGATTGCTGATACAGCCTCGCTGGAGTTGGTAGCCAAGGGCAGCCCAATGAATGAGATGAAGAAAGTAGGAATGCCTGTGGCATCCGAGAAATTATCAACAGCATCTACCAAAGGATCAGCAAATGCAGCTGCAATCAAAGCCCCAAGCAGCAGCAGCAACACTGCTTTAATAATAGTCTTCTTAGGGTTTTCAACACCCTCAACTACTTCATCGCTTTGATCCCCCAAAAGATAGTGCTCTCTCTTTGTTTGCTGTAAGTGCATCAACATGACTTCATCAGAATCCTAAAAGCGTAACGTACTAGATCTATTAAGAGAGCACAGCATACCTCGTGGAAGTTATCCAGATATTTCACTGTGGTGGGACCAGCATTAGAAGAAGCCACAGAGTGCCTCGCTTCATCAAGCCATCTTGAGATTCCAGCAATGAACTCTGGCTCATTTATGTTTCTATCCCGTGAGGTATCAAAGTCTTTCATCACTTTCTCCGTGGCATCAGCCTCATCAAAATTAATCTCATCAAATTGGATTCCAATGATCATAGCTTTCAATTCAGCATATGAAATTTGGCTATCACCATCCACATCTATTGCATGAAATAGCCTATCAAAATCAGATTCAAGAGTCAGGAAACATGAAAGTATGTGATCAAAATCTGCATGGAGTGTATCAAGAGAAACAAACTTCGATATAACATCTTCATTAGGTGTTCCGTCATCCCTGAGGAGCCTTCCTAGGGCACGCTGCTTTAGATGTTTTAGAATTCCTGATATAACATGTTTATGCTTCGCAAAAGCAATTCGTCTGATTTGTATCCAGGGCTGAAAAACCTACAGTCAGAGAAGGACAGTCAAGTACCAAGAGAGGAAGCAGTCTGACAATCAAATCTGAAAAGCCAGGACGAAACTTAACCAGCCGACTAAAAGGTTCAACATGATAAATAAGGGTTCCCAATCTTAGCTTTTGAAGTGAAGCTCTCAGGTTGTATAAACTTGCGACTGATCACATGAATTGCTCTCTTCAAGAAGGAACAAGTTTTCAGAGGCGAAAGCGCTAGGCGAGGCGCTTGACCCTCCATGGGGCGAGGCATACGCCCCAAGGCATTGAAGCGTAAGCCTTTTGACTTTTTATTTTTTAAATAATTCAATTAATAAAATAACTTTAAAAATTTTAAAAATGTGCAGTTCATAAAAGATAGTATAAAGTAGATTATCAGTTAATGACTTATTATTACCTTATTAGTTAATAAAAAAATTGAGAAACTCTATAACATCACTTTATTAGTTATTAACTTTTTATCTAATTAAATTATCACTTTATTTGTTATTAATAGAGCACATCAGTTTGTCACAGAGCACGACTGTAGAAGATGATCGACTTCAACAAGTTAAGGCAGCAGCAATCGGGGCATAAAAGGCGACTGAGGTGTACGCCTAGGTGCACCTAAGGAAATTAGGCAACTGCCTTTGTGGTTCACCGGCCAAATTCTCAAGCCTTGAGGCGATTTGGCCTTGCCTCACCACCCCAATGCTCCAAGGCGCGCCCCACAAATGCCTTTAAAAACCTTGGAACACTAGCTAAAGCCAGAAGGTATATAATTGAAGCAAATAGAAACAAGACACTGAGCAAAATTAGGGAACATACTGCATAACACAGATAATTGCAGGATTGGGACTATGTTTACCTGATAAAGACAATATGAAAGCAGCATCGCAAGTGACAAAATAAGTGCAATCAGGACTGCTAAGCGCCTTCCTGAAGTCGAACTCATAGTTTGTAGCAATTGGACAACAATAAATGGGATTACAGACACAGTCATGATTCTTGCAGCATAGCAAGTCCAGATATCAGTGCTGACCCCCGAGCCTGCAAAGATCGAAAGTTCATTTCCAATAATAGAATTACCAACGCCAATTAAAAAAATGACAGAACTGCCAACCAATTGATCAAATAATTCTTGATTTTGTTAAGCATTTCTTACTGATTGGGAACATCCCATATAATTAAGAAGTTCATGTGTGGTAGGATGTCTGAGTATTTTGACAACCATCCAAATATTGAGGCATAATCACCAATCAAGTACCAGAAATATTGTATCCAGCCATCACCTTGTTGGGGAACAAAAATGGTTTGCCTGAATGAGATCATGTTTAGAAGAAACCAAATGGCAAATATGATATCACAAAAATGATGCCAACATAACTGCATTATGGACATGCAAAAAATACCAGCGTATGTACATAGCTATACATATTTATAAATATACATGTCCATAGATGCAATAATCTATACATATACAGGGAGATAGGGTGGCAATACCTCAAGTCAGGAATATCAACGTAAAGAGTTATGCTCCAAGCAATGAGGGGAAAAAAAAAGGCAAATGAAAGCCAGGTACATACCAGTTAAGCTCAATCCCTTTGTATCTTTTCCATCTACGGCAATTGAATCCTGGATGTCACACTTCCCAACAATAACGCACGTACCCCATATTATTGTAAGGAGCATGACTGTAGACCCAGCAAGTAAGCCCATTCCAACAGAGACCTGACTTTGAGCAGTTGCTGTAGTTCCAGAGAGTCCAGATACTGTAACAAGGCAATGGAATAGAATAGAAGCAAAAGAGATCAATCATGGTGTATCATATATGGCTGTAGACGATCAATTAAAAAGAGACTTCACAAGGTAAATCAGACGCACTTCAGTGCCTGCCACACCAAAAGAAATTGAAATGGAAAGAGAAACTACTGAAATGAAGTGAAAATTGAAGCAGAGCTAGTCATGGTTAGATGCACGCTAGACATGCCTTTCTTCACCCAATTTTGTAAAGCATCAACCAACTCTATATCTAACATTATCATCATCAACTCTCTACCATCCTAAAATTAGATTATATCCTGGCAAATATCTTTGTAGTATTTTCTTGCCTTATGACTAGCTTCAAGTTCACGAACCATCATTAGTGCCTATCAGAATCATGTCTTCCATTCATGGTTTATCCATTTTCAAGGCAACCAAACAGAAGTGACAACAGGAAGATATTACCAGTACCCAAGAGCAGCATTGGTCTTCCCTCTCAAAGTTATTCAGGACTTACACATTAAGAGGTGGATGCTGTGGAGCCCATGTAATTTTGTGATAGCGGAGCAATAAAAAGCTCCAACACACGCCATGTTGCACTTAGAGGTGTTGCCCACATAATTTTGTGAGAGTGGAGCAAGAAAAAATCTAAGGGGACACTATTTCACAAATACTCATTCATGCGTGGGTCGACGCAGCCCGGTAGGCTCCATACACCCATGTCAGTATGTTTGTGTGAAGTCTGAGTTGAATTGTGCGCAGTTATAGCATAAATGACAGGAGCACCGGAGCAATGCCAATGCTCTGGGACACGATCATTTTCTTAAAAACTTGGAAAATCTGGTCTAAGCCCATGTGCCGTTGAAAAATTATCCAGTGCCTCTATATCCTAATGTGGGCCCCACAGCAAAGTGCTCCTGATCTTGTCTAAGCTTATCCACAGAACTTAATAATATCAGTCGCCCATGTGACCCAAGCAGGTTGATCATCCATGATAGTCAAAATTTTACTGCTAATACTTAACAAAAACACTCCCTCCGTCTCCAATTTGTAGAGACTGTCAAACGAGAAGTTACAAAATTACGTATTTTTACTTTATAAGAAAAAATCACACTTCTATTGAGGAATTAGAAAAAAACATTGACATCAAGTTGCAACAAAAAAGCTCGAATTTTTTATAACAAAAATGCATTATTTTTAAGTTCTTATATTCGCGGACCAGACAATCAATTTGGAATAGAACCTAAATATGTTTAACTAGCAAGTGTAAGTGGCGGATGCTTGATTTACACTCAACAGGGGATGAAATCACATGTATTTCTATATCAATAACAAAAAAATAAAGTTCCTTTCATATGTTGCCACTTGCTAGTTATGAGGGAGAAGGAAACGAGATTGTGTGTATATACCTAACCACCGTTAAATATTGAATCACGAAAAAACATAGTTGATAATTCGAAATTTTAGGGGATTTCATAGATATATATAGTAAATTTATAAACTCTTTTAACTTGATGGACTTTTCTAAATTAATCTTAAAAGTAAACGGAATTGTGTCCACCCTCGGTACCGGCAAGAATTCTTTTTGTTTTTTAAGGAGGACAATCCAAAAAAATGAATAAGTATTTATTTTTTGAATTAAAGTGATGTAATATTGTAATTTAAGAGAACGACCCGTCTTGTAAAAAAAAAAACTTTAAAAAAAAAAAAGACCTTACAGGGCCAATTATTTTAAAATACTATTCTTCTTTCATATTCCATTAGAAAAACATATAAAATTTAAAAGGCAATACTCATTTTTTCAAGCTAATTTCTTTGTGTTCGTGTGGATCATCTAGGACACATAATCCACACAAACACATGATAGAGAAAGATTGGCCCCATGGTTAAGGCCTGAGACTTGGGTGTTTACTGTCCTCTAAGATCTCGTATTCGAAACCTCTCCGGTGTTATAAGGAGCTGGCCCGGGCAATGAGTTATCAAAAAACTAAAAATAAACAAGTCCAGATCACAATCGAGAACCGAAAGCGGAAGATCATACCGAGAATGAGCATAGCATCAGGAAGAGCACCGAGGATGGGAAGAAGCAGTCCGCCGATAAGTCCAGGCCCTAGAATCTCCAACAAGAGCTCGCTCCCATTGGACAGGTACGTGGCAGCGAGGAACATGAGGTAGCCGTAGACGAGGATGAGGAAGAGGTTGCCGAGCACGGTGGTGGTGCAGGGCAGGAACCCGTACGTCTGGTCGCACGTGGAGTCGGTCGCGCGGAAGGGATTCAGGCGGAGGACGAGCGGCGGCGACACGCCGTCGGAGAGGAGATCCGCGGGGCCGCCGCCGTCGGTGATGAGACGGGCGCAGGCGACGCCGCAGAGAAGGAGGAGGAGGTGGAGGAGGGAGAGGGGTGGTTTGTTTGCCATGTTGGTGGTTTGGTGGTTCGTGATGTGATGTGGGTTGGGAAGAGATGTGCATCTGTCTGTGTATGTATAGGTGGGAGTGGTTATACTGTCAATAAATTACTATCGATGGTGGTGAAATGAGTGTCTGATCCGTGTGGTGACCGAGCGATGGGTGCGGAGAAGGTTCAAATTTCACGCTCCGGCCTAGGACCGTTTGGGGATCGGTTCGGTTTTCAATTTGATCCGTTGGAGAAAGATTTTTGGATTTTTCATTTGCCAACCGTTCGTGAGTGTTGTTTGGTTGGATACGGTTGGTATGCGATTTGGGAAGATCAATTTGGATAGTTTAGGTGGATTTTGAACATTCATTTTATTTTTTTTATACACCAAAAAATTGAAAAATAAAATCCCAAAACTTCAAGTCAAACATCCATCAACCCTAAAGTACAAACCAGTCTTAAAGGACAAACTACTACATCATTCACCAAACCAACAACATTACTTGGAATTACAGGTAATTTGATCGGGTATTCATTCGAGAGATAGATCGTGAACAAAAATAACACAAATGATAATAAGTACATACCTACCAATCGCACCTCTCTCACATATATATAAATTTCATTACATAATTAAATGTGTGGGGCCCACACATGTGTAGTTGGAGAGTGTTTAGTAGGTGTGTACGTAGCATTCCAATTGTGCAAAATGCCCGAACATTCTGCATTACCACAAAAAATTGGAGGTTAGGTGACTTCTTCGTTTTTCTTCCCAAATATCCCCGATTTTCCTGCAATATTGCAGTGACATTTTCTTTAGATGTCATCATGCAATATTCTCAGGAACAGATTCAACAATATACCTTAGTAGGGGCACCTATTATTCATAATAGTGAAAGTTCATTTTTTTAATCAACCATAGTGAGATCGTACAAAATTAAAGCATGTATTACTAATAACAAAAGTTTATAACACGTACTTTAAGTTAAATTAGGTAAAAATGAGCACAAAATCTCAGATAAAATATTTAAAGTACGTTTTAAATGAACATTATCAAATTTTAAAATGATCGAGCTAGTTTTGTTAATGTCCTTATTTTAAAATATTTCTCCTAAACGGTTAAAAATAAAGAGAATCAAAAAAGAATAACTTCAAATAGATAAATAACTCGAAAAGTAACAAATATAAATGCATCATATGATGAAATTCAGGCATAAAACTAATTCTATATATGTATTTTCGGGATATATACAAGTGTATATGTTTATATATTAGCACATTTTCATAATTATACTAATTTATACCTAAATGTTTTTTTAAAATATTTTAATTTCTATGGGGGCACGCGTTCGAGTGGGGGCACGTGCACCCGTGTGGATCCGTCCCTGAATATGCTCTTAACATTATTTAACCGCAGGAAATATATTTTCACTCTCTTTTTTATAAATGCACTCTAATTTTTTTTTTTCTAGTTACACAAAGAACACTAAAAGGAAAACTTTGGATTGGAATCCAAAAATCAGTTACCTTTTTTTACTATCTAAAAGATTGTCCTGGTGTAAAAATAAAAAGAAAAACATGGTGGAAAAATAAAAGGACAAACGTGATAGAGTTTACCACTTCACGCTTAATTTCCTACCAAAGAAAAATTCTACAATAAGAAGATATAATGATCGATGATGCTTTGACTATTAGAAAGAGAAAATTAAAGCATGACAAATGCAATATATTGTGCCTTGAATAACTTTTAATTTCCTAAAGGGGTCCATAAACTGGACTGGTC
This sequence comes from Rhododendron mucronatum var. ripense, assembly GCA_019656295.1. Taxonomy (NCBI): domain Eukaryota; kingdom Viridiplantae; phylum Streptophyta; class Magnoliopsida; order Ericales; family Ericaceae; genus Rhododendron; species Rhododendron mucronatum. The sequence goes on along the minus strand of BPLT01000145.1, from coordinate 672,965 downwards.
CAGCTAATCCTGTGGGCGTTATTATTGGTCTGTATATTCCAATTTGATTTAGAAACCATTTATCATGGAAATAAATTTAACACACCAAATCAAACTCAAAAAAAAAAAAAAAAAATGCACTGATCACTACTTGCATAAGGTGCATATCTGCAAATTTTCATGCTGCATTAAGAAAATATACCTTCCATCTTTAAATGCCTTCATATTTTATATGCACCAAGTTTATAATTTGGTATTTTATTTCCATTGGCGGAACAAGAATTTTCAATGAGAGGGTGCCGAAAATTAAAACTTCAACCAAAAATCTTACTATACTACTACACATACACATACAAGGTCTGGGCTTTGTGGGGGTGCCAAATTATTAAAATCTCAATAGGTTTTTTGGTTAAAAATGTACACTGGCGTTTGGGCACACTCGATCCATGTGCAAATGATTGGAGAAAAAATAATGAAGCTATCATTCAACATTGAACAATTCGAACCTGATAATTACGCACAAAGAATCATCACAAAAGTTAGGCACGACATAATTACAGAATGGAACAGAACGAAACACGGTTCACACGAAGTCGAGTGGAGTGGGCCGACACGATAAAAACAAAAAAACAAAAAAAAAAACGATACGATATGGCCGACAATGAGTACAAATTTTCGACTATATTCGCGGCAAACGAAGGCGACGCGATGTGAAAGGACGATAGATTAGAAGCAGTAGCCTGGAAAAATAATTCAGTGGTCCCGCCGCTATACAATTTGCCCGGAGCCTTATCCTGCGCCAGCCAGGTGTATAAATGAGCATTTAAACAATGAAAGCTGCTACACACAGATTTCAGTGCACAGATTGTGCACAGATTTCGTTATGGGACCCACCACGGGTCCCACACGAATCATTCGAGCCGTTCATTAAATGTAAAACATTTTTTCAAAGGTTTCCGTAAAAAATAAGCTCAATCCGATACCTATAGGTGCTTCATCCAACTATCTAACTTTTCATTCAGATTTCCGGATAATGAAAAGTTATATGGTTGGATCGAGCATTTATAGGCATTGGATTGAGCTAATTTTTTATAGAGACCCTTGAAAAAATGTTTTACATTTAATGAACGGCTTGGATGATTTGTGTAGGACTCGTGGTGGGTCCCACAATAAAATCTGTGCACAATCTATGCACAGATCTGCTGTGTGGATAGACTTTCTGTTAAAGAATTTTCCGAGGGCAAGTTTCTGCCACGTCATGACCTTTGGCGCATTTATTATAAAATAATAAATATTGTACTTAAAGGATTGATCTGTTAAAACGAACAACTGAAAGTGCATATGGTTTGACAAAGTGCGACACAGTTCAAGGTGAGGTCTACTTATCAAATTTAAAGATTTTCATTTTTTTTTTGAAACTGTTTTCTTTTTTTTTGGCAACTGAGTAGCAACCTTGCAGCCAAGTTACTAAATTGATCTGACTGCGCAACTCAAACCTCCGGGAGAGCTAGCATGACCACATGAGTTACAGTCCTCCACTTACTTAAGGGTACAAGTCGGTGGCTGGTGGGGAATCAAACTCCAGGCCTTGAGGATTACTCTCAAAGCCTGAGCATCCGCTCGAACCACTGAAGTTACTCCTGGGTGTATTAAAGATGTTTCTTTGTTTGACAAAGATCAGAGACATTGTGAGCCGACCCTAAGTTAAAAGGCGCGAGGCGGCCACTTTAGGCTTCCGAATTTTTAAAAAAAAAATTAGGGGTCATTCTTTTTTTGGTAATCTTTCTAAAATATTCTAATAAAATGGGTTCAATCTTTAATTTTTACTTTATGCTCTTGAAAAGTCATGGCTGACTCAAATAAGAAGATTAGAAACACATAAGCAAAATGAATTATCTGTAAAAGATTTTGGGTTTAGCTAATTTTAAAGGGAAATGATATTGCCACACCAATTTTTGATAATGCCACACCTTACATGCGTATTTTTGAATCAAAAAATACACTTGCAGGGTGTGACATTATCAAAAAACGGTGTGGTAAAATCACTACCCATTTTGAAATGCATCTGAGTAATAATTTATTAATTTTAATTCTATTTTATATTCTTCCGTATATGGGCACGCTTAAAGTTATGTTTGTGAAATTCACTTTGGTTTGCCTCTCGTTGACCGCAACATTAATTGGGGATGTAAATCGAAAGTACGGAGTAATAAAATTATGAAGGTCAAAATCTCTGACTGCATCCCGCATTCGCATTGGCTTCCACGAGAAAAAAGGACAGTCCTCTGCCGCAGGTTCCAACGAAAAACAGGCTTTAGGCCAGTTTCAGTTTTAAAAAAAAAAAATTTGAGAAAACAAAGGTAATTTTAAATTCAAAAATTATGTATTTACGCAAATAATTTTTCTGCTCATATAGATTTTTTTTGATAGATCTCATTAAAATCTTTTAAACTGCGAAAAAATTTAAAAATTATTTTTTATTTTTATTATATTTAAACTTAAAATAAAAAAAGTTTAAAAAGAAAGAGAAACAGTACCAATTCCCTCCCACTTGCTGAACTGACGTGCCTTGTGAAGTAGATTTACGAAATTATTTGGAGTGGACCCTCCTCCCATCCGAAAAATAGTGGACCCTTTACTACTCCTACAACTTATTCACATTATTTTACTTAGGTCCCGTTTCAGATTGTAAATAAGATCTTATTTTTTGTTCAATACGGAGTAATAAGATTTGTTTCACAAAAATAAGAAGGTACTTATTTTTTCAAAATTTATATAGGTATCAATGGGCGCCGGAGAGGGAAATCGTACCGATGGCTCCGCCGGGCCTTCTTCGGCCACCGGAAGGCGGATTCGAGCCTTCCAAAAATTCTAAAAAAAAAAACGAGGAGGCTTACGCAAGAATCAACGGCATCCGAGGTGTGTAGGATGCTTGATCCGAGCACCCCTTTTTCGTGTATATAATTTCACACGAAAATGGGGTGCTCGGATCAAGCACCCTACACACCTCAGATGCCGTTGATTCCCGCGGTAGCCCCCTCAGTTTTTTTTTAATAGAATTTTTGGACGGTTCGGATCGGCCTTCCGGTGGCCGGAGACGGCCAGGCGCGGCCGTCGAATACATTTATGTAAGAGAAATGTGATTGAGGTGTGACAAAATGATGTGTCTCTAGCATCTTCCAGACGGAGGCGGGGGGCTGCTCCCCCCCTTGCTGCTCCCCTTGCTGCTGCCCGGGGTTTCCGGGCCCACTCCGGTCTCGATCCGATGATCAGAAACGCTCACTTTGTAGAGCTCGTCGAGTAGAACAACCATGTCAAAAATCAGCTTGATTGGATATCATTAAGTACTTGATCGGAACCTTTTTATCTTAAAAAGAATGGATCCGAAACACTGGATCAAATCCATTGTAACCCATGGACCGAGAGTTATATGGGCTCCGATCAGGCACTTAATGATATCCAATCAAGCTGATTTTTGACATGGTTGTTCTACTCGACGAGCTCTACAAAGTGAACGTTTCCGATCATTGGAGCGAGACCGGAGTGGGCCCGGAAACCCAGGGCAGCAGCAAGGGGGGAGCAGCCCCCCGCCTCCCTTCCAGACAGGGGCACGTAATGTTATGTTTTTGAAACTTTAATTCACTTTGGTTTGCCTCTCGTTGACCGCAACATTAACTGGGGATGTAAATCGGAAGTAGTAATAAAATTATGAAGGTAAAAATCTCTGCATGCATCTTTTTTTGTAATGCGGGAGTATTATTTTTCACTCTGTTATTCGGCCGATTTCTCAACAACCCTTTTTTTTTTTTCTTTTTTAAGGTTTCTCCTTTAAAAGTGTCATGCTGATCATCATTAGAATGAGTGAAATAATACGCTGTTATTTGGCCGATTTCTCAACAACATTTTTTTAAGGATCCCCCTTTAAAAGTGTCATGGTGATCATCACTAGGATGAGTAAATGATCAACAATTAATTTGAATTTTCAGTACGTTACACTAGTGGATGAGAGAGTGAATATAAAAAAAAAAAAAAAAAACAGTGTGAAAATCAAGAGAATGTGAAAATAAAATAAAATAAAAATAAAAAGTGTGAAAATCAATATCTTTCCATATTTATGTTGCACAGCTGGTTGGAAAATACTCCTATACATATCAGAAGCTGAAAATAGATGGCCTTCGACAATATTTCAATTACTTCTAAAACACTCTAATTATATCGAGGAATAAAGCAACGTCCTGCTTATCCAAAAAAATAAAGCAACGTCCTTTTCGGATATTTGTATTAAACCCGTGGTGGCCCGTTTACCTGCCAACTTGAAAATGATCGACACACCCAATTGCTCTGTGAACCGTTGTTATCTCCAAATCTCTCTCCATTCCCTCGTTTTGGAGGAATTAATTAAGGTTGTTGATTTTGTTACCTTTTTTTTTTTTATCGTCACTCCTCTGCAAGTGTATTTTTGAGGGGTAGCGTTAACAAAAAAATGAGTGGCAAAAGTATTTCCCTTAAGATCAATCCAACATATCTTCTATATTTGTCTCCATTTTGGAGGATTGGTCTTGATCCTCCGTATTTGAATGATCAAAAATTTATTGAGGAACCGGAGGGCGAGCTGCGCATCTAGTGTACAGCACCGTGCTGTGCGATCTCAACCATCCAAAAGTGTTATGGATGGTTCAGATTTTAAAAAACTTTTTCAGAGAACTTTTCCCCGAAATTTTTTTATTTTAATCCGGACTGTTGATTATCGAGACGGATGGTCCAGATAGTGCACAGCTCACACTGCACAACACAGTTTCCGCTTCCGGAGGAAAGAAGGCAAAAATGGAGTATATTGGGCTGGAGAGGTTGAGTTTGATTCTCAACTACTTGCAATAAATATGAAGGAAATGGTTGGTCCTCATTCTTCAACTATCAGCAACAGTAAATTCAAAATAGAGGTGAAAATAGAGATGTGTGGATTAGAGTTAATATGAATAGTAAAATCCTTAAAAAATCACTTTTTTAATATAAAATTAATTTTGATCCTCCAAAATAGAGGAATGGAGGTTGTTGGATTAGAGATGTTGTTATCAAGTTTGCTTCTGTGTCACACTTTATTCTTTACCAGTTTATCTTCTTAATTATGGATCTTGGAATAGGCGTGACATATATATCTTTTTCTTTATAACTCAGGTGTTTGGACCAACTTTTTCAATCACCTCGACTAATTTTGGGGGTCCAATTCCACCGGTCACTGGGAAACCCAATCAATGCCGGAGCAAAGCTTCGTGTGGACTAATTAATTACCCAAAAAAAAAAAAAAGCTTTTTGTGGACTGGCCCAAAAAAAATTGATAGCACCTGAAATATTTTGAACATGAAACTTTAGGAAGGAGCAAACACCTAAGTCATAAGCATTGACCTAGCCCAACTATTTGGGGTTAGTAGGCGTGACATTCATGTGTCGGAGATTTATGGTGGGTTTTTTTCTAAAAAGTTTGTCTATAGTTTAAGAATTTTAAACAAGTTATTTCTACTAAATAGATTTTTGATTGATATATGCGGAAAGAATGACTTGTCTTGAAATCCGTATATTTTGAATTTTAGTTCATTTAGACAATATGCGAGAAATCCACCCTTAAACTACAAATGAATTAGACAACTAGCTTTCATCGAATTCATTCCAAACAAAATAAAAATTTGTGTGAGTAGCAGATGCAATCAACTACATAGCTACCTAGCTGGGGATTCGCGAAAAAATGTGTTTCACTTCTTGATTGATTTGAACCCCATGATTGTAATTAAAGGGAAGGAATAATTATACATACATTAGGGTCTGTTTAATTAGAACGAAATTTGTGTTGAAAAGAGAAAATGAGAAAAATTAAAGCAAAAGAAAATAAAGTGAAAAGAAGTTTTATTTTCTTACATGTGTTTGGTCAAAATGAAAAGTTATTTTAAGAATTTTGCAAGAAAAAATACGTATTTACTAATTTACCCTTAGCACACATTAGGGTACGTTTGATTAGCGAGAAAAATATAATGAAAAGTGAAAATGACAAAAAGTGAAGTAAAAGAAAAGAAAAAGAAAATATAAATTTCGTTCTCACATTTATTTGATTATGATGAAAGTTTTGCAAGAAAATAAAATATCATTGTTTGAAAAGGAGGAAAGTTGTCCAAATTAGAAGAGAAAAGGTGAATGGAAGAGAATAAAGAGAGAAATTATTGTTGATTTTCTCGAGGAAATAAAATTTTTCTGCACATTTTGTGAGAAAAAGTTAGGCAAGCCCTCTAGCTTTAAAGGGTTGTACAGGAAAATTCACTTTCTAAGCTATTATTGCTAAATGAATACAAAAAAGTTTTTTTTCCTCCTCCTTGCATTTTCTATCATTATCTCGCTAATTAAACGGACCCTTAGGGATCTCATGATAGAAAAAGAAGTTATTAACATAATGGAAAGTGTCATAAAATATGACAACTAGAAAATAAAATTTCCCTTTTTTTTAATAAGAGAAAGTAGAAACTACGTAGTAGTATGTACTCATGTTTTAATGAGTTATACAGAAAAATTCACTTTCTTAAACTTTTTTCTATTTTCATGCTAATTAAATAATAAAAAATTGTTATTATTTTCCCTTTCTTGCATTTTTTATCACTTTCCCTCTATTCAAACGTATCTTAATGATTTTTAATGTCGCCAGACCACTGGATGATTACCCCCAACTTATGTCGGCAAAAAGGATCTGGATCCTTATGGATTCGATCCACTTTTTCTTGTCCTGATTCTCTCCCCACCATTTTTTTTTCAAACCCATCTCTTCGAGAGATTACTCCATGCCTCTGGAGCACCACATGACGGTGTCTCAGGCCATTTGCAACCGTTCGTTGAATAAGGCCTACACACTAATTTTGACTTCAACACCAAAATGTATGATGGAAGGAGACATGATGGTGCCCCAAGAGCATTGAATAACTTTTCCATCTCTCCATTGCACTTCGGAGACGTGAAATCACAACCTTTTGAAATGGATTGGGGCATGAATAGTACCACCTTTTGAATTCGACTTTGGAGACTTGAAAACACTACCAATGCGTACTTTTTGTGGGAAAGGTCAGGGTCCCACAAAATCACACATCTACTTTTCACCCTCATTTATAAACTCACACTCACAAATGTGTAGGCTGTATACCAATACACACATCTAACGTGTGTTGAACTCATACCCTTGTTAGGGCCGGTTCATAAATTTTAGAGACCGGAAGCAAATTTCTTGAATAAGACCTTCCTATATTTTTCATATATAAAAGTTGGTCTACAAAGAGTTTTATAAAAAAAAAAAAAACCATTACAAAAGATTTACCATTACAAAATATAAACATATAGCTATATAAAAAAAATGCAACCATTAATTATAATATTTCAAAATCAATCCTTTGAAAATTATGGGAGTTGATTCCATTGTCAATTCCATTCCATTGAACTAAACGTACCCTAACGGTTTATGGCTTATGGGAGTTGATAATCAGTGTATTCCATTGTTAGGCCTATTTTGTGTAAAGTAGGCTTAATGCAAAAAAAAATGTGGGTCATATATATATAGGGGTTTTAGAATTTTGGGGCCCCGAAACGCATGCTTCTCTCACCTATCTTCTGAGCCGGTCCTGAATCTTGTGAGTATAGGTGTGTAAATATACGTATAAATAGATGTAATTGTAGAATGATCGTCGATCAGTATATTTTTACCACCCTATTATTAAAAGAAGCGAGGCGTGGTGGGGCTGCCCCGAGTAGGCAGTGCCACCGGGGGCACGGCACTTTTCTTTGAAAAATCAGTTGGCAAGTTTTTAGTTTTACCAAAAATTTAAACAAAAACACAATTGTTGTTTGACTAGTACTTTTCAAAATAAAAATGACTTCCTTGAATTGTTACAAAATAAGTCCCACAAGTCAATGTCTCTGAATCTTTGATCATCGAAATAAAAAATTGGCGTGAAATTTTCAAAAAATAAGTAATTTTCATCCAGTATGATTCAACAGTGAATAATTTTCTTTTTCTCATATTATTAAAAAACCAACACGCAAACCACAGTCGCATCGCCAACAACCATCAAGTCATGGGCCGGTAGAATGTTGCCGAAGGTTGGCTAGCACTAGAGATTTTGTTTTTATAATGGTTCAATTATACATATTCATGGCTACGTCTACGCAAGTAGGCACATAGTATTTGTGCACACGTGAAAAAGTGACTAGTGACGAGTCCCGAGTTGGCCCGGCAGAGGCTACTCCGCAAGTAGGCCTGGCGGGCGCCACCCCCGCGACCTGCGGAAGAAAACGCGCGAACCCATAGTATTCGCTGGAAAGAAATGAGAGTTGCACTTCTTGATTAGAACCCCTTAAAATGGAAAGAAATAACGATTTTCATTTAAACGTATAGGAAAATGATTATCACACATTATTTTTTTGTTAAGAGCACTTCTTTTCTTTTTTTTTTAGTGAAAAATGAGTGTAAAAATGAGTGTAAAAATGAGTGTAAAAATCATTTTTCAAAAATATATATAAATGTTACCAAACCACTGTACGATTACAAGGGGTGCCAACGAGCCGATCCCACCCGAGTTTCATTTTGTTCGAGCTTGGCTCGTTTAGTAAACGAGTCTAAAACTCAAGCTTAAGCTTGGTTCGTTGTTAATGAGCCAATTGAGCCCTTAACGAGCCTAGCCGGATTCATATATGCTAAACAAGCTAGACCAGATTCATATATTAAACGAGCCAAGCCAGATTCATACACTAAACGAGCGAGCCTATACAAATGAGCCGGACTTTTTTGATTCGAACCGAGAATTAGAGTGTTGAACTTGACTTGTTTATTACAAAGGTTCAAAACTCAAACGCGAACTCGGCTCAATTACTAAATGAGCCGGGCCTCGAGAACGTCGGCAAAACAAGAAAAGAGGCCTAGATGTCAAAAGAAAAAAACTAGACAATAAGTATCACGCGGCGAATTAACCAACTAGGATGCACATCTCTTGCCTCTTGGAAGGACCACAAGGCCCCTCACCCTTTTTCTTTTCCTGAAATCTCAGCCCTTTTTTCTTTGCAAACCCATCTCTTCATTTTCCAGTCTCCAAGTCGAGGCGTGAAATCACAAACGCGTACGAGGCATGAGGATTTGGAAGTATCGAGTACTTTTACAATTCGGCACTGTTTCTACTAACAAAAATTGCTAAAAATTTAATACATTTTATCATTTCGTTTTCGCTAACAAAAAACTTTTAGCATTTCAAAATCTCGTTTTTAATAACAAAAAAGTTGTTAACAAACACTGTTTTTGTTACAGTAACTTTACTCACAAACCGTCAACAACTTATTCACTACCGGAAACAATATGACATTTCTCAACAACTGATTTACTATCGGAAACACCTAACAATTTCTCGACCGCAAATAAAAATCTACAAATTTTTCACTACCGGAAACACCAGTAGGAAATGATAATACCAAAACTGTTTGTTGGTGCCGAAACGCCAATGAATGAAAGACTTGTACCATGTGCAAGGTACAAGATTTTTATGCACCGAAGTTTTGACACCAACAATAACAGTTTCGGCATTATATCACTACCCTTATTAGTTACGTTTTATGCGCCGTGAACGACTTATAATGTTAGACTTATCCCACATTGCTCATCTAAGTCACCCAAGCTTGGTTAATAAAATCTAGAGGCTACTCCACCTATTGCCAATTGGTTTTAGGTTAGAACCCTCCAAAAAATCTAACATGTAGCTATAACGGAAGTAGTTGTCTCTTAACTTAGTCGGTAGTAGGCAATGTACACTTCGTTTGGTGAGGGTGGGGTACGTACCCTCACTCCCATTCTGCTAGGATAATGAAGAATACGATTTTCTTGGATGAAAAAAAGAAGAAGAAAGGAAAGAGAACGATCAACATTAATTTAACGAATTGAAGCATGCGTTGATTTCATACTATATGAAAAGATGAATACTATGACAACAAATAGAGTGTCATTTTGACAACAAAAAAAAAAAAAGAAAGAAAAGAAAGGAAAAAGAAAAAAACATTTAACGCCAACTTTGAGCAATTTTGCATAATTTTTGCCGTTCAAACAATACTAGAAAGTTGCATTAATGATTTGGGTTTTTTCTTCCCACTATTAGTAACATTTAACGCCAACTTTGAGCAATTTTTTTGAAAAATACTAAAAAGAGCCCAGTGGAGTTTTGTTAAGGTTAAAAAAGTGTATTGAAATGTGTAAAAAGTGTGAAATGTATAAAAAAGTGTATTGGAGCTTGTAATTTTTTTTTTCCATTTTGTTTAGTTTTTAATGTAATACTCTCTTTTTTTTGTAGGGAATTTTTTCTTTAATAACTTTGAGGGGGTTAAAGTAGGAATTACTCGGTTATTAGGACAAGAGAACTCTCCAACTTTAGTTCAAAATAACTTGATTGTAACAGCGATTGATTATGCCTGAAGGGGCGATTCTTAGACCCCAAATACTATCTTTGATTATGTAAGTATGCGAATCTGGAAATCCTGCCGTGCTGCTTAGGGCAGTTGATCCGGCCGTCCATTTCGACGCGGATGGCTCGAATTTAATCAAAGTTCTTATTGATTTGAATCGTCCATTGCTCGGATTAAAATTCGAGCCGTCTATTGTCGAAATAGACGGCCAGATCGGCCGCCCTACATCAGTGCAGGCGGCACTGCAGGATCACCCAAACAGTATCACTCTTCTTACGCACTGCCCACAAGTGTATCTGTGTATGCACCCACTTCACCCAAAATTATTATTTTTATTTCTATCCCTTGATCTTTTCAACAGAATGACATCTTTGAGCTACAAATCAAGCTTTAAGACCAGTTGAAGAAATCATCAAGTACATAAACCAGTATCAAGGACAATGGGTACAGCAAGTAGGCAACCAGTGATGTCCAAATGGGGAAGGTGGAGCTGAAACTAGCAGCAACTCCCATTATAGCACTGACAATCAGAACGATCAGCACTTCCGCTGAGAACTCCCATGACAATCCCCGGAAATAAACCAAGGATAAGAGCACAGTTAAGCCTAGAACATTGTTCATGAACACCCCACCGTATATCTGCATAATCAAAAAAAATCAATTCAAGTCACAAGATGTCGTTGTTTTTACCGTTTCTGGATCACATCGATAAACCAACAAGGTAGTGCTATTCGTTCCTAATATGCAGTCTTCCGATCATTTGTCCGCGTGTCTGTCCCTATTCTCTGTCTTATTCTTCCAGTGTTGTTGCATCATCACAGTTTAAAATTAACTGCTAACTCTACATTGACACTTCTTGTATTGACATTACTTTTTGTGATCATGTTGCATGTAGCTTTGGAGGGATAGAACAGAAAAGTAGGACAGATGCCAGTATTAGAAGAATGGGAAAGAGGAGGGAACACAGAAACGGAGTTAAAGAATCCTTGCCCAGCATTATGACACTGGTTTCGAGTCACATGAACTAGATTTTTTACCCAAAAAAAAAAGTTAGGGAGCCTTCGGCATGAGCATAACCGCACTTTTAATGACGAAAAAAAGTAGGGGAGACTTGAGCATGAGCATAATCCCATTTTTATTTTGGACAAAAGTTGCTTATGGAACATATCACCCAGGTCGACAAGACCATGTAAAATTGCATGCTTATGCACAGATGCCTACAAGAATCGAAACTCATTTATATTGTCCATCTTCTAGTTTTTCTCTGCCTTTGCATTGAATTGGAAAATAAGAAAATGAAGGAACAAACCTCAGAGAAGGTCAAAGAAGTAGTCCTTGGCTTCTTCCTTCTTGCTGCAGTGATTGCTGATATTGCAACTCTGGCATTGGTAGCCAATGGGACCAAAATAAAAGAGATGAAGAAAGATGGTAAAGTAGCTGATTGAGAGAAGCTTTGGACACTCTCTATCAGTGGTTCAGCTAGAACTGCTAAAATAGCAATTCCTGCCACCAGTAGCATTATAGCCTTCATCCATGCCCATAGAGACCTATCAACAGTTTTTCCCTCTACCAAAAAGTCAGTCTCTTCCCACTTTTTCTGCATAGCCAAAATTCAAACGTCAAAATACTGATGACAGCATCAAGTTTTAGTTTATTGGGGGGTCTTGAAATTAAAGCTGTTCGAGCTTGTTTAAAATACAACTTCTGGTTTCTTCTAATGGGTAGAATATATTTTCCAACAACTTATTTTCGAGAAGCACGATATTTTGATGCTTTGTGGCCTTTGATATTGAATAATCAGCTTTTCCTATAAGTTGTTCAACTGCAACTAACACCTATTTTAAATCAAGAAGTTCAGGTCAGGAATTGGAATTTTGCTAACTTGATATGTTTCATCAGGGGCCTCGGTTGAGGTAGGAGTAGGAGCTTGGTTCTTAGATGCATGCAGCCATTTCGAAACTCCGGTGACAAATTCCTCCTCATTTATCATCTGATCCCCACTTATGTCAAGTTCTTCCATGAGTTTATCTACTACTTCATCCGAATCAAGAGACACGTTACGAAACTTTATATCCCCGACCAGCAGTCTTAATTCAGATTGTGATATGCAATTGTCTTTATCAAGATCAATGCCTTCGAATAACCTGCATTAGGACAGGCAGATTTATCATTTTGATGAGAAACACACGCGTAATTCGCAAAACAATCTGTCTGCAAACTATAACAAAATGTGCTATAACCTTCTGATAATAGGTATATTAGGACTTCCATTTTCCATGTATAGACTCCCTATGGTGGAGCTTTGAACATGTCCTAAAACTTCGGATATTAGTTCCTCATGTTCCTTCTTTTTCTTCTGAATCAAAGGTTGCAAAATCTGTGCAAAGGTATTCCAGCAATTGCCACTATCAATAAGTAACATGGTACGACTTGATTATTCTATTTCAACTCAAATCTTAGAATTACCTCATATAATTCTTTCAAAGACTTTATGGAGTGATATTGTTTTTCTGCCGAAAGCTTCATCTCCTCAAGCCACTTTGTGATTCCAATGACAAACTCATCCATGGTGATTTTCTTGTCACCGCTAGTATCAAATATTTTCATCACCTCATCAACAGCTCTATCCTTATGCATGTGCCATCTTTCGTATTTGATTCCACGAAAAAGTTTTCTCAACTCAGTAAGTGATAGGATTTTATTTCCATCTTGATCTACCTCCTCAAATAGCCTGCATTGAGATATATCCAACACCTGATGGAAATAAAGACTTCACATAAAACATCATACCACAACGTAATTGTTTTGTAGTTAAAGACGTGTGTGATAGAGTGTTCTCTTGGAAAAACTGTGGTCGTAGCCCTGTGAATAGAATCTTATGTAGTGATTGGCACATCTCGGAGAAAGTTATGTAGTTAGTAGTAGTTAGGCTAGTCCTTTGTTTGTTGTTTTCTGTGTTTTGGTTTCCAGTTTTGCTAGGGTATGCCCCTTAGTTTCTTTGTATATTGTCTCCTTTTTTGGTAATAAAATCCCTCTTTACCAAAAAAAAAAAAAAAAGAGTTAAAAGCACTACCTTCTTATAGCGATTACATTTGGTGCACCATCTGCAGTGAGGAGTCTTCCCAGTGCATGTTTCTGCACATGCCTTAATATGTCTAGTACTAAATGCTCATGTTTTACGAATTCCAGTCTTCGTTTTTGGATCCACGGCTGGAAAACCTGTGCAACTCATCGAGGAAATGCTAAATAATTTAAAACATGAAGAAAAATGGCTCTTACAATGTTACAAGGAGTGGCTACTATATGGTCTAAATGGTATACCTGGTAGAGGAAGTACCAAAGTAGAAATGAAACAGAGATAACAAGAGTGATGATAATAAGGATGCTTTCCCCAGATGAAGAAAAATGGAAGACTGTTTGGATTTGAATTATTATGAGTGGGATAACTGAGATAAGCATAATCCTCGCCATGTAACTAGTCTCCAGACTCTCCACATCCGCTGTTATACCATAATCTGTAATAAAACACAAAGCACGAGGAAAACACAAATTTTACTTCCACTTATTGCACAAATCATGTGTGAAACTGAAGAACTAAAACGAAGAAGAGAGCAAACCAGTTAAAAAGGACAAAAATCTCCAAAACGGGTTATGTCCGGAACTTGAATTAACCGAAGGATCAGAGTTTTGGTCATTGGAAAAGTTCGTACTAGCAACAATAACACAAGTTCCCCATAGTAGAGTGAGAAGCAAGATTGTTGATCCAGCAAGCAAGCCAACACCAGTGTAGACATACTCTTGAGCCGTCTCTTTACTGTTCAAAAGTCCAGATGCTGAGGGGAAAGAGAAACAATCAGCTACAGCCTTCAAGCAATTTACTCAAAGCAATTGTTTAGGCACTGCAGCCTGCAAGGGCATGCTGCTGTTTATGCCTAGACTACCAATGGATCATTTTGTCCCTGGTTTACAAAATAGCATCAGAAGTCGGTTTTTGTTCGTTTTCGCTATGTTCATCCACTAAAGTCAAAACCCATCTATAAGTGTAATTCTAGTGGTCAAGCAAGCCCTGGGATTTAAGGGTTTGCTATCTTCTAGGCTCAGGTTCGAAACCTCTTAAGTGCTATCAACTTTTGTTAGGCTAGTCCATAAGGGATGTCCCCCCGCTAGTCGACGATGGGTCTGCGTCCCCCATGGATTAGTCAAGGCGCCTGTAGCCCGGACATCGCGAGTTCTAGAACAGTACTATGAACCATGGTGGACTTTGTGATTGATCATCTCTACTCTCCACGTTCTCTGTGGCACCAGCTAATTATTTGAGAATTCAAACTGGACAACACTTTATTAACACCACTGCCGTAGAAAAAGTACAATATCCATACATTAGCAGTCAAGTGGTGGGCATGAATTAGATCTTGAAGTCCCCTATTAACTTTAGTTTTCCAAAAGGTGATGAACAATAGGGAAGTGGATAATTGTGAAGACTAAAAAGTATTGACCTAAAACCAAGATACCACAAGGCTGCAATGAGGCAGAAATTATACCAAGACGACTAGGGAGTGTTCCGCTTTCTAAAAAAAAAGAACTTTTAGAAAAGAAATGTAATTGCAAGCTCAAAATCATGTGTTTACATAAATAATTTTTCTATCGATGTGGATCTTATTTGATAGATTTCATTGAGATCTTTTAAACGATGCAAAAAAATTTGAAAAATTATTTTTCATTTTCATTATATTTGAGCTTAAAATTATATTCTTTTGAAGAAGAAGGTTGAAAAAGAAAGCGGAACTGCACCAAGGACTACTCCAAGAGAGCAGAAATCAAGTTGTTGCCCGCACCCATGGCGGGGGCTCGGTGTAACTTGGTCATTCTTATTCATTCTATACATAGTAAAAACTGGTATGAACCGTGGAAGCATTGAGAAACCAGCTAAAACCTATATTTCGTGCTCTTCTGTTTGCATTCTTTTCTTGATTCATTCTTCATCCTATAGTGGGCGTGTGTTGGTTTGGGCGATTACACAACAAATCTCATTGAAGATTAGAGAAGGAAAAAAAAAAAAAACAAAGACAACAATTGCAGAGCGCATAAAAAAGAGCATACCAAGAAGAATCAAGGCCTCCGGAAGGGAACCAATGACTTGGAAAGCACTAGCACCGAAGATACCGGGTCCAAGAATCTTGAAAATCCGTTCGCCGCCGGAGGCAACGTAAGACTCCCCATGAAACAAGAGGTACTCATACACCACAATGAGGAACAGATGCCCCGTAGCAGTGTACGAACATGGCAAGAATCCGTACATTTGCTCACACTCTTCTTCTTCAGAAGATGAAGAAGAAGGAGAAGAAGAAACATAGTAATCCACTCCTCCTTTGAGAAGTAAATCAATGGAGGTTTGGTTGGATTCAACACGATCATCAGTACCATCTGAGATTAAACCGGAAGAAGAAGTGTACGACAAGGGTCGGCTTGTTCCCTTGACTGCTAACAGAAGAAGAATTAGATGATAATACGAAACTTTTGGAAGCTTTCCCATGTTTCTTTTTCTGGGTATATTGTGGTTTATGAAGAGAGGAGGAGGAGGAGGAGGAGGAGGAGGAAGAACAAGATGATCAGTAGGGGAAATTAATGAATATGTGTTTATGAAGTCAAGGGTCTGATTGTTCAATTTAATGGAGTATTATAGTATTAAGAAATCATATTGACAATTCTATGTGTGGTTATGAAGTCAAGGGTCTGATTGTTCAATTTAATGGTGTATTATAGTAGTACTCACCTTAGCTAGTTGTATATTGCAAGGAACTGGGAAATTGTTCGGACGTGTGGAAAAGTTGAAAGACTGATGAGAACGACGTGAGGAGGTTTTAGTGGCCAAAAGAAAAGGAATCTCTTCCGCAATGGGGAGCGTGACTAGCTAGTAATGCCCGCTGGTGGCTGCAGCTTGACTGAGATTGCGTGAACATTGTTATGTCATTTTTTTGGTAGTATAAAATAGACTAACGTCCCAATGTATCTGTTGAAAAGTAGTATATTGGATAAATCTGAAGCATGAGACGCATAGACTCCAACGAACAATGTATTGGATAAGCTTGAAAAATTAGTTTAACAAAAAGTTTAGGTGCCCAACAATTTAAATTCAAACACAACACCAATGTGTCTAAATCTTTGAAAGAGTTCATAGTTTATGAACGACATGAAAGCTTTGGTTTGAAAGGTTGTGGGCTCAAGTCTGTTCGTTTATAGTTGCTCTTTTTTATATTGTTAGATTTTTTGGAGGGTTCCAACCTAAAATCAATTGGTAAGAGTATCCACAATACTATAATCAAAATTTGATAACCAAAAGATGCCACATCAGCTTTTGATTATTCATCTAAGAGATTGCTAAGGTTAGCAATGTAAATGTGTACAATGGTATAATCAAAAATTGGATAACCAAAGCTTGTCACATCATATTTTCAAACTACAAAAAACTAAAAATTGTGAACAATAGAAAATAAAATTTCTAAAAATAGTTTTGAAACTAATAAAAACTATTTACTAGAAATAGAAAATAGTTTTTGAAATTTTTTTTTTGGAAAAAACTATTTTTGAAAAAAAATTAATTTTTTAGTAAAATATTTTTTTTCCCAAAATATTGTTCAAAAGAAAGAGAGAGAGGAAAAAAGAAGAAAGAACAATTTTGTATAATAATTGGCGTATTTGATTGAGAATATGTAGGTTTATTAAATTTGATTACTGTCAAAAGGTTGTTAATTTTGGTTATCCAAAGCTCAAAATTTGATTATTTCTAAGGAGGTTGTTAAGTTTGATTATAGCATTGTAAGTTAATTTTGTACCAACATTGTTAACTTTAAAAATCTTTTACTTTTGATTATAGCATTGTAGATACTCTAATAAGTGGAGTAGGCTCTAAATTTTATTAACCAAGCTTAGATGGCTTAGATGAGCGATGTGGGATAAATCTAACACGCATTATGGCTCATTTCTTAACAGTTTAAGCCTTTTGGAGCCGCTGACAACTGGCAACTTGACAATATTTTCCACAATTAGCATATTTCGGAAGGATCTTGCGTCCCTGCAGGGCTGAGAAAGCACTGCAACTTGCGGTGCTCCAAAACGGCACCGTCCAAAGGAAGTATAATCCACTGCTTTTACTTGTGAAGGCCAAATGGCCAATCATCCAACTTTGTCCGGTCAATTAAAAGTCAAGTAATTGATTGGAATATTTTTCAGTCAATATTTTTTTACTTTTCTTTTATTAGTATTGTCAAGACAAATATCAAAATTTGTTATTATTTTCATCTCATCACATAGGTAATTCCGGTAAAATATGATCACACGTTGGTAGTTATGCTATTAGGATACATTTATCTGGACAAAATAACTATAGATTTACTAATAGAAAAATAAATGATTGTACATGATGTTTTTTTTGGACATCAAGGTGCACAAACTAGTCCAAGTAACTACAGAGTAGTTATTAAAGAATATACATATGTTAAGGTTGTTACTTTATCCCAAATGCTACGATTATTTCGATGTGATTGTGCTTAATTGTAACTCATATTTTACAGTTACAAATAATTAGTGCCCCGCTATGTTAAGTTCCTAGATTTGCCACTGAATACTCCGGATGATGGACCCCATGTAGACAAAAACTTATAACACAAAAAATCTGATCAAGATCTAGTATTAAACATTAAGCAAGATTCATATTTTACAAAAAATTATTATCGATAGGTACCTTATTTTTCGGTTCGAAAAATGCACTTTGTTTCATAAGGGCCTAATTTTATGGGACGGATGGAGTAGTTATTTTGTCTAGATAAATGTGTCTTACTAACATAACTACCAATGTGTGATCATATTTTGTTGGAATTACATATGTAATGAGATGAAAATAACAACGATTTTTGATATTTGTCTCGATAATACAAATAAAAGAAAGTAAAAATATAGGGAATTGATTTCTATATATATTTTTTTTGATAATCACACTTTTTTTTTTTTTGAATTTAAGTGTTGAGACTGTTTATATTTGTTTTTTGCTAAAAAACAAAAAAAAAATGTGAATATCAAAAAAGGGAGTGTAGAAATTAATTCTTAAAATATATTCACTAAAATATATTCCAACAAATTACTTGACTTTTTAATTGACCGGACAAACTTGGATGATTGACCATTTGGCCTTCACAAATATAAAAGCAGTGGATTAAGTACTTCCTTACGGTGCCGTTTCGGAGCACTGCAGGGACGCGAGATCCATTTCGGAAGGGGTTGGCTTCTTTGCATATCAAAATCTCGACCACACGATGTAGTTTGCGCTCCAGTGTCTATTTGCGCATCCTACCTTGATGACCTGACCCATTAATTTTAGAGTTAAGATCATGCATAATATGAGATCGTCAATCTTAAATTGAATAACTTTTGACTTATTTGATTAGGAACCGTTCTACCCGCACAGCAGATCTGTGCACAAATTGTGCACAGATTTTGTTGTGGGACCCACCACGGGCCTCACACAAATCATCCAATCCGTTTATTAAATGTAAAACATTTTTTCAAAGGTCCCCGTAAAAAATAAGTTCAATCCAATACCTATAGATGCTTCATCCAACTATCTAACTTTTCATTCAGATTTTCGGATAGTGAAAAGTTATATGTTTGGACCGAATACCTATAGGTATCGGATTGAACTTATTTTTTACGGAAACTCTTGAAAAAATGTTTTACATTTAATGAACGGCTCGGATAATTTATGTGGGACCCGTAATGGGCCCCACAACAAAATCTGTGCACAATCTGTGCACAGATCTGCTGTGTGGGCAGACTTTCTGTTTGATTAGTGGCTAACGATATCCAATTAACTTGAATTCTATCAAGAACGATTTACTCAACGTATCCTGAAATCACAACAGTTCGGATCGCTGAGGTAAAACCCGTTGCAAGCCCAGGAGGCGGGGGAGCCTGCTGTCCGGCCGAATGAGGTCTGCTTCGGTCTCGCTTTGATGATCAGAAACGTTCACTTCGTAGAACTCGTCGAGTAGAATAAGTGTACCAAAAATTAGTTTGATCGGATATCATTAAATGCCTGATCGGAACACATATAACTCGACAATAATGGGTTCCAGTGGATTTGATCCAGTGTTTCGGATCCATTCTTTTCAAGATAAAACTATTTCAATAAGGCTCTTAATGATATCCGTTCAAGCTGATTTGTGGTATATTTGTTCTACTCGACGAGTTCTACGAAATGAATATTTCTGATCATTAAAGCAAGACCGAAGTGGGTCACCATTCGGCTGGGACAGCAGGCTGCTGCCCCTTAAAGGGGTTGCAGGTCCCCCGCCCTCCTGCAAGCCCACTACACCTCATAACATAGATTCTATGCTGTAGAGAAGTAAAAAAGAAGAACCCGTGGGTCCATCGTCTTATCAAGTACTTCATGCGTCCCAATCCTTTAATTCCTTTTGAGAGTCCATGCCATTTTTCAATTGATTATACTTTGTAATTCATAAATTTTTTTTCAATTGATTATACTTTGTAATTCATAATTTTTTAACATTGAGATCTATCAAATAATATCCATATTGTATATAAATAGTATTATCAATTAAAAATTATAATTAATTTTTTATTCGATTAAGATAAGACAAGAGACAAAAGAATAGTGCTGAGGGTGAGTATTGGAGACATGGCTTTATCAACTATTGGAGTGTGGAGATGACCTTATCTATTTAGTTACAAAGTACTCGTGTAATGGGTTTCAACGTGAGGAAATCCTTGAAACCCAATTCAAGTAGAACTTGGTGATTTCTTGTGATTATTTTGTCCCCTTTTTGTGTGACATTTTCAAAACATCAAACGCAAGTTTATAAAGACATACTATCATGCCCAAGGAACGAACAAATTACAACATATTATAAACAACTTGAAATGGGAAAACATCCCCTCAGAACTTTACTTTCATACCTCCCAAACTGCAAACTAACGTTATCTTTTTTCTTCGGACGGTCAGGGGTGTCAGAGCAATCCAAATAAAAAATACTCACGCAAATAGAAAAAAGTTACTCCAATTAACAATAGCTGTGAAATCCTGTTTATGGCCATCCAGCAGTCCAATTGTGCCAGCCTTTACAAAGGGGACCCCTTAAACAGCCTCTCACTCTCTCTAATCTCCTTCACTGTATTTATCTACGTATTTCTCTTCTGTGTTAGAGAAGTTGATCCTTGTCTGTACTACAAATGTCTTGAGAGGTGGCCATCTCCTTATTGTTATGCTCACGGTATACTTGAATTAATCTCGCTATTTGACTATTTCTTTCCTTAATGCTTCTTGATTATTAGTTGTCACCAGAATGTACCACCTCCATGAGTCTACGACCAGCCAAGAACGTAGTCAAGAATGTAAACCAGTGCCACGGAGAATGGATAAAGGAGGAAGGCCACAAACGATGTCCAGAGAGGGAAGGTGGTGCGGAGGCTGGCAAACGCACCCATCACGACACAAACAATAACGATAACCAATACTTCTGCCGAGAAGTCCCATGTCAGTCCCCTTATGTAAACCAATGCTAAGAAGACGGACAAGCAAAGGACATTGTTCATGGTGACCGCCCCATATAACTGCAACAAGAAATTTACAGAGATTAATTAGCGAATTATTCTCCCGACCTATGCTACATGGACTCTTCTAAACATATACAGTATAACTGTACAAGTGTGAGACACTTGAATGATTGTGTGAGATCCGTGTCAAACATTTTTAGTTGGATTTTCACTTAACAAAAAAGAGTAACCAGTACTTCTGCCGAGATATGCCAGCTAGCTTCCACTGCTTATCTCAAATCTATAAACCCTTTGGACAATGCATACGATTGAGAAAAACCATACCTCTGAGAAAGTCAGCGAGGCAGATCTCTGCTTTTTCCTGCTAGCAAAGATGATCGCTGATACAGCCTCGCTAGAGGTAGCCAAGGGCAGCCCAATGAATGAGATGAAGAAAGTAGGAATGCTTGTGGCATCCGAGAAATTATCAACAGCATCTACAAGAGGATCGGCAAATGCAGCTGCAATCAAAGTCCCAAGCAGCAGCAGCAACACTGCTTTAATAGTAATCGTCTTCGGGTTTTCAACACCCTCAACTACTTCATCGCTTTGATCCCCCAAAAGATAGTGCTCTCTCTTTATTTGCTATAAGTGCATCAACATGGCTTCATCAGAATCCTAAAAGTGTAACGTAGTAGATCTATTAAGAGAGCGCAACATACCTCGTGGAAGTACTCCAGATATTTCACTATGTTGAGATCACCATTAGAAGAAGCCACAGAGTGCCTTGCTTCATTAAGCCATCTTGAGATTCCAGCAATGAACTCCGGTTCATCTATTTTTGTATCCCGTGAGGTATCAAAGTCTTTCATCACTTTCTCCGTGGCTTCAGCCTCATCCAAATAAATCTCATCAAATTGGATTCCGATGATCATAGCTTTCAATTCAGCTGATGAAATATGGCCATCACCATTCACATCTATTGCATGAAATAGCCTATCAAAATCAGATTCAAGAGTCAGGAAACATGAAAGTATGTGATCAAAATCTGCATTGAGTGTATCAAGAGAAACAAACGTAGCTATAACATCTTCATTAGGTGTTCCGTCATCCCTGATGAGCCTTCCTAGGGCACGCTGCTTTAGATGTTTTAGAATTCCTGATATAACATGTTTATGCTTTGCGAAAGCAATTCGTCTGATTTGTATCCAGGGCTGAAAAACCTACATTCAGAGAAGTACAGTCAAGTACAAAGAGAGAAAGCGGTTTGACAATCAAATCTGAAAAGCAAAGATGAAGCTTAACCAGCTGACTAAAAGGTTCAACGTGATAAATAAGGGTTCCCAATGTTAGCTTTTGAAGTGAAGATCTCAGGTCGTATAATCTTGCCGCTGATCACATGAATTGCTGCTCTCTTCTAGAAGGAATACTAGCTAAAGCCAGAAGGTATATAATTGAAGCAAATAGAAACAAGACATGGAGCAAAATTATGGAGCATACTGCATAACACAGATAATTGCAGGATTGGGACTATGGTTACCTGATAAAGACAATACGAAAGCAGCATCGCGAGTGATAAAATAAGTGCGATCAGGACTGCTAAGTGCCTTCCTGAAGTCGAACTCATATCTTGTGGCAATTGGACAACAATAAATGGGATTACGGACACAGCCATGATTCTTGCAGCATAGCAAGTCCAGATATCAGTGCTGACCCCAGAGCCTGCAAAGATAGAAAGTTCATTTTCAATGATAGAATTACCAATGCAGATAAAAAAAATGATAGAATTTCCAACCAATTGATCGAATAATTCTTAGTTTTGTTAAGCATTTTCTACTGATTGGCAACAATCCCATAAAATTAAGAAGTTCATGTGTGGTAGGATGTCTAAACATATAGTTTGACAACCATCCTGGCCTAATACTGAGGCATAATCACCAATCTAAGTACTAGAAATATTGTACCCAGCCATCAGCTTATTGGGAAACAAAAATAGTTCGCCTGAATGAGATCATGTTCAGAAGAAACCAAATGGCAAATATGATATCACAAAAATGATGCCAACATAATTGCATGCAAAAATAACCGGTGTGCTTGCATACCTTTACATATTTATAAATCTATACATGTCCCTATATGCAATTATCTATACATATACAGGGAGAGGGTGGCAATACCGCAAGTTAGGAATACCAACCGAAAGAGTTATGCTTCAAGCCATGAGGAAAAAAAGGCGAATGAAAGCCCGGTACATACCAGTTAAGCTCAATCCCTTTGTATCTTTTCCATCTACGGCAAATGAATCCTGGATGTCACACTTTCCAACAATAACGCACGTACCCCATAGTAGTGTAAGGATCAGGACTGTAGACCCAGCAAGCAAGCCCATTCCAACAGAAACCTGACTTTGAGCAGTTTCTATTGTTCCAGAGAGTCCAGATACTGTAACAACGCAATGGAATAGAATAGAAGCAAAAGAGATGAATCATAGTGTGTAATTTATCATATATGGCTGTAGAGTATCAATTAAAAAGAGACTTCGAAAGGTAAATCAGATGCACTTTGGTGCCTGCCACATCAAAAGAAATTGAAATGGAAAGAGAAACTATTGAAATGAAAGTGAATATCGAAGAAGAGATAGTATAACCAACTTGTCGCTCTAGAGAGTTATCAGCCCGATCCCCGAAAGATAAAAAATTATGGTCAGATGCACACTAGACATGTCTTTCACACATGTATATAAAAGAAAGTTCAAACACCACTTCTTTTTCCTGGTTATCGATGAAGCAGGTCAGGGACGAAATTGAAATTGCACGCAAACTAAAGGCGCTATTTCTAAAATTAAACCTTATTTTGAAGTTTTTATATTTGCGGACTAAAGTTTGTTTAAGTCTTGTGTAGAGAAATATATGGCTCCTAGTGCAGTTAAGACCACACCGACCAGATAAGGCGAGAAAATCGAGTGTGTACCGATCAGTGGCAAATACTGTACTTGATTTACACTCAACAGGGGATGAAATCAGAAAGTCTACCTGCACAGCAGATCTGTGCACAGATTGTGCACAGATTTTGTTGTGGGGCCCACCACGGGTCCCACACAAACCATCCGAGCCGTTCATTAAATGTAAAATATTTTTTCAAAGGTCTCCGTAAAAAATTAGCTCAATCCAATGCCTATAGACGCTCGATCCAACCATATAACTTTTCATTATCCGGAAATCTGAATGAAAAGTTAGATAGTTGGATGAAGCACCTATAGGTATCGGATTGAGCTTATTTTTTACAGCGACCTTTGAAAAAATGTTTTACATTTAATAAACGGCTCGGATGGTTTGTGTGAGACCCGTGGTGGGCCCCACAACAAAATCTGTGCACAATCTGTGCACAGAAATCTGTGTGTGTAGCAGCTTTCGGATGAAATTACATGTATTTCTATATTAATTAAAAAAAAATAAAGTTCATTTCATATTGGTCCGGTCATACTATTTTTCTTTTTGTCTTTTTTAGGGGGGATAATCCCAGAGATGAATAACCACTATAACAATATTCTTTTAAAATACTCCCTCCGTCCCTTATTGGATGGCAATTTTGGGAAAACTTAAAATTTATCCGGACACAATGATTACACCCTTTCTATTAAAACATTCCAAAAATACCCTTTTATTGTGAAAACAACTCAGTTGGCAACCAAACTCAGGCCCCGTTCCAGAACTTGATTTAAGAACTTATTTTTCAAGAAGGTAATTTTAAGCTCAAAAATAATGTGTTTACGCAAATAATTTTTCTAGCAATATGGATCTTATTTGATAGATCTTATCGAGATCTTTTATACGTTGCAAAAAAAATAAAAAAAATTATTTTTTATTTATATTATTTTTGAGTTTGAAAATATGAAATAACCACTTATTTTTTAAGAAGGTGTTTTGGAATGGAGCCTGTGCAGTAAGCTCACGGAATCCAAGGAGTAAGAAAATCTTGGCGGCAAAGTGTACTGAAATAACTTTTTGGTGTTTTGTTAAAGTAATTTGAATAGTTTAAGACAAGGGCAAAATGGAAAGATTTGAATGTTTTCATGCTTTTACTTTTAAAATGGACATTCATTTTAGGACTACAAAAAGCGTCAAAAAATGACATCCATTTTGGGACGGAGGGAGTACTAGTCTTCTTCTTTCGTGTTCCATTAGAAAAACATTATAAAATTTAAAAATAATAATTTATTCCCGCTAATTTCTTAGTGTTCGTTTGAATCATCTACAACACAGAATCCACACAAACACATGATAGAAAAGGGTTGACCTGATGTTTAAGGCTGAGACTTAGGTGTTTACTCATATTCGAAACCTCATGAGTGATTATATGGAGCTGGTCCAGGCAACGAGTTATCAAAAATTAAAAATAAACAAGTCCAGATCACAATCTAGAACCGAAAACGGAAGATATCATACCGAGAATGAGCATAGCATCAGGAAGAGCGCCCAGGGCGGGAAGAAGCAGTCCGCCGATAAGTCCGGGCCCTAAAATCTCCAACAAGAGCTCGCTCCCACTGGACAGGTACGAGGCGGCGAGGAACATGAGGTAGCCGTAGACGAGGATGAGGAAGAGGTTGCCGAGCACGGTGGTGGTGCAGGGCAGGAACCCGTACGTCTGGTCGCACGTGGAGTCGGTTGTCGCGCGGATGGGGATGAGGCGGGGGAGGAGCGGCGGCGAGACGCCGTCGGAGAGGAGATCCGCGGGGCCGCCGCCGTCGGTGATGAGACGGGCGCAGGCGAGGCCGCAGAGGAGGAGGAGGAGGAGGAGGAGGGAGTGGGGTGATTTGATTGCCAACATGTTGGAGGTTAGTTGTGTGATGTGGGCTGGGAGTGGCTTCTGCTGTATGAGAACGACATGATGAGGATTGAGGAGGACGACTGACTTATTATTTCTTCGGCAATGGCTAGCGTGGACTAGTAATGCCCGGTGGCTGCTTCACTGGGACTGCGTCAACATGATTACGTCATAAAATTCTCTCCGCCAGGCGCCAGGGTTGGGTAAACAATAATTCTACAATAATTCTATTGACACATCCAAATTCACACCCAAACACACACTCACACTCACATGAGTGGTGGGTTCCATACACACATTAGAGTGTGTAGTGTGTGTGGAACCCACCACTCATGTGAGTAGTGGGTGTGTATTTGGGTATGTCACTAGCACCACTCTTGGGAAAAATCCCATTTTCCCTCCAAAACCAATAATATTCTGCCACGTCGTCACATGTAATACAATAAAAATGAAAGAATCACGTGCTTGGTGGTTCGGTTAACTTGGGTAAACCTACAATAGTAGACCCGGGGTGCTGTAGTGCACCCCGCAATAAACGTGTAGTTCGATTAATCCGGTCGTTTATCACGTCAATAGACAGCTTGAATGGATTGGAAAATCTTGTAGTGCAAGGCATCCTATAAAGTGCACACGGTCCATCGATCTTGACAATGAATGATTGAATCATGATTTTTAATGTGGACCATTAATTGATGAGATCGCCGACTGTACACCGCCCGATACATGCACCATTACACGGGGGTGCACTACAGGACCCCCCGATCCCAGCTCAAATTAAATCCTAACCATCCGTGTAGAGGCAGAATCGACCGCACTACACGGTGTGGTGCAGCAGGTGCACTACAACTCTTTCCATTCCACTATAATACTACTCCTCCAAGCCAAAACTAACCAATAAAAAGTTTTTTTTTTCCCGGTTTGACAAGAATTGATCAAAAAGTTTGAGTATTACCCTAATAATTCTTTTTTTCCCAACAGTCAAAGGTGTTTAGGTCAATTTACGTGCGCCTCGACTATTTCTCTCCCCAATCCGATCAAAGACAGGTCATCCGTGCCGAAATTAGAAGATTTGCGAAAAAACTTTGTTCATGGAATACGACTATATTGATACGTTGCTTATAGAACAGATACTTGATTATGAAAGTTTTAGAGACAAATATCAATTACGATTTTTTATGATAAAATAATAAAAAAACTAAAAATTTTGCACCAGTTCAATTAAATTAAAAATTAGAGCACTTAATTGCGGATAATGGGATACCTGTGGCGTGTGGGTGATTAAAAAACTTCCAACCTTCAAGGTTAAGTTGTGGTTTGGAGGAGTAGTTAGTTTAACCCAAGTTCAAGAGCAGAACCACCAAGCACGTGATACTTCCATTTTTTTGTCCTATTTGATGACGTGGCAGGATCTTAGTGGTGTGTAGGAAAGCTGGAGGTTAATTAATTTCTAACCATGGTGGAGAGAATTTATTCTCCTTTTAGTAATAATAATATTAGAATAAAGTGTGCCAATGTATCTGTTGAAAAGTATTGGATAAATCTCAACCACATGGTATAGTTTGCGTCTACTACGGGTCCTACCTTGTTGACCTGACCGTTAATTTTAGAGTTAAGATTATGCATGCGGCGATTCAAATTAATATAGGAGATCGTGAGTCTTAAATTGAATCACTTTTGACTTATTTGAATTCTATCAAAAACAATTTACTCACGGGGTGTTTGGCAACAGAATTTTGAGCTTTTTGGATTCTCATTTTTTCATTTTGAGTATTTGGCTACTGATTATGAGAATTGATTTTGGGAGAATAGATTTTCAATTTTTGGGTTTAGGAGCCAAAAACCAGAATCTGGGTTGGAGGAGTTTTTCAATTTCTCAATTTCTTATTTTTTGGTTTATTACAAAAATACCCACAATCCTTCCTTCATTTTACCAGAATTGCCCCTTCCTCCTTATCCACTTTCTTCTCATCTGTTCACCACACATCGACACACATCCAGAGAAGAGAGAGAGAGAGAGAGAGAGAGAGAGAGAGAGAGAGACCAGAGAAGAGAAGAGCAAAAGGAGAAACGAGAAGCAAACTTCACAACAAAAAAGCTCGGAGAAGGGTCATGCTCGTAGGCTCCAACGTGATGATCTTGACATGGACACTGTAAGGGTATCTATTCGAGATTTGGAAAACAATATACGTTAGGTCACCTCGACACTTTGGAGTTTGGACTTGAATGGGAATTAGCTCTGGACCGCCTGTTGGAATTTGTTGTTTCATTATTTTCCAAAATAACGTTGTGTAATGTTGAACTTGTGTGTTTGTTTATTTTTTGCGCATCATTTTTTTTGTTTAGCTTGTAGGCATGGTTTGTGTGTGTGTGTGTGTTTTTTTTTGGCTTCGGATTGTACTTTAATTTGTTTTCTAATATTTAGGTTTTGTGTTTGTTTTATCGTTCTTTATATTTATGAGCTATGTATTTGTCGTTAAATTAGAGTGTTACTTGTAACATTAGTCTTATTATTTTAATTCTAAAACACCAAATAAAAATATCGATGAAAAAAATTACATATCAAAAATAATTATTTTAACACAATAGTATATAATGGCCAAAGGCAAAAAGCGGATCTCAAAAACACAAAAAAGAGGCAAAAACAAAACATTATTTTACAATAATAGACTTCAATAATAAACGGCCCATAAACTATTGAATAATAAAGTAAAAAAAAAAAACGCAAGTGACACTTGTTATAACAACATATAATAAAGACAAAGGGCAAAATGGTAAAAATGCAACCCATAATTCATTCTCCACAATCATCTATCGAACACTACTACAATTTCAAAATACATTCTGCATAAATCTCCTAAACACCTCTACCATACTCCAAATACATTCTGACCATAATCTAAAAAGCTGAAAATGAAAAGTCAAAAAATAGGCTCCTAAAATCAAAACAGCTCGCCAAGGTAAAACCCGTTGCAAGCCCACTACACCTCATAACCTAGATTCAATGCTGCAGAAAAGTCAAAAAAAAAAAGAAAAAGGAAAAAAAAAAAGAAAAAAGAAGCTGAGGGTCCATGGCCTTATCTAGTGTTGGAGACATGGCCTTATCAACTATTGGAGTGTGGAGATGACCTTATCTATTTAGTTACAAAGTAATGAAGTAGATGTGTAAAAGTGTTTCACCATGAAGAAATCCTTGAAACCCAATTCAAGTAGAACTTGAATTCTAGCGATTTCTCCCCTTTTTTTTTGTATGACATTTTCAAAACATCAAATGCACTAAAGTTTATAAAAACATATTATCATGTCCAAGAAAAGAACAAATTACAACATACCATAAACAACTTGAAATGGAAAATTAAACATCCCCTCACAACTTCACTTTCATACCTTCCAAATTGCAGAAGCCCACCCCGCCGCCGCAAACAACACATATCTTTGACCCCCAACTTAATTTAAAATCTTAAAGGAGAGGACTCAAAATTATACAAATTACAATTACAAAAATCATTACAATTACTACCGATTTACAAGAAAACACTAAAATGGGTATCAACCTTTTGATCTTCTCCTTTTAAAACACAACTATCCTGTCAAAGAAGCAAACTAACGTTACCTTTATGAGAATAAATTTTATCCACAGCCGGTGTAAAATCCCACTTTTCTACAGCCGTCCGTTATGGGCCCCACTAAATGTTTATTATTGTAATCTGAACCGTTCATATTACAAAACCCGCACCATAATATTGACATGCAAAAAATCATCTTCATTGAAAGTTGGTAGATATGTCAAAATTTGAATTTTGATTTATAAAATGGACGATCTGATTTTTGTCAATAATAATAAAGATAAATTGTCCATTTTACAAAGTAAAATTCAATTTTTGATACTCCTATCAATATCAAATCAAGTTTATTTTCTACATGAATACACTATCAGTCTACAAGATGAATGATTTAAATCAACAATAAACACACGATAGAACCGAAAATGGAATTGCTTCTTTTTTCTTTTTTCTTCCGATGGTCAGGAGTACCCGTACCACACCCAAATAAAAAATACTCACCCAATTAGAACAATGGTTACTCCAACTAAACATAGCTGTGATTAAACCATGTTTAAGGCCATCATCCAACAGTCCAATCGTGCCAGCCTTTACAAAGGGGACCCCTTAAACCATCCAAATAGAGGAAAGCAACACATCACGTGGCCATGCGCAGGTTAGCAGGATATACGCCAACACAGCGCCTCTCTATCTCTCTCTTTCTCTCATCTCCTTCTCTGTATTTGTCTGCGTATTTTTCTTCTCTTCTGTGTTGAGAAGTTGATCCTTGTCTGCACCACAAATGTTTTGAGAGGTGGCCTTCTCCTTATTGTTCTGCTCACGGTATACTTGACTTGCCTTGCTCCTTTCTCTTTTCAAAAAGAATTTTTCAAAAAATTCTCCCTAGATTCTCTCTACTTTTAATATTTTTCTCTCTATCTCTCTCCACTTATTATCCGTACAATTTTTTAAATTTTTTTCCAAAACACAAACCAAACAAAGCTTAATCTCTCTCTCTTTCCTTAATGCTTCTTGATGAGCTTCCAATTATGGCCAAAAAAAAAAAAAAAAACAGATTTTATTAATAGGATTTCAAACAATTTTGACAAAATTGACACTTTTCAATGTAGGAAATGAACCACCTGGGGCTAGTTCGGTTGGTCAGAACTCTTGCATCTCACTAGAAGGTCAGGAGTTCAAATCTCCCTACCTCCGTATATGTGTTCTTTCCTTAGAGAGATTTTCCTTTCTTTCTTTGTTTCTACCTTACAATGATCGTATTTCTTGTATTGGTTGAGTTGTTCGGGTTGGTTGTCTCGTGGACTCTTACAAAATTTGTACTATGTACTTTATATCTAATGTAAAAATGATCTTTTCTATCAATTGACAAAAAAAAAAAAAAAATTGTAGGAAATGCAAGACTCCTAAGATGGTGTTCAGTTTTGTAAAAAAATGAAGTTTTAGAAAATGAAGATAATTTCAAACTCAAAAATCATATATTTACGCAAATAATTTTTCTAACAATATGGATCTTATTTGATAGATTTCATTGAGATATTTTAAACGGTGTAAAAAAAATTTAAAAAATATTTTTCATTTTTATTATATTTGAATTTAAAATTATCTTCATAAAAAAAAAAAACGAAACGACAGCTAAGTAAGATAATACTACTCCTACTAGAGACCCTATTGTTGTGGTGGTCTAAGGCATTGAATACATAGTACATAAGAAGATGCCTCGTAAGGTTGGTAGAGCAGGTAAATGACAGTTCATTCGGCAGGATTCATACCCCACCCTCGACACTTCTTTCTCTAGGATAACATAGAGTAGGAATTTTTTTTTTTTTTTTTTTTTTGATGTTCAAAAAAAGAAGAAAGAATGAGTAGAGAACACGATCCGACTAGTAGCGACCACCCAAAAACCAAATCTGTAGGGTGCAATATTGAATGAGTAACACCTAAAAGAAACCCTCTCCCACACCAATTGATTTTAGAAGACCCGGTAGAAATCATCTAACAATTAGTATTATAGCTAGGAGAAGGGGGCCGTGTGTTCGATTGCGGGAGAGCGTAACAAAGGGATTGTTTAGAACACGGTGTTGCTTCCCGTGGTTGCTTTAAAAATAGACCTAGATGAGATGTCGAATGACATATGACTTAAAGTGAAGTCCTCGAACCCCAACACCGATCAGTTGCGCTACTCGATATTCCAGGAGGAAATGATCTTAAGCTCATGATATTTATAAATAAGCCCTTGCCATCTTTGAAAATTTTGTCCTGAACAAGAGCAGCAATCCTTTGCTTGACTGTGCTACTGTCAACGTTAAGGATCAACTTTTGATGGTAAGAATGCAACTCTCGGAGACAATACCTGTAGTGGAGCGAAATATCCGAAGGTCCAATGCCCGGGATTTGATATGATGTTCCTAACCAAATAGTTGTCTCAGTTCATCTGCTCCACACGGAGCCGAGATACATCAGTCGTACACCTTATCCGAAGGATAAAGTGCCTGGAGGGACCCAGCCGAGCTTCGATCTTGTTCCGAAGGAAGAAGCCCGTTTGTTCGGATGTGATAGCTGACAGAGTTCTTTCGTTCGGTGAAGAGCGCTGCCTGTTGCTCTTCGTTCCTTCGGGTACGATGACTTCGTTCGGAGGCCACAGATCTAGAACCTTCTGGAAGGTTCCAAAGAAACGTGGGAGAGCCTCTCTGATAAAGGATGGGACAGCTCTGAGTGATGTGACCCCCCCTTTATTCTGACTGGGCGGCTCCCCTTTCCCCAACAGGCGGCATTCATTTAATGCTACTGACTCGTGATGTCATCCGAGCGTCACCGAGCACGTGGGTGACAGAAATGGCCCAATCTACACTCTTTCCCTCTCTGCCTATAAATAGATGACTTCCTCCCCCAAGTAAAAGGTTCAACTTTTCTAAACTCTCCTCCCTCCTAGCATATTTTCTTACTAAACTTCTTCCCGGCTCCTTTTCTGACTAGATCGTCGGAGCTTCTTCCCGGAGGAACAACCCCCTCCGGTTCTGCAGGTGCCTGACATCCGGTGCCACGTCGCTCGGTTCAAAAGGGTCAAGATTGAGGAGAAGAAATCAGCCCCCCCACAATTGGCGACTCCGCTGGGGACAACTTAACCTAGCAACGTGGACCTGATTTCTACCCCCATCTCGACACTATTTCAGTTCGGTTCGCCCACACTCTCACCTTATGGCTCAACACATCCCACCTCCTGGCCCGGAGAACTTCACTTTGGGGCTGTCCGGGTATGGATCCATCAACCATGAACACGAACACACAACACTCCCGCATCAGTCGGTCTCTCGACGGCTTTCGTTTCCACCAACAGAGCTGGATGTTGCCCTGGCGGAGCAAAAACGCCAAGCAACGGTCATAGCCATGCTACAACAACGCCTAGAAGAGCGGGACGGTAACCAACTTGTCACCCCCGTTGCTGTCCATCAAGCTGGACCTAGTCAACCGGTGAGACGCCGAAAAAGAAGCAGGAGGTCCCACCACAACCGAACTACAGAACCAGCAGTACCCGAGAGACGAACCGTCTTCGAGCGTCTGGAACCCAGCGCTCGGCCACAACAAACGGGCTCCCGCCCACGGCTGGAGAGCCTTGACCGAACGGAAAGCACTCGATCTTCGGCAACGCACTCCACGGCGGGAACGCAACGAGCGGAAGCATCGGGCCAGGGGCGTCGCCCATCTAGACATTACTCGGACGTCAGAAAGGAAAAACGGCCCATGGATCTGAACGATTCACCTCGGCGAAGCTACCATGATGAATTCCCCGAACGATCCGTCTCGCCATATCGAGATTCCGAGTGTCGCCGTGACAGAAAGCTAACGGAAGGGTCGCGAAGTCGTCTGACGGTTCCAAATCAGGAAGGACGTTCGGAAAGGGCTAACACCATCACCCTTTACGACCAATTCACTGGACTTCCGACGGTGTACCAACCGGTGGCTGGTCCTCGGGAGATTCCACAAGCTCGGCCAGGAGGGTCCAAGCTGGGCCTTGCACAAAGAAGGGAACCGGGAGAACGAGGATACGGGGCCGAACGTCCTCGTCGGCCCCATCATGAACGACGGACGCCCGAGCCTCGTCCAACCTTGCCAATTGCAGTAGTCCAACCGAGCCCTGCACCGGAGGACAATTCGAAACTCGGGAAGGCGAAAGCGTCCCCCTTCGTAGACGCTATACAGCAAGAGCGACCACCGGAGCGGTTCGTCATGCCGAAGCTCAAACGGTACGAAGCCAAAGAGGACGCAGTCGCGTTCGTCTGCCGCTTTCGCCAAATGATGAGCCTCCACAACTTCTCTGATGCACTTATGTGCAAAATCTTCCCCCTCTCGTTAAGTGAGCCAATCATGCTCTGGTACAATCAGTTGAAGCCAAAGTCCATTACCTGTTTCAACGAGCTTGAGTTGGAATTCACGAAGAGGTTTGTAACCAGCAACATTCAACCGAAGACACTTTCCATGCTGGTGAACATGCGAAGGACCCCGGGAGAAACTCTTCGGCTCTACACCGAGCGATATTGGGAGGTATACAATCTTATTCCTGACTGTGATCAGGGCGTAGCTGCTGAATCATTTATGAATGGCTTGGATCCAAATTCAGCCATGTTTCGGGATCTCTCGAGAAATCCACCCAAGAGTATGGGGGAACTAATGACCATTATAGAAAAGGATTGCGTACATGAGGAAGCAATGGCCGAACGTCATGTTCCGAAGGCAGCGGAAGCGGTTAAAGCTCATCCTGCGGCTCGAAAGCAAGTGGCCAACGTCGGACAGACGCCGAGGGTTAATCAGCCGAACAACCGAAATCGACCCCCGCAACACCAGCAGCACGTGGTGCAACAGAAACGGGAACCGAGGCCAGACGAGTACATTGCCGAGCAAACCACCTTCACGGAGCCCATCTACAAGCTTCTCTCTATTATCGGAACGCTCCCATTCTTCTCTTGGCCGACGGGACTCCTCGGCACGGCTGGCCAGGGACCTGGGATGTGCTCATACCACAAGGAGCGAGGGCATTACACGACCAAATGCCAGCCATTTAAAAGGTACTTGGAGGAGCTGGCTGCGGCTGGACATCTCAACCCCTGGATCGACACTCGGAAAAGTCCACTTCCGCCCCCGCCTCCATTGCTCGGGGGTAACGTTAGTGTAATTCAGGGGGTGGCTTCGGCGGAACGTGTATCCGAGTTACAGACGGAGATCAATACAGCCGTCGCCGCCTTGTCAATTTGCAACATTGGTACTTCGGCCAAGAGGAAATTCGAAGATCCGAACCGTGACGGCCCCATTACTTTTAATTCCGAAGATTTGAAGGGAGTTCAGATCCCCCATACCGATGCCCTTGTCGTTACGGTAATCATTGACAAATCCACCGTTCAAAGGGTGTTGGTAGATCAGGGAAGCTCGGCTGATGTGATGTTTTATTCTACTTTCAAAAGTCTCGGCCTGTCCCCGAATCAGCTTCGGACAGCAACAGCGCCGCTCGTCGGTTTTACGGGCGCCCCAGTTTGGCCACTCGGTATGATCAACCTCCTTGTGAGAGCCGGTTCCCGAGTGATTGACGTCGAATTCATAGTGGTTAGCTCTCCTAGCCCCTATAACGTCATCCTCGGTCGAGCCTGGCTCCACGGGATGCAAGCTGTGGCTTCAACCTACCATCAAGTCGTAAAATTCATCGGGTGGAACGGCAGACAAGAAAGCCTCCGAGGGGATCAGGTGCAGTCCAAGAAATGCTATATCAGCACAGTCACGACGAACCAAAGCTGCTTGGAAGTGCAGTGTGTGGATAGTGGGGAAATGGATGTGCTTGAAGATGTTGGACTTCCGGCCGAGCAAAGGTCAACCGAGGAACTCATTTGCATGCCTATCACGGAAGATGGCACCCGGTACTTTCTCGTCGGCAGTTCTCTGACCGAGGATGAGCGGAATGAGATGTTCGACTTCCTCATGCGACACATTGAGGTATTTGCTTGGACCCCGCAGGAGATGCCAGGAGTAGATCCCTCATTTGCGACCCATTCTCTGAACGTCGACCCGAACAGAAAGCCTGTGGTGCAGAAGCTTCGGCGTTCCTCGGCTCTTCATGTTGATGCTGTGATGGCAGAGGTGGATCAATTATTGGAGGCAGGGGCGATAAGAGAAATACTTTACCCCACTTGGTTGGCTAATCCTGTTGTGGTTCCGAAGAAAAATGGAAAGCTGAGGGTTTGTGTGGACTACACGAACCTCAATGATGCTTGTCCAATGGATAGGTTTCCCCTCCCTCGGATCGAGCAAATGGTGGACGCAACTGCGGGCTGTGAGCGGTTAAGTTTCATGGACGCCTACCGAGGGTACCACCAGATCGCCCTTGCAAAAGACGATCAGGAAAAGACAGCCTTCATATCACCTCGGGGGATCTACTGCTATAATGTTG
Organism: Rhododendron mucronatum var. ripense; assembly: GCA_019656295.1. Taxonomy (NCBI): domain Eukaryota; kingdom Viridiplantae; phylum Streptophyta; class Magnoliopsida; order Ericales; family Ericaceae; genus Rhododendron; species Rhododendron mucronatum. The sequence continues at coordinate 637,163 of BPLT01000145.1, read as the reverse complement.
TTCCGTTCGGATTGAAGAACGCTGGGGCTACATTTCAACGAACGATAACATCCATGTTTCCGGGGATGCTCGGACGAATACTGGAGGCTTATATTGATGATTTGGTATGCAAAAGCAAATTCGCTCGGGATCATCTTCGGGACCTTGGAGAGGTTTTCTCCGTCCTGAAGAGACGAAAACTGCGGCTCAACGCTGAGAAGTGTGCGTTCGGCGTCAGCTCTGGAAAATTCCTTGGTTACATTGTCAGTCGCCGAGGCATTGAAGCGGATCCGACGCAACTCACAGCTGTGCAAAACCTCCGAGCTCCAACTACTATTAGGGAAGTGCAACGTCTTACAGGGATGGTTGCAGCATTGAATCGGTTTATTCGGCGCTCGGGAGACCTCTGTCGACCGTTCTTTCAAGCTATCAAAACCAGCCGCCGAAGATTTGTATGGACCGAGGAGTGTGAGCAGGCTCTGCAATCACTGAAAGATTACTTATCCTGTGCTCCTCTCCTCGTCAAGCCACAACCTGATGAAGATCTGTATCTTTACCTCGCCGTCTCGGATCATGCCACCAGTTCAGTGCTTGTTCGGAAAGAAGGGACAGAGCATCAGCCAATTTTTTATTCAAGCAAGACGATGACGGATTCTCAGACTAGGTATCTGCCTATGGAGAAGTTGGCATTGGCCCTCGTTTCATCTAAAACGAGCCTTTTGCCTTACTTCCAATGCCATAGGATCGTGGTCCTTACTGAGTTTCCTCTCAAGGCTGTGCTTCGGAAGACGGATTCCTCGAGTCGGATCCTGAAGTTCTCTCAAGACTTGGCTAATTATGACATCCAGTTCGAACCTCGGACGGCGATCAAGGGCCAAGCGTTAGCTGATTTTTTCGCCGAGCTTACTCCGGGCTTGCAAGATGAAGCTAACGCCTTGACTCTGGCAGAGACCGAAGCTCGGATAGCAGCGACCGAGTCCCACATGGAATGGATCCAACAGCCAACCGACGCACGACGCACAAGATTCACGCTCGGCCAAAAGCGCCCTGCTCATGAATGGAGCTTATTTTCTGGAGATGCTTGGCGGATGACTGTGGATGGAGCGTCAAACATCCATGGGGCTGGGGCTGGAGTAGTTCTTGTATCGCCCGAGGGGACCGTGCACGAGCATGTTGTCTCAATCGGCTACCGAGCGACGAACAACGAAGCCGAGTATGAAGCCTTAATCGCTGGGTTGCAAGTTGCCCTTCGGCTTGGTGCGGATTCTGTTCATGTATTCTGTGACTCTCGGCTGATAGTGGGACACTTGAATGACGACTATCAAGCCAGGGATGAACGAATGAACGCCTATGTAAGTCACGTTTTGGTTCTCCTGAAACAATTCGGACGTGTGGAAATTGAGTGGATCGCTCGGGAGCATAATGCTCACGCTGACGCCCTCGCAGGCCTCGCTTCGGTATACCGAGCCTCGGGCAGTCGCACGATAGTGTTCGACGAGGTCAACACTCCGAGCTTCGAACCCTCTGACCCACCGGTCGCAGCCATATCGTTCGGCACTAGCCAATTGGATCCTATTGTGTTGTATCTTCAGAATCAAACCTTGCCTGCAGACAAAAAGGAAGCTCACAAGATACGATGCCGTGCCGCTAATTACTTTTTAGATCCCAACGGAAGTCTCTACCGAAGAACTTTCACGGGCCCAGATCTGAAAGTGGTGTTTGAGTCTCAAGTGGACGGTGTACTGGATGAGTTACACTCGGGTAGTTGTGGGGCTCATTCAGGTGGCCGAAGTATGGCGCAGCGAGCTTTGACTCAAGGGTACTGGTGGCCGAAGATGGTGAAACAATCCGAAGATTATGTGAAGCGCTGCGTTCGGTGTCAGAAGCATGCTTCGCTCATTCACCAACCAGCATTTCCACTAAAGATGATCACAAGTCCTTGGCCTTTTGCAGTCTGGGCTTTCGACATTGTGGGCAAATTGCCCAAGGCTCCTGGAGGTTTTGAGTATTTGTTGACTGCCACGGACTTGTTCACTAAGTGGGTCGAAGCCAAGGCAATGGTGAAGACGACAGCCGCTGACGTGGAACGATTCATATGGAAGCACATCATCTCGAGGTTCGGTGTTCCATATGCCATTCTCTCGGACAACGGCTCGCAATTCGTTGCTGCTGCCCTCAAGGCCTTCTACAAACGACGCAAGATCACGATCCAGAATTCTTCGGTCGCGTATCCTCAGGGCAATGGTCAAGCCGAGGCATCCAATAAAACCATCACTCGGGGGCTCAAGCGTCGTTTGGATAGGAAACTCGGATTGTGGGTTGAGGAACTCCCTCATGTCTTGTGGGCCTATCGTACTACGCCTCGGCGTTCCACGGGACGTACTCCGTTTTCAATGGCCTACGGCATGGAGGCTGTCCTCCCCCTATCCACGTTGATTCCCACAGCCCGTACGGAAAATTTCAACCCAGTGGATAACAGTGCTCTCGTGGGTTCGGAATTAGATTTTGCCGAAGAACTTCGCGATAATGCTAACCTACGGCATGCCGCGTATCAACAGGAAGTTGCACGAAGCTACAACAAGAACGTTCGGTCACGGCCATTCAACGTCGGGGATCTCGTCCTTCGGATGGTTGTAGAAGCCAAAAAGCTGACGAAACTCAAGGATCCATACGAGGGTCCTTACCGAGTGATCGAGAAAATCGGCCATGGGGTTTACAAGCTAGCTGAGATGGATGGTACTCCCATACCTAACCCTTGGAATGCTCAAAAGCTTCGGAAGTTCCATGGCTAGCTGTTGTTTCACTTTTTTACTTTTCTTTAATTGTTATTCCTGTTCAACCTTGTAAGCCTTTGGGCCATTATTAATAGAAGTTTCTTTTTTCTTATCTTGTTTGTTTTCTGTGTTTTCTTTTTGTAAGTGTTGGGTATCTCACCTAGCCCACTTTTAAGCCGTTGGGCCCCACCTCGTGTTCGTATGGGTCATATTCACATAGCCCTCGGCAATTTCATCCGGGCGATCTGTCCTTCGCCCTCGGTGCATTCGTTTGGACGTCTCTTGCGTCGCCCGTATCATTTCGTTCGCTCGGGGGATATATTCCTCTGTGTGCCCTCGGATGATTGTTCATTTACTATCTGCTTGAATTCCCGCCAATGTCCTTCGGCAGTCCTAGCAGATAGGGGGCTATTATGGGATATTATGGGAAGATCATTATGGGAAGATCGATTAAGATATCCGAACAGAAAATGATGGAGCATGACCCATAACATTTGCACGACAGATATGTACCTATCCGAACATCGCGGTTAATTCACAAGCGAACCAAATAACCGAACAAAAATACTTGATAATTTCATAATTTCATTACATTTCCAAAACGAAACAGAACAAACAAACAAAAAGAGCAAAACGCCCAAACAACTCAAGGGGCTGGAGTGGGGAAGAGCGGCAGAGTAGGATCATCTGTCAGGGGAGCTGGAGTGGTGTCAACCTCGGTAGATGCACCCACGGGCGTCACAACAGGGACAGGCTGCGCCTCAGCAGGCTGCGCCTCAGACTCGGTTGGTTGCTGTGCTTCTTCGGCCTGTGGCGCTTCGGCTTGACGACGAGGGGGAACCTCAACCAGCAGTCTCCGCTCGTCGTCAGCCTCCACGCCGGCGTCATCAAAGCCCGTGTTGTAGCCCAGCATGAAGCTTGCTTTATGCTGGTCTTCGAGCATCTCAGCCTGGGCCTCGGCGAGTTCTTCTGCGGCTGCTTCCTCGGCCTCGAAGTACCCCTTGTCGTACCCTTTGCTGTACTCCTTCGCCAGCTCCACCTTCATCTCCTCTCGGCCAAGAGCTCTGCCCTCGGCCAACCCTTCGTCCTTCCCTTCCAACCTGGTTTTTTCAGCAGCTTCCTGCAAGCCTTTTACCAAGTCGTTGAGGTTGAACACTTGAGCCTCGAGTGCTTTGCGTGCTGCCTCGGACTCCTCCCAGCTTTTTTTATATTCATCGGCCGCATCCTTGTTCACCTGTAAAGACTGCAGCAGCAGTTTCTTCCTTTTCTCGTGCTCGGTGAGATGAAGGTTGACACTCATAATGGACTGGGAGGCCTGAGAGGAGCAATTTATTAGATAAGGAGACAGAATAAAAGGAGAAATAGAACCGAAGAAACTCACCCTCGCAGCATGGTAATAATACTCGGTGAGCGCAGCTTTAAGCGAGGGGGGAGATTGAACGTCCTTCGGCAGTCCCACCCCTGACAGTAATGTCAAGGCAAGGGAAGGATCCTCCCGAAGGCTGTCGGACTGAAGGATCTGCTTCTTGTCCGGAGTGATGAAGCTCGGCGCCCATGGAACAGTGTCTACAGCTGTTCCCTTCCCCTTGACCGCCTCGGAGGCTCCTCCCTCGGTCTCGGTCTGCACCGTTTTTTGTTTTTTGCTAGCCGGTGCATCCTTCGGTGCTAGAGGAGCAGGCGGAGTAGCACGTTTCTGAGTTGAGGGGGGAGGCACCTTTTTGCTCGGTGCCGAGCTCGTGGCCTCTGCCGCCCCGGCTTTCTTTGAAAGGCCCGCGGCCTTGCCTTTCTCGGCAGCCTCAAGCTTCTTCTGAAGCAAATCTTTCATGTTCCTGGGAGGCATGTTCTCTGCTTCTTCGGGGGTCGAGTCTTCGGCCGGTTCTCGGATGAGTCCTCTGAGAGGTCTGTCCTCGCTCGGAAGTAGCTCTTCGGGAAACTCTGAAGATGCTTCCTCTCCCTTGTCTGCTTCCTTTCTTCGGATCCTACCACCGTACGCCGCTTTGTACTGGAGAATGGTGGGAGCGTCCCTCTCTTCCCAAGGGATGGTGAGAAGGGTGGAAGCAAGCTCGCAATTTCTAGCAGCTCTGGACAACGCCTTGTTCACCCTTGTCGTAACTGTCGAACAAAACAGAAAACAAAACATCAGTCCGAAGAACAGAAAATGGACGAAACAACTTAAGGAAAGCAATAAAAATCTCTTACGAGGTTCGCCTCGGTGTGTGGCAACTTCGAATTGCCCGTATTCCGTTTGGGGAAACTGGTAATTACCCCGAACCTCGACGTAGTCCGAGGCCCATTTCTCGGAGTCATACATCCCTTCAGGAATAATTTTGGCCATGTTCCTTCGGGAACACAGATAGTATCTTGAGTACCTCACGTTCCGAGACATCGTATAGGTCTCAAAAATGTGATGAGCTTCCAATGGGTACATCTTTAGCTCGGCGAGCTTTATTATGGAGTGGATGATTCTATAAGAGTTGACGCTCAGCTGGCAAGGCGTGAGCGAGAAGAGAGAGAGGACCTCCCTGAGGACTCTGTGCATCGGGAACCTCAGGCCACCTTCGGTAATGGCCATCAGTGGAACCGTGATGTGTTCATCACTGAATCTAATCCGAGAGCCAGGGACCGGTGTGACGACGACGTCGTTCGGGATTTTGTAATCCCTTCGGAAGGACCTCATGCCCTCTTCGCTCTCGAAGGATTTCCAGTACGGGCATGGATCCTTTCCTGTTCGTTCAGGAATGACGTCAGGATCTAGTGGGACTATCTTCCTCTTCTTCCTTTGGGGTACGGATGGGGCTCCGATAGTTCCTTCGGTACCCTCGGCTTGACTCGACGAAGCCGTGGCCGCACCACCTTCGGCGACATCTCTGTCAGATACGGTTTCCTCGGCCTCATCATCTCCTTCAGCCTCTTCCCTCGGATTGTCCTGCTCCCTTTCCGAGGGATCGTCCTCTAGATTGATTATTTGACTCTCTGGCGGCATCGTTCGGAGAGGAGTGATGCTGGCAGGGATGTCAGTTCCCGCAGAATCTCCGGAATCCCCGCTGCTCTCCCGAACACGGTAATGCCGAGCTAGGTGGGAGATAGCGTCGGAAATAGCGAGGTTCGAGCCTCCAACGCCTAAGTCTGCGCTATCTACCGAGCGAAATGACTCCCCGGACGAAATCGACGCAGAAGAAGCCATACCTATAAGCAAAAGTGCAAGGGAAGGACCGTTAGCGAATTGCATGGTCGAGTCCTAATGTGCCTATGTTCAGTGAAGCGTGGATCTGAGGGAACCGATCCTCCCGAGAGACGACTAACCGAGGCAGGGATTCCAAGTTCCGAGTAAACGATTAAAAACTGAAAAGAGGGTATTCCTATCGGAACTCGGAAGAACAGATGTTGAAGATTCAACTACGTTCGGAAGAACATTTGAAGATCTTCAACGTGTTCTACGATTTTCTACAGTGCGCAGGCAGGAAAAACGGGCAAAAAACAAGAAAAACGACCCAAATACGGTAACTGAGAAGCATGAAGAGTGTGAGAAATCAGAGATACCTGGAAATCAACGACAAAATCTGGGTCGAAGTCTTCAAAATCGTCGCGAATCTGCAGATGGTTTGAGTTTCTGAGAATGGGAACGGCTGGAACTGTTCAAACGTCTGAGAGAGAGAGAAAAAGTGGCTCTCTCTCTCCTCTCGTCGCCTCTTTCTCCCTAGATTCTCTCTACTTTTAATATTTTTCTCTCTATCTCTCTCCACTTATTATCCGTACAATTTTTTAAATTTTTTTCCAAAACACAAACCAAACAAAGCTTAATCTCTCTCTCTTTCCTTAATGCTTCTTGATGAGCTTCCAATTATGGCCAAAAAAAAAAAAAAAACAGATTTTATTAATAGGATTTCAAACAATTTTGACAAAATTGACACTTTTCAATGTAGGAAATGAACCACCTGGGGCTAGTTCGGTTGGTCAGAACTCTTGCATCTCACTAGAAGGTCAGGAGTTCAAATCTCCCTACCTCCGTATATGTGTTCTTTCCTTAGAGAGATTTTCCTTTCTTTCTTTGTTTCTACCTTACAATGATCGTATTTCTTGTATTGGTTGAGTTGTTCGGGTTGGTTGTCTCGTGGACTCTTACAAAATTTGTACTATGTACTTTATATCTAATGTAAAAATGATCTTTTCTATCAATTGACAAAAAAAAAAAAAAAAATTGTAGGAAATGCAAGACTCCTAAGATGGTGTTCAGTTTTGTAAAAAAATGAAGTTTTAGAAAATGAAGATAATTTCAAACTCAAAAATCATATATTTACGCAAATAATTTTTCTAACAATATGGATCTTATTTGATAGATTTCATTGAGATATTTTAAACGGTGTAAAAAAAATTTAAAAAATATTTTTCATTTTTATTATATTTGAATTTAAAATTATCTTCATAAAAAAAAAAACGAAACGACAGCTAAGTAAGATAATACTACTCCTACTAGAGACCCTATTGTTGTGGTGGTCTAAGGCATTGAATACATAGTACATAAGAAGATGCCTCGTAAGGTTGGTAGAGCAGGTAAATGACAGTTCATTCGGCAGGATTCATACCCCACCCTCGACACTTCTTTCTCTAGGATAACATAGAGTAGGAATTTTTTTTTTTTTTTGATGTTCAAAAAAAGAAGAAAGAATGAGTAGAGAACACGATCCGACTAGTAGCGACCACCCAAAAACCAAATCTGTAGGGTGCAATATTGAATGAGTAACACCTAAAAGAAACCCTCTCCCACACCAATTGATTTTAGAAGACCCGGTAGAAATCATCTAACAATTAGTATTATAGCTAGGAGAAGGGGGCCGTGTGTTCGATTGCGGGAGAGCGTAACAAAGGGATTGTTTAGAACACGGTGTTGCTTCCCGTGGTTGCTTTAAAAATAGACCTAGATGAGATGTCGAATGACATATGACTTAAAGTGAAGTCCTCGAACCCCAACACCGATCAGTTGCGCTACTCGATATTCCAGGAGGAAATGATCTTAAGCTCATGATATTTATAAATAAGCCCTTGCCATCTTTGAAAATTTTGTCCTGAACAAGAGCAGCAATCCTTTGCTTGACTGTGCTACTGTCAACGTTAAGGATCAACTTTTGATGGTAAGAATGCAACTCTCGGAGACAATACCGATACTTCAGACTTCATTGTGGATGTTCGGATTGAACACCCAAAAACCAAAAAAAACATGTTTGTAAATGCAAATTAATGAGCATATGCGACTTAGGCCCCGTTTCGCTAAAATTCTTATTTTATACTAGTAAGTAATTATTTTTCGTTATACGAGACAGGTCATTCTCTCACAATACATCACATTTAATTCAAAAAATAAGTAATTATTTGAACCTTAGCGGAACGGAGCCTTAGGCCTTGTTCCAGAACACCTTCTTAAAAATAAGTACTTATTTTACATTTTCAAACTCAAAAATAGTGTAAATAAAAAATACTTTTTAATTTCTTTTGCACTATATAAAGATCTCGATAAAATCTATCAAACAATATTTATATTGCTAGGAAAATTATTTGCGTAAACATATTATTTTTGTGCTTGAAATTGCTTTCTTAAAAAATAAGTACTTATTTTTTGTTCCGGAATGGGGCCTTAGTAAATTCAAATTAATGACCATATGACTTAGTAAATTCAAATGAAAAATAACGAATCAAACCGGGTATGTATATGTTAAAATATGGACCCCCCTTTTCCGATCGAATTTTGATGATCTGAGCGGCTCGATGTGTTCAGAACGTGATTTTAAGGGTACATGCAAGAAATCGGCAAAAAAAAATGACCGGGAAGGGCTTCATCCGAATAGTTCTGAACAGTTTTTTACTGAATGGTTTAAATAAACACTGCTCAAATCAAGCTCTTCCTGGTCATTCTTATGCCGATTTTTCCCGGTACGTTTAAAATCACGTTTTGATCACATTAAACGGTTCGAATTATCGAAATTCAATTGGAAAAGGGGAGAAATAGGGAGGTCTAAAATGAGGACCCCTCATGTGAAATATATGTACCTATAATGAGGTCACACTGCTCTCGAGCTCTGAAATGTATTAAAGCTTCCTCACTCTGGACCTCTAAGCTGATTGTCTGTTGGCCAAAATCCTGATTGATGCATGCATTAAAAACAATTAGTTGAAATGAAAAATGGCAAGAGTTATTGTAATGAACTGAAATTATAAGACGGAGGGAGTGAGATGTTTATTTATGTTAAAAGAAATCAAAATTCTCGACGTCGCAGTTTTTTTTTCTTATTACCGTGGTTAAGGATTTTAGATTTACTAAAGCTTTTAGATGAACTGCAATATTTTTTACAATTACGAACCACTACTTCAATTATGTAAAGTACGCAGGCAACAATTGAATTGAGCTTTCATACACCAATTGATTTATCCCCAATTGTTCGGTAAGTTGTTTAACTGATCAAGTGTTGATTATTCCGTTCAAAAAGAACACGCTTCCGTTTCCTAACACGTGCAGGCACCAATGCAACACATGTACCATTCATGCCTCGTCTCTTGCATTGCCCAGCCATGGGCATTCTAACTGGACCATCAGAATGGGTAACAACCAAACACCAAAAATTCAAGTTTAACAAAATCATTTTCCAGAAAATTGGTTTTCATGTAAAATATTTTACACTGATACAAACGAGCCATATTGTGACCACCTAAAATTTATCAAGTACATAAACCAGTACCAAGGACAATGGGTACAGCAAGTAGGCAACCAGTGATGTCCAAATGGGGAAGGTGGAGCTAAAACTAGCAGCAACTCCCATTATAGCACTGACAATCAGAACGATCAGCACTTCCGCTGAGAACTCCCATGACAATCCCCGGAAATAAACCAAGGATAAGAGCACAGTTAAGCCTAGAACATTGTTCATGAACACCCCACCGTATATCTGCATAATAAAAAAAAAATCAATTCAAGTCACAAGATGTCGTTGTTTTTACGGTTTCTGGATCACATCGATTAACCAACAAGGTAGTGCTATTCGTTCCTAATATGCAGGCTTCCGATCATTTGTCCGCGTGTCTGTCCCTATTCTGTCTTATTCTTCCAGTGTTGTTGCATCATCACAGTTTAAAATTAACTGCTAACTCTACATTAATACTTCTAGTATTGACTTTACTTTTTGTGATCATATTGCATGTGGCTTTGAAGAGATAGAACAGAAAAAGTAGGACAGATGCCAGTATTAGAAGAACGGGAAAGAGGAGGGAACACAGAAAAGGAGATAAAGAATCCTAGCCCAGCATTGTGACACTGGTTCGAGTCACACGAACTAGGTTTTTGACCCCCAAAAAAGTAGGATAGCCTTCGGCATGAGCATAACCGCGTTTTTAAAGACGAAAAAAAGTAGGGGAGACTTGAGCATGAGAATAATCCCATTTTTATTTTGGACAAAAGTTCCTTATGGAGCATATCACCAAGGTAGACATAACCATGTAAAATCGCATGCTTATGCACAGACGCATAAAAGAATCGAAACTCATTTATACATCTTCTAGTTTTTCTCTGCCTTTGCATTGAATTGGAAAATAAGAAAATGAAGGAACAAACCTCAGAGAAGGTCAAAGAAGTAGTCCTTGGCTTCTTCCTTCTTGCTGCAGTGATTGCTGCTATTGCACCTCTGGCATTGGTAGCCAATGGGACCAAAATAAAAGAGATGAAGAAAGATGGTAAAGTAGCTGATTGAGAGAAGCTTTGGACACTCTCTATCAGTGGTTCAGCTAGAACTGCTAAAATAGCAATTCCTGCCACCAGTAGCATTATAGCCTTCATCCATGCCCATTGAGATCTATCAACAGTTTTTCCCTCTACCAATAAGTCAGTCTCTTCCCACTTTTTCTGCATAGCCAAAATTCAAACATCAAAATACCGATGACAGCATCAAGTTTTAGTTTCTTGGGGGGTCTTGAAAGCTGTTCGAGCTTGTTTAAAATACAACTTATTGTTCTGCTAATGGGAAAATATTTTTGAGAAGATCAGTTTTGATGCTTTTTGGCCTTTGATCTTGAATAACCAGCTTTTGCTATAAGTTGTTCTACTGCAACTAACACCTATTTTATAAATCAAGAAAGTATGGTCAGGAATCAGAATTTACTAACTTGATATGTTTCATCGGGGGCCTCGGTTGAGGCAGGATTAGGAGCTTGGTTCTTAGATGTGTCCAGCCATTTCGAAACTCCGGTGACAAATTCCTCCTCATTTATCATCTGATCCCCACTTATATCAAGTTCTTCCATGAGTTTATCTACTACTTCATCCGAATCAAGAGGCACGTTACGAAACTTTATATCCCCGACCAGCTGTCTTAATTCAGATTGTGATATGCAATTGTCTTTATCAAGATCAATGCCTTCGAATAACCTGCATTACGACAGGCAGATTTATCATTTTGGTGAGAAACACACGCGTAATTCCCAAAACAATCTGTCTGCAAACTATAACAAAATGTGCTATAACCTTCTGATAATAGGTATATTAGGTCTTCCATTTTCCATGTATAGACTCCCTATGGCGGAGCTTTGAACATGTCTTAAAACTTCAGATATTAGTTCCTCATGTTCCTTCTTTTTCTTCTGAATCAAAGGTTGCAAAATCTGTGCGAAGATATTCCAGCAATTGCCACTATCAACAAGTAACATGGTACGACTTGATAATTCTATTTCAACTCAAATCTTAGAATTACCTCATATAATTCTTTCAAAGACTTTACGGAGTGATATTGTTTTTCTGCCGAAAGCTTCATCTCCTCAAGCCACTTTGTGATTCCAATGACAAACTCATCCATGGTGATTTTCTTGTCACCACTAGTATCAAATTCTTTCATCACCTCATCAACAGCTCTATCCTTATGCGCGTGCCATCTTTCGTATTTGATTCCATGAAAAAGTTTTCTCAACTCAGTACGTGATAGGATTTTATCTCCATCTTGATCTACCTCCTCAAATAGCCTGCATTGAGATATATCCAACACCTGATGGAAATAAAGACTTCACATAAAACATCATACCACAACATAATTGTTAAAAGCATTACCTTCTTATAGCGGTTACATTTGGTGCACCATCTGCAGTGAGGAGTCTTCCCAGTGCATGTTTCTGCACATGCCTTAATATGTCTACTACTAAATGCTCATGTTTTACGAATTCCAGTCTTCGTTTTTGGATCCACAGCTGGAAAACCTGCGCAACTCATCGAGGAAATGCTAAATAATTTTAAAAATGAAGAAAAATGGCTCTTACAATGTTACACAGAGTAGCTACTATATGGCCTAAATGGTATACCTGGTAGAGGAAGTACCAAAGTAGAAATGAAACAGAGAAAACTAGAGTGATGATAATAATAATTCTTTCCCCAGAAGAAGAAAAATGGAAGACTGTTGGGATTTGAATTATTATGAGTGGAATAACTGAGATAAGCATAATCCTCGCCATGTAACTAGTCTCCACATCCGCTGTTATACCATAATCTGTAATAAAACACATAGCATGAGGAAAACACAAATTTTACTTCCACTTATTGCACAAATCATGTGTGAAACTGAAGAACTAAAACGAAGAAGGGAGCAAACCAGTTAAAAAGGACAAAAATCTCCAAAACAGGTTATGTCCGGGACTTGAATTAACCGAAGGATCAGAGTTTTGGTCATTGGAAAAGTTCGTACTGGCAACAATAACACAAGTTCCCCATAGTACAGTGAGAAGCAAGATTGTTGATCCAGCAAGCAAGCCAACACCAGTGTAGACATACTCTTGAGCTGTCTCTTTACCGTTCAAAAGTCCAGATGCTGAGGGGAAAGAGAAACAATCAGCTACAGCCTTCAAGCAATTTACTCAAGCATTTATTTAGGCACTGCAGCCTGCAGGGCATGCTGCTGTTTATGCCTAGACTACCAATGGATCATTTTGTCACTGGTTTACAAAATAGCATCAGAAGTCTGTTTTTGTTCGTTTTCGCTACGTTCATCCACAAAAGTCAAAACCCATCCACAAGTACAATTCTAGTGGTCAAGCAAGCCCTGGGATTTCAAGGTTTTCTATCTCCTAGGCTCAGGTTCGAAACCTCCTAAGTGCTATCAACTTTTGTTGGGCTAGTCCATAAGGGATGGGCCCCTGCTAGCAGACAATGGGTCTGGTTCCCCCATGGATTAGTCAAGGCGCTTGTAGCCCGGACATCGTGAGTTCTAGAACAGTACTATGAACCATGGTGGACTTGTGATTGATCATCTCTACTCTCTGTGGCATCAGCTAATTATTTGAGAAATCAAACCGGACAACACTTTATTAACACCACTGCCGTAGAAAAAGTACAATATCCATACATTAGCAGTCAACTGGTGGGCATGAATTAGATCTTGAAGTCCCCTATTAACTTTAGTTTTCCAAAAGGTGATGAACAATAGGGAAGTGGATAACTGTGAAGACTAAAAAGTATTGACCTAAGAATCTAGGGCCCTTAGCATAAAAGGACAAGGGAGGAAAAGGAAAAAACACACCATCATCGATGAATCTAAAACCAAGATCCCACAAGGCTGCAATGAGGCAGAAATTATACCAAGACGACTAGGACTACTCCAAGAGAGCAGAAATCAAGTTGTTGCCCGCACCCATGGTGGGGGCACGGTGTAACTTGGTTATTCTAATTCATTCGATACATAGTAAAAACTGGTATGAACCGTGGAAGCATTGAGAAACCAGCTAAAAACTATATTTCGTGCTCTTCTGTTTGCATTCTTTTCATGATTCATTCTTCATCCTATAGTGGGCGTGTGTTGGTTTGGGCGATTACACAACAAATCTCATTGAAGATTAGAGAAGGGAAAAGAAGAAAACAAAAACAACAATTGCAGAGCGCATAAAAAAGAGCATACCAAGAAGAATCAAGGCCTCCGGAAGGGAACCAATGACTTGGAAAGCGCTAGCACCGAAGATACCGGGTCCAAGAATCTTGAAAATCCGTTCGCCGCCTGAGGCAACGTAAGACTCCCCATGAAACAAGAGGTACTCATACACCACAATGAGGAACAGATGCCCCGTAGCAGTGTACGAACATGGCAAGAATCCGTACAATTGCTCACACTCTTCACTCCTCCTTTGAGAAGTAAATCAATGGAGGTTTGGCTGGATTCAACACGATCATCAGTACCATCTGAGATTAAACCGGAAGAAGAAGCGTACGACAACGGTCGGCTTGTTCCCTTGACTGCTAACAGAAGAAGAATTAGATGATAACACGAAACTTTTGGAAGCTTTCCCATGTTTCTTTTTCTGGGTATGTTGTGGTTTATGAAGAGAGGAGGAGGAGGAGGAGGAGGAAGAAGAAGATGATCAGTAGAGGAAGAAGATGATCAGTAGGGGAAATTAATGAATGTATGTTTATTAAGAAATTATATTTGACTATTCTATGTCAAGGGTCTGATTGTTCAATAATGGAGGATTATAATACTCCCTCCGTCCCATAATATTTGTTCGGTCCGTAAAACGGAGACGTAAAAATAATTATATTTTTGTAAGAAAAGTTGGGAAAAAATTCAACAACTTACTAGATCTCGACGAGTTCTTTTAACTTGTGAAAAAAAATTGAATTTTTTCTTGAAAGAAATGCATTATTTTGTAGTCTCCGTTTGCGGACCGGACAAATATTATGGGACGGAGGGAGTAGCAGCAAATTCGTCTAAAATCCAAAAGAAGATGTCCCATAGTAGATTTAGTCCAGTTTAAGTTTTAGTGATGTGTAAAGTCCATTAATGAAAATATTTTAAAGTTAAAGGTCCGTGAAAATACCAAATTGTCTTTAATGAGACAAGGGCCTTGTTTGGCTAACACAAAAAAAATATCTTTTTTCATTTAAATGATCTTAAATGAGACAAGGGCCTTATTTGGTTAACACAAAATATGTATTTTTTCGTGTTTTTTGATCTTGTTGCACATTCATAAGATACCCTAGAATTTTAGGCACTTTCATAGGGAATTCCAAGGTTTTAGGCACTTTTATAGGGTTTTAGGGTTCATTTTCCTATTATAGGGTTTTAGCGGTTCAGGCACTTTCATCGGGTGCCTTAGGGTTTTAGGCACTTTCATATATATGGTATCCTAAAATTTTAGACACTTTCATAGGGTACCATAGGATTTTAGACACTTTTATATGATTTTAGGGTACATTTTCCTATTACAGGGTTTTAGCGGTTTAGGCACTTTTTCATATATATGGTACCTTAAGATTTTAAGCACTTTCATAGGGTACCCTAGGATTTTAGGCACTTTCAACGCCGGTCAACCTTGGTCAACGCCGGTCAATGTCAGTCAACGACGGTCAACCTTGATCAATGCTGGTCAACGCCGGTCAACATTGGGAGGGGTTATTTGTAAATTTTGGACATAATGTCCTTTAGACTTTAGAGAAAAATATTTATGTCCTTATCATAGTAAAAACCCTTATAGTATGTCCTTCTACTCAATTTACCCCCGAATAATTTCCCAGTTGCTTGCAATATACAACTAGCTAAGTGGAGTACTATTATAAGGGTAAAATCCTAGGGTAGAGCATTCACTTAGTACTCCCCTTCGCTAGTTGTATATTGCAAGGAACTGGGAAATTATTCGGACGTGTGGAAAAGTTGAAGAATGATGAGAACGACGTGAGGAGGATTTTAAGTGGCCATAAGAAAAGGAAATTCTTCTGCAATGGGAGCATGACTAGTAATGCCTGCTAGTGGCTGTAGCTTGACTGAGATTGCGTGAACATTGTTATGTCTTTTTTTGGTAGTAAAATAGAATAAGGTGCTAATGTACCTGTTGGAAAGTAGTATGGGATAAATCTGAAACGTGAGACGCATAAACTCCTGCAAATAATGTTTCGGATAGCTTGAATTTGGTGCGTGTGGATCCCACATGCATGGAATGAATAGTGTTTGGTATTGTGTATCTAACACAATTGATAGTTTAAAATTTAAATTTTTGAAACAGTTCGTAGTTTAAAACGACATGAGAGCTTTGGTCTAAAAGGTTGTGGGCTCGAGTCACTTTATTGATAGTTGCTCCCCCCGTTTGCATTATGGCTAATTGCTTAATAGTTTAAGCCTTTTTGGAACCGCCGGCAACTTGACAATATATTCCACAATTATCATATTTTGGAAGGGGTTGGCTTCTTTGCAGATCAAAATCTTGACCACATGGTGTAGTTTGCGCTCCAAGGTCCATTATAGGTCCTGTCTTGATGACCTGACCCATTAATTTTAGAGTTAAGATCATGTATGTGGAGGTCCAAGTTAGTATGAGATCATCAATCTTAAATTGAATCGCTTTTTGACTTATTTGATCAGTGGCTAACGATGTCCAATTAACTTCAATTCTATCCAGAATGGTTTACTCAACATGTCCTGAAATCAAAACAACTCGGATCACCGAGGTAAAACCCAATGCATGCCCACCACACCTCATAACTTAGATGAAAAGTTGATCCTTGTCTGTGCTACAAATGTCTTGAGATGTGGCCATCTTCTTATTGCTGTGCTCACAGTCTACTTGACTTAAATCTCTCTCTCTCTCTCTCTCTCTCTCTCTCTCTCTCTCTCTCTCAATGCTTCTTGATGAGCTGGCAAATCTCAAACAATTTTGACAAGGAAAACAAGACTCCTAAGTAAGATAATACTCCCACTAGAACATCCGGGAAGTTAACTAATCCGGGTGCATAGCAACTCAAAATGTTCACTCTCGAACCAAAAAAAAAAAAAAAAACCATACAGTAAGTTAAAGGTTCCACCTCCATGAGTCTACGACCAGCCAAGAACGTAGTCAAGAACATAAACCAGTGCCACGGAAAATGGATAAAGGAGGAAGGCCACAAACGATGTCCAGAGAGGGAAGGTGGTGCGGAAGCTGGCAAATGCACCCATCACGACACAAACAATAACGATAACCAGTACTTCTGCCGAGAAGTCCCATGTCAGTCCCCTTACGTAAACCAACGCTAAGAAGACGGACAAGCAGAGGACATTGTTCATGGTGACCACCCCATATAACTGCAACAAGAAATTTACAAAGATTAGCAGATTATTCTCCCGACCTATGATACATGGACTCTTCTAAACATATACAATACAACTGTACAAGTGTGAGATCCGCGTCAAACATTTTTAGTTTGATGTTCACCTAATAAATATTGCATTTGTAACTTTAATTCTCCATGAAATATTATGCTTGAAATACACCTTTGGACAATGCGTGCGATTGAGGAAAACCATACCTCTGAGAAAGTCAGCGAGGCAGATCTCTGCTTTTTCCTGCTAGCAAAGATGATCGCTGATACAGCCTCGCTGGAGGTAGCCAAGGGCAGCCCAATGAATGAGATGAAGAAAGTCGGAATGCTTGTGGCATCCGAGAAATTATCAACAGCATCTACCAGAGGATCGGCAAATGCAGCTGCAATCAAAGTCCCAAGCAGCAGTAGCAACACTGCTTTAATAGTATTCTTCTTCGGGTTTTCAACACCCTCAACTACATCATTGCTTTGATCCCCCAAAAGATAGTGCTCTCTCTTTGTTTGCTGTCAGTGCATCAACATGACTTCATCAGAATCCTAAAAGTGCAACGTACTAGATCTATTAAGAGAGCACAGCATACCTCGTGGAAGTCCTCCAGATATTTCACTGTGTTGAGACCACCATCAGAAGAAGCCACAGAGCGCCTCGCTTCATCAAGCCATCTTGAGATTCCAGCAATGAACTCCGACTCTTCTATTTTTCCATTCAATGACGTATCAAAGTCTTTCATCACTTTGTCTGTGGCATCAGCCTCATCCAAATTAATCTCATCAAATTGGATTCCGATGATCATAGCTTTCAATTCAGCATACGAAATTTGGCCATCACCATCCACATCTATTGCATGAAATAGCCTATCAAAATCAGATTTAAGAGTCAGGAAACATGAATGTATGTGATTAAAATCTGCATTGAGCGTATCAAGAGAAACAAACTTCTCTATAACATCTTCATTAGGTATTCCGTCATCCCTGAGGAGCCTTCCTAGGGCACGCTGCTTTAGATGTTTTAGAATTCCTGCTATAACATGATTATGCTTCGCAAAAGCAATTCGTCTGATTTGTATCCACGGCTGAAAAACCTACATTCAGAAAAGGACAGTCAAGTACAAAGAGAGAAAGTGGTCTGACAATCAAATCTGAAAAAGCAAGGACGAAGCTTAACCAGTCAACTAAAAGGTTCAACGTGATAAATAAGGGTTCCCAATGTTAGCTTTTGAAGTGAAGATCTCAGGTCGTATAATCTTGCCACTGATCACATGAATTGCTCTCTTCTATAAGGAACACTAGCTAAAGCCAGAAGGTACATAATTGAAGCAAATAGAAACAAGACACGGAGCAAAATTATGGAGCATACTGCATAACACGGATAATTGCAGGATTGGGACTATGTTTACCTGGTAAAGACAATACGAAAGCAGCATTGCGAGTGATAAAATAAGTGCGATCAGGACTGCTAAGTGCCTTCCTGAAGTTGAACTCATAGCTTGTGGCAATTGGACAACAATAAATGGGATTACAGACACAGTCATGATTCTTGCAGCATAGCAAGTCCAGATATCAGTGCTGACCCCAGAGCCTGCAAAGATAGAAAGTTCATTTCCAATGATAGAATTACCAACGCTGATAAAAAAAAATGATAGAATTTCCAACCAATTGATCGAATAATTCTTAATTTTGTTAAGCATTTCCTATTGATTGGCAACAATCCCATAAAATTAAGAAGTTCATGTGTGGTAGGATGTCTAAACATGTAGTTTGACAACCATATATCATAATACTGAGGCAAAATCACCAATCAAGTACTAGAAATAGTGTACCGAGCCATCAGCTTATTGGGAAACAAAAATGGTTCGCCTGAGGCCCTGAATGAGATCATGTTCCGAAGAAACCAAACGGCAAATATGATATCACAAAAATGATGCCAACATAACTGCACTACGGGCATGCAAAAATAACCAGTGTGCGTGCATACCTATACATATTTATAAATCTATGCATGTCCCTTTATGCAATTATCTATACATATACAGGGAGAGGGTGGCAATACCACAAGTCAGGAATAGCAACCGAAAGAGTTATGCTTCAAGCCATGAGGAAAAAAAAGGCGAATGAAAGCCAAGTACATACCAGTTAAGCTCAATCCCTTTGTATCTTTTCCATCTACGGCAATTGAATCCTGGATGTCACACTTCCCAACAATAATGCACGAACCCCATAGTAGTGTAAGGATCAGGATTGTAGACCCAGCAAGTAAGCCCATTCCAATGGAAACCTTACTTTGAGCAGTTTCTGTAGTTCCAGAGAGTCCAGATACTGTAACAAGGCAATGGAATAGAATAGTAGCAAAAGAGATCAATCATAGTGTGTAATGTATCATGTATGGCTGTAGAGTATCAATTAAAAAGTGACTTTGAAAGGTAAATCAGATTCACTTTGGTGCCTGCCACATCAAAAGAAATTGAAATGGAAAGAGAAACTACTGAAATGAAGTGAAAATCGAAGCAGAACTAGTGTAACCAGCTTGTCGCTCCAGACAGCTATCAGCTCGATCCCCGAAAGATAAAAAAATTATGGTTAGATGCACGCCAGACATGTCTTTCCTTAGCCCAATTTTGTAAAGGATGAACCAACTCCATATCTAACACTATCATCATCAACCCTCCACCATCCTAAAATTAGATTATATCCTACCTCCGGCAATCATCTTTGTAGTGTTTTCATGTCTTATGACTAGCTTCAAGTTCACAAACCATTATTACTGCCCATGTCTTCCATTCATGGCAATATTTCTTCCCTTATCCATTTTCCAGGCAACCAAACAGAAGTGACAATAGGAAGATATTACCAGTACCCAAGAGCAACATTGGTCTTCCCTCTCAAAGTTCTTAAGGACTTGCACATTTAGAGGTGGAGCCCATACAATATTGCAATTAGAGGTGTTGCCTGTAAGACAATAATTTACATTGCCCACATAAATGACAGGAGAAGCAGAGCAATGCCAACGCTCTGGGACATGATCATTTTCTTAAAAATTAACTTGGAAAATCTGGTCTAATAAGCCCATAAGCCGTTGAAAAACTATCCAGTGCCTCTCTATGCTAATGTGTGCTCCACAGCAAAGTGCTAGCTCCTGATCTGGTCTAAGCTTATCCATAGAACTTAATAACAATGCGAAACATTTTTATTTCTTTCTAATAGCAAAAATAAAGAAAGAGGTTTTTTCTTTTTCTTTTTGTTTTGTTTTTTTTTTTTTTGTGGGGGGGGGGGGGGGGGGGGGGGGGGGGGGGGGGAATTAGAAAAAGTTTGGAAAATTTTCTTTCATATCTCTACGACTTTGATCAAAAATTCATTTTGGTCATTCACCTTTCAACTTTGGTATAAAAATACTTTGACTTTCTAATTTTTTTCAATGTCATCATTCAAAAGGAATCTGTTTTTTTTTGAGTTCTGCTATAGGGACCAATAGCTGTGCCGGGCCGTTTCCGGCCACCAGACGGCCGTTCCGAGCAATCCAAAAATTCTGGAAAAAAAAAAAACCGAGGAGGCCAACGCGGGAATCAACAGCATCCGATGTATGTAGGGTGCTTGATCCAACCATATTTTCGTGTATATATGTATATATCCTTAAAGGATGACAATGAAAAAATTGGAAAGTCAAAGTATTTTTTTGCCGAAATTGAAAAGTGAAGGACTAAAATGAATTTTTGGTCAAAGTCGAAAGGATATAAAAGAAATTTTCTCAAAAAGTTACTATGAAACATTTTGCTAATCTTGTTACGGGACATTTTCCTGTTTTCTAATCGCGTAAAAAAACATAATGGGATTGTAAAAATCAAGATAATTTCAACCATTATACCGATCAGTGGCAGCAGGGGTGTTCAAGAAAATCATCCGAACCATAAAATCGGTCTAATCCGGACCAAACCATCTTATTTGGCCCGATTATGTTTTTACAGTCAGGTTATGGTTTCAAAAAAATAAAAACCGTTAATTTTTATTCGGTTACTAGTTTTCAATTAAAGAACCGTGGTTAGAACCAAACCGAACCTTTTAGAACTAATATATATAATTATATAAAAATAAACATGTGTAAAGATTGAGATTGGTCTACTTTTTGAACATGAATGAAGTTAGTGCTGTTGATTTAAGTGATGTTTTGGGCATTGGAGTTGTTGTTCTTTACTTTAAGATGTGCTGCTATATTTTATAGTTTATGATATAGGTTTAATTTTAGTCTTTTCTATAGTTTATAAAATTATTATGATATAAGTTTAATTTTTATTCTAAATATAATGGGTAATTAATGTTTGTCTGTCGTTGAATTTAATTATTGCATTAGTGGTTTTGGCTACTTTAGTGGTGGTTTTCGTCAATGTTTTTCGGTCAAGTATCAAGTATTCGTGAACTATATTGGGTTTTGATTCTTAATAAAACGTCTATTATTATTTTATGAGTTTATATTTTGTGAATAAGTGTTTAGATGCTAATTGGATAAAATCGGAACCGAACTAAAACCGAACCAGGTTTGCGATTTAGTTCTAGTTAGATTCCACGCATATATTGGTTAGGTTCTGATTCCCAATTTTCTTGAACCATTGAAAGTGAACCGGTTACTAATTTTCTAGAGAACCAGACCAATTCGGACCGTGTACACCCCTAAGTGGTAGATGCTAGATTTACACTCAACGGGGGATGAAATCACATGTATTTCTATATTAATTAAAAGCAAATAAACTAGATTTCATATGTTGCCACTTGTTAGTTCTCAGATAGAAGGAAACAAGATTTTGTGTATATACCCAACCATCGTCAGATATTGATTCACAAAAAAAAAATTTGATTGGTAATTTGAAATTTTAGGATATTTCACAGAAATATATGGTTAACCGCTAGTACCGGTACTATTTTTCGTTTTGTCTTTTTAGGAGGACAATCCCATATATCACTAACCAGTATAACAATATTCTTTTAAAATAGTACGTAATTCTTCTTTCGTATTCCATTAGAAAAACATGATAAATTTTAAAAAATAATCATTTTTTCCCGGTGTGGATCATCTCCTACGCACAATCCAAACAAACACATGATAGAGAAGAGTTGACCTAATGGTTAAGACTTGCACTTAGGTGTTTACTCGTATTTGAAGCCTCTAGAGTATTACATGGTGCTGGCTCTTGTTGGAGATTGGCTCTTGTGGGAGCGAGCTCTTGTTGGAGATTTTAGGGCCTGGACTTATCGACGGACTGCTTCTTCCCGTCCTAGGCGCTCTTCCTGATGCTATGCTCATTCTCGGTATGATATCTTCCGTTTTCGGTATTTAGTTCTCGATTGTGATCTTGACTAGAAAAGAATTGGCCTAATTATTAAGGCTTGAGACTGGTATGTTTACTCATATTCAAAGCCTCTCGAATATTACATGGAGCTGGCCCAGGTAACGAGTCATCAAAAAACTAAAAATATCTAGTTGAGATCACAATCGAGAACTGAAAACGGAAGATATCATACAGAGAATGAGCATAGCATCAGGAAGAGCGCCTAGGACGGGAAGAAGCATTCCGCTGATAAGTCCAGGCCTTAGAATCTGCAACAAGAGCTCGCTCCCATTGCACAGGCACGTGGCGGCGAGGGACATGAGGTAGCCGTAGACTAGTATGAGGAAGAGGTTGCCGAGCACGGTGGTGGTGCAGGGCAGGAACCCGTGCGTCTGGTCGCACGGAAGGGGTTGAGGCGGGGGAGGAGCAGCGGCGAGACGCCGTCGGAGAGGAGGTCCGCGGGGCCGCCGCCGCTGTCGGTGATGATACGGCCGCAGGCGACGCCGAGGAGGAGGAGGAGGAAGGAGAGGGGTGGTTTGATTGCCATGGAAGGTTGGGAGGAGATGTAAATGTGTGTGTATGTATAGGTGGGAGTGGCTTCCACTGTATTGCGAAGAACTGGGAAATTTAAAGACCGAGACGATGAGAACGACATGAGGGGAGGACCGACCGAGGAGGACTTTGGATTTCTTGGCGAGAGTGACTACGTCATAATGCAGGGAGGCTGGCTTCACTGAGATTGCGTCAACATGATTACGTCATATTGTTGGTTGGAAACCAATAATATCCTGCCACGCCGTCAAAAGGTACAAAGAAAATGAATGAAATGACGTGCGAGGTTGTTCGGCGAAAAAGATTTCAAACAGTCCAGTGTTTCATGGAAATCTTCCATGTTCGGTACCACTCCTCCTGGTTCGGTCCTTTAACTTGGGTTAACAATTAATCATACTATACTATAATCACACACAAATATTTACACACATACATTTTAATAGATGCGGTCAAAATTATCAATCTTTAACTTAAGAAGACCGTTTGACCCACTAATTGGCTGAGGCCACGTGGCAACAGGGCTCGCGAGACATGAAAACTATGGTCAAATCTTGATTTGGAAAGGACTGTTGACCATCCAATTGGAAAAGAACATGTGTACGAAGTTCGGAGAAGCATCTGCGAAAGACGTCCGCGGAGGGAGTAGCCTCCGTGGGATAGAATAAGATCTTTTAAACGGTGAAAAAATATTAAAAAATTATTTTTCATTTTCATTATATTTGAACTTAGAATTACTTTCTTTTTGAAAAAAAAGAAAGTTTAAAAAGAAAGCGGAACGACAGTTGAACCCCCACACATTAGATGTGTACATTGTGTATAGCAGGGGCGGAGCCAGAACTTTGGATAAGTGGGGTCGAAAATTTGAACTATATATCATTCACTTTTTTTAGTTGCTAATTGAAAGGAACAATTAGATTGACAAGTTAATCGAAATGTAGATATCCATTAATAACAATGTAGCTTCGATTCACAATTGACCTCGACGACTTTTCATATTTCGGAAACGATGGATGAAACTATTTTAATCACTAATGTTTTGAAACGACAAAAGACAGAGCACTAATCCCAAAAACGAACGAAACCAGGGCAAAATTAGAGATTGATTTGGGATGAGAAAGAGATGAAAAGTTAGAGAAGTACCTATTTGGAAATGAAGAACAGGTCTCTCCAAGAAACCTAGGTTTTTTTTTAGCAAGAACAAATGAAACGTTGTTCACGTTTTGGGGATTTTGTGGGTGGAAATTCTAGTTTGACTCCTTTTTTTTCCTAAATACAAAACCCTTATGTATTGGTTGGAGAAAAATGAATTTTAAAGTGGGGTCAAATAAGTAAAAATGGAGAAAAATTTATACATATCCATAAGGAAATTTGGGAGGCAGCGGGGTCGGCTGCCTCCCCTTGACTCAGTGTGCCTCCGCCCCTGGTGTATAGGGCCCACTCTCTTTATAAGTGTGCATGTATTTATGTGTGATTATAAAATTATTGCTTGGATGTGTACATTGTGTATAGGGCCCACTCTCTTTATAAGTGTTCATGTATTTATGTGTGATTATAAAATTATTGCTTGGGTTAAACCTACTGTACTACCTACCACTACTCCTACTAGTACCTCTTCTCCAAGCGAAAACTTAAACCAATCAAAAAGGTTTTTTTTTTTTTTTTTTAGAAGAACCGATCAACAAGTTTGAGTATCACCTACAGCTTGGTAATCTATTATTTTCGACAGTTAGAGGTTTTCGGGTCAATTTACAAGTGCTTCGACTATTTCTCTTCTTAATCGGACCAAAAACAGATTATTCACGTTAGAATTAGGGGATTCACAAAAAAATCTTTGTTCATGGTATATGGCTATATTGATACATTGCCTGTAGAGCACATACTTAATTATGAGAGCTTTAAATGCAACTATTAATTATGATCATTTAAGATAAAATAATCAAAAAACTATCTTTTCATCGATTTAAACGAATTGAAAATTAAAACACTTAATTACGGACAACAGAAACTCCAAATTCGTGTCGAATGCAAAATGAACAGAGATAATGGGGTTGTGGCATGTGGGTGATTCTTCCAACCTTCAAGGGTTAAGTTTTGGTTTGAAGGAGTAGTTAACCCAAGTTAAAGGGCAGAACCATCAACCACATGATTCTTCCATTTTCTTGTACTATTTGATGACGTGACAGGACATTATTGGTGTGGAGGAAAACTTGGGTTTTCCAACGCTGCCGGGGATTCTCTTTTTAGGAATAAGCTAAAGTATGAGTGATAAAAGGCGGGTTTGGATCAAATTGAGTAAGTTGTAAGAGAGTTGAATTTTTAATGGGTCATTGATCCATTTAAAATCCATTAGTTATGAGCTTAATTATTCATATCTAACTAAACTCATTTATTTGAAATCAAACTCGATCAGTCTATTAACTCAATTACACATGTATTAAAAATTGAGTAAATTACAGTAAACCCCCCTCAACTAATCCAAATTTTCACTTAACTCCCTCCAACTATAAAATCCAACAGTGTGCACCCTCTAACTATCCAGAATTGACACTTAACACCCTTTTGTTAGGTCTCCGTAGGAAAAATGCACCAACGGCCATCTCCGGCCACCGGGAGGCCGATCCGAGCCGTCCAAAAATTTTATAAAAAAAAACCGAGTGGGCTAATGCGGGAATCAACGGCATCCGACGTGCGTAGGTGCTCGGTCATCTTGGGATGTTTAGATCGAGCACCTACGCACGTCGGATGCCGTTAACTAACCTAAATTTCACTTAACCCCCTCCGACTACAAAACCCAACAGTGTGCACCCTCTAACTATCCAGAATTGACCCTTAACCCTCTTTTGTTAGGTCTCCGTAGGAAAAATGCACCGACGGCCGTCTCCGGCCACCGGGCGGCCGATCCGAGCCGTCCAAAAATTTTAAAAAAAAAACCGAGTGGGCTAGTGCGGGAATCAACGGCATCCGACGTGCGTAGGTGCTCGATCCAAACATCCCAAGAATTTAAATGGGGTGTTTAGATTGAGCACCTACGCACGTCGGATGCCGTTGATTCTTGCGTAAGCCCACTCGGTTTTTTTAAAAAAAAAATTTGGATGGCTCGGATCGGCCGCCCGGTGGCCGGAGACGGCCGTCGGTGCATTTTTCCTACGGAGACCTAACAAAAGGGGGTTAAGTGTCAATTCTGGATAGTTAGACGGTTCACACTGTTGGGTTTTGTAGTCGGAGGGGGTTAAATGAAAATTTGGGTTAATTGAGGGGGGTTTACTGTAATTTACTCTTATGTTTTTAACTTTTTTCTTTGGCTCATTTTTTTTGTTTGCTTTTGCTTATTTTTTATTCACTCCATTTCACTTTTTAATTTTTTCCTTCTGCAAATTTGGGAGTCAAACACACACACACACACACAAAACATATTCGTAAATTGAGCAATAAAAAATTGATGTTGTTAAGGATTGAGGTTTTGTTTGCCACTATATTTTTTTAAACAAAAAGTTTTCATTATATCATGACACTTTTTGCACGTTACCTTAGAAACACGAACAATATTTTTTGGACAGTTTAAAATGAAAAGTTAATTAGGACCAAAAAATTGGGGATGGGGGAGTAGTTACGTGGTGGAGGGAGCATGGGACGAGCGGGGGCACGCGCCCCCACTCAATTTTTTTTTTTAAATTTAAGATTTTAAAATGTATAATTTGTATTTTGTCTAGTTAATTATATTTCATAAATTTACTTTTAATCTTTCTAAGACATGTCAAATATTATTTCATTCTCAATTTTTTGTTTCACATATTTGAACATTGTCATTACACTGGCGAAATGAGATGTCTAATGTGAAAAATAGCAGTCACTTACTAATTAGAACTCTCTAATGCATAATGTCTAAAATTCAAAAATGCCTAAGCCATGGGCTATACATTTTATAGTTTAGCAATTGTTACCAATGGGAGCAATATTGCTAAATATTGTATAGTGAATTGCTTTTAGACTTGATACACCGAGACAATTCAAGCAATTCGATTGTTTTTATATTCTATATAATTTACTATATTAATAAATATGTTAGGTTTTTTAATTCTTAGCACTAACATTTTAGCATTGCATAGTACAAATTTTTTTAATTGAAATGTGTTTAAAAGGTGCCTCCACTTACATAGATTTCTGGCTACGCCACTGGAGTAGTATACATGGAGGCCTGACATTGTCATTTACGGCGATTAAGTAAAACTCATACGACTTTTCGAATTGAAAACGGTAACTTAATGGGGAGTAATTTGTTACTGATGAAGGCTTTCCTTGGTGGGTTATGTTCATGACTTCTTAGGTCATTTAAGTTGATCCAATTAAGACCCAATTAATAATGGGTTAGATGGGTTGAGACCCATTCTAACCCAACAAATAAATGAGTTGGGTTGGTTTTGTTTTTTAGTGGGTGGGTTTGAGTTTCTTAATGGGTCCGGGTTCAATTTACCTCCTTTAGGCTAAAGTGCCGATGTATCTGTTGAAAAGTATTAGATAAATCTCGACCACATGGTGTAGTTTGCACTCCATGGTCCACTACGGTTCTACCTTGATAACTTGACCATTAATTTTAGAGTTAAGATCATACATAAGACGATTCAAATTAATAGGAGATCGTCAGTCTTAAAATTGAATCACTTTTGACATATTTGATTAGTGGCTAACAATGTCTAATTAACTTGAATTCGATCAAAAACGATTTACTCAACGTGTCCTAAAATCCTAACAGCTCGGACCACCAAGGTAAAACCCGTTGCAAGCTTACTACACCTGATAACCTTGATTCTATGCTACAGAAAAGTAAAAAAAAAAAAAGAAACAAAGAAATAAAGAAAGAAAAAAGAAGCTGAGGGTCCATGGCCTTGTCTAGTGTTGGAGTCATGGCCTTATCAATTCCCAACTCTTGGAGTCTGGAGATGACCTTATCTATTTAGTTACAAAGTAAGGGCTTGTTTGATAACCTAAATTCAGCATTTAATACTGAATCAATTAAGTAATAAGTGATTCAGTAGATTTGATAATCACATTTTACATTGCTTAACAAATTAAGTACCACTTAAAATATAGGCCAAAAAGTTGAAAAAAATTAAGTATTTTTGAGCTACTTAATTTTTGCTAAATTTTTGTATACTTACATTCAACCATCATACCACCACCACAACCACTTCTACCCACACCACCACTACTCCACCACCACCACCACTACCGCCACCTCCACCACTCCACCACCATCACCACCACCTCCACTACCACCACTCCACCACCAACACCTCCACCACTACCACCACCTCCACCACTCTACCACCACCACCACCTCCACTACCACCAATCCTCCACCACAACATCACCACTACTAGCCTCACCACCACTACCACTACCACTACCACCACCACCACATCACCACCACCAACTCCACCACCACCACCACTTCCTCCACCACCACCACTACCTCTACTACCACCACTCCTCCTCCACCACTCCACCACCACCACCACCACCACCACCACAACTCCACCACCACCACCTCACCACCACCACTCCACCACCACCGCCACTTCCTCCACTACCACCATCACCAACTCCACCTCCACCTTCTCCACCACCACCAGCTCCACTACTCCACCACTCCACCACCACCACCACCACCACCACTCCTACCACCACCTCCACCACTCCACCACCATTATCACAATCATCACCACCACCGCCACTCCACCACCACTACCAGCACTACACCACCACTCCTACCACCTCCACCACTCCACCACCATTTCCAAAAGTATATTATGACCGTTAGTAAATTAAGAGAGAATTGGAACAAAATTAATTCATCATTTTTTTAATTCAGTACTTAATATATTTATCAAACAGCTTTTCATCTTAAAAATTTCAGTATTCAGTTTTCAGTACTTAATTTTTCAGCTTTCAGTTTCAGTTTTCAGATTTATCAAACAGCCCCTAAGTATATGTGTAATGGATTCGGGGGCTCTGTTGCGCCCCGGAGGCAGCAGCCCTTACCCAGTATTGAAACGGCACCAGTGAAAAAAAAATAATCCTAACCTTCTATTTGCAATCCTATAAAGCAGAAACGTGATTTTAAGAGCTCTGAAGAAAAATTTTGATTATGCATCTTTAGAATAATATGATCAAAATAATAAGATCTTCACACGCTCAAAAGAATTAAAATTCGAGCACTTAATTTTTTAACCATATTTTTTAATATATAAACGGTCGCAAAAAATTAAGTACTCAAATTTTCACTCTGTTTGAATCAATGCAAGATCTTGTTAGTCTTATCATATTATTCTAAAGCGTCATAATTAATTTTTCTTAATAAGACTCTCATAATCACATTTCTGCTCCACATGGTCCTAAATAAAGAGCATATACTTAATAAAGAGCCCTAGGGTAATGAATGACTCAGATTTCACTGTAAATTTGAGTCATTCATTGCTCTTTCATGAATACTTTTAATCTCTGTTCTAAATGGCGGCCGCCCAGGCCGCTTAGGCGCTTGGAGGTGCACTACTTCCACGCCAATAGCCCTTGGCGTTTGATTTGGCGCCCAAGGAGGTTTGACGGTGTTTGGCGGCCGCTTAGGCGGCCTTAGCGAGCCTTGGCGGAGGCGTCTTTGGAGGCCTTTGGCGGCCTAAAAAAAATATATAAAAAATAATACGAGGGAGGTGAGCAAAGCCCTACTACTTATTGTCTTATTCAACTTATTTGCTAGTTGTTACTACTTAATTTCATTTGGGTTTGTACTTTGAAGTTCGAACTTGCATTATGGATACATGAAATATAGTTTGATTGGATAATGGTTTAGTTAAAAAAAAAATCTGCCGAATTGCTTGGTGCTGCCCAGGCGGCTTGGCGCTTGAGGTGGGTCTCCGCCCTACTACCGTCAAGTGCCATTTAGAACATTGCTTTTCATATATCATAACATTTTCCATCCTTAAAACCCAATTCAAGTAGAACTTCTGGCCAATTTCGAAACATCAAATGCACTAAAATTTATAAAGACATACTATCATGTCCAAGGAAAGAACAAATTACAACATACTATAAACATCTTGAAATGAGAAATTAAACATCCTTTCACAACTTCACTTTCATACCTCCTAAAACTGCAGAAGCCCACACCACCGCCACAAACCACACATATCTTTGCCTCCCAACTAATTAATCTAAAATCTAGAAGGAGAGGACTCAAAATTATACAAATTACAGTTACAAAAGACCATTACAATTACTACCAATTTACTGGAAAACACTAAAATGGGTATCAACCTTTTGACCTCCTCCTTTTAAAACACAACTCTCAAGCGAACTGACGTTACCCTTATCAGGGGTGTCCGGACCCACACCCCAAATAAAAATACTCACCCAAATAGAAAAACAGGTTATACTCCAACTAAAACAATAGCTGTGATTAAACCATGTTTAAGGCCATCCGACAGGCCAATCGTGCCAGCCTTTAAAAAGGGGACCCCTCAAACCATCCGAACAGAGGAAAGCAACACATCACGTGGCCACGCGCAGGTTAGCAGGATATGCGCCCACACAGCCTCTCTCTCTCAGTCACTCTCTCTCATCTTCTTCTCTGTATTTGTGTGCGTATTTTTCTTCTGTGTTGAGAAGTTGATCCTTGTCTACACTACAAATGTCTTGAGAGGTGGCCATCTCTTTGTTGTTCTGCTCACGGTATACTTGACTTAATCTCTCTATCTCTTTCCTTAATGCTTCTTGATGGGCTGCCAATTATGGCAAAAAAAAAAACAGATTTTATTAACAGGATCTCAAATAATTTTGACAAAATTGACACTTTTCAATGTACGAAATGAACCAACTGGGGCTAATTTATTTGGTCAAAACTCTTGCATCTCACTAGCAGGTCAAGAGTTCGAATCTTTCCACCTGCGCATCGGTGTTCTTCTCTTAGAGAGATTTTTCTTTATTTTTTTGTTTCTACCTTACAATGAACTTATTTATTGTATTAGTTGAGTTGTTGAGCTTGGTTGTCTCGTAGACTCTTATAATTGATGTAGTATCCCGGATTTGTACTCTTTACTTTATATCTAATATAAAAACAATCTCATTTATCGATTGACAAAAAAAAAATGTAGGAAATGCAAGACTCCAAAGTAAGATAATACTGTACTACTCCTACTAGAGACCCCCCATTGCTGTGGTGGTCAAGGATCGAATACAAAGTACATAAGAAGATGCCTCGAAGGTCAGTTGGTAGAGCAAGTAAATGACAGTTCAATTGGCAAGGATTCAAACACCATCCCCGTACTCTTCTTTCTCTAGGATAATATAGAGTAGGATTTTTTTATTTTGATGCGGTCGTTCAAAAAAAGAAAGAAAGAATGAGTAGAGAGCACGATCCGGCTAGTAGCGACCACCCAAAAACCAAATCTGTAGGGTGCAATTTTGAATGAGTAACACCTAAAAGAAAGAACCATTCTACACACACAGAAAAATGTACACAGATTATGCACAGATTTTGTTGTGGGGCCCACCACGGGTCCCACACAAATCATCCGAGCCGTTCATTAAATGTAAAACATATTTTCAAGGGCCCCTGTAAAAAATAAGCTCAATCCAATACATATAGATTCTTCATCCAACCATCTAACTTTTCGTTCAGATTTCCGGATAATGAAAAGTTATATGGTTGGATCGAATACCTATAGGTATCGGATTGAACTTATTTTTTACGGAGACCCTTGAAAAAATGTTTTACATTTAATGAACGGCTCGGATGATTTGTGTGGGACCCTTGGTGGGCCCCACAACAAAATCTGTACACAATCTGTGTACAGATCTGCTGTGTGGGCAGACTTTCTGTAAAAGAAACCCTCTTTCACACCAATTGATTTTAGGAGACTCGGTAGAAATCGTCGAACAATTAGTATTATAGCTAGGAGAAGGGGGCCGTATGTTCGATTGTAGGAGAGTGTAACAGAGGAATTGTTCAGAACACGGTGTTGCTTTCTGTGGTTGCTCTAAAAATAGACCTGTGAGACGTCGAATGTCATACTATGACTTAAAGTGAAATCCTCGATCCCTAACACCAATTAGTTACGCGACACGGTATTCTAGAAGGAAATGACTTAAGCTCATGAAAACATACTATAATTAAGCCCTTACCATCTTTGAAAATTTTGTCCTGAACAAGAGCAGCAATCCTTTGCTTGAGGGTGCTATTGTCAACGTTAAGGATCAACCTTTGATGGTCTAAGAATGCAACTCTTGGAGACAATGCCGATACTTCAGACTTCATTGTGGATTGAACACCCAACAACCAAAATAAACATGTTTGTAAATTCAAATTAATGAGCAAATCACTTAGCAAATTCAAATGAAAAATATTTAACTTCCTAAAAAAAAAATTCAAATGAAAAATAATGAATCAAACCGAGTATAAACTGTATAATGTACCTGCAATGAGTTAACGCTGCGCTCGAGCTCTGAAATGTATTGAAGCTTCCTCACTCTGGACCTCTGAGCTGATTGTCTGTTGGCCAAAATCCTGATTGATGCATGCATTAACAACAATTAGTTGAAATGAAAAATGGCAAGAGTTATTTTAATGAACTGAAATTATAAGATGGAGGGAGTGAGATGTTTATGTTAAAAGAAATCAAAATTCTTGATGTCGCAGTTTTTCTTCTTTAATTACCGTGGTTAAGGATTTTAGATTTACTAAAGCTTTTAGATGAACTGCAATATATTTTACAATTACGAAACACTACTTCAATTATGTAAAGTACACATGCAACAATCGAATTGAGCTTTCATACACCAATTGACTTATCCCCAATTGTTCGGTAAGTTGTTTTACTGATCAAGTGTTGATCATTTCATTCAAGACGGACACACTTCCGTTTCCTAACACGTGCAGGCACCAATGCAACTCATTTAGCATTCGTGCCTCGTCTCTTGCATTGCCCAGCCATGGGCATTCTAACTGGACCATTAGAATGGGTAACAACCAAACACCAAAAATTCAAGTTTAACAAAATCATTTTCCAAAAAATTGGTTTTCATGTAAGTTATTTTTCATGAAAAATATTTTACACTGAAATGGAGCCTTACTGTGACCTCCTAAAATTTATCCAACCTCCACTCCTAGGGTTTTTTTAATGGTGGGTCAGCCATGCAAAACTTACCCCTTATGTGTAGTATATAGGGTAATGTCTACAATTGTGGCATTTTTCTAGAGAAGTTTTAAATAGAATGATAGCTGCCTTTTGTGGTCCTCTGGTTTCAATCTAAAACATCATCTTAGATTGATTAGTTTTTTTTTGATACGGTCTATGGGG
The DNA here is from genome assembly GCA_019656295.1 of Rhododendron mucronatum var. ripense. NCBI lineage: Eukaryota > Viridiplantae > Streptophyta > Magnoliopsida > Ericales > Ericaceae > Rhododendron > Rhododendron mucronatum. The sequence goes on along the minus strand of BPLT01000145.1, from coordinate 604,111 downwards.
GTTAGAGGTGTGTTAGTATGTTAATCAATGGAGGATTCAGAGATTATCTATAACCTTAAACCTCAAATCTGCTCCCCATGAAACTCAAGCTCAGGTCACTATTGGAGAGAAAAACGAGACAATCAACTTGACAAACTTGGTTTCTTATCTTAGATTAGTTTAAACATAAAATTTATCGAAAGAAAAGAAATACTAGAGAGATTATTAATTTCCTTATTAGAGTTCTCGAGGGATTCTATGTTTATGAACTTAATTTTTGCTCGCAAACTATTCAGTGAATCGTCGGTAAATCACCTTTTGATCCTCTTGGGATCGACGACGGTGTTGCCGCCGGCTGCATTGTTGGAAGGCTTGGTCGTTGGTGGGTCAGATTTGCATGAGCCGTCCAGTACCTCTCGTGGCTCTTCTTTTAGCCTCTTCTTCTGATGATCTTGTGGCAGCCGCGGCTTCTCCTCGTCATTGCTGTTATGATCGGACGGCGTTGAAGGATCGGACGACGACGCCGTTGGCCCCACCACCTTCACCGCCATCTCATCGGCAAACATGGACATGAGCTGTTCGTCGTCGAGCCGCTCAAATCCACCAGCACCTCCTCCATGCAGGGCAGTCCTTGGTGGTGGTGAAGTTGGACACTGTTCAAGCAATGGGAGGAATGCAATTGAGTCGGTTTCCGACCTCCGGTAAGCAGTCCGCCTAACCGACGAGAAGTCGAGGAATTCGTCCACCCACGACGGCGGCAGTGTAGCGGCAGCAGTGGTGGTGGTATTAGAAGTAATATGCATCATCTGGAAAGGGAGTGAATGCCAATTCTGAGTCATGTTTGGTGGTGCTTTGGGTGGTAAGTGCGCCATGCAAATAAATTGGCCTTTCCAATGAGAGAAACTCTTAAAAGGAAGAACTACTACTGTGTGGTATCTTTTCAGTGATGCACTTGAGTTATATGGTGTATGATATGAAAGAAAGAAGTGTGGGGGACATAATCACAAGATAGCGTCTCTCTGTTTTTAAAATACGTGTTTTCCTATGATGTCGTATGTTCGAATTCCACGAATGTTAAACATTTTGCAAATTTTGAGGTCACTAGAACATTTTTTGATCGTTAACTTCAGAATATCAAAATTAATTGAGATATGCATAAATTGACCCGATTATATTAATGAAAGGAGTTGTTAATAATATTAAAAGGCCCAAAGGTTTTGGAGGGGTGGTGGGGGCACATGGTGGGGATCGGGGATTTTGGACAGCTAGCTACAGCTGTGGGATTGGGGCTAACTGTTTTCAGTGGAAAATCGCAATGAAAGAGTTAAATAACTCTGGAGAAAGGGTAATCAGCCACCACGTGCCGGTGGATGTGACCCTCTCCCTCCTTGGATACAAAAAAATCTTCTATTATATGGGGATACAGATGAGATTATTAGTCACCTTTACATATGCACCCACATTAAAAAATTTTGCATCCACCAACCTTGAAGTAGAATGGACATATACATATATCTCTCCACACCATAGATGGCCAGATTTTATCTCTTCTCTAGGGTAGTCAACAATGAAAATTTCCAATTTAATCAGTTTATACTTATACGTACTGTCTCTCTCTCTTTTCGGTGAGAGAGTGCGACAAAGTGTGAATCGTCTTTTCTATGTATGATCAAGGAGTTCCTGACTAGCTACTTGCTGAGGAGCCTAAGAAGAGGATCGTAGTCGGATCTGGTGAATGTAATAGAACGGGAAGAAAACAATCCATAAGTGCGTGTCAAGAAGGGTTTTGCAAATAATTAAAGTGTTTTTTTTTTTATACTTAATTAAAGTAACAATCAATTGGGTTGTGAGAGTGCGATTTTGATCACATGAAGATGGAATAGGATTTTAATTAAGATTATAGGGTGAGCTGGGAAAGAAAGGGAAGCTAGGATTGTAGGAGCCTGTAAAGAATCATGTCCTCCTCCTCCTCCTTCCCAGGATGAGCTGGGAAAGAAAGGGAAGCTAGGATTATAGGAGCCTGTAAAGAATCATGTCCTCCTCCTCCCCACCATGTGAATTATTTCTAGGCACTCCCCCCACCTCTTTTCTTTGTCCCCAAATCAAAACTCACATGCTCAGTATATTCATGTCTCTGTCTCTGTCTCTGTCTGTCTCTCTCTTGCATAAAGTTTCTTTGTAACTTCTTCAATAATCAATGTCTTGTTTGTTTCAATGGCATTTTGAAAAAAAAAAATTCAGCTCAAAAAATACTTATATAGTACTCTTATTTTTAATTATTATTCTCATTTTTCTCTCATCTCTCCAATTATTATTTTCATTTTTCTCTTTATCTTTCTCCACTCATTATTTATATCTCCAATTATTACTCTAATTTCTCTCTTTACTCATTACCCAAAAATCAAACTCAAAATTTTTCAAACCACCATCCAAACAATGCACAAATGTTGGGAACTAAGCTTTCTTTTTTCTTTTTTACTTTTCATTTTGGTAATGCAGAATGACCCGGACTAACTTGTGCACATTTCAGACTGTTTACCTCTACAGTCCATCTCACAGCCCTTTCCACACTTACACATACGGTGAGGGAACTGGGGGATGGTGTTGTGCGGGTGGTGCACAGTACAGTGTTGTGCACCATCCGAGCTGTTCGTTCAACAATCCAACGATTCAGATTTCATCTCAACAATGAACAGCTCAGATGCTAAATAGTGGAGAGATGAAATTTAGATCGTTGAATTGCCGAACGGACGGCTTGGATGGTGCACCGCACAGCATTATCCCCCAATTCGTGGTGAGATGGCTCAAGAGTTGTTAATAAGAAAATCGAACTTGAAACCTTTGGAGTTTTATTTATTTACTAGTGCTACCCCGTACCTACGGCACTAAGCATCCCTGTTGGAAAGAGATGGCAGTTGTGTGATTTATGTGAAAATCATGGGCACTTAATCGAAAAGTGGGAGGATGCACTACAGTCTTTGGATCAAATGAATCTAAACCGTTCTAATAATTTGTCCCCACACCCTTCTGTTTATAATAGAGATTTTTGACTGAAGAGACCTTAGGAGGTTGGGGACTAAAAGTCGTATTATATAAATAAAATGACAAGTACTTAGGAGTGACACAAACAATGATTACTGGAAAGTTTAAAACAATGATTAATAAGTACCCTCTGTCACGCGAAAACTTGTCTAATTCGGCTTTGAATCTTGACAGAGGACTAGGAAAAACATTTCCTCAGATGCAGACATCTTCCTGGAAAGCATCACCTTCGACGTTGTTTCTGATCAAATGAAAGTCTTATAGTTATGGTCATGTTCTTGATTAAAAAAACATTACAGTAAAAAGAATCTCGTGGTCAACTCAATTCGCACATTCACGTGCATCCGAGCTGCATGTGAAGGAAAGTGTTAAACTTTGTCCCACCTCGTTTATCTAATACTATATTTTAGATGTTACTCCATCTATTGTCAATTAATTTAAGGTTAGAACTCTTTAAAAAATCTAACACAAATTACCCACTAACTACCTGGAACTCGACTCGTTTTTCAACTCAGCCGTCGACCTTAGTTTGCGGTGTAAACAAGTCAAGTCCTTGCTTGAACTTGGCTCGATTAGTTTTGATGCCGCCGCTTAAAAGGATGCATTTGAAAACTCATTCTGAGATATGATCTATCCATAAGCTTCTATCTTTTGAGATGAAATTTCTCCGTAAGTGCCGTTGGACACTCTTAAATGAATTTTTTGATGATAAAAAGTAGAACCAAATATTGAAATTCGTTTTTCTCGCAAATTAACCAATCAAGCATGAAAATCATACAAGCTCATTAGAATTTCTAGCAAAATATAAAATGTTCAAAATTTTCAGCTTGTTGACAGTTGCATGGATATTTGTAGCAAAATCAGGCCCTGTTTGATAACCCTCCAGGGGTTTCAGATTGGATTGGTAGAGGGACGGTATTATGAGTACCTTGTTTGTTTTCTAAAATTGGTCCGGACTACTAATCCGTTTGGGCTGCCAAGACCCGGACTTGGGGGTATTCCTAATACCCTCTTGGAGATGGTATTGGTAATCTGATCCTCTTTCTTAACGATGCAATGCCCAAATTGTCCATTTATTTGGAACCCCTGTGGAGCAGATATTTAATTATAAGAGTCTTATAAATAAAATTTAATTATGACCATTCAAGATAAAATGATCAGAAAAATAAGATCTTCGTATCGGTTTAACTAATTAAAAATTTGAGCACTTCATTTTTTTAAACTGTGTTATATATTAAAAAATTAAGTGCCCAATTTTGAATCTGTCTGAACCGGTGCAATGATGTTGTTTTGCTGATCATGTTATTCTAAAGGGTCAGTTTAATTTTGTTTCTAGGACTCTCATAATTAAGTTTCTACTCTATAGTGTTTCAAATAAAGAGCAAAAACTTAATTATGAGAGTTTTAAAGACAAAATTTAATTATGACCCTTGAGAATAATATAATCAGCAAAACAACATTTTTGTATCAGTTTAAACGAATTGAAAATTGGAGCACTTTAATTTTTAACTATATATTTTTAATATATAACGGCTTTTAGTTATTTATCATTTTCTCGGTTTGCTTTTTAACGCACAGTGCACAGTGTTGTTATCCTTTAGATTTGTGTAAGAGCAAAAATGGGAATGTATACTATTAGTCCAATCTTATCGCATATGAAAGAAATGCGATATTAATAATTTCAGCATCTAATCTCATCCTAAACAAACAAGCAAGTTAGCAATCTCATCTCCTTACGAATTTCACTTGTCTATCACCGTTATCAAATGAGGGCTCAATATTTGATACTAGTTTTTTTTGGGAAGAGAAAAACTTGTTTTCGGTATTTACAGCACTCAATCGTGACCGTTTAAAGGTGTTCTGGACGGTTCGGATGTTAATAAAAAATTTCCGGAAAGAGTTAAACTTTTCTCAATTTCATTAAAATTCAAACCGTACAGAACAGTTTTAGACAGCTATAATTGATTGGTGTTGTGAACACCTACAGGCAACAGGTCAGCCAGAAACAAGACAATCTCTTTTTTTAGTTATAAAATAAATAAAACTTGGGATCCCAAAAAATTTTGGAAGTGCCGTACAAGAGGGAGTAGACGAGGTCTTCATTACCAAAAAAGAAAAAGGAGAGAGAGGGGAAGCATTATTGCACGTGGGAGGAGCATAAAAAAGACCCTACTTGTGTTTTAAATTAGGGAGAAATGAGAGGCCTAAAGAAGAGGTACGTGGATATGGATTGGTATGCCAATAACAGTGGTGGGGGCTCACACCATTTCTGCGGGCTGAGAGAAGCAGAAATTTTTCATCCAATTTCTGGTTACTCCCAGGGACAGATCCATAATTCTAACCTCGGGGGCTTCACTTTCAATGAGATTTCGACCGGGGGAGTGCGGATTTCGATAATGTAAATATGAAGTGCCTTTTTCTGTTTTTTTTTTGAAACCGCAAAAAATTTATTAGGAAACTTGATAGGGTACGTCAAGTGGGAGAGAGGAGAACGTATATATGAAGTACTTTATTCGCTACTTCCTAATGTAATGATACCATTATCGACACGAAACATATTGAGTTGACGTATGTTAATGGCCCTCGTTCCCTACACTTGTCAGTGTTAGTCCTGAGCTGAAGCTAACTGAGGCCTCGTTTCAAAAATCTTCTTAAAAATAAAACAGCTTATTTCACATTTTTAAACTCAAAAATGATGTAAATGAAAATTATTTTTTTATTTTTTTTGCACCTTTTAAAAGATTTTAATGAGATCTATCAAACAAGATACATATTGTTAGAAAAATTATTTGTATAAACACATAATTTTTGAGTTTAAAATTACTTTTTTTTAAAATAAGTACTTATTTTTATTTCTAGAACGGGGCCTAAAGCCACCACATTACACCCTAAAACTAACTTTTCCAGTTCCGGGAGCCTCAAACTTTATGTACCCCTTCAATAGGTCTACGGTAGAAGATACTATGAATAAGCCTCCAAAACACAAAAGGGCTCGATCCAAGATGGAATGGCCCAAATACAAATACAAATACAAATACAAATACAAAAATATTAATTAGGGTTGGTGGACTAAAAGATGCTTGAACATAAAAATCCTTGAATGTAGGTGCATAAATCCGAACACAAATGAGTCCAGAACCTTTCGATGCACCTGGTTTTCTCACGATAAATGTGAAGCCCGAATGAATCGAATGGTTTCGAAATGTGTCTGAATTTGTGCACTTTGTCATAGAATTTTTTATCCCAAAGTTGAAAACTCTTGTCCACCACCCAAACCAGTGCTCCACTAGATCTTATGTATGTGCCCAAATCAACATTTTTTGTTGTTTATGCCATCGGCCAACTATTTTGTTGTTTTCCTTGTTTGTAAAGTATTTATTAATTTGATTTTACCTATGGAGTTTTTTTTTGCTTCCTCTCCCAAGAAGAGCCAAAATCACAACATCGATTAGGATGAACAGTCAAATGATGGACGTGCGCATGCAAAATCTCAATAATAAAAGTTGTTATTCAAAAACATCCTAAAGTATTAAAATTTGAATGAGCGAGGAGTGACAGCGCAACCATGAATAAGAGAAATCTTGCATTGGGGCTGATGGGCTCTCTGTGTCTGTTTTTATATATTCACTGCCACAAGTCCGGTGGTTGGGAGGCTAGAGCTTACCTAAGACAATGGGGTCAAATTGTTGAATTTGTTTCAAAACACACCACCCAATCGAGTGATGTCCGACAACTTGTTCATTCTATAGGCCCCTCCATGTAAATCATTCAAGCAAAAAAAATCAGGTCGATGGGATATCAATTTCGACTTCTAATCAATTGATAAACGGTGAGAACTATAACAAGATTTTTTTTTCAAAACAATTTTTTTTTTTTTTTGTATATTAACGAATGTCCTTATTTTTTTTATATTAACGAATGTCCATTTAAAAAGTCATATGACATTTACAAATTATCAATGGAATACATATCAGGCCATACGGCATTTACAGATTCCCACCCAAATAAAGAGATATAGAGACATGGCCAAACCCTAAAGCTAACGATATACAAGAAAAACAAATAGACGAATCTGATGTCTAACGCCTAAGCAAGAGCCATTGCTCATTTCACACTGTTATCAACAAAGATCAGCTTACATGGAGCTAGTACCTAGACGCCAGACGTCTCGGGATGGCGGAGCTCTAGCTATATCAAAGACAGCATCAAAAATCAATGAAAATCAAAAACCAGCCTCACTAAATCCAGATAGAATCCGGAGTATATTTACAAATGTCCAATTAAAATGATTTTTTGACCGGATAAGGCCCCGTCCCAGAAACATTCTTAAAAAATAAACAGCTTATTTCACATTTTCAAAATCAAAAATAAAGTATATAAAAAATATTTTTTTAATTTTTTTTTTGCATCGTATAAAAGATTTCATCGAGATCTTCTAAACAAGAACCATATTGCATATTTTTATATTTCAATAAATCCATAATTTTTGAGTTTGAAATTGCCTTCTTAAAAAATAAACATTTATTTTTGGTTCCAAAACGAGTTGTGCTATATGTACTGACCATGGGGGAGAGAAAACGTACCGACGGTCGCCGGCGGGCCGTCTCCGGCCACCGGACAGCCGATCCTAGCCGTCCAAAAATTCTATAAAAAAAAACCGATGGGGCCATCTCGAGAATAAACGGTATCCGAGATGTATAGGGTGCTTGATCTGAGCACTCTTTTTTCGTATATATACACGTATATACATATATACACAAAAAAGTGGTGCTCGGATCAAGCACCCTACACACCTCGGATGCCGTTTATTCTCGCGTAGGCCCCATCGGTTTTTTTTTTTAGAATTTTTGGACGGCTCGGATCGGCCGTGTCAGTGGCCGGAGACGGCCCGCCGGTGGCCGTCGGTACATTTTCTCTCCCCCATGGTCGGTACTCATATCATTTCTGTTATTATAAGATGAGATATGTTTGGAAGGTCCTACATGTACCGATTGTACGGGCATTTTTCAACTCATTGAGGTCAATTGATAACACTTGCGAAGCATTCCATCCGGCTTGATGTAGATCATTCTTTCATCTAATCGATCCGATGAAAAGTATATTAGGGTATATACTTTTCATTTTTCTCCCCATCTATGTAACTTTTTCTCTTGAAACTCTATATTTTGGATCAAGTCTTGAGGTCTTGGTCTTTTCAAATTTTTTTTTTTTTACTAATGTTTGTCCGTGCCTACGATATTATCCACCACTATTGGAATTGTAATTTGTCTTTGAATCTTGATAGTGGGGCATTTTTGTAATATATTTGTAAAAATGTGGGTGTTTTCTTAAGAAAGTTGGAGAGCACATCAGTCATTGGATCAAATGAATCCTAGCTCTTCTAACAACTCATGTTTATATGGGGCCCACACCTTTGTATTTTATGATCGAGATTTGGTATAGTTAACTCTGTGTCTTGGGTCAAAGAAGTTTTTCAGTGCGGGTGGGTATATTCCCCCTAGTGCCCGCTCATGCATCCAAGCCGTCCAAAAAAACACGGTCTGGATTTTAAAAAAAAATCAGCGAAGAGTTTAACTTTTCTGTGAAAAAGTTTTTTTAAAATTTGAACCGTACAAAACACTTTTAGATGGTATAGATGTGCCGAGCGGACACTACATTATACCCATCCGATACTAAAAAAATTCTCCTTGGGTCAAGTCTCGAGTTTGGCATAACCTATTGGGCTATATTAACTTTGTTTCTTGGGTCAAGTCTTGAGTTTGGCGGCATAACCTATTAGGCTAAATTGCAGTTTTTAAAGGGTAAATATCACTGACATCCCCAAGGTTTGCCTTAGTACAGATGGGACTCAGGGGGCCTGCTCTCCCCCTTGGGGGAGCAGCGTCCTGCTGCCCCCGTTTTTCGGGCCCGTCCCGATCTCGCTCCGATGATCCGAATCGTTCACTTTGTAGAGCTCGTCGAGTAGAACGACTATGCAAAAAATCAGCTTAATTGGATATCATTAAGTGCTTGATCGGAGCCTTTTTACTTTGAAAAGAATGGATCCGAAACACTGGATCAAATCCATTATTCCCAATGGACCAAGAGTTATATAGGCTCCGATCAGGTACTTAATGATATCTAATTAAGCTGATTTTTTGCATAGTCGTTCTACTCGACGAGCTCTACAAAGTGAACGATTCGGATCATCAGAGCGAGATCGGGACGGGCCCGAAAAACGGGGGCAGCAGGACGTTGCTCCCCCAAGGGGGAGAGCAAGCCCCCTGAGTCCCATGCCCCTTTACATTTGGAAAATGATTTTCGGCCCTTTGAAGTTTGGTATTGCAGTTCAATTACACTCCCACCGTTCGTCAACAGTTAGGTCAACTGTTTAAACACATTCGATTGTGTGGGATCCCAAGGTGGGTCCCAAATAAATGAGCGGAGCGGTTCGATTTGTTTAACAATTTTTTTTACGGATCCTCATAAAAAAATTAGCTCTTTAGAATATCGGTAAAGGTTTTATCAAGTCATGCAATTTTTAGTCCTGCGAATTTAGAGATAAAAAATTGAACGAGTTGATCAAGCCATTAGCGATACCCACTTGAGCTGTTTTGTTTTTCAAGGGTCTTTAAGAGCATGCTTTAAACAAATTACATAGTTTCGATCATTTATGTGGAACTCCGAAGCGGGGATCTCGCGCAATTTAGTGTGCATTTTGGTGTACACAAAATGGTCTACACGTAGTGTTTTAATAGTTAAAATAGGCATTTCATAAGTTTAACAGCTAACCTAACTATTAACTAACAGTTGGATGTAATCGAAATACAGCACTGAACCTCGAGGGCCAAAAAAATATTTTCCAAACGTGGAGGGGGCATCTATCGTTAAGAGAAACCTTGGGGGGTGTAAGTGATATTTACCCATTTTTAAAAGGCAATAAATTTAATTTCTAATGATGCACGCACTAATGCATTACGGAATGTAGTGTGCATTGTTGCGTTCCATCGAGATTTCATCATCGTAATATGAATTTTTAAATTTGTATCGTTCATCGAGTATTATATTTATATCAAATACCAAGTTAAGATCCGGCAGCCACATGATCAAAGATAGATTTGTCTCACCGTTCATTTTTCAAATTATACAAATAGTCCATTTTTTGCATAACAAATATCGTGCAATCAGGGCTAACTGTACCCGATTAGGATAAAAAAAAATTCCTCAATAATCTTTCCAACGAATTCTAAAAACTATGATAGTTTAGATCACGATGGTGAGATCTCGACAAAGCACACCAAGACCCCTACACGCCTACAATACATTAGCACACCTCGAGAACCCTTCGTCGCTCGAAAGGTCAGGGACAATGCTATTCTGATATCTGTAATAAACTGACTGCAAATAATCATGGAAGTAGTGACATATTTACAGAATATCTCTAAATTCTAAAAGTTATGCCTACAGAGTTACAGTGATTGATTCCCAAATGAGATTTTCTTGTTTCCCCAAACCCATGTCCAAATCGAGGCATTAGATAACACAATCAAAATTTGTGGACTGGAAAAGAGAGGGAGAGAGAGAGAGAGAGAGAGAGAGAGAGAGAGAGAGAGAGAGAGAGAGAGATTTCTTCAGATTATGATTCCAACCGCATAGAATAAATGATACTGATATGCACTATTGTCCTTTCAACGAACCAGAAGGTATAATGAACCATCACACCATTCCATGAACAGTATACCACTATCGGACAATAGCTTTCTCCTTTCCAATGGGCCAGCCCATGCGGCGCATTGTGTTGGCTTTAATCGGACTAGTCGCTGATCGACAGCGGGATCAGTTGAGGTGTGCATTAATTGGCTTCGGTTTTAATCGGCCTAGTTGCTAATGGACAGTGGGATAATGTCCCGAGGATCAATGTGTAAGTTGGCTCGGAGACTCGAGTTATAAGAGAGAAACAAACTTGTTTATCCCTCTGGATTAGGACTATCCTTGCAATCTGGGCAGTTTTTCACCAAACAATGGCTTAACTTCTTCAAACTCTTGATCCCAGCAGCTTTCTCAAGCATCCTATTCCTAACCTCATTCAATCTCCAATAATCTTCTCTGATATCCTTCCCTTCATTATCAATGACTTTGGAATGCAATATGTTAATCTCCTTCACAAACTTCAACCTCCCATCAAAAACAATATCCAGAGCATTACTAGACAGAGTAGATTCAGAAAAATCGAGAATTTGGAGCCCAGGAAACCCTTCTACTATGCTTGAGACTTCCTTTTCCATAATTGTCCCCTGAAGCCTGATCTCTTTCAGCTTCTTGCATCTATCAGCCAGTTGTGAAATCAGATGGAACCCGTTTTCCGGGCTGACCGGAGCCCGGAAAACCTTCAAGTTTTTCCAGTAAAGAAGGGAAACAAAGATTGCAAAATCCCCACAAACCCCAGAACTAGACAGGACAATAGATGAAACACTAGGAGTCCTCTCTGCTATATACAGAGTACCAAAGTATCCAAAGAGGTGTTTGGTGGGGAAATAGATGGAAACCCATCCGTGGTATTGGTTCAAGGCCAGTTTGAGGAGGTGGGTGAATCTCAGCCGCTGGTTTTCTTCATCAAGGGTGTCGATCAGCCGGAGGTCGAGGCTGGAGTTTTTGAACAAGGTGTCCACGGTTGATGATAGCCATGAACGGCAAACGAAAGGGGCACCAAATAGCTGGTCATTGAAATCAAGGAAAGAGAATATTTTTGAGAGGAGGAAGGGGTTTAAGTCTTGCCAAGGAGATGGGCTTTGCTTCTGTTTCTGCTTCTGCTTCTTCATCTGGGTTTTTGTGTTTAGTTTGTTGGAAAACAGAGGATGATAAGACAACATAAAATAGGAAACATAGTAAGGAAAGAGAATATTTTTGAGAGGAGGGAGGGGTTTAGGTCTTGCCAGGGAGATGGCTTTTGCTTCTGCTTCTTCTGCCTCTTCTCCATCCGGGTTTTGTAGGTCTAGTTTCTTGGAATTGACTTGGTTTATTTATAGGAATTGGGGAAATTTTTGTGTTTGAAGAGGAAAAGGTTAGCATGGGCCGGGTTTTAAATAAATGTCGTTACCTAATGGGATTTAGATTTTTGATACTGTCATAAATTTACGTATCGCCGACCGATACCAGCACTGATACCGGTACACCTATGACTATATCGCTGATACGGTTCCGTTTTTTGATACCACAGTTTAAAATCCTGAGTACAGATGGATGTACGGAAGTATAGCTACCAGGTGGATGAAAATATTTTAGATAGAATATAACGTGCTCCATGGCTCTACAGATTCAACGAATTGGGTTAAGATGATGTTGATGTGCGGTATCTGTCGACAGCGATTCCAGTTGTCCAAACGTATTTTGGACAATCCAGATTTGTTCCCTCTCTCTTCCCTCATTCGACCACTCTCTCTCCTCTTTTTCTCTCTCTAAAATTCGGACCGTCCAAAATACGTTTAGACGGCTGAAATCGATGACGGAATACCACGCGTGTGATACCCGCCCGGCACCAAAAACTGTCTTTGATAGCGGTAGTGCGTCAACGCACTACGCAACCCTGACGCCGTAGAAAATTTGAAGAAAAAGGCTCTACGGCAGCCCTGGCCCAGCGTGGTTTATAGTCTGTGGGAAGCAAAAGGACAAAGTAGAATCGAAGTCTAGTAGTCACAAACTTATCTTGGGCAAGTGACACTACTGTGAGAACAACGTGGGCTCTTTTGTTTTTTTTTGGATTGATTTCTGTTTTTGTCGACGGCCTAGAGTGTCCTGCTTTGGTCGACCGTTTGGAGTGTCCGGACCAATTTACGCGTACATTATCTAATTTTTTTTTCGGTTCGGCCGAAGACAGGCAATCACGATGGGATTAGAAAATTCGCAAGAAATTATATTCGTGTAGCCTAACCCCAAGAATCGAACACTTGTTCATCGTGCAGGGAGCAAACCCACCAACCAATCAAACTAATCATTTGTTCTGAACTTTTTTTTTCTTACCGTTATTTAATTATTACTAGTAGTTGTATATATCTAAGCGAGCAGCCGACGGAAAAGAAAGGTTTTAACTCTCCCCTGAATAGGAGATAAGGATAAGAATATTGAGACTTCATAGTCATACTGTCTCCGTTACCCAACAAACTGTGTTAGAGTGGATTCCAGAACGCAAAAAAGTCTCTTATTTTTTAAACAGATAATTTTAAGTTTCAAAATTATATGTTTATTAAAATTTAAAAATATACAATATGGATTTTATTAGAAAGTTTTGATCGAGATCTTTTATACGATGCAAAAAAATAAATAAATAAATATTTTTCATTTACATTATTTTTGAGTTTGAAAATGTAAAATAAGCTGCTTATTTTTTAAGATGGATTTCTAGAACAGGCTCTAATTCTTTGTATTGAAAATTAATTTAACTTTATGTATAACAGTTTTAAAAATTTCGCACCAAATACAAAAACTAAATTGTGTTTATACTTCTAAGAACACAATTCCGGACGAACGCAGCCGTATTCGGGAGTTTGTTCGATGCATTGTGTAGTACTCAAGTGTATCGAACGGTTTCGGACGGAATTTGTGTATCGAACTCATTTATAAAAATACGTATACGTGCGATGAATCTCTAGAAAGCTGTATCCAATTGAGCTACTACTAATAGTAAGTCTTTTTTTAGTAGAAGTAGTGACAAATAGTCTTACTTTTGATAGTTAAGTTAAACGGTCCAAGTAGTGGGGGGCTCACGATGGGTCCACATTGGCCAAACCACTAGAGAAGTTGATTAATATTATTGTAGTACTAGTCATTTTCGCTCTTTGCGTGTGGTATCAGACAAGAACATAAATGTGTACGAAAATTGTTAGGAATAAATTTAATGTTTCGCGTTTTTGACGCGGATCATTCGATCGAATTTTCCACCCTATCGACTTTTTACGGAAAGTCTGCGTACACCGTATGAAAATACGGTGATCATTTATAGCGTGTCTATTGAGGCTCACTTCGGCCGTTAAAGAAATACAGAAAAATATTCATAAATTTTAAAATAATATTTCATGGGACCATGTAAAAAATCAGCTCTAACGGATATCGGTAGGTATGTTTTCCGGAATTTGTAGGAACGAAACTATTTAGTTTTGCAGTTTCGTCCCTACAAATTCAAAAAATATATCTACCGATATCCGTTGAAGCTGACTTTTTACAGGATCCCATAATTTTTTTCAAACAAGATTTATATTGTATATTTTTAGATTTAAATAAGCTCATAATTTTTGAACTTGAAATTGTCTTTTTAAAAAGTAAAGGCTTTTTTTGAATTCTGGAAGGGGGCCTAAGTTCCACTAAGGGCTTTTTATTTATTTTGTCCTTATTAAAAAAACCGTGTTTGTTAGATAGCTTTTTGGGTTTTATCTTGAATATTTTTAAAAAATATTTGGGTAAAATTCATAATTTTTTACTTTTCCAATTCGTTTTGATGAGGCGAATTAATAATCCACAAAAATTAAGCACAAAACTAAGAAACGCGATTTTTTTTTGAATAAGGACAGAATAAGAAAAAGCCCAAAAAACCCTTAGCAAAACTTAGCCTATATGTCAGGTTTTGAATGGAAACCACATTGTGTAACTTCCCTTGAACAAAAGTCCATAAACACAACTTTAAAACACAACTTCTTTCGTGGCCATTCGAAGCATATGGACCCATGTGCATAAAACGACTCCAGACGCATGCATGTGTACCAAGTTGTGTATTAAAGTTGCGTTCGTAGCATTGAAAAACTTGATTAATTCTTGAATAGTACTAGTTCTGGTGTACAGTATTTTGTGGCAAGTCCCGCTAAAAGCTACTAGAATTATAACTTGCACTAGGGTCAATCAATCGATGTGAATTTGTTGTTCCAAAACTGATAATAATATACACAACAAAACAAAACTTAGTGTCTGAGTGACCTTTTAGCATGATCATAAAGTGATAATTACAAATTGTTTCTCATTATCACCAAGGATTAGTAATTAACACTCGATCGACCTTTCTTTAATTTACAGTGTTCATTCAGTTCATCCGAACATAATTTGAGTAACTGGGAGACAAAGCATGTTTGCATCATTCCATGAGAGAGTTATCTAATTGATGCATGGATCCAAATAGAACTGCTTTATCACCTAAGAGAGTCGGCCCTGAATAAAAATCCGAGGTGTGACCGCTTTAAACACCCTGATAATTTATAAAAGTTAGGAGCCCCTCCTTCTGTGGTCTTCGTTACGGTAGCCAATAAGAATTCCTTTATGATAGCCGATAAGAAAAAGCTCACATATTTAGGCTCCGTTCCAGAAACCTTCTTAAAAAATAAGTACTTATTTTGCCACTTCTCAAAGAAAAATAAGAAGGTTTGTTCCACAAAATCCAAATAAGCAGCTTATTTCACATTTTCAAACTCAAAAATAACGTAATGAGAAATAATTTTTCAATTTTTTTGCACAGTATTAAAGATCTCAATGAGATCTATCAAATAAGATCCATATTGATAGGAAAATTATTTGCGTCAGCACATGATTTGTGAGCTTGAAATTGTCTTCTCAAAAAATAAGTAATTGTTCAATCTTTTCAAGAATAAGTCTTCTTATTACACAAAAAATAAGTTCTTATTTCGTTTCTGGAACGGGGCCTTAATCTTTGTTTCAGGCCTCTGAAAAATTAGGGTTGGCTGTGTCCCCTTACAAACTTCGCCCACACATGTAGAGAGTTTATAAAAAGAATATGGATTCCCAGTCGTCGAGGGTCTGTGCAATCCCGGTAGTCCACTATTGTTTTTTATAGTTTAGATTTGTTGAAGATTATTTTTAGTATTTTTAACCAATCTTTTATGTTCTTTTTTGAAATCGTATCTTTAACAAATTTAAATCATTGATTGCTGCATGAGATAGGTAGTCGAGATGCGACTGTTTCTTGCCGTCTTTGTTTGGCCGATAGAGAAGTTGAGTCCTAATAAAAATAATTGATGAAATACTCGGCCAACAACTACTACAAAATAGTGATGTGGAAACTATCTTTATGCATCATACCTTAGTATCATCTGATGTCACTCCTTACATATCAATCACACGTGCTCCTACTTGTGTTGGTATGTAATAGAAACAATACTCTTGGAAATCAAGTGAAGGATGACATACATACATACATACATACATACATAAAACTTCCTATAAGAACCACCATAACTTGTTAAAATGCTGACCTCATCTCCTGATTAAGTTTTGATGATCCAAGTCGTTCAATGTGTTAGAACGTGATTTTAAGAGTACTTGCGAGAAATCGGCAAAAAAAAAAAGACATGAAAGGGTTTGATCCGTGCAATTTTTATAAAATAGTTTTTGTGAGTATTTATGAAAGACTGCTCAGATCAAGCCCTTTCTATTTTTTTGCCGATTTCTCGAGGGTACTCTTGAAATCACATTCTAAACACATTGAACAGTATCATCAAAATTTGATCAGAAAAAGGGAGGTCTGCATTTTAGCAAGTTAATGTGGTACTTATAGGAAAGGGACAAATACATATAGCACATTTATATTCTTTCTTACTTCATAAACACAAATCCAAACAGACCTTTCAAGTGAGTTTCGTATCATGGTCCATCCAAAAACTCGTCTTCTAAATTTAAATAAACGCGTAATTTGGTAATGAATTCTTACAATTTAAACCATTTCCCAATATAATCATACTAGTCTCTACCAGTACTATTAAACGCGTTATCTATTGATCTTTCAGTCCTTCATGTAGTCAAAATGGAACAGGGAATGTTACCGAGCGGGTGCAAAGCAGCCGATCTGACTATTTATCTTGGCGCGGACGGATTGGATGGAATATGAGCATATACAAATCTGAACCTTTTATTACTCGGTTAAGATTCGAACCATCGATTGATAAGATGAGCGACTGAGGTCACTCTGCACCGCTCTTCGGGAACATGATTGGCAGCATCTCCCATTCCGTCAAAATGCATGGTCATCAACTTATCAATTTCATCAGCTCAAATAATTCGTCCATTAATAGTATTAAAGAAAACTAGAAAAGCTGACAACTACTCCCGAAGAAGTCATAAACTCCGCCGTCCCCAACTACTCCCGGAAAAGTTATATACTCGCAAACTTAGGTCTTAGAGTAAATGCATGTTTTTGGTTAAAAAATCTATTTTTTTCACAATTTAAAAAAATTCATCGTTTCCTATTGATTTGTGAAAAAAATTAATTTTTTTAACGAAACAAATGTATCTTTTTAAAGCCCTAGCAATGAGAAATTATGAGTTATTTCTTTGGTTAGTAAATGGACCAGCAATGAGAAACCCGTCCTAGTCAACGACGGAATCAGAATTTCATAAATGCGGGGGCCAAACAATGAGCAACAAGATTTTAAAATTTTAAGGTTCGGAAATCTAATGGTTTGTTGGGTTTAGGTTTTGAGATAGATTTTTTGGGTAATGAATAGAAAAAGATAGAAAAGGACAAGAAATTAATTAAGAAAGGAAAAAACTTATGGAAGATTATGTGCTGAGAGAAATTGGGTTTTGGAAAGCCAAAACAAACACATTCTAGGTGTTTTTAACAAAAAAAAAACCTAATTTCAATATTATAATTTGAAAAAAAATCTCGAAATGATGCAGAGGCCGCCCCATACGTCTTTGTTCCTAGTAACGTTGGTTGTCTACACAGTGGAGGGGGATTTTCGAGCCCCACAGGAGGCGAAATTGGAGTTTAGGGCTATGAACAGTTTCTGGATCCCCTGTCAACTAACATACTAGCACCTACCAGCGGATGTATACAATATTAGCCACAAAAAAAAAAAAAAGAGACGCGCAATTAAAGACAATGTGATCTATGAAACAAAAGATAAAAGCCAGTCAAACGTCCACCAAACCCACCATCGCCGGTGCCTTTTATCTTACGGCCATAACGCAATTGTACTTTTCTCCATTAATGGAATTTCTTACGCTTCCTCCAAAAAAAAAAAAAATCTATCACCAACGGGCAGCAAAATAATCAATTTTGAAGTTAGCCAACAACTTTTTACGTTCAACTTCATCAAAAATATATACATGGTGACATTAACGGCCCTCGATCCATGATCGAACAATCAGCGGCAACTACGTATGTACGAGTTTAATAAACAGACATGCGGCAACAAAACATAGTTTTTGAGCAGGGTCGACCCTTTTGCCGGGTCTCTACGTATAAACAGAACAACATTGACTCAACTATATTCACGTAAATAGTTTCGGAGCATAATGACAGGGAAGTGATTTTGAATTGATATTTCCAGAAATCAGACTTCTGTCAATGCCGAGGATTTGCAGATGGGGCAGGTGTTTTTGATGAGCAGCCACCTTTCCACGCAATCTGCGTGGTACTCGTGTCCACAATCAAGTGTTCCGATTTTCTCTTGTTTCTCGTAGTCGGTCTGAAAAATACCAAATGAACAGATACAAAAACACCCCATCAGTTCCAAACTAGAGCAATAACCTTCGCCTTGATTTTGATTAAGTTGATGATGACTATGGCAGTTTCTTGGAAAATCAGGCCTATTGATAAAAGAGGGAATGGAAAATAGACTGCTTCAGGACCAGTTGATACGCCCTAATCATGACAATTAGTACTTGTAACTAAGAGGTCTATTCTTACTTGAACGAAAAAAATACATAAAGACTTCCTTGACTTGGAATCAGAAGACCGTTGACTTGGAATCAGAAGACCATTAAAGACTACGAGGGCAAAAACGCCCCAGCAAGTACTAACAGCAGACCACCGAGGTGGTAGTCAAAGTGGCTGAGGCAGTGGGTTCAAGACTTGGGACCAGATGGTTGGTACAGGAGGCCTCAAGTTTAACTTGCATTTCGGTGGGATTTTGCTTACGTGTCTCGCGACATGGTAATGGAAAAATATTTCCTTCCCAGACGGGTCAGCTATGACTCAAATCTGACCATTCCAGGGCGGGTGGAATCCCCATTTCCACTCTGGTCACACCTAAGGGGGTCCACTACGGTCATTGCCCCAGCCTACCCTTTCACTCAGCAAGAAAAAGTACTGACTGCAGAAAACTCAGCATGTCAAGCATAGACTTACATTTAGAACTTGAGGAAATAAAAGTAGAGGAAGGAAAAATAAAAGAGAGAAATTAAGGGGAAAGTAGGTATTTTCCTTTGTTCGGGTTTTGTAAAGAAAAGGGAAAGAAAATGTGAAGAAAAATACTCTCTTGTTTGGGTTTGGAGAGAAAAGAGGAAGAAACTAATATGTAACGAGAGCAACAAAAAAAGAGAGAAGAATATGAAGAGAAAAGAGATGGAGGACCACTTTCTATCATTCTTTGTTAGAATTTCTTACATTTTTCTTTCTTACCAAAAAACAAAGTAGGAGAAAAATAAAGGTTTTCCCTTCTGTTCCCATCTTTCCTCAACTTCAAAACAAAGGGCTTAATATTGGAACAAGGAATTCAAAAGATGAGCAGAAGAAAACAAAGACGCGATAGCGAAGTAAACTGTGAGAAAAACCATTTCTATAAAGGAATTTAACTTGATGGGTTACAGATGGTAAGCTGGCTGCCTAGCTCCTTGTTACAGGTGCCGTGTACAGGCGTGTCTAAGAGAGTATGTCAGTTTGCCCTTTGTTCATTCAGTATATTTGAACTTTTCGACCCATAAAAAAACATAAAGCCAGAATTCTAACAATACCTGACATATGACGCAGAAATCAGTTTCCTGATCCTCAAGAGGTGCATCTTCCAGGTTCATGGGAGTAGTGGGCGAATTATATGTTCTGGTTTTCATAGACCTAGAGATGGTCTCCTCCGACAATCCAGTGGCCACATAGCCAATTTGTTCTCCCAATGCAAGAAGCTCCTGGAATATAACTTAAGAATCTCGGTTAACTTGTTTTTATAAGTGTGCTCAATCAACCAACTGATGGAAGTTAAGAAAATCGTATCGTTGATTACTTATTCTACTACACAATAATTTCTGTCATTCTGAAAGTCAGAAAGTAAATCCTCTAGTTACCTCATATGACATATGATCTACATCCAGGCGCATGTTTCTGTTATGATCAATGGAATTCCCTACTTCATAATAGCCTGAAATCTCTAGCATCGCAACTTCCTACATGCGCAACCAACAACGTTTAGTCAATTTCCACATACTCGGTGAAACATAATGAATCATAATTTCATCTCGGACAAACTATATCATTGAAACATAGAGAAATATTTACATCTGCTGGGAGAAATCTCCAGTGAGGAAGGTCATGGTGCCTCACAGTTGCCTCAGGAAAAAGTGCCCTCTGGTGGGGCCGGTACATCCTAAGGCCTGTTTGTAGAACAGGTCCCACATATCTAGGCCCCACCTCAATGCCATCTTGGAAAGGATGTATGCTGGTGTTTGAAGTGCTATTTGTCGAAACTCCATGAGAAGGTGTTGCTACTTGAGAAACTAAATTGATATTCTGGCCCCTCACTCCATGCATGGGTTGTGGTAAATGATGAAAATTGGGGTGCCATTGGTATATGGGAGGAAGAGGGAGGAAAGTTGTGGAACTTATATTGCTAGCAGTCTCTTGATACCCCTGTGCACCCATTGTTCCTGCCTCTGTGCATCGATCATTAACGCAGCTGCTCCCTGGAGAGAGAGAGAGATTCACAATTAGTTTCAATTCTGCCGAAGATCAATCATAAATACAGCAACACCATTGTACGATAAAATGAGACTATTTTCCTTGTTTTGTTTCATCTTACCACCGCTATGTTACATGGACTCAAGCACAATCCGGGTTTTCATAAGTATTGGATTCATCTTTCCTGGAATGAGATTCCTCATGATCCAGCCCATTTTTGGGGCCACCCAAGAGGTTAACGACATGAGTTGCAAACTTGAACTTGGATCAATAATTTTCTTCATGTTACTTCTTGTTTTCTAGAGTCAAATGGTTTTCTAAGTTAAAATAGAGCATTCCATATATATTGGGAGAGTTATATGAATAGTTTTATAACTCGAATCACTAAATATGATATTTGGGATCATCCAACCGCTCTTATCCAACACAAATCCCATTCCCTTACCAAGTGTCATTGCCCTAAAGGAGTACATTACAGTCAGAACACAAGTAAAAGGAAAACGGAAAGCTTCTTCAAAAATTTCAAGGATAAAGAAGCACCTGAATGCTAGAGAATATGTCAAGCCCTAAAAAAGTTACCTTGCAAATAGGATACACCCTAAAAAAGTTACCTTGCAAATAGGATACAGCAGGTGCCTGACTCCAGGGAGAACTGGCAGTCTGAAGAGCCGGACCTGGATAGTTCGCTCGAATAAAAGTATTCGAATTACGCATCACAATAGAGTCCGGCTCAATGGTACCTGAACTGGCAGGTGGAAAAAATGTAGCATCCATCAGAGTAACCCCAACCCCAGGTTGAATGGGCCGCGTATTTAAAGGGGCAATGGCAGAACTAGAGCCAGCTGAAGTATTACTATATTGAAAACTACCCGGGACCCCTTCTGCATTTTTTCTCTTAAATGGACTTCTGACACCATTCACAAATTGGTTGTTCCTTCCATAGTCATCCGTAGGAACTCCAGCAATTTGATCATGAGACCCTTGGTTTATTGGAAGAGGGAACACTCTGGAACCACATGGATTCATAGAAGCACCCAAATTGAGATATCTAGCGGGCTGCTGCTGCTGCTGAAAAGTGTTGTATTGTGATATTCCATAAAATAAAGCATTTTCATGACTGACAGGTAGATGACGATTAACAAAAGTAATCGGGGTCCGGGAAGCTGGTAATATTGTGTGGATGTTAGGCTGTGGGAAATATGCTACACTTCCAAAAGGAACACAAGTCTCCGTACGGAGATGGTTCTGCCCTTGTTGATACAGCTCCATATCAGTCATCTGACTGGTGCACATCATGTTCCTTTGTCCCATTCGTTGTATAAAATGAGTTTGGCCAATTCCTGCTTCAAGTGGAAATATCACAAAGTTCAAAAAAAGCAATCAGATTTATCTCTAGCAATGGTTAATTATTTTCCAATAAAACATAATGCAGGAGATAAATAATTGAATGGTTGGTAGGTCTTATGACTCCTATTCACCAGGTTAATGATTGCAAGAGACCAGATCAAATTATTAAATAAAAGCTACAAAAGCAGAGACCATAACTGCACTTATATTTTACTTAAAAGGCCAAAATGAGGGATTTGGTTGCTTTTAATATCTTAGCACCGGTTAAACCAACCAAACAAGTGACTAATAGTTTGAGCACAACAAACCGACAGATTCATCTTGATAGGAATCTTGCTGGTCCAACCAAACCACCCCTAGCTCTACCCGGTTAATACCTAACTAATTTGTCCA
The DNA here is from genome assembly GCA_019656295.1 of Rhododendron mucronatum var. ripense. NCBI lineage: Eukaryota > Viridiplantae > Streptophyta > Magnoliopsida > Ericales > Ericaceae > Rhododendron > Rhododendron mucronatum. The sequence continues at coordinate 581,706 of BPLT01000145.1, read as the reverse complement.
ACGTCGAATTCAGTTTCTTCACATTGTACCTTTAACATGCATAGAGCCCATTACATATGATATAGGTGGGACTACTCTATCCGCTGTTTGTTCTTCTCAGTTCCATTAGAAGCATTTTGCCTCATAATTTTCTTTACAAGAAGCAATTTTGTTTACTTACACAATTGTTCCTCTTCTGTAAATTATGCCATCCTCTGAAAAATTATACGCATTTTTAGTGGTTAGGTGGAGATAACTTGTATGACCAACTGTTTTAACATGACTCTTGACATTATTGATAAAAATTTATCTACGTCTAATATTTGTTTGTCTAACATAATTGGATAAATGGCAGAATTTAGAAGCATATAGCAGCTTCTCTCTCTAATGTGACTTCAAAAAACCAAGCTTATGCAAATTGATAAATAGACGTTTAGGGCTATGCTTTTTTTAGAGCGAATCGATTCCGCACTATTCTGGAACTACATTAAGGTAGACATTCGGCTATCTTTTGTGTGTAAATCATATCTACAATTTTTAGTACTTTCATATTTTCTAATGTTGCCTTGGTTTTAATTTGTTCTTTAGTGAACTCTTTGACGGTTTGTACATTGTAGTGACTTCGTAAATGCACACAAAAGAGAATTTCAACAGAGCTGAAACTTGAGTTCAAAATCCCTAAAACCGCCAATAAGAATGGAAATATTCTCATTCCCTAGATCTTCAACCTAAAACAAAAATCCCCCATTTTCAGGTCAACAAGACCTGCTATAAAAAGTGAGAATATACTTATGAGGTACAGAATCTCCAAAGCCTAATAACATTTACTAGCAAAATAAAAATAAAAAAAACTACAATTATACTAATTTGTTAAATGATAAATTCATCCAAATAAGGAAAGACATACAATCCATCAAGACATGACTATGATCCCCACAGCGATATTTCTAGCGGTATATACTTTGAATGTGATACAGCCCCAAGAGGGTATGTAATTGAAAGTCGCTGAAAGCAGCCCGAGGGAACAAGTTTTAATGCCAATGGTTCCAACTTCCAATAACATCCAATTACCGCAAAACTTTAAACGGAGCCCAAATTTTGCTCTAGTAGCAACAACCCGGGCCCGTTTGTCAGGGGGAGAAGGGTGGGTGGAGAGAGCTTATCCTCTTGGAGGGGTCTTAGGTAACACCACCCCCACCCCAGCTTAGCTATTCCAGGTGGGAAAAAGACCAAATTACCCCTCAACCTTTTTTGTATACTCAGTGCAATGGTTGCAATTTCTCACATTATCCGCTCTTTTCCACCCATATCAACTACTACTCAACCCAAGTACATGCTAATCCCCCCTCCTTAACTAATCACTTCTTATACTATATCCACCTCTTATCCAACCTTCTTCCTTAACCACCCAAAACCTTATCCGGCCAGCAAACGAGCTGCTAGTTGTTCCCTCTTGGAAGTAGTTTCGACCATATATCAAGAAGAAATGTGATTAATAAATCTCACATACCCATATACCATAAAGCACCCATTAATCTGGAAACTGCACAAATCACAATAACTCAAGCTGAAAAAAGAAATCCCACTAAGTTATCAACAAAAGCACCATTTTTTTGCTAGACAATATGGTGAAAATAATGTTATAAAGATCATACAGAAGAACAAAATCTGTTAAAAGTCTATGAGATCATAAAGCTCAATGTCTAGGTTTGGGGGGGCAAGTTTTCATTTTGGAAATCATAAGAGAATACTGAGATTGTTTCTTTCCACTTCAAAAAGTTTTCTTACTATCCAAATTCCAAACAGACTAAATGAAACCCATGCACACAAACAAGGAGATGAAAATTTAATAAAATACATTAAAAAAAAAAAATTGAACGAGTGAAATACTGAAAGAAAAAAAAAAAAAACCTTTTCAACATAAAAAAAAATTCCAGAGCCTCAAAATGTCAACTTTGGGTATTTCCTGGCAAAGGAATAAAAGATGTCACTCCTGCAAGAGACAACAGAAAACAAAACAAAAACAAAAAAAAACTCGTCAAATTTTGCATAAAAAATATACTTGGATCATCGGAAATCACAATCTCTAGATTACCACACCTAAATTTATCAAGAAAAAAGAAAAGCCCCATAACTAAACTTTCTGTCACAAGATATAGTAAATGTATACCTATACATGGAAGATTACAAGAAGGAAGAAAAAATAATCTTTACAACAAAGAATGGGTTCTGGGAAATTTGAGAAGCATTGGGAGGACTAACCGAATTGGGGTTTGATCAGCGAGAATGGTCGAGGGATCTGGAGGAGACAGAGAAAAAGAAAAGTTCGTGAAAACGTATTTATCCAGAGAGAGAGAGAGAGAGTTCAATGGGAAAAAAAAATCCGGTGTGTGCCATGTTCTTGTATAATTGTTTTTTTTTCTTCCTACCGTTAACTGCAAAGTTTGCTGTTTGGTTTTGCGGTTAACCAGTATTTTCTTCTTTGTTTCTTTTTCCTTGTATGGGATTGTGTGTTTGTATGGGATTGATTTCCTCTAAATACACTGGACATTTTTTTACGTTCACTGATTTTTTCTGTTTTTTTCCATTAAATAATATTTGGTCCAGGAGAGAAAAATTTTAAAAGCACGAAATATTAATGAGAATTGAAAAAAGTTCCAACGAGACGACTCTAAAATATGTGAAAGCTGTCTTTTTCAAACAAAATTCTCATTGGTTAGCTCTCTTGGGACTTTTGATCGTAGTTTTTTTTTCATTGTTCAACAAGATGAATGATTAATCTAACAAAATGGTCACGAATCTGACATTTTTAAGCTGAATATTTATAAATGGCATTTTTTATCACCATGGTGTAGGCAACCGAATGAAACTAGCTAGTGAAGAACTCAAAACAAGTCTTCTTTTTTTTTTTTGTACGAATTGAGGTTTACTTAATTGTCAACTTCACTGTAGTGGTATCAGTTGAAGTACGCGAAAACTGTTAGAAAATCATGAACGATTAAAATATATAGGACCTGGAAAAATACCGCATGAAAAATGATCAAGGCTAGGGTTAAGACGCTATGTCCTTAAGAATGATTCATCATGTTATGGTGCGTACGAAATCTTTGACATCTATATCACATGATATAATCCCATCGAAGTAGCACTACAATTGATGAGTCTGACAATCCAACTTATGTTTTGTTCCCTTTCTACGAGGACTCAAGACTCAGATGAACATGGAAAATAAAATTCAGCAAACTACTGAAAGAAACACATGCAGATAAACGTGTTCGTGAGGAGACACGATTATTCATCCAAACAAGTGTCCACAAACAGATACATCTCTAAAAAAGAAAAAAAATCATCCATCACAAAAAATTAATCTTTGTTGACTTTCTTCGACCAGTTATTACATGGAGTTCAATAGAGTCAATTTTCATTTACTCCTAAATGGTTTTGAACAAACCAAATAAAAATTCCAAATTCATTTTCCAGCAAAAACTAGTCCGGACGCCGAATTACATAAATACGGAGTAGTACACGGGTATTTGTATTCATCCTTTTTGGCAAACAGTTCCCAATCAACCCAAGCCTTTGTCCCACCCTTCATCCAATTGCCACCACTACAACTTTTCATTGGATATGTCTACAAGTTAAACACTTTTTCTATTGCAACAAATTGGTACAAATCTTTTCAAACCACATGCATTGATTTAGTCCACAACAAATAGTAGTAGTTTTTATTTTATTTTATTTTATTTTATATACAGTGTGTTCTGGGCCAGTTTGCGTGCATCTCGAACTAATCTCTTCCAATCCATTTCACAGCCGTTTCACATACTACGTGTTGGGATGAGGTGACCCCAAGAGCTATTAACAAAAATTATGGACCTGAAACCTTGAAATGAAACACATCCCTAAATCTCAGATCAAGATCACTTGATTTTGTAATAGTTGTTTGCTATCATATCAAGTTGGTAGGAGTACAATCTTCAAAGATCAAATGCCACATGGATGATTATGAGTAGTGTTTTTGGATAATGAGTAGAAAGAGAAATAAAAGTAATAATTTAAGAGAGAAGTAAAAAGTGAAAAAAAAAATAAAATGAGAAATAAGAATAATAATAGAAAAAATATAAAAAAGAAATAGAAATAATAATTGAGTTAAGAATCTTTTTTAAATAAAATAGTAAAATGAACAAGGCATAAACAAATCCACCTGTGGGCATTAAAAAAATCTCCCTAGTGATCGACACAAACCGATCACAAGTGGGTTGACAACTTCAAGTATTTATCAACACAAAAAGATGATCCACAAAAGAAAGAGGGATAGGGACAGGGATGACTGGGATAGGGATAGATATCATAGAAAAATGGCCGTGACAAGTTGATACACAGATTCCGTACATGTACTAAAGGCCAATTCCATTTTTTCAGATTACCTACCCCTTTTTCTTTTTTTTTAAGGAAAAGGTAATTTTAAATATAATGAAAACAAAAAATAATTTTTTAATTTATTTTGCATCGTGTAAAACATCTCAATCATATCTACCAAGTAAGATCTATATTGGTAGAAAAATTATTCGCATAAACACATAATTTTTGAGTTTGAAATTGCCTTCTTTTTCAAAAAATATTTTTTTGGCGAAAGTGAAACCGCCCGTAATATTCAGCCATCTATATATATATATATATATATATATATATATATATATATATATATATATATATCAAGTTCCTTATGTCTTGTTTGGATCAAAATTTGGAAAAAAAAATTCCAACTCAAAAATCATTACTCTTCACTCATTACACCTATCTCCAATCATTATTCTCATTTCTCACCACTCATCACCACTATATTCAATTATAAATTTTTTTTCAAAAACTCATCCAAACACAGTATTATATTGTTGAAAATTATTAGGGTCACTGCTAGTATCCTAGCCGCCGCCAAATAACACTATGTGAAAGACTTTAAAGAGGCAATGCATTAATCTCTCCCTAGTTTATTGATGTTCAAAAACGAGTTAATATGCAAATAAGCAGCTTCACGAATCCATCTTTGATAGTCAAATATTCCTCTCAAATGTCATCAACGATCTTCTTCTTCTTGTATATATATAGGCGTAAAAGTATAACGACAAAGGCAAAAATATGTATAGTTAATAAGATCATTTAGATCCTTAGAGTAAAGTACAACTGAGAGCCCGTTTCAGAACAAAGAAAATGTTTTTATTTTTTAAAAATGTAATTTTAAGTTCAAATGGGCTTATTGAAATCTAAAAATATACAATATGAATCTTGTTTGAAAGATCTCATCAAGTTCCTATATACGATGCAAAAAAAATTAAAATATTATTTTTCATTTATATTATTTTTGAATTTAAAAATGTGAAATAAACTGCTTATTTTTTAAGAAGGTTCCTGGTACGGGTCTTGAGTTTAATAGATTGGAACCAAAGATTAGGTCAGTTTGACCTAAACACATGATCTAACACGATTGCAGGTACAAATTAGGTGGACACATACATGACATCGAAAGATTGCCTTTTTCTTTTTCTTTTCCTTTTTTTTGGTCTGTTTTGTTTATCAAATATTTTACCTTTGATTTTGGTTATAACCTCCATTGACCAACCATGAATCCGCTTTTGATTAAATTAAATAGCATTCAGTTCATTCAAAAGGGATGGCATGCAATAATTGTTTATGCTTCAAGTTAAGCCGCCAACCCTGTAATTTTCAAATGTATAAAGTAAAGTTATCTTCAGTTGTGGAGGATTTTGACTTGCTCTTAGATGAATGGTTTTGTCTCCGTTGCCTATCGATAAAACATATTTAATTCGATCTGAATCCAAATCCGATTCGAAAAAATCCCAAATTCGGTAACTCCAATCTGATAATTTGATTATCCGAATGTTAATCGGAACAGATTTGGAGCTCAAGGGTTTATTAGAACTTGTGGAAAAGAAAAAAAAAAGTAAAATAAAAAAATCCTTCCATTGTTTGATTATACGAGAAAGATGAGAGAAATAACAAATTCTAGTATATTGTAAATAGTGAAATTTTCTCCAATGTCCCTCTCATTTTTCACGTATTTTATTTGCCATCACTTTCACTAAAGGCTTTGTTTGTTTCGAAATAAAATATTTTACATGTACAATACTTTTTCAGAAAATAAACTTCAAATTTTTATTTTTCGGCATTTAATTGGCACATGAAAAATATTTCCAAAAAATGAAAAAATAGTGTAGAGAGAGAAAGAGAGAGAGGTTTGAGAATAAGGGAATTGAACTTGGGTGACGATCGAGGAAACTGAGCAGCGAGAACTGCAGTAGAAGGGTTCATTTCGAAAAATAACTTATGAAAGATTTAAAGGTAAGTCAATTTCATGAAACTGTTTAACATGTAAATGTTTTCCTATTTTTTATATAACAAAACACCAGAAAATATATTAAACATTTTATTGTAAAATATTTTACGTCTAAACAATCAGAGCCTAAGTTCCAAACACAGCGTAAGGTGACAGCCCAGCCCAGCCCAGCCCAGTTTTTGGCCCGACTCTATTATATTTTTGTGGTTTCGAAATCCAGTTCATATCCGTACGAAACCGGCCCAAACAATGCCTTTGGGGATTACTTGGAGGTGTTCCTAAATGTTCGTTGAGGGATGGGTCACGGCCCATATTTTTGGCGCTCCAATCCTAAATGGGATTGGAGAGAGTTCACTATAAATCCTATAGTGCGTGGGCGAGTGCGGGTGTGAGAGCGCGAGCATAAAAGTATCTTTCGAACTTCCCAATCAATTTTATAAATTTGTGAATGCGAAGATAGAGAACACAAGCGCAGAACAAGAATCAACCGTAGAACGAGAATTAAGAGCAAGAGCGAATGCTATTTTTGAAGAATTATGCGACAGACATGTTCATAGGGAAGCAAACGAATCAAGCTGCTTGTGGCTCGACTCGCTTAATAATTGAGCCGATCTCAAGCTCAAGCTTTGGGCTCATTTGCTGAACGAGCTAAGCTTGACACTCAAAAACTCGGCTCGTTAGTACAGAATCGACTCGTTAAATAAATTAATCAAACTCGACTCATTAAATGCTCAATTCAATTACAAATAGGGTGTGTTCCAGAAATGGAATAAGTTCTTATTTTTTGTTGAATAAGAACTCCTGTTCCAGAAAAATAATAAGAAGATTTCCACTTATTTGGAAGAATTTATATAGGTACCAATGGGTGTCGAGAGTGAAATCGCACCGGTGGCCACGCCGGGCAGTCTCAGGCCACCGGACAACCGATCCGAACCGTCCAAAAATTCTATAAAAAAAAAACCGAGGGGGCCAGCGCGGGAATCAATGGCATCCGAGGTGTGTAGGGTGCTTGATCCGAGCACCCCTTTTCCGTGTATATTTGAATTATCATATATACACGGAAAAAGGGTGCTCGGATCAAGCGCCCTACACACCTCGGATGCCGTTGATTCCCACTTAGGCCCCCTCGGTTTTTTTTTAAAGAATTTTTGGACGGCTCGGATCGGCTGTTCGGTGACCGGAGACTGCCCAGCGCGGCTGCCGGTGCGATTTCCCTCCGTCGGCGCCCATTATCATAGCAACAGTCTTATTTTTTGTATAAGGCAATTTCAAACTCAAAAATCATGTGTTTATGCAAATAATTTTTCTATCACTATGGATCTTGTTTGATAGATTTCATTGAGATCTTTAATACGGTGCAAAAAAATTGATTTTTTTTTCATTTATATTATTTTTGAGTTTGAAAATGTGAAAGGAACTTTTGATTTGAATTTTGTGAAATGACCCTTATTATTTTTGAATGAGAAATTGTAAAATAAGTACTTATTTTTTAAGAAGCGTCGTGGAACGGGGCCGAAGTCGAGCTCGAGCTTGAGTATCAGGCTGGTTAAGAAAACAAGTCTCACCGAACTAGTCTAGACAGAGGAGGACCACACAAAAATTGAAGTTTATCGTTTAAAAGTCTGTTCATATAAATATCCCTTCGATCCAATCCGATCTTCTCTTTTTCTCTCTCCCTCTCCCTTCCCTCTCCCTCTCTCGCAAACGCCCACACCCCTCTTCTGAAGTTGGGAACTGCGGATAATTCAGGTAACGCTTTCGATTTTCAATTGCTTCGTGTTGCTGTTGGGTGTTTGTGCCCTTTTCATCCGTATGTTTAAAGTTCTTCGGAATCTAGGGTTTTCTCTTGTGACCGCCGACTTTGATCGTGTTTTTCTTGTTCTTTCAATATTAGGGTTTTATACGATATTCTTGTCTGCGACCTCTTTAGCGTGTTTTGTTCTTCGGGTTTTTTTTTGAAATTGGAGTTATTAGGATTCATGATCCATGTTCACTCGTTTTTTAGGGCGTAAATTAAAAATTAGGATTTTACTAGAACCGCTATTGTATTTGCTACTTTTTTTTTTTTGAACGGCGACTATTGTATTTGCTTCTGAGATTGAATCGTTAACTATTGGCCTTTGAGGAAAAAGTTTACATAGTTTTGCTACCTTTATTTTACCCCTTGTAAAAAGCGGCGTGGAAACTTGAATGTAGTTGTATTCCTTTACTTATAGGGCAAAGTGCACGTTCACGCTATCACCATGTGCGGATACCCCTTGTGGTTCAAAACTGAGCACATTATCTAGCTATGGTTTTGAAAATGTGCGGATAAACCCCCTGCTATCATGTTTTTCATCCATATTAACGGATGTGTATTTCACACGCCTGTAGAATGTAATCTGAGTCGTTCATAATGTATAAAATTAAGAATAGAGTATCTCTGTTAAAAAACCATCTCGATCGCGTATTAATAACCCAGTGTTCTAATTTTTAGTAAATTCAAATTTGAAATTTTTATTTCATAATAAAATCAATTCGACCATGAGCTTTTCATTTTTTAATTGACTTAAATTTTGGCATAGATGTAGTATTTGTCAAAATTTACAATATCAACAGGGGATTGTGTGGTTAGATTTAAAACTGAAGAAGAACTATATGATGAGGGTATGTCGTCTTTTAATATTGTGGCCATTAATATGGATGGAAAACATGACAGCAAGGGTCTATCCGTACATTTTCAAAACCACAGGTATGTTATGTACTCAGTTTTGAATTATGAGGGGGGTATCCGCACATGGCAATAACCACATGGTGGGTCAAAGTGGACTTTGCCCTTACTTGTAATTACCTAAACCCAAACGAGTCTTACATTCCAATCAATTGGGTTTAGCTACATAAATGTTGTTGTCTCCGTTGAATTCATTTCAGAAGGATCTAATAGGGTTTTCTACGTGCTGGTTATTAGCTATCGAACACATAACCCTCCTACTTTACCTGGGCTTGGGGCTGGCTATGAAGCATGACACAGATAGTTCTTTATTTTCTTAGTAGATCTAAATTTTAATTTTCATTTGCACTTTACCTTTCTAGATTCGTGTAAAGGAAAATTATCTGTCATCAGGAGTGTCTTAACCGTCGAAAGCATCTCGGTGTCTAGGTGTACATATGGTTAGCATATGTGGTAACTAAATTGGTTTTTGAGTGGATGTTTATTCTATTAGATCTAGAGAGCTTTTTACGTCGTAGCAAGGAGGGTCTTTTCTAGTGTGGATGTGATAGATGCCGTTAGACAATTCAAGTTTGATGTTGTCACGTGCTTAGTGATAGTTAAAATGGTCTTAGAGTGAGACGCCTCGCCTGCCAGAAAGAACCAATTGCTTTGAGGAGCATCTTGCTACTTATTTTGCATGAGAAACTAATTTAAGATGTGCTTTTGTATGAAGCATATGCTATATTCTGCAGATAGCAATTTATGTGGATCAAATGCTGTTTACAATGCATATACCTCAGTTATTGAATCCGTAGATGGTGGTGTAGACTTTGAAGTTTATCATTTTCGACCCGACCAATGAACTCATTAATTTTTTATCACACTGAAGGAAAATAGTTGAGTGACAACAGATGGGTAAAAGGAAGTCGAAGGCGAAGCCACCCCCAAAGAAGAGAATGGATAAGCTTGACACTGTTTTCAGCTGCCCCTTCTGTAACCATGGAAGCAGTGTGGAATGCCGTATGTAAGTGTCTATTGAAGAATTTTCCTATGATCACCAGTTCCCTATGCGCTTGGAGTGTGTTGTGCTTGCATGGCAATGACAATTGATTATTTTGTACCTGATATATGTTCCTGTGTCTCAATCTTCTTTGTTAGGAGACTCGAGTGACCTTAGAGATAGAGAGATTATCAAAATTCAGTTTTGTTCTTGTTCTGTATTTGGCTTATGGTTTTATGGACTGAAACATGAGATTTTTTTGTTTACAGTGATATGAAGAACTTGATCGGTGAGGCTTTATGCAGGATTTGCCAAGAGAACTTCAGCATGACCGTGACAGGTATATATGGATTCGTTTATTTATTTTGACCTGTTTTGATATATTAGAATTTGGAAGTTACTTAAATCATAAAAGAAAAGAAGAATGATTGGAAGTGCTGTAGTTTGTGATCTGGACTCTGGAGTCTGATATGTTGGGTTCGGGCAGGGGCGGAAGCAAGTTTAAGGATTAGGGTACCACACACTACGCAATGAAAATTTTAGTGCCGAAGATGTATCCTATTGCAATAGGCCCCCTTAAAGTCTACAGGGCCCTAAGTCAATGCAATATAGCCAAACTATATATTGGCTTAATCCTCCTAACGGCGAGTTTTGGTCTGATTGGTTATGTTTTCTTATAGAATTTTATCATTTCATTGTACTAAAATTGTCATAGTTCAATGATAAACTTGTAATGAAAATTAAGGAGTATAGCAATGTTACCAATTGTTGAAAAATCTCTCCTGAGTTTGGGCACTCCTAAAACAAACTCTTGGGTCTGTCCCTAGGATTGGGTCTGCATTCAACTTGTGATATGAAATAAATCAATAAAGGAGAAGAATGGCAAAGCCACAAAAGGATGGTTTGACGTTTGCACATCCACATACAAGAACACGTTCATATGTATGCCCATATTTTTCCTCCCAAAGGTTTGAGATGCCTATATGATGGCCTACACTAGTTATATTATCATTATCCTTTACACATCCACATGCACCAACACGTACAGGGGATGCACATTTTTTCCCTCCCAAAGGTTTGAGATGCCAATACAATGGCTTTCACTTCATCACAATTCTTTCATTCTTCTTAGTTTGAACTGAGATTGAATTTTTTATTTTTTGCAGCTTTAACCGAACCTATAGACATGTAAGTTAATCTCTATTTGATTCTCTTCCTTAAACCCGCCCCCCCCCCCCCCCCCCCCCCCCCCCCCCAATATTTGTGGTGTATCCGTGTAACTGACATAGTCGTGCGGTCCACAGATATAGTGAATGGATCGATGAATGTGAACGGGTCAACAATGTTGAAGATGATGTTGCTTAGAAGGGTTGTTCAAACCTTCAGATGTTCTGGTTTCGCGTCATGGGGAAAACTAAAAAATAAATGTTCTTCTTTAAGGCAGACTTTGATGTATATAATGCTAGGCTTGTATCCGTATCAATGTCAGCATCTCTAAAGGCTATTTATGGTATGTGGTGTAATATGCCTAACGTTGCTGTCCTAGGGAGGGGAATGGTTTGTATTTGAAATATGTATGCCTTTTCGGGATTAATATAAAACATGTATTGAGTATCAGATGTAGTGATCAAATTCTCAGAACTGGATTTGTCAAAATGAATGTTTCTCGGAATTATTAGATTTTGATCGAGTGCTTGTAGTTCTTATTTTCCAGGTTTGCAGGGTTCAATTCCAGATCCTATTCAGGCAGCGAGTTTTGGCACTATGCCAATGGGAGTTTACCGAAGTAGGACATTTTTTGCTACAAAGCAGTCCCTTTCTCGGGACTCGTGAGGAGTTATAGTTTGATCATTTTGCATGCAATGAACGATGAGGATAGAATGTGTGTGGTGGCTCGGTTGGTCGAGCACCTTTTGCCCCGTTTGTTTGTCTTGGGTTCGATTCCCATGCCTAACACTTGTGGTGGCCTCCCCTTCCTCTTCCCACTCGCTAACCCGCTGACATATGACCCCCCCCCCCCCCCCCCCAAAAAAAAAAAAAAAAAAAAAAACCCGATGAGAAATATTCTTCTTTGGAACCTATACTGTTTTTTTAAAACTGTTTGGAACCTGTATTTTAAAGTGGCTGTTTCAGTAAGCTATATTTGCAAAATTAATTGGTGGTTTAAAATTCTCACGCCAAATAGATTTTCCTTTTTTCCCAGAGACGAAAACCAACACTCCATTTTTATAACAGGTCCCCCATTTGTCAATCTCGTTTGTTCGAACATTGTATCTCATTTGCTGTTGTGTTCCTTCCATGTGTAAAACGCATTGCAATTACTGAAGTTTTCGGAAAATGCAGTTTTTTTGGCCGTTCTTTTGAATTTTAAAACCTTTTTCAATAATTTTTTTTTTGTCATATGGTATACATTAGCGGTGGTTAGTGGAGTGTTAGTATGTTAGTCAACGGGGGTTTCAAAGGCTATTCATAGTCTTGAAACCCCAAACTTGCTCTCCCCGTGGGACTCAAACTCAGGTCACTGGAGAGAGAAATGAGACAACCAACTTGACAAGCTTGGTTTCAATTCGGACGGTATTTTTTTTATTTTTCTAATTTCACTTCTCCAAACAAATAATCAATCTTAATTTTTTTTGATAACAAATCGCATACTAAGATATATAAAAATACTAACTACTACATAGGAAAACACCCCTAGAATTTGAGTCAGGATCCTCAGTGCCAAAAATTTATGTGCCTTTGTGCCGAGGGGTTTTTCGAAACAGTGGAGATCGGACCCCTAAGGCTCTGTTTGGAACATAAGAAAAGGAAATGAAAAGAAGAAAGAAGAAAAATGAGAGGAAAATGGACTATTCAAAATTTTTATTTTCTTCCATTTTTTTCTTCCAACCAAATAATAGATGGGAATTTTTTTAATTTTCCTTTCTTTCCCTGGGTGCCCTCCAAATAGAGCCAAATCTCCCTCACTTGTATTTCGTGGCAAGTGAAAGCGCAATACTACAGCGAAGAGAGAATTAGCTCTGTTTGGAATCCATGGAAAGAAAAGAAAAATAAAGGAAAATAAAAGAGAAGAAAAATGAAAAGAAAATAGAAGGAAAAATTTACTATTTACTATGCTTAAAATTCTTATTTTCTTTGCTCTTTTTCTTCCAACCAAATAATGGATGGAATTTTTTTTTAATTTTCCTTTCTTTTCTTTTCTTTTCTTTTCCACGGTTCCAAATCAAAGTTGTGAAATCCGTTCCGTATCGGAGCTTAAACGGAACACAAAAATTAGAGATCCGTTCCTGTTGAAATATCGGACTGTTCCGGCCAATACCGGATGTACCGGACGATACCGGACATTTTCCGGTGTTCCGGCCAGTACAAAATTACCTTCTCTTTTTTTTTTTTACATTTTGTTTATGTTTATGCTTAAAATTTTGCAACATGGTATATATATATATATATATATATATATATATATATATAAAATATTAATTGCGGTAAATTCGGAATGGTACCAGGATACCGTCTGGTACCGGTACGTACCATTCCAGTAGTGAAAACGGTACGCTGACTGGTACGGTATCGACAACTTTGTTCCAAACAGAGCTTAGAGTATCACAAAACCGTTCCTTTCCCCAACCCCAACGGCCCAACCTCCATCTCTCTCTCCTCTGCGCGAGTGTGTTTCTTTTCCCAAACCTCCATATCTGTGTGTGCGTTTCTGTCCCTGTGTTGGAGTGGATTGCAACTTTCGGAAGAGGACGCCATGGGGAGACCACCGAGTAACGGAAACCCCACCTTCCGCTTCAACCAAACCGAGGTTTCTATTTCCTCTACGCTTCTCTCTCTCTCTCTCTGAATACTCACCATTCAAACTCTAAAAATTCAATTTTATTCTGGTTGTAATATTTCATAACCCACGCCCTAATTTTTATTCCCCTTAGGAAAGATTTGTGCGTGTGTTTTTTTTTCAAACAGTTGGGACCAAACCCCTCAAACGTTGTGTCTTCTGTATTGGGCTTTGTTCCGGCTTTAATTGGGTCCTGCTATTGAATAGTAAAATTGGTCCACCAGATTAGTCGGGGTGCACGTGAGCCAGCTCGGACTGAGTTAGTTTTCGGACAAAATAAACATTTTGCCTCCATCTCAGAGACAAATATATATAGTGGTGTCAAACGGGACCTGGCCCATTTAGCTTCGTGCCAATCGTGCTTCGTGCTATGCCGGCCTGTTTTTCTAATTGAATAATCGTGCCGTGCCGGTTTTCAATTGTGTCGTGTTGTCCCATCTCCAACTGAGTTTTGCCAGAAAGAAAAATTGTGTAACAACTAACAAATCAGTATTTGCCGTGACCCGTGCCCCTCTTCCCGTCTAGAATTGTGCCCCGTCTGCCGTGCCGTGACTTTCGTGCCAGGCGACCGTGCCGTGACTGGCCTACTTCCGTGTTGTTCCACATTTAAATGTGCCGTGCAGTGTCTGCCCTACCCGTTTGACACCTCTACATTCATACGCTGATATCTAGATGCACCACTGTAGATGTATACGTGATGCTGTGAGTCTGTGACCTTCTAAATGAGTTGATTCAAAATTTTGCAAGCTTGAAAAAAGGAGATCTAATTTCTCCTGATTTGAGACTGGGTAGTAATTTCATGTATGAAACTTCGAGAAGGTAAAATAGTTGGATTTTTTTAGTGGTTTCATTAATAATCTAATTACCTAACTCTGTGATGAATTGATTCACGTGAAAGTGTCTGATTATATTTCACGATTCCAGTCATAAATAAGATTGCCTGATAGTTGTGTCTTTGCATCTTTCATCTTAGAATTATGGACTTTGATTGTGGAACTTCCAAGTTGATAGGATTATTAGATGGTTAGGTTTGGATGTTTGGGTCTTTTGGTTCTGCAAGGAAGGTCTCTGCAGTTGTATGAAGCATATTAACGTTCAACGACACTAGGTCTGATGTTCAATGCAAACATCAGTTTGCCATTTGTCTATAGCATATATTAATTGCTTCTATAATATATAATATGACTTAGTCGAAAATATTATTGTTTATGATGTTATATTTTCAGGGTTTCAGATACTTTTGAACAATGTCAATGACTTAAGTCATACTGTTTGTTACTTTGTTTCTTAAGGTTGCGGAGATGGAATCGATTCTCCAAGAACACAATGCTCAGATGCCAACACGTGAACTTCTTGAAGCTCTTGCTGAGAAGTTCAGGCATGTTGTTAGTGCTATTAATTCAGTAACTCACATACTGGGAAAATTCTTGCTTGCTTTTCTACCAGTTTAATTTGTCAGATCTGACATGGTTGTCTTTGGTTACAGTAAGTCGGCGGAACGGTCAGGAAAGATTCTAGTTCAAATGAAACAAGTAATACACTGTCCCTTCCTGTATGTTTCATGACTCATGGAGAGCCTTTTGCTAATTTAGCTGCTTTGACTAGGTGTGGAATTGGTTCCAGAATAGGCGGTATGCTATCAGGGCAAAAACAGCTAAGGCTCCTGGGAAGCTAAACGTATCACCTATGCCTCGGGAGGATTCAAGAGTTGTGAGAAATGTTTCTCAAGCTCCTCAATCCGCAACTGTTCCGTTAGGTATAATTATAACCCTTCCAGCTTCCTTTGTAGCACACTTGCCTAGTGAGCACCTTTCCAATTTGTATCTGGAATTGATGGTTCTAGAATTCTAGATGGTAGACCCTTCTTTCGATACTTGATAGCCTGTGGGATTCTGTATCAGTGTAAATGCCAGTAGTATCACACCTTTCATTGGTTTGAAATGGATGATTTGTCTCTCTGTTGCCTATCCAATTATATGATTGCGGTTAATAATAGAAAGGAAAACACATTTTAATCCCAAGGGTTGGACGCGTTCCCCACAACCCAAGGGGTCTAACTACGGCGTTTGATTTGTAAGTTCCATTATTTTTTTTATTAGATTCCTGTGGTTGTTGGAATTATAAGAATAGTGAGGTCTAATTAGTTGAGAAATAAAACGTGAAGCAGCTTGTAGTTGCTGTGTTTAAGGTTGAAGTGATGGAGCACAGGGTGAGTATGTAAGAACTCCCAAAATTTCTGTGGTTCTTGAATGAAATGCTGGTTGTAATGGCTCTCTTTCAATGGATTGGCTATTTTTTTTTTTAAATGAGGAGAGTTAAATTTCCGGGATGAGACTTGCAAGTTGGTGACTCTTTTGCAGCCAGCTTCTCTGGTTCTGTCATTTTTTGTGCCAAAACAATTAGGAATAGACTGTATGTATGGACGGTTTATTGGTATGGCCGTATGGGTCCACTTACTAGGTGTAAAAGCATTCTGCCTGAAGTACAGTCCTGTGAGGCAGCCTGCTCGTCCTGTTGCTCTTTACCAACTTCTGATTTCTACTATTACGTTCAGAAGACTTATTTTCTTTCTTTACTGTTTTTGTTATTTTTCAGCTTTTCTGTGATTTCATACCTCTGGTTCTTCCCATAATCTTACTTGAATTTTGTTTTGCTGTCATTATCTTTTTCAGCAGTCCAAAGTGCAGGAAGAACTGTTTCTGATAATTCTCAGATGGAGTTTGAAGCTAAATCTGCCAGGGATGGTGCATGGTTAGCATCTCTGGTCTTATGTTTTTAACTTTTTATAACTTATGGGTGCTGATTATTTGATGTTTTTTTTTTCAACATCCTTTCTGATAACAGCTAATGGTTATTTAATCACGTTATTATTGTTGTTTTGCCTTCCTCAGGTATGATGTTGCAATGTTTATATCTCATCGATCTCTCGAAACGGGGGAGCCGGTAATTCTTGATGTTGATTTCTCCTTCATGTGATAATATAATTTGTAACAACTAACAAGGAAGAATGAAATCGTGCTGATCATGTGTTTGATTCAATCATCATGAGGAGTGCTCTCATTGTTTATCTGGGGCATGTGTTACAACACATTATGTAATGTTTTAAGGATGTATAACAGATTCTGTGCAAGTATTGTGAAGAAAAAGAGAGAGACCAAGTACGAAAACTACACCGAAATACACTTCGTGTGCATCTCAAACAATGGCACACTTCTTGTTATACCCTTCATGAACCATCTGGTTCCACCTTTTGTAGACTGATATTGTACAATGCAAGGAGGGAAGTGTGCTTATGTATTCATGTACAAGTATGGTGAGGAGCTACACCAAGTAGACACTATGTGGCCATTTCCTTAAATGGCGCACTTCTTGTTGGAACCGAAGTACAATGCAAGGAGGGAATTGTGCTAATACTGATGTACAAGTATGGTCAATATTGTACAATGCAAGGAGGGAAGTGTGCTTATACTCATGTACAAGTATGGTGAAGAGCTACACCAAGTAGACACTATGTGGCCATTTCCTTAAATGGCTCACTTCTTGTTGGAACCGAAGAACCGAATTATCAGGTTCCACCTGATATATTGTATTCAATGCATGGAGTGAAACTGCCCTCATTTAGGAAGTTAGGGTATGGTACATAAAGTTTGTTAATTCCTCAAATGGTTGCAATCCCTCAGGGACACCCCATCAGCTTAGGCTGCATTATTCCAAATAAGCAGACATATGTTCTCAAATGGTGCAGTGTTGATGGGCAATACCTGCAACCAACTCTTGAACTCCAGAAGTCCTTTACCTGGAACACTTGCTTGAAGTTAAGAACTACAGTTTCTTTATAAAGTGCTCTTTGTCTTGGGAACTTATTCTTTCTTGACTGTCAGCCCTTTGTATCCATGTGATGTTTTCAACACTGCTGGCCATTTCAGGATGTTAAGGTTCGGTTCGCTGGTTTTGGACCTGAGGAAGATGAATGGGTTAATGTTCGCAAGCATGTCAGACAACGGTCTCTTCCATGTGAATCCTCAGAATGTGTTGCAGTCCTTCCAGGAGATCTGATACTCTGTTTTCAGGTGTCATTTGTCTTCTTATAATTGTCACATAGAATACCCTACATCTTGACTCTAAGAGATGATGAAGGAGTTTTGATCTTCGTAATCCTCTTCTGAAGGCTTTACATAACCTTTTCAGGAAGGGAAAGAGCAAGCTCTTTACTTTGATGCTCATGTTCTTGATGCACAGCGACGGAGGCATGATGTAAGAGGTTGCCGCTGTAGGTTCCTGGTGCGCTATGATCATGACCATTCTGAGGTATGGAATTTAGTATGTTCTTGACCTGGACTTTTTTTTAGTTCAATTATATCATCTGTGTCCTCCTTTCCTTTCGATTTCCCTTCTCTATGGGTTTGGTTATTATGATTAGTCCAAGGTACGTTTTTTAATATGTTTCTTCTGTGTTTTTTTTATGTTTTAGCTCATCTTTTCGTCGTCCGTCCTTTTCACCCTTACATGTGCTCTTTTTTCAAGGTAACCTATGTCGCAAACTTCACATTGTTTTGTGGTGCGAGTACAATATGAGGGCACTTCACCCAGCTACTTTGATGGTGGCATTTCTTGCTCATTTTTGTTGCTATTGTTTGGTGGAATTGGAGCACCAGTTACCAGCTTTTCCTCTCCCTCGTTTTTACCCCCATGAACTTGTTAACCAAATAGAAAGTTTTAGGCTTCGTTAATTGGAGCGGAGGATACTTCTAAGAGAACACTAAGGGTATGTTTGGTTGGATGGAATCAAGGTTGGAATGGAATAGTCATTCCAATGACTTACTTATTCCAATGTTTGGTTCACCATTAAATAATGGAATGATGATTCCAAATGGAATTACTATTCACCTTAGTAAAGGAATTGTCATTCCATCCAAAAAACTAAGGAATTGTTATTCCATTTATTTGTCACACCAAACATTACTAGTGCCACTCCAACATTCACTATTGCCACACCAATAATTACTATTGCCACTCCAAAAATTGCTATTGCCACACTATTTCATTGGAGATGAGAATGACTATTCCTAAACACAACCAAACATGAGAATGGAAATGATTATTCCATTCTCAATTCCTCCAATTCTATTCCATTCGTAATTCTATTCCTATTCACATTCCATTCCATCCAACCAAACGCACCCTAAGTTCGCAAATAGTTTCAAGCAGTAACATGCACAGTTGACTTATGTTGTCATGGGTAAATGTCATGGGCAAAACTTCTATTCATGTTGTCTCTTCAAATTTAGTGAAGTTGGGTCTCCCAGGAAGCAAACTTCAGCCAAAATCAGCACTCCCTCCTAGAATTTGTTCCTTATTCCTTGGGACAGCATTTTGCAAATTCTCATTGTTAGCTGTTGACACTATTAAGTTTGGTTTCTTTTTGCACTTTTAACTTAATATCCTTGCAGTTTTGCATCTAATGCTGCATGCGCCTATTAAAGCACATGCTAGTGTGGTGTTT
Organism: Rhododendron mucronatum var. ripense; assembly: GCA_019656295.1. Classification (NCBI taxonomy): domain Eukaryota; kingdom Viridiplantae; phylum Streptophyta; class Magnoliopsida; order Ericales; family Ericaceae; genus Rhododendron; species Rhododendron mucronatum. Next base: position 562,339 of record BPLT01000145.1, on the reverse strand, counting down.
AAACTTTATTCCAATTCTATTCACTGCAGTTCAAGGTGATTATGTTCATGAACTTCATGTTCGCTAATGCCTATTTTGTTAATTTTTGTGGTCCAGGAAATCGTGCCTCTGAGAAAGGTTTGCCGGAGACCTGAAACAGATTACAGGCTGCAGCAACTTCATGCTGTGAATGATTCTGGGTCTGTTAACCAGCAAAAGAAGACATCTGGTCCTCATACAGCCAACTCTTTGCGAGTGTATCCGCCTACTGAAACAACGCTGAAACAGCCAAAAGTAGAGGTGGTTCCCCCTGCTCCTCAGGCTAATGCAACTGTATCCGCGGAAACAAAAGTTCTACCACCCAAAAGTTCTGAGATTAGCACTGCAAGTAATGTGGGAACTCCAATAGTCCCACCACCGAATGTTGCTTTGACAAGTGGTGCTGCCGCAAGCACCATCACCAGCGACTCTGGTCAAACTACGCCACAAGGATAGGAGTCTGTAGTTTGAGATTGCTTGTGTCCTTCTGATCTCAGATTTCTGTAGTTTGAGATTGCTTGTGTCTTTCGGATTGTTTTGTAGGGCTTTCGGCCTTAGGCCTTCCACCACGTTAATGCTTGGGTAGAACATGACCAGAAAACAAATCTTGTACTAAAATCTTTTTCATCATCAATGTAAATGATTTTTTTGCCACTATGTTTGGATCATGGACTTGGGGAGAGATTTATGTGGTAAAAGGAAACTGTAAATGATTACACCGTTTTGTGTACACCGGGTTGTGTGGGACCACTTTGGAATTTCACGCACAAGCGTTATGTGATAATTATGGACTAGTTTAATGTCAGTGCTAATTTACAAGGGAAAAGAATGTGACTTTTGCGCACGTGCTTAGTTTTAAAATTGGTAAACGGAACAAGCTATTTGAGTCTGAGCTTGTATTTATTTTTTAAAAGCTTATTCAAGATTAGTTTAGAAGATTGACCGACCATGAACACTTTCATTTGAAGACTGTTAATTTTTCGATTAAAGCTTGAACAAGTTTAAACTCTTTTGGCTTGCAATGCATAAAAATTTAAAACTATGCAAAATTAACTCGATTGAAGCTTGTTTGAGATTAACTTGCCTCGTCAACAAATCAAACACGAAAACAGTTTTAGAAATTATTACTTAAGATTTTAAATGATTAATAATTCATACTGCTTGTTTATGAATCTACTTATAGTTCTGCTTTTAGTAGTCATAACCTTAATCACATAATTCTTCGGTAGACCGTAAGCTTCCACTCTTAATTCTCACTCTTAATTCTCTCTTCGCTTTGCCGATCAAAAAAAAAAAAAAATCCTCAGCGCTCACTCCCATTTTTTGCTCTTGTAGATGTTATTACACCACCTAGTGCGTGATAAACTTAAGAGTATCAGCCCCTTTGAATGGAGGGGTTTCTCATGAGGAAAAAAAGTGTTATGGTTTCTCGTGAAGTCACTCATTCGGATTGAGTATTTTGGTGAGAAAATGGAGAAAATCAGAGAATAGTACAAAAAAAAATAAAAATGATTGACCCTTTCTTTTTCTCACCCAATCCCACAAAAAATGGTGAGATTTGATAAAAAAAGGTCTCCTATTTTTTATCTCACAATTTCTCACCATTCAAATGGGCTATAATTATCCCGTGGTCTTGGAGCACCTTATGAGTACTGCACCATGTGGTGTTAGGGCACTACGTACATGCCCCAATTCCACCAAAAAAAATTTCCCAACTTAAAACGACACTGACACGTCCACACCTCAACTAACACTGAACCCTTCTCGTCTCTCCTGCGGATAAAACCACCAACACGTCCTCTCTCTCTCTCTCTCTCTCTCTCTCTCTCTCTCTCTCTCCATTTTCGACATTTCTCCCCTTCCAACTCGCCAAACCGTCACGACTCACTTCTCTGCTTGCATTCGAAAACTTCTGATACATACCTTGCAGCCCTTTTGATCGTGCTTACTATTCAAGATGCGCTTGTTATCGAGATTCGGTGGATTACGAAGAAATGCGGCGATTGGAGGTGCCGATTCGGAGTGGTACTCGCCGTCGTCGAATTCGAATAAGCTTGGGTTTAGGCACGTCGTTACGAGTTGCAGAGCCGTGGTTTTGCCGCGGTTCGGTGGGCCCGAGGTTCTCGAGCTACGTGATGACGCCAGCGTTCCTGATCTTAAGCCCAACGAGGTCCTCGTCCGCGCTCGCGCTGTGTCCGTTAATCCTCTCGATACGCGAGTAAGTTTCTCAGTGTTCGTAATCAAATTAATTACTACTACTACGTTCGATCGTTTTTCAAATTAATTACTATTTTCTCAGAAAACTTAAAAAATAATTATGCGGAACTTGTACAGCTAGCTGAGATAAGTAGTGTGCGAAGCTAAGTTGTGCGATATCTCGTTGGCTCCAATGAAATCGCTTATGCATTTACAATTGGACCTTTTGCATGCCCTGTGATTAAGGGACAACATAAAAATTGTGAGATATTGGAGTAATATCTTTCTTAGCTGCTGAATGTTTTAGGTGGAAGAATGTCGTTAACCCTCTATTAGAATGCATTTCAACAACTATTTTTAATGCTTTATACTTTGCACATTTTGGCAACAGGCGATTAGGGTGTAGGGGTCATTGAGACATAAGTCAGTTCATGTTTGCTGGGTTGGACTGGAAGATGCTATCACTATGAGAGCTGCTCTTTATATATAACTTAGAGAACTGCGCTGACATCCTTCACCTGTTGGGTGATTATGATGGAGACTAGTCATGTTTGAGATTTGATCATTGACCTAAGCATGCTACAACTTATTTTGGTATTAGTTGGTGTAACCAAATAGCAGAAGAATGTAATCTGAAGAATCTGGACATTATATCAATAATATGTTTGGGAAGGTTATATATCGGGAACAATAAGTCTAGGTACACTACACTATCTACTACATTTTTTATGAGGTTCATTTCGGGTCCCACAAAAAATACAGAAAAATATACCTAAATTTAAAAATAATATTTTAGGGGGCCTTGTAAAAATTTAGCTCTAACGGGTATCGGTAAGTATTATTTCTAGATTTGTAGGAGCGAAAATGCTCAACTGCGCAGTTTCGGACATACGAACCGAGAAATAATATTTATCTATATCCTTTAGAGCTGATTTTTTACAGGGCCTCATAAAACATTATTTTAAAATTTTTCGATATTTTTTTGAAATCCTGAGTGGACTCCACAAAAATATGTAGTGGATGGTGTAGTGTATGTAGCATCTCTCGGTGGGGAAAGCCAAGTATCGAGGCATGGCTATGTTGGGCTGTTGGCTATGATGGGCAGTCATTACTCTTTATGTTGGGTGAAGTAATAAATATAATATGATTGAGTTTGATTTGGTAAATGTCTAGAGTATTAGTGTTTGTATTTATTGAAGCTACAAATTTTAATATTTCCAGATGCGATCAGGCTATGGTCGTTCTTTATTTGAGCCTCTTTTGCCCATCATTTTGGGCCGTGATGTCAGTGGTGAAGTTGCGGCCATTGGAGCTTCGGTACAATCGCTCAGTGTTGGGCAGGAAGTGTTTGGTGCACTGCATCCAACGGCTGTGAGGGGTACTTATACAGACTATGCAATTCTTGCAGAAGACGAACTTGCTTCAAAACCAGTGTCAATCTCACACGTGGTATGTCCCAGAGTATTTTGTAAATAGGAGTGCAGAACAATTTCCTAAACATGTTCATGCGAGCCATTGGTTTTTGTATTGAGATTATTTGATTTTGTCTCTTAACTGGATGCACACTAATTTGTAGCTAGTGAATACTTTCAGTTTCTGCAGTGGCATACCCAACAACACATTTGTAAAATTGATCTTCCTGTCCTTTTCCACCTACTTTTATGTTCTAGTTCCGTAAAATTCATATACTGGTTCAGCCTAAAATTCTCTTCTTGTTAGTTACTTGTATGTTTGTCTCCATGGAATGACTATTCACTACCGCTTATGCATTTAACTATGAAATACAATTTCATGGACTTTGATTATAATTTTTGGGCGATGCAGGAAGCAAGTGCCATTCCTTTTGCTGCCTTGACTGCCTGGAGAGCTTTAAAAAGTACTGCTAGGATATCAGAAGGGTATGCTTGTAATCCTGAAATACAATTTTGTTTTTGAGGGAGGTGTCTTAAGCTTGTGAAATACGTGAAGTGTATACAATTTCAGCAATTATGTCCCACTTCTCTAAGTTGTGTCAATTATTTTAAAGGAATTCAGACATATTTATCCCAAAAAATGAAAGAGAGACAACTTAAGGGTATTTGGATGTTCCATTTCCAGTTGGTTTACCCCTCTGCATTTGGGAAGACATTCCAATATTACCTATCTTGGAGTCCTTGAATTCCTTGAAGTCATCTTCATATCTTTGAAGAGTCATGCAGATGGACATTTAAAGTTTTTGGCATAGAGTAAGCTTATTGTCCCAGTTTGTTTGGAGCCGACTTTTTCGCATATTTGTTACCCGTTAAAATACATATCCTTTTGGGATATCATTGATGGTGACCTATCTTGTCAGACAAACGGGTTTCTCCACTATGCAGGGAGAATTAGAAGACACTAAATCTATTACAATGGTTCTCCAGATTGTTATACCAATGATTGTGCTTTTGATTACTATTATCCACCCCTTGCATGCCCTGTCCTGTCTTGGTGGTAAATCATGTTGTCATCCCAAAGGATGAATATGAGATCCTAAGTTCAGATAATAGATTTGGTAGATCATGGAAAATTGTTGCTTATTAATGTATTTCCTCATGATTGCATTTCCACTCTTATCTCTACAGACAAAGCGTGTTGGTGGTTGGTGGAGGAGGAGCTGTCGGTTTTGCAGCAGTTCAGCTTGCAGTGGCTGCAGGGTGCCATGTGTCAACTACGTGTGGAAGTGAAAGTATAGACCGGCTTTTGGCAACTGGTGCTGAGCAAGCTATAGACTATACTACTCAGGTGATGAACACACTGAAGTGTGGATCTGTACTGTTCTACGGCCAATTGTTGGAGATTATGATTGTTGATTATGCATGCCTTTGTATCATTCTAACATTTTGGTTGGGTGCTGAACTTCTATTTTGCGTCATTGAGCTAACCTTCTTCTTTTCTTTTCTTGTGTGTGCTTTATAGGACATTGAATTAGCAATAAAACGGCAATTTGATGCTGTTTTGGACACGATTGGTGTACCAGAGACTGAAAGAGTAGGCATCAATCTTTTAAAGAGAGGTGGACACTACATGACATTGCAAGTGAGTGATAAAATCCTCTAAACTTATTTTTCGCTAATGTTGAATCTTCAGATGCTTCTTCCGTCTGGGCTGCGATATTGACTTTGCAAAAAAGAAATTTGACTCTCTTTTCATGTAGGGGGAGGCAGCATCACTGACAGACAGGTATGGGCTGGCTATAGGGCTCCCTACTGCTACTGCTATTTTGCTGAAGAAACAGATTCAATACCGGTACTCACATGGAATAGGTACGGAACCTTGTTATGACATTATTTGGTGGAATTGGATGAGCATGGCAATCGTGATAAATTGCAAAGGATTTAGTTGAATATGATCCCTTGTTTAGATTGTCTTGTTTGTCTTGCACACTGGTATTTAGGAAGGAGGTTTCTTGCACTTATTTCCCCTTACATTATTTAATGGGTTTGCTGGTTCTATAAGTATCTCTTCATTGGCCTTGTGGAGTAACGGCAACAAGAATTTGATCAAATTTTCAGGTAGTTGCAGGATGTCTTAACCAAAAAATTGGGTGGCGCTGATTTTTATTCAGCCTCTTTTCTGTCATAGTGCCTGGTTTGGAAAACCCAGGCAACCCACAACACTGGTTTCGTAACTAGTATGTCAACTCTTTGTTTTGTCATAAGCTCTGCAACTAATTTCCCGTAATATGTTGTGGCCCACTTGCACTCCATCCTCCAGTTCTACTAGATATACAATCCTCATGGTGGTTTGAACTTTGGACCAAAAACATAGGATACTTTTTGGTTGTAAGGGATCTTTTTAATTCACAGAATCATATTCTTTAGTTTGGGGTGTTTGGATGCCCAAATGACTTTGTTTTCTGTCGTGTTGTCTATGAAATCATTTGTTTCTTTTTGCCGGTCTCATCTTTCAGAAACTGATAAGTATGTTTTCGTTATCACCTCCTTCTTTAGGTGTTATTCCGCTGTCTGCATGCATTGAAATACTCTCTCTATTTGCCACTATATTTCCTCTGCTTGTCGGATAACCAAATATATCCTTTTTATTTATGGTGCAGAATATTCGTGGACTTTCATGAGGGCTGATGCTGAGGGTTTGGATCAGATCCGTAGGCTCTGTGAGGTTGGGAAGTTGAAAATACCCGTGGATAAGACATTTCCAATTACACAAGTGAGAGAGGCTCATGAGGCCAAAGATAAAAGGCGCATTCCTGGCAAAGTTGTGCTGGAAGTTGATTGAATAATATATAGAGAAATCCTTGAGCCTCCCAAACTGGTAGTCCACGGTTAGAATGACGAAACTTTAACCTTCCATTTTTTATTTCGTTAGAGACTAGGCTACGTATGCTTGTCCTCCCTCTACAATAAGTATGAGCATTTTGTATAGCAATCTGTAAAGTTTTGGTGTCCTCTCGTGCTGTTTCCTAAACTTGCGAGCTATCTTCCTCAGAATTTACTGCTCCAAACCCTTTATTCACTCAAAACAAGGAGCAAATAGTTGCGGGTTTTAGACTTCTACACTTGCTAGTATAAAGTCAACAGCATTTTTGTGTATGTGTGTGTATAAGTTGTCTGTGTTCCTACGAACTTGCAGAACTGCTAGGCTGTGTTTGGATATTTGATTTGTAGAGTGGTTAGAAAAGAAAAACGTATGTGATTCTACTTAATTGGATTACTCTATGCATTGAAGAAGAATTCTTTATGTTTACTGTTTCCCTCCACAAATCCAAGATCCAGAGGCCAGAGTGGAGGTAAATGGAGTACTTGATGGCTGGGTAGAGAAGAGAGTAGGATCTGGGGGGTTTCGAACGCTGAGGCACTCGGCGGTGTGAATGTCTAAATACTCGAAGTCTAGATATTCATCACACTTTCGGAGGAAGAATCCGATGAATCATTTGCTCCAATGAAATCTGGCTGAACATACTCCAATTCTATAACTTCGTTTCCCAAAAGTTTCTGAACACAAAAATCAGTTATTCCTGGATTAAAAATTGAGAAAGAATAACAGATTCAAAAATCTCATGGTGGGTAGGAACCCTAAAATTACAGTGTGTGGTTGACAGTCATGGTGATGGGAGTGGAGTTGGTTTCGTGAGTTACTGGGCTTGTTTTTCCTTCGCATTCCAGAACTTGAACGTGTCCAGGAAGCTTCTTCGCTCCAATTCTTCCAGTCTCAGCTTCAAATTCTCCACCTCTTTCGCGAACGCTTCGTCTTTTTTCTTCGATGCCTGGACATAGCCGAAAACGAATCCCCAAAATAGTAAAAGGGCTTTTGGTAAACACTACTACCATTTACCATAATGCTTAGGATGAAAGTGAATTTAGTATATACCTCTTGTTCTTGCTTGCGAAGTTCCTCCTTCCTAGCTTCCGCTCTGGAGTTTCTTTGCACCTCGTAGATCACAGCAAGACCCGCGACCTGTAAGTAAACTCGAATCAAGTTTTCGCTAGGAAGTATGCCCAATATTTAGCTGTCTACTAGTGTAAATAAAACCCGGAGAGAGAGACAGTGTGGTGTCTAAAGTTTTTCGAGAATCAGTTGCATTGTATCATGGGATTATTCAACTCAATCCCTTTGTCCAAGCAGCCAGGGCTTCATGGTGATTTGGCCTACTACGTACATTTGAGTCTCAGCTGATGTTGATGTGACGTTTTGATTGTATCGATCAAAATGTGTTATATGGAACCTCCTGCGTAATGCAATTGACGTCACCAAAGCTCTTCGAGGAAGAAGGATTTCTCTCAAGGAGCAAGCTTTCTCCTTCTCGATCATGAATCTCTCTGTATGTTGATCGTCGTACTGTCTCTTTTCCAATTGCTGGTTTTCTGTCTCGCTAGGACCATTTCTGGATGCCTTTAAGGGCCTTTCCAACTTTTATTTGGGACTTAGTTTTCATAAAGGGTGGATAATCCGACATACACATGACAAAAAGATAGGGATCCCTTGTCTAAGACCCTGCACTGAAGTTGCTCTCCATTCCAAAGAACTGAGGAAATTGATAAAAGTGACGCTCGTTCCGTTAAAGGAAAATAAGTACTTATTTAAAAACTTATTTTTTTGAATTAAATGTAATGTATTGTGGGAGAATGACACGAGAATGTCTTGTGAAATGTAAAATAAGTACCTTAGCGGAACGGGGCCGGTGCGTAACCAGATTCACCCTCTAATCATCATTGAAGCCAAAATGCAGCAGGGTATCTTTGACACAATCCCAGGAAATCCTATTCCTCGAATGTGATAACTCTAAGACTACTTTTCAATTGCAAAATAAAGAATCGAAAAATGAGTAGTTATCCATAAGGAATGATGCGACAAGTCCGCATTTTAACACTGTCGAGCAACATACTCACCGATGTTGCTGAGTTGCTCATAATATAGGGTTTTAAAATGCCGTTGTTTATTTATGTTATATCGGCTGATAGGGTTTGATATCGGCCTACTATAGGACGAAATATAGTTGTATTACGAATGTTGGTACGTTTTTCGATACCTCAATTTAAAACCGTGTTATAATGTCATAAAAGTGACAAGGTATCATCGTTACATCATTGTAGTAGAAGACTGTGTATAAGAATCTCCTTAAAATTTTGACTTTTCATTTAATTCCACTCACCGAGAAGAGAAACACTTCACCAAGGATATTAGAGGCAGATTGAATAGCTCTCTCCTCGTCCAGAGGGCGGATCTCAATCTCGGTCGAACGTCCGTAAATCCGCCTTTGCATTGTCGTCGTGAACCGATGGTGTGCCTGCGCGCAGCAGCCTCCAAGATTAGAGCACGTACGTACGTAAATTCATGATAAACAGAGAGATATAGAATGTTAAACAGTAGTAGTAAATCAGAAATTAACCTGGGCAATGTTGAGGATGAATTGACGAAACTTGGGGTGCAAGCCAGCATCTTTCTTGAGCCTATTAGCGATGGGTTTGGCGAGGGTTCTAAGGGTTAGGGTTCCAAGCTTTAGAACTGGAAAAACCACCATACTGCTCATTCACTCTCTCTCTCTCTCTCTCTCTCTCTCTCTATATATATATATATATATATATATGTATGTATAAGTATCTTTAGAATGAATGAGACCTCAAACTGGATCAGTTCTTGGAGTTCTTGATCAACTCATGATAATTACTTTTGGTTTCTTGAAAAGGAAGAAAAGCACGTGACTATCACGTAGGTTTTGCTCCTCTCCTACCCCTAGGGCATTATCCCATCCTTCATCATGGATTGGACCCTTATCCAGTCGGCTCCTCCTAGGGTGGCAGTGTTATTTTGAGAATCCAGTGCTATTCGTTCATATAGTGGGGCCTAATTTTTTAATTTGTTAAGGAAAAAAAAAGAATTTCATTATTTTTGATAAATCAGGTGTATTCCGAGCCAGTTTATGAGCAACTCGACTAATCATGGTGGCCTGAACCCACGGTCCACTTGCGGGCAGCTCGATTCAGTGGCAGCTCCAAAATTATTTCGTATGGTGTTCATTGAAGACTCATATACTACTTGGTCTATCCAATCCTTTGGGGTGTTTAATTTGGACTTTTTTCCTTGTATCTTTGTTTTTACTCAATTTTTTTTATTTCTTCATAATTTTTAAAAAAAGTTTTTCAGTGAAAGAATTGATAAAAAAACAAAAGTTAAGTTTATTTATTATTTCTTTAATGTTGAAACATGGTCCTTATTTTTTTTGTTTTGTTTTCCTATTTGCGACAAACCGAAAGCATCAGTATAACTCATTTGTGTGGTGGATGCCTGGATGGGATGTTCTTTTTTTTTTTTTTAAAGGGCGAAAAAATAATTTATTAATTAATTGCAAGGATTACAATAGATTAAAAGGCAAGAGTGAAAGCGCATCACAAAGCGGGAAAAACATCCTAACGAGATTGACACCCAAACCTCGCGACAATCATTTGCCGCTCGAGTTAAAAAAAAGGGTGTTCAATCTGCTGGGCTAAATCTTTTTTTTTTTTTTTTTAATCATCTGGGTTTAATCTTGATATCTACATTTTGTACTGTATTTAGATTACCTGTTTTCAAAGTCAGAGTTTGTGCTCCGTATGGGACCTGATCACAAACACGTATGCGCATATTAGGACTACAAATGAATTGAATCATACGTTTGCAAACTATTCCAAGTTCAGTTCATTGACAGCCCTAACATAGAAAGATAAAATTAAAGTGCCTAGAATGTGCATCTACTGCTTAAATTTAATTTGAAAATGGTCAAAAGAAGTCAAACACTTGTTTAACTAGATGGGTACCTTAGTAATCCTCATCTTTATTCGTTGATTAAATTCAGATTTATTGGCTTTAGCTATAATCCAACAAGATTACAACAGCTGAAATGTACGTACTTGAAATATTTTAATGATAAGATTCATACAATATAATGCATTCGAACATCCTTATTTTAGAACCTGGGGACCATGCTGTCCATTGGGGGAAAGCATGGGTGTTTGCCCCCATCCGAGCCGTCCATGCGTGGTAATAGATGGCTGAGATTTCACTGCAGCTGGACGATTGAGATCTGTTCGGTCAAGATAAAATCTGAACCATCCATTGCCGAGAATGGACGATCCGGATGGGGCCAACACTCATGCTGACAACATGAGTCCCACATTTCCTTATTTTTGCTACATATATTGGACCAAATCATATTGCATTCTAAAATATTTGAAATGCTAGCTACCCGCCCATCTCAATATTTCCTAAGCAAAAAGTAATACAAGCTAGTCAAAACGTAATCTATATATTAACAACATTCTGAATATTTATTACGGAGTAATTATAAAGTCTTTTTAGTTAGGAGCCTTACTTGGATTACTTTTTTTTATATTTTAAATAATGGTATATACTAAAAATTCACTGAAAAATAATAATTTCTAAAAGTAGATCTGGAAACCATCAGGTGCTGGATCTTTATTGGTCATTCATCAATAAATTTCTACATTTATGCGTAACAATCACATTTTAATTTAAACTTGAAACATTCAGATGACATCAACATAAGCAATTATACAAATAGTAAATAAAACCATGATGCAGCCAAATATTTTTAACTAGTAGGATCAAATAAGATTGAATTTTAAATTTTAAATGCTATCGATCCATCCTAATATTTCCCACAAAAGAAATAAAAACACGTCCAAACGTTACATAGTAAAATTAAGATACCCAAAAATTCTGGTAGATTGATGTCATATTGCTGTCTTCTTAAATTTAAAATGCTATCCTAACTCTATTAGGGTTCAATCTACGTATCTGTCCCAATATTTCCTACTATTTTTTAAACTCACTCTAATTTAGTGTGGAATTATTTTTGAAACGTAAGGTTTTTTACATCTATTATATAGGACTCTGAGACTCTCTAGCCATTGTAAAATCCCCAAAAGAATAATATATCACCTAACATATGCCAAGTTTTGAAATTAGTAGAGATAATTTTTTTTAATTAATTTTATTCTGTATTCACACTTTATTTGACGTTGAAACGCCGAACCTCATTTTTGCTACGCTGTATTCACATTTTTAAGGGATATATATATATATATATATATATATATATATTACATTCATACTTTCTCCGCGAATAGCTTGTTCTCTCTTATACCTTAAATATCAGTCTTCTGTTATCTATATCAAGACCCATATCATTTCTCATTATTCAACAATTAATTTTCGGTAGCAAAATTTTTTTTTTGGGAATCAACAATGTGCAAATTTTCAACATTGAAATCAGGGTTCAAGCCTAGCAATCCCTTCGGTCCGACTTCTTGGTATCGTATGGTCAGTCATTGTCAGTCCAGGCACAAAGTAATGATTAATTGCGTGGACCACCTGATCCTTTGGCAGGTTCTAGCTAGGTTTATTAACGTCTCCTCTCGAGTAATTATTCAGTGATCTTGAAAATTGCTACGTGATGTTCAAACACCTACATTCATCACACATTTCTGTGAATCCATACATTTTATAATAGGTTTCACGTAAATGTATGGTGAATAAGAATATTTGGCACGTACGTGACGGGCCTAAAGAGACCACTTAATAATTTTTCCTACTCCAGTGTGTTACTTTCAATCAACTTCCATGAACTGTGAAAGCTCCTAACCGGTCCCTGTGTTGGGGAAAATATAAAAGAAGAGCAGTACATGTTGGGGAAAATATATCATAGATTCATAGTCGTCTGTGGGCTAGATGCATGTGCTTATTGTATATGCTGTCAACAACGATCAAACAAACAATAAGCGGGATAGGGATACGACTTGCACAGGCGCGCGTGTGAGCTCCGGCCTCTAGTAAAGATAATACTTTTTGACAGACATTTGAAATTACTTATCCGCATTATCTTTTTTATTAGCTTAATTAAGCAACTTGAAAGAAGCTAGTATAAATTTATTTGTCACAACTGTCTATAACTTTTGCATAGGATATTTACACTTCAACCAATATGGAAATACACATGGCCAACGGTACTAATTAAAGACAGTTGGATACTCCCAGATCACAAATTAAAAATTTGATGGCTCCATTATCACTCCGGGAAATTTTTTATACTTTTGTTTTGCGTCCAGACATTTTTCAAATAGGTGAGGTTTTTTTTTTTTTTTACAATATCATTTTTTCAAATAGGCGAGTGACTCATTATAAAGTGGGTTCCGTACCATGTTCGTTTTGGAATTTTGATTTTGGGATTTTTGGTAATGAGTGAAGAAAGATAGATAAAGAAATGATAGTAATAATTGAAAGAAAATTTATTAAAAATCATGGACAGAGAGAGTAGAGAGAGAATCTCAAATCCAAAATTTCAAAATGAACACGGTCACCTGAATCCAATGTTATCCAATAGACCGAAAGGCAAGCAACTATTCAGTAGTTCTGAGGCACTACCCCAACGACCAACGCTGTTCAACACCATACATTTTTACGGAGTCTATATTCTGAGCGTTGGACCTTAGAAAAATGTGCAGTGTTGAGGGCAATCCAACATTAGAACACTACGTCTACGTGATGGTATTGAAGACCACCATATAATTTTACCCAAAGACTCACATTTAATATTCATAGGACGGATGAGTAGTGGAGCTCACTCAGCTAGCTGTTCCTTTGACTGCCCTAACAAACAAAAAGTACATTTTTTAATGTTCTTTTGCTTAGCCGTTCAATAGTTATTTTGTACTCTTGTGTTTAATAAAAGTAGTAGTAGTACTAGACTAGTAGTAAAATGTTTGGTCAAAGCCCTGCTTTTGAAACAAACCTTTTGACAATTTTATTGCTTTTTTCTAACTTTTCACCGCACAATGGAAGTTTTATGTCCTAACTCAAAGTTAAATAGCAATAAGTGAAGAAGTCTCAACATTATAGTACTCCACTGTCAATAAATATGTGACTATATTTTCTTACTTCCTCCGTTTCATTTTTAAAGTCTAGTATTTTATTTTGATCTGTCCATTAATAAGTGTCCATTTTGTAATATTAGTGAGTAAAAGTTGATACATTTTTCATTTTGCCCCTAAAAACATATTCTATTTTGAAAAGTTAGTGCATAAAAGTGTTATGATGATATCTCCATAGAGGGTAAATAGGAAAAGTGGAGGTAAAAGTTGATGTGATAGGTGTAATAATGATGTATCCGTATTCGTGTGTATCAAAAATGGTCATATCTTATCCTCGAATCAAATTGAATTTTTTTTAGCCAATCGGTAGGAGAGATCATTACATTATGTATAAAGTACATAGTACAAATCACGAGATACTACATCCGTTATGTGGGAGTCCACAAGATAATCAAACCCAACTACTGAATCAACATGATAAATAAGCTCATCAAATAGACCACAATCACTATAAGCCTAACTCAACAACAAACTCCATTAATGGGAGAAATAGAGAATAAATTATTTATATCCCCGGTATAAATATTTGTTTCATTCAAATCAATTGCATCGCGACACGTGTCAAAACAGTAGTCTCAATTAATAAAATATGGCGGCGTGGCGCAATGCAATTGATTTGGAGGAAACAAATATTTACATCAGCTGTGTAAAGAATTTATTCTCGGAGAAATAAGCCCAACAAATCCAAAGGAAAGAACACTCATACGCAGATCGGAAGACTCGAACTCTTAACTTTCTAATAAGGTGCAAGAGACCTGGCCAATTGATAATTGCTATATATATATATATATATATATATATATATATATATATATACACACACACACACACACACACATAGTGATTTTCAAATAAGGAGGTCCTTATTTTAGTTAAAATAAGGATCTTCCCATTTCTCTCATTTTCCGATAGAATTTTGATGATCCGAGCCGCTTAATGTGTTCAGAATGTGATTTTAAATGTACCAGCGGGAAATCGGAAAAAAAAATAATCGGAAAGGGCTTAATTTGAGCAATTTTTATTTGAACCGTTCGATAAAAATATAACAAAAACTATTCGGATGAAGCTCTTCCCGGTCATTTTTTTTGCTGATTTCTCGTGGGTAACCTTAAAATTATGTTTTGAACATATTGAGCGGCTCGGATCATCAAAATTCGATGGAAAAGGGAGGTCCTCATTTTATTAAAATGAGGTGGTCCTTAGGAGAAGATGACTTTTATATATATATATATATATCCTTTTTTGTGGAAAACTTGAATGTAAAATACAATTATGATTATTGCATCAATGTATATGTCTTATATGATTATTATTATTTTTTATTTTGTTTTCTTTGCTTGTTTTTATTTCAATTTATCACCAAAATTGAGGATAAAAATTGAAGGGGTCCCACCTCCATCAGCATCAGCGTAGCTAGCACTGTAGTAACTCCTATCCTAGGAGGAGGGTCTAGTCACGTGTCTCTCCTTTGGATTCTTCTGATCTGACCGGACCCTTGTCCCTGTCGAGTCGAGTCGAGTGGAGAAATGAATAAGGAACAGAAAAAGACACCCCCACCCCCCATGTGATATATTTAACGGGCTTCATATATTGTGAGTACCCACAACTATTTCTACACTATTTTTAAGTGAAAAAATGTTTTTTTTTTAAAATGGATTTTTTTCGCAAACAATGAAAGTGATGCAGGTATAGTGACCCTCATGATTTCCGCCCCGGAGTAATGCACCGTCGTAGTCGTACCACACCCTTATTTATAAAGGACTTCACCGCATTTATGTTAGGACCAAAGGGAAAGTCCCACCAATACAGAAGTTATATAGAGACTTAAATCTGAGTATTGTCCACCCAAGCCCAACCATTGAACTGAAGCAACCTTAATTGCCAATCAGTGGTTAAATGCATATAAGATCATGCATGTGGAGTTATTTTGCTTCGTTTTGTACTTCTGTGTGCGTTCTCTTATAAGGAATCATGCAGGAAAATTAAAATTTGTTACTTCTGGCCGGATCTATTTTGCAGTAAAACATTTTCTAGTTGAAAAATTAAGGGTCCCACTTTGTTTTTTTTTTGAGATAACTGAACATACAAAAATTTAAGAAAAATCTCATCATTTTTCATTCTCTCCGTGCATGCAACCGAACAGGACCTTTGGGCAACTACCCCCACTATCAAGAAACGAAAACGTAATAAGGAGTACTACAATCTTGAATTACTCCTATTTCTTCCATTACACTGAAAATGTTATTCCCTCTGTCCCAATTTGCTTGTTTAATAATGGTTTAGATTCTCGTTTGTTTTTTTTTTTGGGCTATAGATGGTGTATTACAGAGTTTAATGCAAGTCAAATGACGCCTGTGATTCAACTGATTGTCAAAACTCCCTGATTTTGATTCTCAATTCTATCCTATCCTATATTCCCTTCCACGAATTATTGTTTAGGGTACAACAATTCCCAGTTGCGAACACAAAGGGATAAAAATTATTGGGTGATGGAGATCACCACAAGACAGGAAGAAGGAGTAGTCCCATCTGTTCTCTCTCTCTCTCTCTCCCTCATCAATCCACTCTCTCTCATCTGCATGTCTAAATCTAATACGTAATAATGTCTTGTTGCTGCTGTCAATTTTTTACTATGATCTGGCCACGTTAATAGAGTACGCATTTTGTTGCAACTAATACTAGTAGCTAAACAGTTACCCAGGGTGTCTTCGTATCCCATGATTTTTCTGAATTAAACGCGTTCCGTATGCAATTTTTTTTTTGATGGTCTGGCCTCCGATCGAGATCGAGTTAATTTGCGCATATCTCGATTATATTTTGGGAGCCTTGAAATTATGCCAGCTTGTGCTCATCTATATATATTTTGAGGTCTTAAAGTTAACTACCAGGTTAACCCTCTAATGGCACCAAAATTTAGAATGTATAACCTCCGTTGGGTTCAAATATGCGACCTCAAAGATGAGAAACATTTATTTGCTTTTCCATTATTACCATTTGGCCCCAGATCTATTGGGTCTTTACGTATGCTTTTTCACCGTGCGAAGTAGGGTGGGTGGTGAAATAATTAAAATGGTAATCACACTTTACTTGGAATCTGAACGATACGAAAGACATAAAAAAGACAACTTAGAGTCAAATTCACTTTCATTCTCTGTTATTCTGAAAATACCGAAAAGAAACTTCATTCTCTATAAATAAATAAAAACAAAGAGAAATTTTCATTTGCAATGATTTTTTTTTTTTTAAAACATTTTCAGCGATTACTACTAAGTAGGCCAACTAGAGCAAAACTTTTGAATGATGGTTAGATGAAGCAACTTGAGGGTTTGAGTTGGAAATAGTAAAAATACTAATACTTAAGAGATCATGAAGAACAAGCTTTCATTAATATAATTAATCAGTTGGTAATATCTATAATTAGGTGGAGAGTAGCACATCTACTTTCTCCACAAGCTAAATTAGAAGTTGGGCGAACGAAAAGTTGAATTTAAACCTTGTCTAATCAATGTTTAATGAACACCAAGCTTGAAATCCTCCAAAAGGAGATACTAAATTTTAGCTATTGAAAAAGGTTGTATGGGTACCATTGTTTAATGTCCAATAAAAAAAAAATTAAAAACAACAGATAAGCTTAATGGGAAAATGCCGAATCTGAGTTAAATAAAGTTAAAATTGAGGCTCGAGTTCCATTTCTTTAATAGACGAATCAAACACAAACAAACGAGTCAAATTTCAAACAATTCTTGAATGGCTAATTTATTTGCACCCGTAACCACATCAGACTAAAAGAGTACCTAGAAAAATAAATCAGTGTCCTTGGAGTACCATCAAGTGGCACAAGTCTTCTTTTCACTGCATATTTGTGTGTAGCTCAAAGTTAATTATGTAGGTTCCACTTTAATGTTTAGGGGGAAAGGGGTTTGGGACATTACGTGACGGTGCTTAGGGTTGCAATTGAGCAAAGCTTTGAAGTGTTTAAGCTTGACTCATTTGAAACTAGTCTAGCTTGAGCTTCGGTCGGTTAGTTACCGTTAGTATCAATGTGTTCAAGCTCGGTTCATTTATTGAACAAGTTTTTATAAACTAGTCGAGCCGCTACAACCGAGCAAAGTTTTCAGCAAACGAACCGAGTTACAACTAACTCGAGCTCAACTTCTTCATTAATGAGATTAAAACTCGAGGTCGAGTTGCTCATGATCAACTCAATAATTATCTGCGGACGTAGCTAGCGTTACCTAGAGGCACTGGATAATCTCTCCGTTCGTACACCATAATTACTACACTACTGCCCTAGAATTACCAGGGTCCTTAGCAATATAGGTCCAAACTAGCGGAGCCAAACTTTGAAATGTTAGAGCTTATCTCATCTTGTTTAATGAGTTAAGTCTGATTATTTACTAAATAAGCTTACACAATCAAACAAAATTTTAGAATATTTAGATCGGCTCGTGAGCTCGTTTACTACATGAGTTTAAAATTCAAGCTCAAGCCCCGAGCCTTACAAACCTAACTTGGAGGCTTGCGCACCCAGAAGTGCCATTAATGCAAAATTAAGGTCCCAAAGTAACTAAAAAATACATACAGTTGCGTAACCTGCGTATAGCTAAATACATACGGCATTTCGTCATCTCTCCTCTCCCTCTCTCTCTCTCTCTCCTACGTGCATTTCTTGTATTTCTCTGCAGTCTGCACCAACAAGTCACAACACACCATACTGCTAGCAATCAAAGTTTTCTCTCATCATCTCTCTCTTTGCCCCCACTTAAAAATATCACACCCCCCTTCCGTGGTGGTCAATGGCCGAACCAGAAACAAAATGATGGATTCATCAGAGACCAGACCCCACCGCACCACCACCACCACCACAACCTCCCTCTTCATCTGCTTCACCTCTCGCCCCTCCTCCTCCTCCTCGATGAAGATCCCCTCCACCAGCCCAGGCCGCGCACGCGACACACCCGCCTCCCTTTCCGCCTCCCTCAGCCGCCGCCTCAAGTCCAACGGCAGCCTCAAAGGCGGCCACCAGTCCCCTATGTTCCCCGTTGCCGGAGGCGGAAAACGACGCGGTTTCGAAAACCCAGAGCCCTCTTCCCCTAAAGTCACCTGTATCGGGCAGGTCCGAGTCAAGACCAAGAAACAGGGCAAAAAGATCCGCACCCTCTCCAGGCGAAGAACAAGAAACAGTAATGCTTTAAATTCGGGAGGTAATCAGCCGGAGAGCGGCGGCGTGACGATTCACCACAGGAACCAGAGGTGGGTCCACCTGCCGCTGACCATCTGCGAGGCGCTGAGGAAGGGGTTCGGGGCCGAATTCAGCTGCCTGTTTCCGTGCCGGCCGCCGTCGTGCTTGAGGTGGGGGAAGGAGGGGAGAGAGGGGGGGAGGAAGGGGTCTTGCGGGGTCGTGCTCGTGTCGTTGAACGAAGAGGGGCGAGAGACGGAGGTGGAGGAGTTTTTTGATAAGTCAGGTGTTCGGAGCAGCTTTCACGCACATCGACTATTTATGGGGGACCAATCCCCAGAGGTGGAGGGGGTTGAGGAGGGGAGAGAGATTAGAGAGAGGATTAGCTTGAGGAGGCATGCGGATGATGAAGAGGAAGAGGTTGAGATGTTTGAAGGTGAGAAATGTGAGGGAGCAGTGGGGAGACTGAGCATTTGTGCTCCTCCGAAGAATGCTTTGTTGTTGATGAGGAGTAGGTCGGATCCTGTTAGGGTTTCTGCTCTTGCTGCTCGTTTCTGGGAGACTGCTGCTGATAAATGTGATGAAGAAGGGGATGATTGTGATAAGGACGAGGAAGATGATGAAGTTGTAGGAGAAGGTGAAGTAGTGAAGGTTGGTTTAGGGTTGACAATGGGTAAAAAGGTTGAAGAACCTGAGAAGTTGGGTTTGATTGATCAATTTTGTGAAGGAGAAGAGGAAGGGAAGGCTGAACCAGACGTGGGTATGGTGGTTGAAGAAGGCGAAGGTGAAGAAAACACCGAGGAGGGAAAGTTGGAAATCAATGAGGAGATGCGGCGAGAAGCAGATGAACAAGAAAATCCAGAATTTTTAGAAGAAATCCAAGAATTAGAAGCAGAGGAAGTTAATCAAGAAAATCAAGAATTTGTAGAAGAAAATCAAGAAGCTGTTGCAGATCCAGCGAGTTTTGAAACTGAAGATGCTCTCTTGATTCGAGAAGGAGAACAAGATGATGCACTCGTGCAAGAGAGAGGAGAGAGTATTTCTTCCTCGGTGATTTCTGTTCATTTATCTTCAGAAGTTGAAGATGAAGAAACAGAGGAGTCTACATTGAATGAAGAAGAAGAAAATGCACTTGAAGAGATGGAGGCCCAAGATTCTCCATTGAAAGTGGAAGCAGAAGAACAAGAAGAGATATTGACCCAAGAGAGGTCCGAATCCGAACAAACCCAGGAAGAAGCAGCTGCTATCTTCTCATCAGAGGAGAGAGAAGAACGCCAAGAACAAGAAGAGAGAGAAAGCAACGACGTTACACCATTGTTACCGGACTGCTTGCTGTTGATGAGGTGCGAGCCAAAGCTATCAATGGAGGTATCGAAGGAGACATGGGTGTGCACCACCGACTTCATCCGGTGGCTACCCGGGAGGCCGCAACCGAAAGCATCAATTGACGGCGGCGCCGAGCCGAAGAAGAAGAAGAGGATCGGTAGTACTGACTCCAATCCGGCGCCGTACCAGCTGCCGCGGTCGTCCTGCTCGCTGCCTGCCGCTCAGGCCGGCCGAGTGTCGACGGCGGCGAGGATGGAGCAGCAGAGGGTGGTCAACGCCGCCGTGGCTTGCGAGCCGTTGGTGCTGACCCGGTGTAAGTCGGAGCCGAACAGGACGGCGGCGGCGGCCAAGCAAAAGCCGGAGACATGTTTTTGGAAGAACAGGAGGCTCGAGCCGCACAGCCGAGCCGCGGTTGGCGTCGGCGCGGCGGCGGGGGTTGGGTTCTGAGCCGAGGTGATTGATTGAGTTGAGGTAGTACTATACTTGGGTGTGGGCGGTCGTGTGGGGAAATGTGTTCTGGCACACTGCACAGAGCTGTCACTGCAGCTCGAATTTCTGTACATTTTATTTCTTTAATGTGGAGTAAAATATATTCAGAAAGTCTTACTATTTACTTCTATTTTGAAATTTCGTTTTTTAGTCTCCCAGGTTATAATAGTAATTTTGTAGTTGTGCATATAGATATGGGTCGATCTGAGTTTGTGTGAGAAGCTTGTTGTAGTCCCCCCCCCATGTTAATGTATTTTTGTGAGCTTATTGCTTTCATCATGTGTTGTGTTGTACGTACTTCAAGTGTATTTTTTGCGATATTTGTTTTGCTTTTGAGCTGAAAAATGGTTTTTGAAAATTGATTCCGAGAAGCGTCGTAAAAATATTTGACGAGTTTAAAGGTGTGTTTCATTAACTAAAATAAGTAGTATTTATATTTTGAATTAAAGGTGATGTATTGTAAGATAATAATCTGTCTCGCAAATCAAAAAATAAGTAGTTGGAAAATAAGAATCTTAGCAGAACGAGACTTAAGATTATTTAGTAGTATCGGGCCTAAGATTATCTAGTACTTTTGAGGCTCGATGTGGGCAAGGGTCCTGTCCAGTTGGACTCCCAACCAGTTTGAATCCGTTGTGAGCCCTTTTCAGGCCCGCAAACAATGATCGAAACCGTTCATTTTTTAGAGCTTGCGAGAACATTAGCCATGGTAAAAACCTCGTTGATTGAATATCGTTTGATACGGCTTCGAAATGCATTAAGTTTGGGGAGAAAAAAATGTGCAACATTGGATTACAACCCAATCGACACAATTATCCGAAAATAAATGCATTTTGAAACCATATCAAACGATATTCGATCAACGTGATTTCTGGCATGAACAATGTTCTCAACGAGTTCTAAAACATAAACGGTTCTGATCATTGTTGCAGACCCGAAAAGGACTCACAACGGGTCCAAACTGGACCGAACTGGTTGGGAGTCCAATTGGACAGGACGCTTGCCCGCTCTATGTTATGTAGCAACGCTCAAGGAGCATATAATAATTTCTCCAGGATCTACTTGCAACAGGTTAAACTTCTGGAGAGAAAACATGATTTGAGGACAGCTAATAAAAAAAACATGTTGAGGATCTGTGTATATATATAATTAGTGACAACAAGAGTTTGACTTATAAATATATTAACCAAAGAGAGCAACATATAAAATACTCAAGAATTAAATTATATAATATTTTTATTTACTTTGCCTATATAGTATTAGGCAAACCTAGGCACGTGCCCCGGATGATCAGCAGAACAAACAAAAACTTTTATGTAAAATTTAATAGTAGGAGACAAATTTTGTGTGTTCTCTCACTTACCAGCATCTCTAAAGATTGCATGAAGTGCACTGGAAGAGTATAGTATTGCCAGGACAGGTTGGCTCTCTATGATAGCTAGTCTATGGATGTCTGTAGCACATCACTTTAAAATAAAAGCTATATAGAATAATCATTGCGAAATAAAATTTGAAAAACCCAAATAAAAGCACGGACAAACTTACCGGCCTCGCGTATCTCCAAAAGATACATCTAAAACTCTGTTCTAAATAGCGGTCGCCCAGGTCGTCTAGGCGCTTGGAGGTGCCATGCCGCTACGCCAATAGCCCTTGGCGTTTGATTTGACGCCCAGGGAGGTTTGGCGGAGTTTGGTGGCTGCCTAGGCGGGCTTGGCGGCCCCCTAGGCAGCCTTGGCGGTCTTGGCGGTAGCGGCGGCGTTTTGGAGGCCTTTGGCGGCCTAAAAAAAATACATATATAAATAAGGGCAAAGTACGAATTAACTCCCTATGGTTTGAGCATTTGGCAGATGACCTCTCTGAGTTTTATTAATGACCAGTTTGCCTCCCTATGGTTTTGGAGTGAAGTGCATCTTTAACTCCGTTAATATAAAACGTTAAATGACTTTGATACCCCCGTACTTTGATGTGGGTTATCCTTTATATCTATGTCTTCTCTTCTCCCTCTCCCTCTCCCTCTCCCTCTCCCTCTCCAGGGCTCTACTTAGAAAACGTAAATTGGCACAAAAAAAAAAATTGATTTGTTTTTCTCAATTATGTTAGCCTAATAATTTATTGTTTTAATTTTTGCAATTTTTACAATTACAAATTATACACGAACATCCTATTGGAAAAAAAAAATTTGAAAGCAGAGAGAGAGAGAGAGAGAGAGAGAGAGAGAGAGAGAGAGAGAGAGAGAATTTGACACTCAATTTCAATTGGACGTCCCTTTGCAGCATACCTTAATCTAAGACCCAAACCAAAATTATACAAGTTCAGCAATTGTAAATCAACTACATAAATGCGTATGGACTCTAGCTCTGTGAGGTCAGTTTTTTGCATTTGAATCACACTGATGAGCCGCTGGTTTTCATTTAACAACAAATTCCCATTCGAACAAGAACTCTTCCAAATTTCACGATTAAATCCCCCGAACATGGAACCACACAACAGTCAATAGACACAAACCACACAGAGGTTGATCCCTTACCAACCCTCCACGATCTGACAGACTTCCGAACCCAAAGCCCAATGTGAGAGAGAGAGAGAGAGAGAGAGAGAGGGCAGGAGATTACGCGATTAGAATTTAGAAGATTTAAAGAGTGGGGATAGAAATTAAATCTAGTGACCTCAAACGTTTTGTTCTCTGATTATTTTGAATTATATTGATTTTTTTTGGAGGAGGCGTTGACGGGTTGTGAGTCGTGACGGTGAGGCAGATGGGGGTGGGACGGTGGAGAGTGGAAGGGCTGCCGGAAAAGGCGTCGACGGGATGCGATGGTGGGTGGATATGGAGGAGCTGGACAGCCGGTGGGTGATTTCTTGTCTGGAAGATGGGGCAGAGAGGCAGAGAGGACTGTGTAGGGAGGGCTGTGTTGTTTGGGAGGATAATGTTGAAGAAGATGATGGAGAAGGGTAGTACTGCCATTTTACACCAAAGTTCACTTTATTTAATTCACTTTTTTCAATCCCAGCCTCAGAATAGGCGCGTGTTTAATACCTCCGTCAGTTTGGATGAAAAATGTGACAGTAGCACTTTACTCCAAAACCTTAGGGAGGCGAACTGATCATTAAAAAAACTCAGGGAGGTCATTTGCCAAATGCTCGAACCATAGGGAGTTAATCCGTACTTTGCCCTATAAATAATACAAGAGAGGTAGCGAAGCCCTATTGCTTATTGTCTTATTCAACTTATTTGCTAGTTGCTACTACTTAATTTCATTTGGGTTTGTACTTTGAAGTTTGAACTTGCATTATAGATACATGGAATATAGTTTGATTGGATAATGGTTTGTTAAAAAAAAAATTTCCGCCGAATTGCTTGGCGTCGCCTAGGCGGCTTGGCACTTGGAGGTGGGTCTCTGCCTACTAGCGCTAAGCGTCATTTAGAACATTGATCTAAAATATGTATGTATTGTGCTTTCAAGAGGTTGCTAGAAGTATCATACGTTTAGGAAAGACACTTATTTGCGTGTCCGTTTCTATGTCGGTATGCTTGTCTATATATGCTTTCATAGCCTTTTGACAACCCTTGTAATGGCATTATGCTGGATCAAAAAACTACTTTCGGTTTGAGCAATTTTAACCCAGTTTGAAGACATGGAAAATTTCATTTTCAGGGCAGGACAAAGTGGGGACACATCTTTTTACAGAGATTCTAACCTTTTCCAGCCCAAAGGTTGATCTTGATATCACCTTTTGGTCCCTTTTTTGCATTAACACAAGGACAATAATGAAATGAAAGAACTGAGGACCCAAAATGAGAGAAAAGTGGGATTTATACATTTGGCTTTACAGCATCACGTGGTGGGCCTGAATATATAATAGTCTTTTGGGCAGCGTCCCCAGGGAGTAATTTGCACTTAACACATAAAGTGGAGTAAATTACAAGAATAAGAGCTGAGTTGAACCGATCTACTGATGTACAGAAGAACAAATGTATATTTAAAGAATATCCAATTCACCCCTCAAATTGTAAGATACTATTATTTTATTACTTTCAATTAATTTTCTATAATGAATTAATTGAACAAGAAATCTTCCACTTAGTCTGGGGATGTGATTATTGGCTGAACAGATGGTCAAAAATCACATATATTTTTTAATTTGTTATAAACATAAGAGCATCTTCAGCGCATCTCTCCAACACCAAATGTTTTTGAGGGATTATGCACGAAATATGTGCTTTAGCAGATCTCTCAAACAGTACCAAACAATTTAAAGAATATCCAATTCATTTAGCTAGAGTTATTTTACGTCAGAAATGCAATCTGTTTCTGGACCATAGGAACGAAAGGTGAAATTTGAGCTGCTAAATGAAAAGGTCCGTAAACCCAGATGTTCCGAGTTTGAAACTTGGCAATCTCTTGGGGCATGCCGCAAGACTAGAGAAATCTCTTGTGAATTTCCTAGTTTTGACGTGGATGACTTGTCTTTGACTGGATAATTGTCACGATGTGCATAAACTAGCTCAAATAATCCTGACTCTGTCAAACCAAAAACCATTGAAAAGAGAACATTATTTGTCAAACCTTTTCCCCTTCGTTTTGCAGCAACCGTTTGAAACATATTCTGATGTTACATCCACCTAACTCATTCCCAAGAACAAAGGTCCAAACCACACGAGACCAAATTAGAGAAGAGGTAGGAGAGTACGAGACTGCATGAAAATATTCACTTTGCTACCCATCTAAGGAACATGATTTTCTTTCAGTTCTTCGCAAAACTTCCAAAAGGATATATGCACAGAAATATGCGAGGACAATGACCCTCCAATGAAAAATTATTCAATATTCCAGGGTATATACTCTAACTCTTTTACATGTGGGGCCCACATGGGATCCACACATGCTACGTGAAGGGAGGAAGTAAACTCCCGAAGTACTGAATAGTTACCCCCTCCGATGGGCCTCCATAAACCTACTTTTGAGTGGTTGCAATGACACAGCTTCAAAAAGGGTGGAAATCATGTCACGCATGCACAGTTCACCACTGAATTTCTACCACAGTTTTAGGCATTGCTTAATTATTGAATTTATGAACCAACTTATTCCGCCAAACTTTGCGAAAATATTTATATAATGAGCAGGTCGGAGTTCTGGTTTGTACGCACATAGTAGGGTCAAATACCTAGAGTCGTTAAGGGTTTGATCAAGTTTGGCAATGATAAAAGACACAAATTGATTTTCAACATGGTTCTTAAGATACCACTTTGATACTTTCTGCTGTGGAGTCAATTAATGTGTCTAAACACAATAAAAATGATGGTTATTTTAACGAATTTGTTTATGAATGTCCACTTAATATGGTGAAGAAAATGGGGAAACCATCTCAATTTTCTTGCGAGGACAAGGTGGCATTAATTCCATGAGCCTACCAACAAAGGGTGGCATTCAATAAACATATAGTATCAACAAGAGAAACTGTATTCTAGGCAGTGGCGTAGCCAGAAATCTATGTGAGTGGGGGCAATTTTTAAACACATTTCAACCAAAAAATTGCTCACTAAGCAACGTTAAAATGTTTGTGCTAAGAATTAAAAAACCTAACATATTTATTAATATAGTAAACTATATATAGAATAAAAAAACAAACGAATTGCTTGAATTGTCTCAGCGTATCAAGTCTAAGAGTAATTCACTATACAATATTTAGCCACATTGCTCCCATTGTCAATAATTGCTAAAGTATAAAACGTATAGCCCATGGTTTAGGCATTTATAAATTTTGGGCATTATGCATTAGAGAGTTCCAATTAGTAAGTGACTGCTATTTTTCACATTAAACATCTCATTTCGTCAGTGTAATGACAATGTTCAAAAATGTGAAACAAAAAATTGAGAATGAAAAGATATTCGACATGTCATAGAAAGATTAAAAGTAGATTTATGAAATGCAATTAACTAGACAAAATACAAAATATAAATTTTAAAATCTTAAATTAAAAAAAAAAATCGAGTGGGGGCGCGTGCCCCCGCTCGTCCCAAGCTGCCTCCGCCACTGCAATTTCTAGGCTATGCGTGTTTATCTCTTTGTACTCACAGAAGAAACAAACCTCTCCGGGTTTGATCAAGTGGGCATGAAAAAGCTAATAAGTGTTTGTCCTTCATGAGGTCGCATCTTCGAATTCCTTGGAGGCCAAACATTTCAAATCTTGAGGCCGCAGGGGGGTTTGCCCTGTTGCCCGATTGTTAACGTACTTCAAAACCTCGGAATGTGGCAACGTTCATTTAAGCTGGTTGGCCCGCACATCCGGTTATAAAAAAAAAAAAAAATTCACGCAAGAGACAAGAACATGCATGTGGTTCAACTATAAAAAAGAAAATGTTTGAATTTTGTTCAAAGGAGTACAGAAGGACAAAGATTATAAAGAACGAGTGGAGTATTCATTAAACAAGGAAGAGCCCTGTGTCATGTTCCCCTTACTAATTAAGCCCAAACCATTTCTGATTTCTTTAGTGAAATATATTAAACAATGTCACTGGATCCACATGAATGGGTAGACCTTGTGTTTGCAGGTTGTCATTTTCTCTCTTGTCTCAAGCTCATCCACAACTAGACTACGTACTAGAGACAAAAAAATTTCAAACGACCTCTGTTTTACCAAATCCACCATCAAAATAGTCCTCTCAAATTGATCTTGTTTTATAATTCAGGGGTTCCGGTCAGCTTATGTGCACATCGACTAATTTTCAGGGACCAATTCTACCGTCTATTAGCAAGACACCCGACTAAAAAGGGGACAAAGCCCGTATGGATTGGCCCGACGACAAAAATTAATACTCCACCTTGAAGGTTTCGAACCTAAAATTTAAAAATGCAGTAAATCTTTCAAGTCTAGGCTGACAATGATTCCAGCCCCTTGGGTTCTTAGATTAAGTTGCTCCTATTTACCTTAAATCAAGCTATAAATCATCATAGCTATTTGTTACTACTACTTCACAAGTTCAGATTGAGATTGGGGGGGGGGGGGGGGGGGGGGGGGGGTGCTCTTAGGGATGGCATTCGGGGGGAAAATTGGATTTTTCGCCCCGATCCTCGAATGGGGAGGGAAGAATGAAACCATTTCTGAGCCATTTGATTTTTGGGTAATCCCCAAACCGAACAGATACCCCGATCAGTATTCTAATCCAAACAAAGGAAAAAAAACTGAGTCAAAACCGATGAGTATTGCTCAATTTCTGATCGAACCACAGATGAAAAATCAAATGGTAAATTGTAGACCTTTATAGCAGGCATATTGAAGTACAAATTGAATATATAAAGGAGTAATAAACCAAAAACAGATCTGATCGAAATAAAACAAATAACCATCAGTAATCAAGGGGAAAATAGTCAGATAAACCGATTCATCTTCGAAACGGCTCTTCTTCACTTCAAAACGACATCGCAAAGATCGATGACTTGGGGATTGAGAAGAGAGCCGGAGATGAAAGAGAGCACGTCGTCGCTAGAGATGAGAGAGATAGACGTCGAATGGAGAAGAGGAGGGGGCTGCGGCGTGCGTGTGAAGGGGAAACTGATTCGCCGGAGATGAGAAAGAGAGACTTATGGCAGAGAGAGCGAGATCGACAATGAATGGCGGAAGGTTGTGACGATGAACGGCGGAGGGCTGTGACCATGGACGGCGTAGGGGTGATGAATGTATTCATATAAGGAGAAAACGGAGCACTTGATTATGTCGAAAGGATTAGAGTTTTGATGAGGTTGGGGAGAGGGTCGATGATTGAGGAAAATCAAACATCGAAGCTTCCTCTGAGTGAGAGAGAGAGAGAGAGAGAGAGAGAGAGAGAGAGAGAGAATCTTAGATCTAAAATCGCCGCCTCTCTCTCACTGAGAAATGAGAAATGAAAATAGGACTGGAAAATCCTAAACATATGTGTATATATATAGGTAGGGGTAATTTTGTAATTTATTAGTTCGGTTCGGTTCGGGTATCAGCTGAACCAGAACCGAACTGAAACCCGTTCGATTATCCTGTGTGCCAACTATACCCGTACCCACAAGGAAAATTTCGGTTATGGTTCGGAGATAATTTCGGTTATCAGTTCGGGTACCCACGGTTCGGTTCAAATTGCCATCCCTAGACTTGGGCTTGGAGAAAGGAGTAACTGGATGTTTTGGCTATCATATCTTCCTTTAATGCAGATGCCTAAAAGTTCACCACACCACAGTCGCTGGCTATGAAAACCATTGCAGGGTTAACCTGGGTTGAAAGCTACATTTAGATCGAGAATTTGGGTAAGAAAAATAGAATAGAAAAGTTGAAAGATTTAACAGCTTAGAACGGTTAGATCTTTCAACTTTCTCAATCCTTTTTCCTTTCGCTTACCCAACATTACAGTCCCAAATTCAGCCTAATTTTAATCTGAATCCACAGGTGGGATGTAAGGGCCGGGGGTAAAAGGGTGCGGGCAGGGGCCACGACACTCGCAAACTTTATCTTTTTCTCATTTACCTACGTGGTTTTAATATTTCTATTTTCTACTAAAGTATAAGCATTGTGGACTCTTCAAACTCTCTCCGTTCTACTCAGGTGGAGCAATCCGAACTCTTGACAGAAAATAAAAGAGGACTAAAGGCCCGTGAGACACCTCAAGAAACACATTTTTTTGGCGTTTGGCTCCCTCTTTATGAAATTCCTGTGTCTGCCGTCTAAATCTTTAGCTGAAACTGGCTAAACAACGGCAGAAAAAAATATTCTAACCATCTGCAGATAGAAAGCAATGATCCTGGGCAAGCCTTATCAGTGATATCTAGAAACATAACAGCAGCAACTTGCCTATCTTCAATCTCCCTAGTTCTCAGCTCTGTAATCGGAACCTGGATCGGAACCTCCACCAAAAACATCTTCACAAGCAACCTTAAGTACGATGACACACAACCCCCATCCACCATTTCCATCCAAATGCATTGCTCTCTTATCCTTTTGCCTAAGGGTTTTTGCATCTTTCATGCAATCTGCAAGATGTTTTTTGACAAAACTATTGCATGTCCATGCGAATTTCCTGATCATGAGCTGCCTAACTCTGATGTTCCTGTACAATATGTTGAGAAGGCCGTGATAACGGCTACTACATTGTCACTGTGGCTTTTTGGTCCAACGCCAATGTTTTTTTTTTTTTTTGTCTTGTGTGGGTATGGTTTGGTGTTGCATTATTTGGACTCGAATTCGACTCCGTTGCATCTGTTTAAACCACCAAGACGTTGAAAACTTTTCAAGAACATGGGTCGGGACATGGCTGCTGTGAGTACAAATGTAGAGCAGCACCATGGGAGGCCACTAATCATGGCCCTAAATGAACGCTCAGTGATAAATGAGGTAGGGTTGTTCCAAAAAGGTTTCGCGCTTCATGATCAGTTGCCAATTTAGGAAATGACAATGACATTACTTGAGAAAACCAGACATGTTTTTGTGTGTGGTATATTACAGTTTGCTATCACAACGATTATGCGTAGTGTTTGGGGAACAAATCCTTATTTTGTAGATCCACATAAAGTAGATCCGGGAGACCAAAGGCGGAAGTACTTGAGGGTTAAGGTAGGCTATAAGTCATTTTGAGAAAAACTAAAAAAAAATAATTATATGTACAAGTTTTGCTCAATTCAATTTTTTTTAGCCCAACCCATTCCACAAACCTATTTTCTCTCCCTCTTTCCTACTTTCTCTCTCGTACTCTCCCTCTCTACTACCGTTAAGGGCAGGGGTTCTTATTGATTGTTCAAAGCCAAAAACTCAATTAAATTGACTTAAGGAATTTCATGAACTCTCATGGTGCTCAATCTTTTGATTCGGATGCCACAGGAAAAGTCCTAAAAGTGACTTCAAACTACCCATTGGTCAAGATGTTGATCAAAATGGGTTTATTAAGCTACCATCTTCCAAATCAGGCGAATGACTGACATTTAGAGTTTATGCTAAACTAAAAAATTGGGCTTTCATTCTTCAATCTTTATTTTTTTGGCATCAAAAAAGAACTTAGAGTCCATCACTCTTAATGAAGCTGGAACATTATCCTGGTCTCCAACAAGGTAAACATGATACTATTAAAATCCTTGAATCTCTCATTGATCACTGGCTGATGTGCTTAAATTTTAAATTTTTGATTCTTACAATCTTATTTTTAAGGTTTTAATTATAATGTAATAACAACACAAAATCTGAAGCATTTTTTGAGATTTGTTGATGTCCAAGAATTTTTATGGGAGCGACTTTTTCATATTATGCATTTAAGGACACCACTATATTAACTCTTAAGAAATAGATTTCCAATGTTCACACTCGTTACAATCTAAACATCTATATAATAACGGAGCCCAGTTTTTAAATCTTATATACATAGTTATAAATCTAGACCTTCATTTCTAAATCCAATGGTTAGCAAGTGTTAAGAGTTTCTATAAATCTAGATCATCCACTACCAACGGCTAAGATCAATTTTTCAAACACTTACTTATCTAAAAGGATTGATTTTAGACTGATTTTATGTGTTATGGAAGCAGAACTTTAATTGATATATATGGTAATCGATACAATCTATATTGATTTTATGGAAGTAAAACGCATATACAGTAGAACTTTAATTGAGCGTTGGAGCTGTACCTTCAGGCATGGGCAAGCACTAGTTCACAATATGCGGTCAATGGTATGATAATACTAGCCATACGTGCGGTGCATGTATTGGATTACAAACCTTATTTATTAGAGATTGCCCGTATGCATATTATATATACTATTTTGCCAATAATTGCTAAATACCTACAATACATGACACATATCCTATGAATTGTATTATCTCATTCGGAGAACGATACGTATTCCACCCTCTATCCTTTTTGTATAGAAATTATACTATACAACCAAGTATCCTACCATTTATACGCGTATCCTAATTCGGTACGTATCGTCTGATTTTTTATTGGAAAAAAGTCGGACCTTGTTTCAAGAAGCAGAACCCCGAATGTATTAATCTAAGCCGTTTGATCTAATTATGGAATCTTTCAAACCATTTGATAGACATCCAACCTCAATGTATCACTTAGATAAAAGAAAAAACCATACTTTGATTGTATTTTGCTTGACTTTTCTTTCCCTAACAAAGGGTATAGAAAACTTTAATGTAATAGGTCCCAATCAAGAGACTTAAAATTTTGCATCTTAATTTTTTTTAAATATAAGCATAATTTGTTGGTAGTATTAGGTGTATCTATTTTTTAATTGTCTATTAATTATGATTAACATTGTTGAAGCATAAACTAAATTTAGTATTTGATACAAGAAAGTTAAGTCCAAACAAGTCTGATCCAATTGACAAAACCCAAGGATAGAAGATATTATTGACGAAAATATAAATGGTATCTAGTTTTTAGGAACTCTAAAATATCTAGTTTTAGAAACTCTGAAATATACTTGTAAAATATCTAGAATTTTTTGTGAGAATTAGTCATGTGTAATTGTAGAATTATCTCAAAATTTATCTTGTATGAAAATATCTTTGTATCAGAGTCTTCTATGGAGTAGTATAAATAGGGATGAGTTCTAGCTATTTTGTATCAACAAAAAAAAAAGGTTGAGTTCAAGTGTCTAATTCCCCCACTTTTTTAGTATTCTCTCCTTTCCAAAAATCTTGTTCAACTGAACAATAAAAATTCCTACTCTTCCGACAATGTATTGATATCGTATCCCGATACGATTTATAAAATTGAAAACACTGATTTTGGGTTAGCCCGGAGTAGAATCAATTCCTAGTTCATTGCCGAGACGAGACCCGAAACATCAGATGCACGATCCCACGGCTCAGATTGTGCACAGCACCATCTCCCAATTCAATAAAGTATATGGTAACTTCAAATGTATATGTATATGGTAACTTCAAATTTGCAAGGTGGGCTCTTTCCACACACTAAACTTAGGTGAGGGGTTATCCACTTTTCACAGCCAGAATGTAAGCATGATGGTTGCCTTAATTATCGGACGCCCAATACCAATTGAATGGATTTGTGATTTGAAAACTCATCCACCAACCAAATTTTGTATCCCCTCCTCCATTCATAGTTTGCCTCTCATTTCAATTTCTTTCCCATTTCTACTCTTATCTAAACCAATAAAAATTGAAGGAAAAAAAAAAAAAACTTTTTGAAGGTTCTCAGATCATCCAAATTTTCCCATCACTTTGCATTGCAATTTTTTGCAAAGAAGTATGATCTTCATGGGAAGAGCTTAAAGGAAAATCCAAACCAGAGAGGAGACAATTAAAAAATGGCTAAGTCCAATGACTCAAAGTTCCACATAGCTATGTTTCCATGGTTTGCATTCGGCCACATGACTCCATTCCTCTACCTCTCCAATGAACTCGCCAAAAGAGGCCACAGGATCTCGTTTTTGCTCCCAAACAAGGCCCAACACCAATTACAACCCACCAATCACCACTCCGATCTTATCACCTTCTACCCACTCGTCGTCCCGACCGTCGACGGCCTCCCGAAGGGCACCGAGACCGCCTCCGACATACCCATTTTTCTAACCACCCACCTCGCCACCGCCATGGACCTCACGCGCCACCAAGTCGAATCCATTTTGATTAACTTGAAACCCGATTTTGTTTTCTACGATACAGCTTATTGGATACCGGAATTAGCCTCGACAATTGGATTCAAAACCGTGTGCTACAATGCAGTTTGTGCGGCATCGCTTGCGACCGCAGTGGTCCCTGCCCGAAAAGTTTTCAAAGAGCGGCAACTCACGATGGAGGAACTGGCAACGCCACCCCCCGGATACCCATCAACCACCGTGGTGCTCCGCCAACACGAGGCACGCACATTGTCG
The DNA here is from genome assembly GCA_019656295.1 of Rhododendron mucronatum var. ripense. Lineage (NCBI taxonomy): Eukaryota > Viridiplantae > Streptophyta > Magnoliopsida > Ericales > Ericaceae > Rhododendron > Rhododendron mucronatum. The sequence goes on along the minus strand of BPLT01000145.1, from coordinate 528,867 downwards.
TTTATATCATTTGAATTCGGCAGTGGAATAACGTTTTATGATCGGATCAAAACTGCTATGGAAAAATGCAATGCGATATCCATTCGCACGTGCCATGAAGTAGAGGGAGAATTGTGCAATTACATAGGGACCCAGTTTGCAAAACCCGTGTTTCTAACCGGACCCGTGTTGCCCGAACCGGATAAAAACCGTATTGAGGACCGGTGGGAGAGGTGGCTGGGTCAGTTCGAACCTGGGTCGGTTGTGTTCTGTGCATTTGGGAGCCAATGGGTTCTTGAAAAAGCCCAATTTCAAGAACTTGTCCTTGGGTTCGAGTTAACCGGCTTGCCCTTTCTGGTGGCTGTGAAACCACCGACTGGGGTAGCGACGGTGGAGGAAGCGCTACCGGAAGGGTTTGAAGAAAGGGTGCGAGAGAGAGGGGTGGTTTGTGGATGGGTTCAACAGCAACAGATATTGGGCCATAAATCCATTGGGTGTTTTGTGAATCATTGTGGATTTGGGTCAATGTGGGAGGCATTGATGAGTGAGAGTCAGATAGTTCTTGTGCCACATTTGGGTGACCAAATTTTGAACACAAGATTATTGGCTGATGAATTGAAGGTTGCAGTGGAGGTGGAGAGAGATGAAAGTGGGTTGTTTTCAAAGGAGAACTTGTGTAAGGCTGTTAAGTCTGTGATGGATAAAGACAGCGAGGTGGGTGGATTGGTTAGGAAAAATCACGAAAAGTGGAGGGAAACCCTATTGAGCGAAGGGTTCATAAGTGGTTATATAGATGGGTTCATAGAGAAGTTGCATGAGCTCAAGTGTCAATGAAAATGAGTTCAAACCCTCTGCGCTCCATTTTGCTTGTACCGGTGTGTGGTCCATCCCATTGAATCACGTGAAAATATTCTCATCTCTACAATTATTGTATGGTAAAAAATGACCGGAACATATAGGTACAAATAATATTGGATACAAAGGTTTTGAGGGGAATGTAAATGAGACGACGGACAGGCTTGTATGGCATTAGTAAAATAGGCTAAACAAGTGTCTAGTCTGAAACTGAAATGATAGATTTTTCCTTTACTTCACAAAGTATTGCTTTATGGTATGCCAATTGTATACAGTGTATTTTTCTTATGCTTTCATAAACTTAATCACCAAAAGGGAGAAGGAATGATGGAAACTCATTCTTATATAACTTTCTTTCAATGTTGCTGTGTAAGTTCCTTGAATTATTTATCATAGCAAAAACTGTGACACAGCTATGCTGGTTAATTACTTATTAATTCCTTTTCAGACCTTTTCATGAAGGTGAAGGTGAAACCAGAATGAAACGAACCTCATTATCTATTTCATGTGAAGAAGAAGTGATGAAAGATACAAACCATATCAATACCCAAAGCATGTTTCAACTTTGAAGCAGCAAGTCATTCTTCATTGAAGTGGCACCAGGAATTATACAAAGATTAGGAATTACAACTCACATAGACTCTATGGACACGAAAAAAAAACCCAACTTTTTTATAGCCTATCTCACAATCCTGGTTGAGGCCATCCCATCAGCCTTATGAGGGAGGAGGTAGATAAGTTTGTGTTTTACGCAGCGTCTATAACTGAAATCATGGAACTCGTGCCACTTTGCCCGCACATTACCTTCCAAAATTATATTTCTCATTCCATTGAAAGCGCCAAAACTAGGAGAAATGCAGACAAATACATATGTACCAAGTCCAGGGGTCGTAATGGAAATTTTCATAATCATGATTTCCGTGTCAAAAATATGAGAGTAGTTCTTGTTCCTCATCAACCAGATTCTTCGTCATCAGTCGCAGTGAAATCTTCAACTACATCAGGCCTAGCAGATTGTTTGTTCAATAAACTCATTTCCTCAATTTCAACAAGTAACAATGGGTCACACACCACTCTTTCTGCCACCAGTATTTTTGGGCAACCTTAAAAAGGATTGAAAAATGGTCAAGGCTAAGGGCAAGAGGCAGCAGTGAAAAAGAAAATTAACAGGAAATACTTTTTTAAAAAAATTCGAATACCTGCTACAGGACATTGAGAGTGTGCATGCTTGGACCTTATGTACTGCATAATGGCATTCTGTTCATATATGTGCTTGCAATCCAAGCTACACCAATACAAGAAAAAGATAAGTATGAAAGACATATTGCAAGATTCACATAAAGGGAGGATTAATCTTCCAACTTCCAACTTTATTTTAAAATTCAAACATCTGTAATATAGGCATGCGTTTATACCCTATGGTCATGATGACCTTCACAGAGTGATGTACGAGCAAGAGATTGAACTTTATTCTTTGAGCAATAGTTGATTTATCATTCAACCAACTAGACATACATCATGCTCCATTATAGGACACGGGTTACTGAAACAAGTTATGTGCACTGACATAATTTTTTTCTACATAAACAGGTTACTACAAGAAAGCTTACTTTTTTGCTCCTTTAAGAGTGTCCCCAATGACAGCCAAAAGTAAAAGATTTCTAAAGTTAGCAATGTTGGTCAAAATATGGCTCACAATGGTATAACCAAACTTATTAACCCTTTAACTAATAACCAAATTTTGGCCTTTGGATTACCAAAACTAGCAACCCTTTCTCTTTGGATAATCAAATTTAAATGGGACCACACACACTCTCTCTCTCTCTCTCTCTCATCACTATCTATCGACCCACTCACTTACATTTATTCCCAACTCTCTCTCTCTCTCTCTCTCTCTCTCTCTCTCTCTCTCTACTCAAAATGAATTTTTGATTATGGACCATTGTGGGACTTCACATTTTTAATCTTACCAACCCCTTAAATGGAAAGCAAAAAATGAGGCATTGTTGCTTACCCAATTTTGGCTATGCCATTGGAGAAACCCTTATAAGAGTTATAGAGGTTAAGGGGAATATACACTACCAACGCCAAGGTTACAGTTACAGCCTCTCAGGTTTTTTTTAACTAATAGACTTGAATAGTAACTTGCGACAGTAACCTGCTGTTGCAACATAAAACTTTTAAGTTAGCAATATACCCGTACGTTCATGTTGAAAATGTGGTTTCTTACATCTATGGAGGCAAAATTGACAAACATATAGCAGCTAGCCATCACACATAAAGATGTTAATATCCACTCCAAAATGTTAGGACCTCGAAATTACTACAAAGATCCACTTTTACCTGCGAACTGGATTTTCCAGTTCAGTGATAGGCTTTCCAGTCAATGGACAATTGACATTCAGAATGTTGCTTTGTGTACTGGTCATTACGAGATCCTCCTGCTCTTCACCTGGCATTGGCTGTCCTGCATGATGAACTCTCTACAGGAGAAAGAAAGAGCTACATCAAATTAGAAGAAAAACGTTTGGGGCAACAAATTAAACTTGAAAGCACCAATGCAACTGGTGGCACACGGCACAAAAGAATGAGCCCAACGGTTAACAACAGATGGAGTGGACATACACACATGTACTCATATACACAGTGGTAGCGGCTCTCTTCCACATAGATTTTATGGGATAAACAATCTGTGGAGCATCTCTTGCACAATGGTAATAACATTCCACAACTAAAAAATGAGTTGCACAATTGAATTAATTGTCAAAAACAATATTAGGTGAAAAAACTTCACCAGCAAAGCAATGTTTGTTTCAAAAGATGCTTTTGTGAAAAGCACAGAGTCTTGCTTATATGACCTAATCCAACTTTCTTGAGCAGGTGGACTTGATCCATAGATCAAACCTTAACATGGTCTTAAAGTCAGAATAGTGTTTATAAAGCCTCAACAAGGCATCCTACTCGACAATGCTACAGTATAAACTAATCACGGCCTTTCGAGTTTTGAAAAATGTTCTCTCAAAGGCAGCTGTCGTATTGCTCCTGACTAGGCTGATAACTTGTATCCTCTTCTCAATCAACTTGTGGCTACAGAGAGAGGTCAGAGAATTTACAGCATAGACTACTGGAAGAGCTTCAATTTTCAAAGACAGGCTCACTTCCCCTGGTTACCTCATTTGAATTACTATCCAGCCAATTCTTCCAGCCCTTTCAAGTAACTCAGAAGGGTTTGATAAATGAAATCCTTCAGTAAATACTCAAAAGGTTAGATCATAAAATTCCAAGTACTAGATGACTGAACACCATATTTGAGATCTTTCGCATTTGTCCCAAAAACACCAGGAAAAAGCATTTTTTTCGAGTATGTTGGTGACCACATTACAATTTCTGATGTCATCTAACTTACCTTGTTTGATACAGAAATCATCAAACTTACTTTGCCATCATCCACAACCATCAAATCCTATTACATGGTTCAAGAAACTTGTAGTACCTCAACTCGCATTGACCCAACAAGCCTTAATCCTAATCACTTGGAATTAGCAAAGCGGATTGCCTACCATTGTTAATGTCACTTGAACCATATCCTATTGGAAGACAAACACAATGATTCATATTTATTTGACCTTACATTCAACCAAGATTACCCTTGAATCACTTCCGCTCCTTCACCAACCCCAACTTGGATCAAGTCACTCTTCCTAATGCAGTCCACGACAAATGCAATGGGTAGTTTGGTAGTTCCAAAAGATCCAATGTTTTGGGTTGACGTGTATTCCATTGGCTGGATTATTTAAGGTTGTGACTTTTCATGTACCTTGTGATCTTTCATTTAGGGAAGTCTGACCACATACCCAATGTATGCCACCATTAGATAACACATTCATCCTACGCAGCCATCTAGGGAATAGGAACAGTCTTTGGTATTAGTCACATTAGCAGCCTATAAATTGATGTACTTCAAGAGTTTGAGATATAAATGATTATATGAAAATTCCCGCAGCTTTAAGCTTTCAAGATTGTGTAATGCAATCCTATTTCTTTGGTGTGATGCTAAAGAGGCCCTAGGTGTGATGCCTAAGGTTGTCTAGGTGTGAGGCCTAGAGTTCTTTCATCTATCTACAGTTCACGTACGTTGTTCACGGCATCAAAACAGCCCTTTCCTTGTGTTTTGATCATCCTAATCTTCCGCACCGGTGCATGGACTTGTCTAGGCACTTTGCAAACATGTCAAAATACTCTTCCTCATTTTGGCACCAATCCGGAACATCTAGATTTTCATATAGGCATTCAGTTCTTAAATATAATTTTTTCATACTGCAGTAACTATTTAAACATTTTTACACTTTGGAACCATAACTTTTGACTTCCCAACATTTAGCACCATCCTGTTTGAAAAGACATCATCTGACTTCCCCTAATGTATTTTGACAATTTGACCAAACCCATACAAAAGATTCCAATTAAAAGCCATATCTATTCATTCAAATGTAAAACATAGGTCCCTATTGGAAACAAACAGGAAAAGACCCTCCAAAGCACAGGAGGGAAGATATTCTGGAAAGTACAGAGAACATGCTGCTGTTGGTGGGTTGGGGGAATCTATGATAAGATGAAATGCAATCAAAAGCCTAATCTTTTTCTTTGTAGAATCCGGCAAGGAAACGTACCCAAACTGCTTCCCTAAACTGGCGTAACAACATATGATTTTGGGGAACTGAAGAAGAATTAGCCTTGGACTTTGCAATCTCATCATCAAACAACTTCTTAAAATCCGTTGCCTGCATTTTAATTGTCAGAATAAAATATCTTTTACAAACATTAATGTGTATTTTTCCACAATGATGGGAAATGCAAGTCCAAATTCACACAATCTAAAAAGAAAAGGTGAAAAAATAGTTCTAAGGCACCTCTTCTCTTGGCTGATAACCATTCCCAACAGATTGTATTGCTGTGGATAAATGTGTACAATCCTCAGAAGCTGCCAACAGTTGAAGCACACCATCTTCAAGCTCTTTTACCTGCAAAAACATTCAGAAAAAGTTTCAAATTAAGTCATCGATACATATTTCAAACCAAGTGATTGAATTCAATTTTGAGGCTTACTTATTGAGGGCTTGCGAAGCTAGAGTGAAATATGGATTTGAAGCCCAAAAGAGGTACACATTGGTATCTTTGTATATTTGTGTAGCTAACAATCCTTAACAGGAAAGATCTCAAATCAATCCAAACAAATAATTTCTTCGAATCCATTCTCATGAAGCGTTCAAACTCCACATCATAATATTCAAATTTTCAAATCCAAAATTTGAGCTATTCCCATTGTTTATTAACATCAAATCCCTTCATTGACACAGCTATCCAAATGGAACCTTAGGTTGCTTACGGCTTATCATCTTCTAAGGCAAAATATTTATATTAAAACTCGACTCTTTATTTCTATTAACTGGGTATCCAAGCCAGGTTATCCACACCTCTGCTAATCCAGGAACCTGAAGTTAGCGATCACACAAACCTCCAATGGTCCCAGGTTTTTATTTATTTATTTATTCTGGCGTCGTGAGTCAAACTTGCAAGTTCAGGAACTAAGCCCTTACTTAATGCCATACTCCCACTCAACTAACCTTGGGGTTTACAGTAAAACTTAATTGACATGTTATACTTTGTCCCAAATTGTTAGCATTTCACGAAAAGTATTGTAATTTTTGAATCAAAAATAAAATACTTACAGTGCAAAATTTTTGAATTTCTTTACACCATATCATGGAAGGACTCGTGAAATACTTTAATTTAGTGTAAATAAATTCAAAATATTATGAACCGAAGTACTTTATATTTCTGATCTAAAAATTGCATATTTTTTGCAGTTGGACAAGCAATTTGGAACAGAGGAAGTACTAAATTTCGTTCTTCCTTTATTCTAGGGTTTATCAGTAAGTACCATCTGGGACTCATTCTCTCTCTCCAAATCGACACCCACATCCTTCATCATCATCACAACTTTCCGGATCTCCTGAAACAAAGGGGAACACCAAATATAAACCACTAGCTTTAAACAGGAGTATGGTTCGAAGAAGAGGTGGGCTGAACTTACAGCGAGGAGTGATTGATTGTCGGAAAATAACGTCGTGGCGGCGGATCTGATTCTTCCGGCGCCGCCGCCGGAGCGAGTAGCTGAGGTCGACGCCATTTTAGGTTTTTCGTTACTGCAGTTTCGATTCGGGGTGGGGGGGATTTGGTATTTGGAGGGAAAGTGAGATACGAGATCCGTGGGATGGGTCGGGTCGGGTAGAAGCCAACCAAGAAAAACGTTTGGAAGATGACGGCCCTTGTTTTAATAATTAATATTCATGAAAGACATACTTATAGAATATTTCTTAATGCTGAAAATATCATTGGCGAATATTAATTATCAAAACACATTATTGGTCATCATTTTTCCAATGTTCTCAGTTTTTTTGGTAACTAGACTGATTGTCATTTAGAATCGAACCAACCCAATTCAACCAAAGATGACTATTTTTCTTTTCTTTTCTTTTCCTCAAACATTACTTTCTCGTCCGGGATTTCACTATTTGAGACTTCATATAAAATTTTCTATACATTTTAATACGATTTTTATATGTAATATGAATCTTATTTGATAAATCTCAATCTATATAATATGGAGCAGCGGTTTTTGAATTCTCTATATTTTAGACCATCGAATTTGTACATATTTTTTCTATAGTTGAGATTTACGAATAGTAAGATTGGAAATATACTTGAAAAGAATGAATATTTGGAAAAAGGATTAAAAAAAAAACTAAAATTAATGTTTCCTAATCTTATTCTGATTCCTTATTTTTGAACTTTTTCTTACTTTCCTAACAGTTATCAGTCAAAAACGATTACCATGATCTAGAGCTGTTTCTCTCTCACACATACGTTTAGCGCTCTCTCTCTCTCTCCCGCATATATATATGTGTGTGTGTGGGTCCTGTTATTTTTTGAAATGTATTCAGATTGCTAAATGTTTAGTTGGTTGAGTAATTGAAAGGAAAAAATTGATTAATTATATATTTGGTTATTGGATTCATTGCAATATGTTGGTGGATGCAAATGTATTGATTTTGTTGCATCTTGATTCTAAGTCATAGTTTCATCTTTGTCTTCAATGGGTTGAAAGTTGAAAGTCAATGAAAATACACATGTGTTTGTGTTTCCGCATTGTAGTTAATTTTCTTATTTAACTTAATTTTCTATAGTATATAATACAAGGGTGTAGGGCACATCCATATTTAACAAAAGATAAGTTGTTGCAATGGATGATTACTTTGATCTAATAGTTTAGGTTCATTCTCCTCCTTTTAGTAAAGTGCTCACACTTTTTGCACATATTACACAATTGTCGTATGAGTTTATTTACTCTTAATAACTGTACATTAATGTCTCTGATTTTTCAAAAAAAATGATAGAAGAATACCAAAACTTTTTTAGATTCTGTGCTAATTTGAAGAATCTATATATATAGGGGAGCATTCTGGGAACACAAAAAAAGATACTCTATCTCAACCATTGAAGCCAATGACTAAGATTAGAAGTTTACAAAGAATTATTCTTAACCGCAAAGAATTACTCCTGGCCGCAATAAATTACTCTTGACCGCAAAAAATTACATTTAGTTGAAAAGAATTACTCTTGGCCTCGAAGATTTACTCCTGGCCGCAAAGAATTATTCTTGACCGCAAAGAATTACTTGTGGTCGCAATGAATTACTCGTGACCGCAATGAGAACTCGTGGCCAAGAATTGCTTTTGGCCGCATCAAATTGCACTTGGCCACATCAAATTGCACTTGGCCGCATCGAATTACTGTTAGCCGCATCGAATTGCACTTAGCCGCATCAAATTGGTTTTGGCCGCATTGAATTACACTTGGCCACATCCAATTGCACTTAGCCACTGCGAATCGAATTGCACAATTGTTCTTGGCCGCATCGAATTATACTTGGCCGCATTGAATTACTTTTGGCCGTATCGAATTGTATTTGGCCGCTACGAATTGCTCTTGACCGCATCGAATTGCTTTTGGCTGCATTGAATTGCACTTGGCCGAATCGAATTCTGTATGCTCTCACAATTCTTTGCAGTCAAAAGTAATTCTATCCAACCAAAAGTAATTCTTTTCGACCAGGAGTAATTGTTTGCACATTTATTTGTATTCACAAATCAATCAGTCACCATCCAGATGTTTGCTCTTCGCTTACTTTTAAATATTGCCGGATTAAGTAGAAATTACTTTGTACAACTTCTCCAAATTTCCCCAACCTTTCCTGGCAAATTAAGGCTCAGTGCATTATTAGCATGAGGGAATCAAATTCATAAAACTATTTTTTGAATAAAGTAACAGCACAACGGGCCACAAATTATGATTTCCGACTTGTATCGATCCCGTTTGATGTAAATTCAGCTTCATGTGTTAATCTTCGTTTGGGTAAAACATGGTTGATGAAATCAAATATTGATTTTGGCCGCTTTATGATTCAGATACCACATTTATAATTCTTTCGTATTAAATAGTTCAATACTGGAATGTGTGATCAAGTAAAATGGAAACTGCTGAGTCGCTGACTGACTCCAGTCTCTTCATTTATAGTATGTTTTATTATTAATAACACACCCATTGCTCAGAAACTTCCACATGGGTCACTAATCAGTTCAATCAACTAGATATGCATTCGGGACAAAGTCTAATTAATGTTCTTTGTCTAATTTCTAGATTATTTATATCTACCGTAAACTTAGAAATGCAGTAGTTAAGATGACGGATAAGGCCTTCGAGTTGTTTCCACAATGACGAGCTAAATATAACTCTCTTCTTTATATAAAATACTCCACTAGTAAACACGCGACCCATTGTTGGCAAAACGCTCCAAAAAGCATAGGGTTTGATTGGGACCGAGCCACAACTCAATACCAACACCAACCCCAGATCCATATCTCTCAAATATTTCTTTACATGGTCTTGTGTCTGTGTGTCACTATGATCAATTAAGTGTCTAGCTTAGTTGGTCGTGAGGTTTCGAATGGGGTTTAAGCTGATAGAACAAGATCGATATCTTTGTAGTAATCTAACTTAACTAACATACCAAGTACATCCAGCCATCTAGGGAAAAAAAGTCTTGTGTTGCTATCATAAGTCGTCGTTGCCTGGATATGTTTCTCGCTCATTGGTGATAAGTCGACCGCAATTAATAAGGTTTCAGAGTTAAGTATGAAGTGAGAATGCAATTGCTAGTCCTATAAAAAGAATTATAATTCACTAACAATCATTCAATTAGAAAGGGCAAGGAATGATCACTCTTTTTTTCTTTTCTTTTTTTATTTTTTTGTGAAAAACTGAATTGCGTTCCCTTCCTTCTCAAAGTCATTCCACGAATTAAACACGGCATGGTGATAAACTATTTTTTAGTCTAAATAGGAAGACCCACAAAATACATTTTCTCAAATAAATGACAATAAAAAGGTAAAGCATTTGTTAAGCACATGAATCTAAACTTCTTGAAATTAAGGCGGTAAAGCATATATATACTATTCTCATTGTTTTCATTGATGAAGCATTAATTAATTATATGTTGAGGTATATCACTGCCTCTCCATATAGTACATCCTTTCTTAGAGGATTTTATATATCTGTAATTAGGAACCACTAGAATTATGTGAGGTGGCAGCCATTGGCGCAACTTTGGGCACAACTTTTAATATTCATATTCGAAGCAGAGATTCCAAGTTTCTTCGAATCTGCAACAATAGCAACCCACATAAGTATCGGAAAATGCACCAATATTACATTGGTATACGGTCAAAATTTTTATTGTTCAACTTTTTTTACAAATTTAATTCTGTCAAGTAGTTATCGGCATTCGATCAACCAAATTTTCTCTTTGCATGAATGATTTACACATTGAAGTCTACAAAATTAACCATTCGAATTATCAACATGGGACCCATGGTGGGCCTCATTTTTTTTTTATTGGCAAAAAGAATTTTATTAAAATCCAATTGATAGGGTACATCAAGAAAAAAAAGAAAAAATATAACCCATGATATTGATACATGAACTAGGAAATGAAAAACAAGAACTTCCAAAAAAAAGTTTTTTTTGATTATTCATTAATCCTAATCTATTCTATCCTGGAAGACTTGGAAGGAAAGCATACAAGAAACAAAGAGACCAAAACAGGGGCCCCATAAAAACACTACAGCTACTAGGACTCACTACAGCTACTAGGACTCAGGTTTTCCTTAGAAACTAGAAAATAGCCAATGCAATTCCTTAACTGGCATGAGATCATAATGGCAAGTTCATCTCTTAGCCCTTCATTATTCAGGCCTCGTTTTGCATTAGAGAGAGGGAATTTTCGTTCGAAGTATTGACCACACTATAAAGGATTCAGAAGCAAAGTTTTATGGTAACATAACATCATGCATGTATATCAATCAAAAGAAAAGAATGAATATATGGATAAGAGAGATAATGATTTAGGTTGTTTCCATTTCTTACCGGTTGCAAATATGGTGCACTTTTCTTTAGCACAAGTGAAAGCACATCTACTGGCGGCAGTAGAAACAACACTACCACCATGTTTGCAGTCACAGCTACTGAAGCATCCATATGGGTCGAAAAGACCAAAGCATTTGAAAAAACATTTCAATTCACATGAAATTGCACTCACCTCCCCCACAACTAGACATAGTATCATCAATCCCATCCAAATTCCAACAACAGATGTTTTATCCTTTCCAGACATTTTTGTGTGTGAAGATTATTGGTGTTTGAGATAATTTTTTTTTGCATAGATTGATATCCTTATTTATAGGCTCTATGCCCTTATCTAAGCAAATCAGCATTAATTGTTGACAATTTCTGCAACATTACATAAATAAGATTACATCTACAAGATTACATCTAAACGTTTATATATAGGCTTTTTGACTTTGAAATGACAGTTGCAACATACTTCAAGGATTACAAAAGCATTCTTAGATTATGTCAATTTGATGTAGGACAAGGGTGGGAAGTTTTTGTATTTTTATTTTTATTGCTTTAGATTAAAATTTTGACTAGGTATAATTTAATTTTCTGTATTCTTTTTTTTTATTTTTAAGGCAAAAAGTTTCATTAATCTTTAAAATTGTTGCAAAGATTAATTAAACAAGAAGAACAACGACATCGTATTTCTAACAAAACTAAGAATAATTCTTTGCCCAGTCCAAAACCCAAACCCTCGATTGGTGAAAAACCAATGGAAGACACCCAAAGGGCATGAGCCCACTCTTAAAAGGCCGAGGCCCAAGCACCTAATGGCCCAAACCCAGGTAAAATCAAAACCGTAAACATATTCAGTTGTTGCTGCTGCCATCGCTGATGCCAACCACAGCATCCTAGCACGCCGACAACACACTCCCTTTCGCTAGGAAACCAACAAGATGAGCAGCAGAACTCAGGACGGCCGAAAAAAGAGTGACGCCAGTTCAACCCCACTGTCAACCACCGCCATGGATAACAAGCCGCCGAAAAACCCCAAATCGCCACCAACAGACAACAGTACCTGCAAGAAAAGCTTTCGTATTCGGATTGATTTTGATTTCCAATTTTATTAGAATTCTTGATCTATAAGAATTAGAATTTTATTTTAATTAAAATTATCTTTTCTTTAATGCTACTTGTTTTGGCATGATTTAGGATTTCTTCTAGGGATTTTCTTTCCTTTTCTTTTAGGATTTTCTTAGTTTTTTTTTTATTTTCTTTCTTTATAATTTCTTAATTAGTAAGAAATAACCTAGTTTGATTCCTACCCAAAATTGAATTTCCCATTCAATTCATTCAGATAAGTCATATGACATCTATAAATAATACCTAGATATAGATCAAGTCATACAATAACTATTGATAACCACCCATAAACAGAGATATAGAAGAACAGCCAGACCATAAAAGATGCAAAATTAATGTCGAACTCCTAGGCATGAGTCATTACCCATCCACATTGTAATCTTGAACAGCAAATGCGAAGCTAGTATCCAAAGACCGGGCGTTTCGGAATGGCAGAACTCCATATCAAAGACAGCATCAAACCTATGGAAATCAGTCAAAATTGACGGGCGTCGCACCGAACTAAATCCGGACAAAGAATGAAATAAAGAAAACCCTAATCCTAACCATCTGCCTTCACGATCCAGCCTACACAGCCGCCATCATTACCAGCGAACAAATCCAACCACCATTAGAGTACCGTCGCCCAAAACTCCACCAACAACATCCCACCACCGTCAGCCGCCACCGTTATGAGTGGTAGCACATGAACCCACCATCCACCCAAACAAACCAAAGCAGAATGGACGACAACAGATTTGACCGGAGAACTGAACCGTGCATGCCATCAAAGAGCACACTACAGTGAAAAAATGGAAAGGAATAAGCAGACGCCTCAGGAAAGGGGGAGAGGGGAAAGAAAGAGAAGACGGAGAGAGAAAAAGAGGGAAGAGGGAGAGAGCGCGATGAAGATGTGTGGTGGCGGCAGCTAGGGTTAGGTTCTGGGGTCACCATCTAGATATTTGCTCTTTGCTCATTTTTAAATATTGTCGGATAAGTAGAAATTAGTTTTAAAACTTATCCAAATTTCCCTAACTTTTCCTTGAAAATTAAGGCTCAGCTTTTTTTTGAACGGCAATTTTTTTTATTTAATTCTTGAGATTGTTACCAAGATTAAGAGATTTTTACCAAGATTAAAAGAATAATGGATGATGATATCAAATCCTAAGCACAGTTAAGAATTATCTTCTGTCCACCCGATACCCCGGGAGGGAGGAGAGCGAGAGATGCCCGGGAAGAGTGAGGATCGAGAGTAAGACTTACAGCTTATTACCATTAAGGAATCAAATTCAAAAAAAACTAATTACTGTAATAAAGTAATAGCAACAACGGGCCACAAATATGATTTTCGACTTGTATCGATCCCGTTTGATGTAAATTCAGATTCTTGTATTCTTCGGTTGAGTATGCATGTATATGGTTGATCAAATCAAACATTGATTTTGGCCGCTTTATAAAATTATTATAATTCAGACTGACACCACATTTAATTCGTTTGAAATACTAGTAGTTCAATACTACCGGAATGTTAATTTGATCAAGTATATAAAAAGGAAACTCATCAATGGATTTCGGAACTGCTGAGTCGCTGCTGATCACTGACTCTTAGTCTCTTCATATTGCTTAGAAACTTCCACGAAGGTCACCTATCAGTTCAACTAGAGGATGGATATAACATTCTGGACAAAGTTCAATTAATGGACATGCATGATGGGCTCCAAGTTGTTTCCAGCGAGCTCTCTCTTCTCTCTCTCTTTATATAATACTCCACTGGTAGATAGGGCTGTAAGTGAGCCGAGCTACTCGCGAGCTCGGCTCGGCTCGTCTCGTTAAAGCTCTGCTTAGCTCGGCTCGTTTACTAAACGAGCCGAGTAGAGCTCAGCTCGTTCGACAAAAGCTCGGCTCGTTAAGGGAGGTTCGGCTCGATTAAGAGAGGCTCGTTTAGTAAATGGCTAAACTCAGCTCGTTAAGGGCTCGGCTCAGTAGGGCTCGAGCTGTAACGCCCCTAATTTTGGGTACATTAAATAAAACATTTTTATAAAAACGAAGCGAGTCCAGCTCATTATTACATCATAAACCTTACAAAAGTACTTTTATTTACAAAACAGAGGGATCTAGGGTTCCTAACTACAATTTTTCTTGCTTCTCCATCCTAGCCCGCTCCTCGGCTCCGAACGCCTCCAAAGTGAATAGTTCGTCCTGTTCATCTATCAATTCTGACATATTATACCGGCGTCGCCACCCATATAATATGCCAGGGTCACCACAAGGTAACACCGTGAGCTACGAAGGCTCAGTAGTAAAATCTTAATACTACCATCGATTTCCACATGATAAGCACATAAGCAGTGATTAAAAGACAATAGCGCTACCAATTGCTTCATGATTTCCGTTGGTGTCGACTCATCGTGAACTATGTCGTTATTACCCTTTTCAAAAACACCTTTTTAACTCACTCAACCTCGGTTCCGCCACGCCGGGTTCCCGAGTATCCTCACAATGGTTCCGCCGCGCCGGGTTCCCATTGGCACACATTTGCATTGGCTCCTCTCTGCGGATAACCAAGCTATACCTCACCATGGTCCCGCCGGTCCGGTTTCCCATGGGAACGCACACAACCTCACAATGGTTCCGCTATTTCGGATTCCCATTGGAACACACACACACACACACTCACGTAATACCCTCGAGATGGTCATTACGTAGTTTCGAAAACATTTTCCAACCGGGAAAACACAACTTCCTTGTTAAATACACCCTAGGTGCCATATTTCTACTTTTCTCGGTTTTAGTGTCTCGTTCTCATGCAAGACTCCGCGTGTGAGACTTTACATACAACATGCATTCAATCAAACTTCGAAATAGTACAACAAGATCATTTAATCAACATAGCATGCTTGAATTCCATAAACAACATAATCATGCATTTTTACTTTTCATCTATGATCAAGTAACTTTTTGAACTTTAGGAAAATAAGTAGAGATTCCAGTAGCAAAACTTAAACTACTTATCGAAAATAAAGTAAGGACTTGAAAAATAGGTAAGGATCACTACCGTTCTCCTAGGCGGTGGATGTGGACGTTGGTTTGATTTCGGCGGCGTAACGGCGTCCGGTTTGCTTCGAAAGGAAAAGATTTGTATTTCTTTTCCTAGAAACAACTTCCTAACCTTAGTTAAGCTACTTTAAGGATCGATGGGTGGTTTTGGAAGTGGTTTAGTGGTTTCGCTCAAGAACTCTCAAGAACAAAGAAAGTTCTTGAATTTTTGAACTAAGAACTCTTGAATTTTTAGAGAGAAGGAAGAGCTTTGGTTTGAGGTGTGAGCTTCAAGTGTAGAATGAGCCTCTATTTATAGGCAAAGGCTCCCCCTCCCCTCATAATGGCCGGCCCTCTCTCTCTCTCCTTCATTCCCCAATTTTTTTAGTCCAAAAAGATGTGTTCACATGGAAAAGTTAAGGCTAAAATCCTAGGTTTGCATGGCTATGGTGTACCAAGGATTTGATCTTGAACAATCCAATGGTGGAGATGAGATTGGTACAAGATTCCATGGGTTAAATAATTAGGAATTGTACAAGGAAGGTCATTGGAAGTTAAGATTTGCTTTGAAAGAGTAAAATTTTCCAAGATTGGATGTACAATGGGAGATCAAGGGTCAAGTACACATCACATCTCCCTCCTCCTCTCTCTCCCAACCGGCCTCTCTCTCCTCTCCCTCTCCCATTCGGCTCTCTCTCTCCCTCTCTCCTCTCTTGCTTTCAAAAGTACAATATATATATATATATACATATGTACATAAAATGGAAGCAAACAAATAAAATAGGGGTACTTTTTGTACTAAATATCAAAAGTAGACTTTAAGGCTAGGATTCCCTATTAACTAATAAATAGACACATGGTACTTAAGGCAATTTAAATAAGCAACTAAGTACTTAAATAATATATGTACATGTACTAATGAATCTAGGAAGAATCAAATCCCTAATAGAAAATAAATAAAGGGTACAACAAGAATCTAGTACTAAGTACTCTCCTATTAAAATAAAGGGGTACTTTGACACATGGGTTTAAAAGAAAAAATTTAGTCTAATAAACCCCATGTACTTTGAAAGACTCACCCTATTATCTAATGGGTAAAATTTCCCCTAACTTCTATTATCCAATGGATAATAGCTATTAGGTTACTTTTAATATTAAAATAATGGAAAAGTACTTTAAAGTAAGTATACTTTTTAATATAAACAAATAGGATGCTATTATCCAATGGGTAATAGCTTCCCTAACCATTATTGTCCAATGGACAAAGAATATAACCAATTTGATTAAAAGAAAAAGAATATCTAATTCTTTACCTAGGGTTCAAAAGGTTCAATGAGGGGCAAAACGGTCCAATTGAAGTAACGAGATAGCTTTCCAATTTAGTTCTTCTAACCGGATGGTTAGAAGCTAGTTAGACTTGCTAAGTGGGGCTAAAGTGCAAGAAACGATAGTTCAAGGGTTAAATTGCAGTTATGACAAACTATCGGAAATTTAAGCAATATAACCAATTTAAATAAATAACTTGAATAAGAAATAAATTCAAGGGGCAAAAATGTAATTGTGGCAAATTATAGGATTTTTAAAAGTAAATCAAAGCAAATTCAAGTAATCAATAAAAATTCAAATATTTAATGAAATTTTTAACGACTGAAAATCAGGGTCGTTACACGAGCAGAGCTTGAGCTCGAGTTTTGGGCTCATTAAGGAAACGAACCGAGCTCGAGCTCGCCGAAGCTCTGCTCGGCTCGGCTCATTTACACCCCTACTGGTAGACGTGCGACCCAACGTTGGCAAAACGCTCCGCAAAGCATAGGGTTTGATTGGAATCGGGCCACATATCAATACCAACGTACACCAACCCCTGATCCATATTTCTCGAATACTTCTTTACACGGTCTTGTGTCACTATGATTAGCCATCTAGCTCAGTTGGTCGTGTACCTGTACTTGGATTTGTGAGGTTTCGGGTTCGAGTTGATAGAGCAATGTCGATATCCCTTGTAGTAATTCAACTTTTTTTTGAAAGGCAAAAAATTTCATTAATCATTGAAATTGTTACAATGATAATAAGAACTTGGGTATTTGTGAGGTTTTGGGTTTGAGTTGATAGAGCAATGTTGAAATCCCTTGTAGTAATTCAACTTTTTTTTGAAAGGCAAAAAATTTAATTAATCATTGAAATTGTTACAATGATAATAAGAACAAGGAGAACGGCATCATATTCCTAAAACTAAGTTAAGAACAATCATGTGTCCAATTCGAGACCCAATCATCGACTGGTAAGAAGCCTATGACACCCCGGTTTCCGGTGGCCGGCGGTACTGTAGGATGGCAGGCTCCATCCAAACAGGAGGGGGCCAGTCATGGTTTATAAGAAAAGATCTCTCCTACTTGTACGAGGCCTTTTAAAGCCGTAAGGACGGACCAAAGTGCATAAAAACTTCACAGCTAAGCGTGCTCATCCTGGGTAGTCCAAGGATGGTTGATCTACTGGAAAGTCTATGGACTTTGGGCGTCCAAAGCGGACAATATTGTACAAAGATAGAGCGGGTCGTTACAAAGCCAATCTAGAAAACTATTTAACTTCACTAATGCACTAAGTAAATCCTACCGTCTAGAAAAAAAAAAAAAAAACACGTCTTGTGTTGCTGTCAATAGTAGTTGTTGCCTGGATATGTATATCTCGCTCATTGGTGATTACTGATAAGTCGACCACAATTAATAAAAATAGGTATCCAAACACCCCTAGGTATATTCCGAAATGAAAATGCCAAAGTAGTATTTGGTCTAATAGTGTGAAGTGAGAATGAAATGGCGATAGTCTCGTGCATTGAGTTAATTTTCTCGCACCGTAATCTTACCTTACGTTAATCGCAACCCTTAAATCCCTCCATCTATAATCAAACACGTAGGTACATACAAAAATTTTTGATAATAAACTATTTTTTAGTCTTAAGTAGGACGACCCGCGAAATACATTTTCTCAAATAAATGACAATAAAAAGGAAAAGCATTTGTTAATTAATTAGCACATGAATCTAAAATTATTGAAACTAAGCATATTAAATTCGCATTATTTTAATTGATGCAACATTAATTTTATGTCGAGGTTTATCACTGCCTCTCCATATAGTACATATAATTTCTCAGAGGATTTCATTAATAATAAGGAACCACTAGGATTATGTGAGGTGGCAGTCATTGGCGCAGCTTTGGGCACAGACTTTAGTTTTCTTCGAATCTGCAACAATAACAATCCACATAAGTACCGAAAAATGAATCAATATATATTACAGATGTGCTAGGGAACCATAAATCAGTTTCATAATTCAAACAGTAGATTCCAACGAAAGGAAAAAAAAAAAAGTTCTTTTCCGAACCCATATGTAGACCGAAGAGGGGGATTTCTCGCCGCTGTGCACCAGGTGATGCCGTGGTGACGGCCCGTTCTCACGGACGATAGCTATGGCTCGAACCGGACATTCCATTGGCGGATAGGAGCCCATATGGTCACGCCCAAAGGGAGTTAACTTTTAATAGAACGGAGCTCACCACGGGTCTCATGTTGGTGATCCTAATGGTTTTGTTTTCAGGCCTAGCTGTGTAACTCATTCATTCAAAGAATCATTGGGTATCGGTAGACATTTGAACAGATTACATTGGTGTACGGTCAAAATTCTTATTGATCAAAAAAATTTCACAAATTTAATTTGACCAAGCAGTTATCGGCATTCACTCAACCTAATTTTCCCTTTGCATGAATGATTTACACATTGAAGTCTACAAAATTAACGGTTTGAATTCTCAACACGGAACCCATGGTGGGCCTTGTTTTGCATTAGAGAGAGAGGGAATTCTCGTTCGAAGTATTGACCACGCTATATAGGATTCCATTGTAACACAGAACATCATGCATGTACATGAATCGAATGAAAAGCATCAATATATGGATAAGAGAGATGATGATTTATGTTGTTTCCATTCCTTACCGAGTGCAAATTTGGCGCACTTTTCTTTCACACAAGTGAAAGCACATTTACCGGCGGCGGTAGAGACAACACTATCGCCAGGTCCCGGGTCACCCTCGCATTTGCCCATACAGGTCTCGAAGCATCCATGATATGGGTGGAGTAAAGAAAGGCATGAGAAAAGGCATTTGAAATAACATGATGATTTTGCATGTACCTCCCCCGCAACTAGACATAGTATCATCAATCCCATCCAAATTTTAACAACAGATGTTTTATCCTTTCCAGACATTTCTCTGTGTGTGTGTGAAGATTATTGGTGTTTGAGATAATTTTTTGCATAGATTGATATCCTTATTTATAGGCTCTATGCCCTTATCTAAGCAAATCGGTATTAATTATTTACAATTTCTAGAACATTACATGAATATTATTTCTGCAAGATTGCATGAATAAGTTTTATTTACAGGCTTTTTGACCTTGAAATGACAGTTGCAAAATAATTCAAGGATTATAAGAAACCATTCTTAGATTCATACGTAAACTAACACGGTCGTTTTGTATTTTACTGTCTTCTTTAGTTTTGACTTTTTTTTTTTTTAATCTTTCGCTGGACTTAAGAATTTGAAAATACAAATAGCTTTCTCTTTAGTTTAGATGTCCCCCTTTTCTTTTCTTTTCTTTTCATCAATTTTTTTTTTTGCTCCTTTCAAAGTGAAAAAAGAATTGAATCAAAAAAAATTACTAAGACATTGAAGCTCTTTCCGGTTTTTTTTTTTTGCTGATTTCTCGCGGAAATCCTTAAAATCATGTTCTGAACACATTGAGCGGCTTAGATCATCAAAATTCGATCAGAAAATGGAGGTCTTTATTTTATTAAAACGAGGTGGTCCTCAGGAGAACAGTACTCATACACAGTCATTTTTAAATGAGAGGTCCTTATTTTAGTTAAAATAAGGACCTCTCTATTTCTCCCATTTTTCGATTGAATTTTGATGATCTAAGCCGGTTAATGTGTTCAGAACGTGATTTTAATGGTACTCGCGAGAAATTGGCAAAAAAACAAAACCGGGAAGGGCTTGATTTGAGGAGTTTTTATTTGAACTATTCGATAAAAACATAACAAAAACTGTTGGGATGAAACTCTTTCCCCCCCTTTTTTTTTTTTGCTAATTTCTCGCTGGAATCTTTAAAATCACGTTCTGAACACATTGAGCGGCTCAGATCATCAAAATTCGATCGGGAAAGGGAGGTCCTTATTTTATTAAAATGAGGTGGTACTTAGAAGAACGGGACTCTCTCTCTCTCTCTCTCTCTCTCTCTCTCTCTCTCTCTATATATATATATATATATATATATATATATATGTTCAACCCGTCCACAATAGGAATGATTTTTACATCATTGAATTGGACATATGAGCCGCTAGAATATTAATTGCTGCCACTGAGTATAATAATATGAACTAAGTTATCAAAATATCTAAAATGTGTAGTGCTGGTCAAAGACTCTTATACCACTTGATTGCAAAGGATAACATAAATAAAGAGAAAAAAAACAATCTTCTCCGTTCTACTAAAGAAAATAAATAATTATTTTTCAAATTAAAAGAAATATATTGTGAGAGCATGTCTCATAAAATGAGATATAAGTACTTAAAATATAAAAAATTTAGCAGAACGAGACCTAATCTGTTGCCACTTCTGAAAACCAACCTTATGGCTTTTTTCTCTTCTTTTTTTTTTCTAGGTTTTTGAGCTTCTCATCAATGCAAGTAGCAAAGAATGCAAGCAGCTCTTTTGCCGCTTCTTTTTCATGAAAATTTTGCCACAATTTGAACCCGATTACAAGTCCATTGAATTGTCTACATCTTTAGTTTCTATCTTTGCTGATACCAAGGAAATTATTTGTTTCTTCAGGCACATACTAAAAAGAAGAAAAACTTACACTTAAAATCCAGTTGAACATTTTTTTTTTTTTTTAATCGGCAAAATCTAGTATTGGTAGTAGTTAGATTAACACCATGAAAAGAGTTGAACTCCTGACCTTCTTTCTCCTGACACCTAAGGAGTTGAAATTCAATTGAACATCGATTTGAGTTGCAGTATATGGTTCATTTGCGATTTTGCATCATGTCTAATACCAATTTTCACAACAGCAATCAACTCTGTAAATCCAACACGAAATGGAAATAGAACCTTGGAAAATGCTATACAAATGCTTCCACACTAATACTGATTTCTAAAATTTAAACTCACCAAAAGTTGCCACTGGGCTCCAGCACGATTGGCATCTTCTAATCCTCCCCGTGTGGGAGGCCAGCTAGGATTCGAGCACCATTGTTGGCGTTTGGAATTCATAACTATGAATAACTTCTGAAACTCCTGTAGACTAATCTAGTAACACCCGCTGATATATACAATATTGGAAAATTTTAAAAATAACTCATGAAAAGTTATACAAACAGAAACTTCATATAGAAACTTCGTACAGCAAGAATGATAGTATTAATTCCATTCGAAATCAAACATTCTGTATAGAAATCATCAACAACTTTCCTGTTTGTTAGAATAATAACATCACTCATCCAACACAAGAGAAAACAAATCCAAGAGGAAGAAGAATAGAATTTTCTTGTCCACTTTTAGGCACAAGTAGTAGAACCATTTGCACCCATCAAACAAGCATAGAGATCCTCAAGCTGCAATGTCTCATTATTGTTATTCACCCAAGAACAACTAAGGACATGATCCTGATCATGCAAGCTAGAACTCCCTCTCTCATCACAACAGCTAGAGAGAGAAGAAACATCCATGGGAGGAGGATTCGAAAATTGCCTTAAAGAAGCCAAAACCTTGTGTGCCTTTTCCAGCTCCTCCCGAAGCCGCTCGACCTCTTTCTCGAGCTGTTTTTTCTCGGCCGATGCGGCTTCGAGACGGAGCTGGAGGCCACTGTGGTCGAGCTCGAGGCTCTGAGTCTTCCACCTGGCTCGCTTGTTCTGGTACCAAATGGCGATTTGTCGGGGAGGGATGCCGAGGTCGCGAGCAAGCTGGAGCTTGCGCTCCGGCTCCAGCTTCTTGTTCGAGCCGAAGCTTATTTCCAGGAGCCTCACTTGGTCTTTCGTAAGCCTCTTCTTGCTGTGCTTGGATGAGTGGTGTTTTTGGCTTTGGTAGTTGAAGAGACTCATGGTTGTTGCTTCTATGAGGGGGAGAGACACTAGCAAATGATACTAATATATATAGGGAGAAATTAAGTGGTCAAGAGATGGGTTTTTTTACTATTTGATTACTCACTTCAATTTTTTTGTCTTTTCTTTTTTTTTTTTTTTGGCAAAAGAATTTTATTAGAAACTTGATAAGGGTACATCGACAAAGGGAGAGCGAGCATCATAAAACAATCATGTGACAAGCATTCGAAAAGGGTCATTGGTCTAATGAAATCTTTTTGTGTACATGTATCAACTCCCATGGAGCCAATTCATATGGGACTCTCGGAAAGGTGTGTTTATTGTAGTTTCTCAGGCCAATTTTCGATCTTCTTTGAAAAAAAAAAACTGTGTCAGCTTGCTCTCTTCTCCTTCTCTCTCATTCGATGTACCATTTGTTGAGTTTTATTAATAATATTTTTTTCATTTCAAAAAAAAAAGGCGTCCGCTTGCGTGCAGGCAAAATTAAACTTTTCAAATAAGTTCGAAATTTGACCCTGCAGTTATGTTACTTGTGACTTCCCGTTTTAGCAGAACTGGCTTTTACAATACTTGAAGAGAGAGAGAGAGAGAGAGAGAGAGAGAGAGAGAGAGAGAGAGAGAGAGCTGACATATGGTATCCATCATCCATGCATGCTCGTGATATTCACGTGGGTCTGGTCCTACCGATGCAACAAAAAATTATTTATTGGGTATATAATAAATGTATGAAAGTATAAAACCTTATCTTTGTATGGATCGATTAAGTGATCAGACTATAATAATTAAATAAAGTAGTAGATAAGTAAACATTACCAAACAAGCTCCGGAGGATCCTTGGACTTGGCCATACCTTTTGTTGCTCCACTAAATTAGGGTTCCAATCTGTCATTTGTTGGTCACATATATAGTGCTTATATAATATGTGGGGTTCTTTAATTTTCTATGATCAGAAGCTGATAGACATCAAAAGTGGTTTGTATATTTTTGTAGAAAAAGAGGGGAAAAGTAAGGTAAGGAAAGAAAAAGTGGTTTATATTGAGGTCGTCAAGAACATCAATCACCGTACATGCTAACTAAAAATCATCTCGATCGGTTTCGAAATATGATCTCGGAATACACTTACCTTGAAATTAGAAACCAAGACCAGCACATGCACTGAATCGGGATTTATTTACCTGAACATAATGTTTTGTGCTCATTATTTCTTGGCATCCGATTAATTACACCCCTGGTCCCATGTACCGACGTATGCCTGTACCTCTATTCCTTTACATTTTCAGCCGTAGGATTGCACGAAAGACTCTTCGACTGAAATTACACTAAAACAGGGGTACAAAGACAAACAACTTGTATGTACAAGATAAGTTTCTTGGACGATTCCTTGCTAAGTTTTCCATACCATACAGAATGGGTCAAATCTTCCCCCTTTTTTTATCTTTAAGAGAGTGAGGATATTTCAAGCTTGGCAACCCTTTGATCTCGAAGTTTGCTACGAGGATCAGGTATTTTTTAATGGTCATCATCACGGGGATAAATTTTTCAAGTTGATCCAATTAGCTGTTCTTGGAGTTGTATCAAAGCTACAACTCGCGCGTTTGTAATTTCGATTTCACTAATTGTATAGTAACTCCATTACTTGTATATAATCGGATGTCCGGACCAGCTTGCACGCATCTTATATAATAATTTCGAAACTCTAAAGTGCAATAATAGAAAATATTGAGTTTGGATGACTTCCTCATAATCTCTCTCTCTCTCTCTCTCTCTCTCTCTCTGTCTCTCTCTCTCTCTCTCACACACACATCAATGGACGAGCCCTTTTGATTTCCATCTATACAATCTGTCACAATCTCCATGACCATGCATGAAGGCAACAACAGAAAGAGTACACTATTTAGTATTTGCTGATTTCATCTGGTAACTCAAACAAGTATTGGTTAAAGCAGAACAAATTTTGCTAAAACCCTATCACTTTTGTTGGTTTGAAAGGGTACACATGGCTCCCACACTTTTAATGCTACAATTGGAGGTATAGTTGTTCATGCACCTGTGATGTCAAGAAATAAATATAGAGAGTTGATCCGTTTCAGGTGAGGGATCTGCCGACTTCTAATCTTGGCCGTCGAATGGGATTCGACAATCGAGATTAGAAGTCTGCACGTAAAAAACATCCAAGATCCCTCACTAGAAGTGGGGTGTGTGTGTGTCTATATATACATTTATTACAAATTCTTTAATTAATTCATTTTTAGTTAATTATAAACAGGAAGTTTTTGGTTTAAAATAAAGATTTGCACATTCCCACAGTGGCCTAGCTAATCAAAGTTGTAGGCCCTTCCTTTTCAAGTGCATGAACATTGACTAGTCGGGTCAAGAAGACACCCTCTGCTGTCACCTCCAGAGATATGCTTTCTTTGATTGGACTATTACACAAATTTGGCAACTTGGTTTGGCTAGTTAAACAAATTCTGCAATTGAGAGACATTTCTATCTAAAAATTTCATCTGTTCAAACTCATTTCTATCAAGGGAATTGGGAGGAACCCACTTCTTGATGGCTATATTTTCCACCCAAAGGATCCTCAAAAGGACAAAATTGAGCTCAAAGAATTGTTGTTACAAGAGTATAACCTGCCTATGTATCGTACCCACTCGGTAGTTAAAATGGTCAAAATTTGAAATTGGCACTGTAACCTCAAGCGTTTAGCAGTCTAGGGCTTGGTCACGTGGTTTTAGTCTTTAGAACCGCACAATCATGTAGAGAACATACAATACAATGATCAGTTGTGAGTCCTACATGCTTAATAGTGTGGTTCACAAGGATTTTGGGATGCCATGTTGCTATTTCCCAAGAGCCTCCAATAATTTTCCACGCCTTCAACAATTTTAGCTCTTTATTCGATATTCGGCTATATATTGAGCGGAAAATCGACCAAGAAAGATTGTTCATAATTGGACAGAGTTTCCAACAATAGAAAACTATGAACTTGTGCCCTATTTGCATCCATAGAGTTTCTTTCTTCTTCTTTTTTTTTTTTTTATGTTAACTTATTCCATTTGAAATCACAAATTTGAGATATGGCCCACATAAATTTGTGATTTCATAGAGTGTTATGACCCACATAATGTTTAAGAGTTAAAAGACACACATAATATGTTCAAGAGTTAAAAGCCCAGTCGGGTCCTTGCAACTTTGCTAAAAGGTCAAGATAATCTCCCTCCTTATGCGTCTCTCTCTTCAGCATATTATTGTAACCGATGCTCTTTCAGACAATGTTGCGCAGTTAAACGTCGACAACCACATGTTCGATATGTTCGTGAATCTTCACGAACAGAGCAACAAAAAGTGCATTCGCTAGGAAGTTAAAATATGGCGGTAGTAGTGCACAAAAAGCAAGAGCCTCTAGTAATAAATTAAGCAATAACTAACTATTCAATTAACAAATGAATAATTCTCACATGTACATACTCTCTCGTGTACTAATAACCATCTCTAACTAACGCACTGTGGATATATAGTGCTTGTACAAATGTGTCCAGCACATGCATTTATAGACATTCTGCTGATTAATATTGTTCGAAACGCGCGCTTACATGATCTGAAGAGGCTGCGGTTGGCGGGATCGGTTTCGGCTTATATCATGATTAGCACGGAATTTTGTCAATGAACCATTGAATCACGTTCACTGGAAGCTTCAGAAGGGTAACTGCCAAATTTGCAATTCCACTGCAACATAGGCAACATGGACACAGGCAACTCAGTACTGTCCTGCCATTCAATAAGCCAAAAGCCAAATACAAAAGAAGTAATGATCATTAAAAGTTGCCTTAACAAGCTTTGTAAATTTCAAATCAAATTAAATATTCTAACAATACTGGCTTTTACGGATAACAAAGGAAAACATGTTTGATGCCATAAAACGTCTTGCACATCTGTTCTCTCTAAAAGTTGCAATGTAGGTATGTCTAATCCAAAGTCGTCTCCAAGGAACTTGGAAACCTGTTGTGAGTTGGGGGCACAATAGGGTACTATTCTTTCAGATGATACTCATCTTAGACTCGGTAATTGTTGTGCCCCCATTATTTGCCCACACACAGAATACAATATATATATATATATATATATATATGGTTCCTCAAAATCGGGTTCACTAAATGAGAGGAATTTCACTATGGATAGATACAAATACAATGGAGGAAGAGCACCCCAAACCGGAGCTCAACTCAACTCACCTCTCCCTCTGTTGCTCTCACCCTCACCGGAGCCCTGGCTCACCTCGACTCTCTCGCGGAGGAGGAGCCTCTCTTCCTCCCTTCTACACCTCTCAACTCTCTCTCTCTCTTTTTCCTCACCAATACAAGAGATCGAGATCACATGCTGACATGCGTGCATATATGTCTAACATATACATAGTGACGACTGACGAGGCACTCAACTCAAGAGCCCTCCTTCAATTCTTCTGATTTCCTGCAGCTCCAAGAAGGCCTTATGTCCCATGACTCCATGAGGCAGGCCAAAGGCCCAAAACAAATGGGGTGGACCCCATCCAACAGTATTAATTAAGATTTAAATTGTTCATTTTGTTCGGCTTGTGAGTTCGTTGATCATGCCAAAAAAAAAAAAAAGGAGATAATCACCACATTGCAGTTGCAAAAAAATAATAATAATAAATAAATAAAACAAGAAGAAGAAGAAGAAATGAAATGGGACCCCCTGGCCATTGTCATAATCTAGAAATTAACCCTAGTTTGAGCAATGATATTAAACAACTATCAATCAGTGAAGAAACCACTCTCGATTAAGGAGTTCATGATTCGGGATAGCTTTAATTTAAGGCAGTTCCTTGATTAGGTAGAGCTTTTTTTTGTTGGGGATGTAATATTATGCATCTGTTGCCAAACCTTTCGTTTATTTAGTTTATAATATTCCAAAGTACCAAAAAAAAAATAATTTAAACAACCATATAAACCGGTGATAACTGATATTCAAAACAAGAAAACCATGCATGCATGCATCAAAGGAGACATTGTATTGAACAAATTAATCCAATCATGAAAAGAAATTTCTTGCAGTATATGGGCCTTGGGGGGAAGAAATCCAAATGAAAAAAAAGTAAACAATGAATGAATAAAACTAACCCGAGAACCCATACAATGGCACCGACGAGAGAGAGAACCAAAGCAATAAAAGCGAAAGGCAAGCCAATCAAGAAACCCAATGGCCTGCAATCTCCCATCTCTCTCTCTCTCTCTCTCTCTCTCTCTCTCTCTCTCTCTCTTTCTCTCTCTCTCTCTCTCCCCTTCCTTCTGTGAACCTTTAGTTTTTTTTGAAATTGAGGAGGAGAGCCTTTTCCGGTGGAGAAAAAAAAATCCTGTGATTTATTGAGAAAAGAAGAACCGTTTGTTCCTATCAGGAGAGTTGCAATTTGAACCGGATCGGGTCCCTACCCCGTATCTGTGATGACGAGAATACCCCAATATCATAATAGGAATTAGGAAGTGGAGTTGGGATTTCGTTTTTAACTTTTTAGAACATGGGTGTTTTGGGCAACTGAAATACCTAGTCACCAGCCAACCATACTCAACGTTGTTTTTTTATTAGACTAAAAACGTTCACTTTGCTTGGTTTTGAATTTTGAGAAAAAAAATATTATGTGATGAATGGAGAGAAATAGATAGAGAAACTCACTGAGAGCCTTGCAGAGAGTAAAATTTCTCAAAACTTCTAAAAGAACAAGTCGGTAGTTTAGTAGTCTCACTCCTTAATCGCACTTAGGTGCAGTACCGTCGTGAGTTGAAATCAAATATTTTTCAAAAAAAATTGACACCCTTTGTTGATAGTGAAAATTCTTTTAATACATGACAAGTTCTCCTAATATCTGACAAAAGGAGTTTTTCTCGATTCCCACAGATCTTAGGACCTTTTGCAAACTAAGGAACATTTGATTTCCACGACAGTGGGTTATTGTGCTCGTCTCTTTCATTTCTCATTCACAAAATGGGAGAGACGGATTACCAGAGTTGTCCCAAATATCGCAAAATTGCTGAGTCAAAACGGAATTTTTCCACCCAACACGAAATGAGCTCTCTGCTGCAGACATGCATACGCATAAAAACTCGAAATGAGGAGGGCAAATAAAGGGGAAGAAAGCCAACAATTTAAAGCATAATCATCCGTATCATTGATCCCATAACTTTTCTATCACATTTCCATGTCCAACAACAAGAAGGAACTGACTTTCCCTGCCAACTCTAAACTGATCCTATTCATGATAATCATACTATTAGAGTATGATTTTTTCTTTTTATCACCATACTATTAGATATATATTCGCCGGATTTGGCTTGAACTAGCATACCAATTTCAAACTATCCATTCTTTCAGTGGGGAAAAACATACTACTGCGCATTTTAGGTTTCTAGTCTTCTTATATATCCATATCCTAGCTGCCAAAAGATCACAATCACTCGTCCGCAACATTCACCAGCTCATATTCGACAAGGGAGAGATTGTTGTCCTCTTTCACTTCAAAGGAACCAGGTTCTGTGACCTCAACACGGCCCCATTTGTCAACTGCAAGCCTCATGGATCCCTTGAACATGTCAATCTTTGCATTTCGGAGAATGATAGTTGCACCAGGCTTCATCAAATCAACTGGGAGACGGAAAAAATTAAAAGAAAAATCATTACTGAGTGGAACATCATAAAAATTCGGAGCCAGGTGATTAAAAGAAATGAGAAAAAGGAACCAACTCCAACGACCGGACAGATCTCTCTTTTTTTTTTTTTGATAAGTAATTTTGTTAACAATAAACGGACAGATCTATATTGACATTGAACGATTCTAGCACTTCCTGCCGTGCCCAAAGAGCAATTGAGGTAATGGATTGTGTTTTCAGTTTTCATCCATTTTACAAGCTATGACAGAGAAGGATACAACAAGAGGATAGTCGTCCAAGTGAGAGAGACGAGAGCACAACAATATGAAAGAAATTGGCAGCTTGGATTAAGCCACAATAGAACAGAGGACATACCTCCCATTCCCAAGCATTTGACTACAACCTTTTTCAAATTTATCCTACAGAACAACAGTTGCATCATGCATGCCAAACTATCCTATAGAACAACAGTTGCATCATGCATGCCAAACTTGAAGACAAAATTCTGAATGTATCAATAGTGAAGCAGAAGAAAATGTTGAACAACTTAGTCACTTAAGACAAACAGAGATATTGCATCAGTATACGCTCTGTTTGCTTCAAGAATCATCCACAATAATATGCCAGGTCAACTAAGCCATAAGATTGGTCAACGTTCGCTAGAATTGTTTTCCAAGCAGATGTCTTTTATATTTCTTTGATATCACTATATTCCAACATCTTTAAATTTTCCACCGTACCAAAGTATTCCCGTAGAAGAGATTACCGGTGTCATAAAAATAAAAAGAACAAATGAGAACTGTGGGGTTTAGTGGTAAATGTCTGTGCTGCCATGTAGGAATATACAAATTTTAGTAGAGGCTAGTAGCCACTCAAGGCAATCTACAATTTAAAAGGGTATAAATCCTGGAAATCTTGTATATGACTACCCTCTACAAGACAGTTAAAATCATTTCTCTTGTGCAATAGCAGCCAACATTGGCCATTAGTAGCAAACTAGCAATTTATGTATACAAATCTTAGGGACATGTCAGGTTTTAAACACCCATCTGCAATTTTTAACTAATATTACTTCCCATAAGCTATTATCAGTTATAGCACAACATCCTTTAAATCAACTTGTGTCATTCTGGATCAAGCAAATGCATTAGACAGTATGAAATGACAAAGAATCCCTCTACCAATTCCAATGTCACCTTTTCTTCAACATTTTGCAACAATGACACTGACCTACAACTTCTGACCTCCCATTGTTTAAAGCAAGATGAGACCACCTAGGGAGTGAAATAATTCAATCATACAAAATACAGAGATTGTCCAAGTATTTCAATGATTTCATAGATCTGTTGAGAATACAGAAAAACCAATGTCTAAACTTTAAACTGGACCTTCACACAATAGATAAGAATGGTCAATCCATGAATCCCTATGAAGCACGACTACTTTGAAACTAATCACGCATGGGTATTTTACACGTTTCGGATACCGATAAGCGCCTGATACACCCCAATATGTATCAGATACGGTAAATAAGTATCTTGTATTCTAATTAAATGCTTTTAATCTCGGTTACGTTGAGTATACTTAGGGGATACATCAGGGATAATTTTGGAAAACGGCGGGGATTAAAATGAATTTTTTTCCAAGATTCTGCAAGTTAAAATCATAAGGGCAAACTGTAAATACAGCAGATGCACATAAATACTCTCGATAGATACATAGATTGAGGCGCAAGTCAATCAATCCATTCGGGTCGAAGTCGATAGATTCATCCAACTCTTCACAAGTAGTCTCTCTCTCAAACACACAGTCACACACTCACAAAACACAGAGTCACACTCACAAACACACAGACACACAGCGATTGCCACAGAATATTGTTTACTTTTCACACCGTAGTTTAAGCTTTTTATTATATTTTACAGATTACTTTTTTATAAATAAATACTGAATCACTGATACATACAATAGTACCCATATATACATATGAATTTGTATTTTTTATGCCTAGAAGATGAATAACTATAAAATGGATAACTCATTATCCTATTTGTTTTGGGTTTTGTCGTATCGCGATACCTGTGCTTCACAGTCCACAGATGTGTTCACATTCCAAGCAGTAAAGAATAACCAGAGATGACATCCAATGATCGAACCACTAATCCATATCTAGGGTTCTAAACAGATCAGAAACCATGATATAGTAATACACTCATATACCTTGATCATTTCTCGCGGTGAAGAGAACAGTACCGGTCTCATCCCCGATGAGGCACTCAGCAATGCGTGACTGTCGGGCGGGGTTCACAGCCCCCGATCCCGACCCGCCCTTCTGAACAACGTCGTTCGCCTCCAGAACCTTCACGGTGAGCGTGTGACCGTACGTCCCGGGCTTCAGGCTGTCGACCTTGACGAACACCGGCTTCCTCAGCCCGGGTTTCGCGGCGGCGCTAGGCTGTGCGTCCGTGGCCATCGGATGAGTGGGAACCCTAAAAAGCGACGGAGATGGCGTGAAATGGGTTGCGTTGTTTCTCTCTCTGGAATTTGGTCTCTCTCTCTCTCTCTCTCTCTCTCTCTCTCCGGAATTTGTTCGAGTGATGAGTGGCCTTTCAGTGCCCGAGTCCTACTCTTCATTGCTTAGCTATATTTAGGAATCCGCTCATTCCTTTCGTATTCCGATACATGTTTTGGAGCGGTTCACGAGAATGGTAAAGGGGGAGGTGGGATCACCTGGGATCGGGACCCCTGTTTTTTCTTTTTGGAAAGTTCCGGGACCACTGTTCGACGTGCTCAAACGTAAATTGCTTTTCCCCCCCCTGACACACACCCCCCCTGACCCCACAACCCATTTTCCAGATTTACCCCCGCCATCCCCTGGATTTACCCCGCCACCCCTACCCCCCCCCCACCCACCCCCCCCCCCCCCCCCCCCCCCACCCTCTTTTTCCCGGTAACAGTTTGCTTTTTTTTTCTTTTTTTTTTTCTTTATTTCCTTTTTTTACTTTTCATTTGATTTTTTTTTTAATTTTCAATTACTTTCTTTATTTGTTTCTTTTCCCATTAACCTCCCTTCTTCTTTTTTTCTTTATTTGTTTCTTTTCATATTTTGTCCATTCTTATTTTTTTGGTTAACTCAAATTCTATTTTTAATTAAATTTGTCTTCATACTTAATAAATTTATATTATTTTAATTAATTAATTAGTCTTAACAATGAATAATAAAAATAACTTCTAATCAACAATAATAAATTTAAACAAAATTTCAACGTCTTTCAATGGACACCCTAAGAGATCCTTGAAACTAAATAATGATTTTTGGGTGTCTGTTAAAAAGCCTTATACAAAAAAAATTCATTATGACTATTTATAATAAAATAATCAAAAGGGTCATAATTAAATTTTGATTCTAAAGGGTCATTTAATTCTAAAGGGTCATAATTAAATTTTGATTATAGGACTTTTGTTGTTTAGTCCTAAAAGATATTTGATTCAACGATTTTCTTAGGGTTAATCAACGAGAGCCCTATAGTCAAAATTTAATTATGACCCTTTAGAATTAAATGATAAATAAAATAAAATTTTCTCACCCATTCAAACGAATTGTAATTTGGAACACTTAATTTTTGAGAGAAAGCTGTGTCCGGAGAGAGAAGAAGCTTGTGTCAGTGGGGCAAATTTTTATTGGTGGGAGACACCACCTGACAAACTCCACTGGCAAATTAATCAATTGAAACACTTTTTTTTCTCTCAATTACTTTATAAAGCCTAGAATTAGACTTGAAATTATTATTAAAGAGAAAAAAAATTCAAACCGGAAAGAAAGAAAATGAAATAAAATGAAAAAAAAAAAAACCAAACTCGAAAAAAAAGAAAAAAAAGAAGCAAAACTGGTGTACAGAAAGAAAGGGAGAAAAGGGAGAGAGAGAGAGAGAGAGAGAGAGAGAGAGAGAGAGGGGGAGGGGGGTAATCCGGGAAAAGGGTGGTGGGACCGGGAGGGGGGGTGTGTCAGGGGGTGGGAAAAGCAGGTCTCGCTCAAACGTAGTAGTAATAGTACTATTTCAATTATGCATATTGACAGCTCATTCGATTGTTACAACACAGTTTCTAATGCCTTGTTTGGTTTTATTTTTTTTAAAAAAAAGATCAACTCAAAAAATATTTATTATCCCTATTTTCAATCTTCTTCACTTATTACTTTTATCTCCAATCATTATTCTTATTTTTCTCTTTACTCATTACTCATACTTAGAATCATTACTCTATTTCTATTTCCACTTATAATCCCAAAAAATTTATCAAAAACTCATCCAAATACAGCATAATCCACTTTTAGTACTTTTCTTTTCTTTTTTTCTCAAACAGAAGTTATATACTTTTTGCATTTCCGCTTTTCAAAAGGAGGCTGCTACAGGCACATCAGAGCCGTCCACGTGTAATGCATTTTTCGGTAAGTTTCGGACCACTGGGGCTGTTATTAGCATTTATATTTAAGCGAGACTAGATTTATTTTTCTTGTTGGTAGGAGTATTATTGACTTCTAGTAAACTTTTGTCAGAATTTTTTTAACAAAAAGTGGTATGATTAAAAAGTTATAAATAGAAGTGAGAGAAAAAAATGAAGATAAGACGCCACTCAGGACCAGGAGCATATGTTAAAATTTAAATACACCTATCACAATTTTTTTTTTTAGTTAAATTTTTTACCTTTAGTCATATTTTTTATATTACTTTTATGGCGCTCATATGTGCTTTGGTGGCTGTTTGATGATTGAGAACCGTAAAAGTGATGGAAATAGTGTGATAGAAAAATTATTTGCGTAAATACATGATTTTTGAGCTTGAAATTACCTTCTTTTTCTAAAAGTTCTTCTTCTCAAAAACTGGAACACCCCCTGAGAACCCTAAAAGTGATGGAAATGGTGTGATGTGTTGTGTTGTTTCTCTCTGGAATTTGGTTTCTCATCGATTTTAGGGGTTCGCTTCCTCCTGAGTTTTTGCATCCGAAACTTCTTAGATACTATTAACTCCTTTGGAACCAGTTCATACGGAGCACTTGGCCCTGCTTCAAGAGAGGCCCCGCTAATAGATAGTGCACGTAAACCAACCTAAATACTTGGTTAAAAAAAGGAAAACTTGGTTTCTCTCTATTTGGTTAACTACTCTTCACTGAATCACATTTGGTTCATTTTTTTGGAGTGGCTCACAAGAATGTTAAGGGGATCTGTGATCGCCCGGGCTCAAGACCATTGTTTGTTTTGACTATATGTGGTTTAGAGCAGTGATTTTCATATTCTCTTTTTTTTATAATCACACACTCACTTCCCTTTTTTTTTTTCCCTTGTCTTTTTGTGATTTAAATTTATAATATTATCCTTTCAAGTTTCAAGTGTAAAAAAATAAACAAATGGAAAGTTAAGTTTGTAAATTCATACTCTCTTCGTCCCATTTTCCTAGTCCTATTTCACTTTTTGTGTCACTCTTCAGAAAATGACAATCATTTGACCAAGGCTGTTTTGAGATTTAGATTTGAACCATAAACAATATTGTTCCAGATTCTAATGGCAGATAAATTTCACATAAAGCAAACTTGCTTCAAACGTATTGTTGATGACTTATTTTCCAACGTTCATGAACCCGGGAAAAGAAAAAGAAGAAGAAAGCAAATTTACAAAGCACAGGCCAGGCATTTTACGTACTAACAATTAAGTAACAAACAAGATTATCAGAGAATACTAAAGCCTCCTTGACACCATGTGGGTTGTGTTATTTCTCAAGACCCCAAGGTCCAAGGTTGGTAGAAGGAGACGAAGCAGAAGATTATCAGAGAATGCGGCTCGCCGATGCAATATCATGCACTTGTTCAATAAGGAACGGATAACCTCTGAGTTTCAGGGCCTGCTACCATATCTTCCCAAACCAGATCCGAAAGTAACATTGTCAGCTCTCCCACCTTTCCTGTTACAACCGTAAGTACATTGGAAAATCAGCTATAGTCAAGTTGTGATAGAAAGGAATTAATTCATACGTTCAGTAACACCTTCTTTCACTCACAAGAGATTCACTGAAAAATCAGCGTGGGTGGAGCTGACATCTCAAATTTGTATTAGGCAACTAATCTCGACAGCTCGTGTTGAACCATGCCATGTCCAATAAGCTAACCTGAGCCGGTTGGAAAATAAGATTTACCATCGTATACCATACGAGAAAGAGTCAGCTAAGCATTCTATACTTTTTCTACCTCATTCGTGTTCTTTGTTCATCGCCGATTTGTTGAGTGATTATCAAAGGAAGACAAACAGAAGGAATCCAAAGATATATAGTAATTTTTTTCACTTTCTATTGTTTTCTTATCTTTTCTTTTTCCTGACAACCTCTCCATTATCCCCCATGATCCCAACACTTCATTTAATGAAGCGGTGACCTGCTCATAGTGTCAAATCTAGGGAGGCATCCAAATCATCAACTTCAAAACTGATAAAGAAAATGGAGGAGGGAGGCTAGTTACAATCTGCAATGGGTTTGTCATCCCACATGATGATAGGCAGAACAGGAAGTGTGGTTCCAACGTACATCATTTCAGCCGCCCCTTTGGCTTCCTCAACCATAAGATCGCCAGTTCGCACACTTTTCAAAAGCCCCTGCTCAACCAACTTGGGTGCTAGTTCAAGAAGCCTCGAGGCAGTGCACCCACTGAGGATCTTATCAAAGAAAGGCATAATGAGCTCCTTATCATGGGTAATAAAAGCTGCACATTGACATTTGGACCCTCTGCAATATAACCATCATCATCAACCCTGATGGATGCAAATTCTCCTTTTTCTTCGGCTTCCATTATAGAAAGCACGTTTGGTAGGTAGTTTACATTCTTCATGGTGGCAAAAAGCGGTTTCTTCATGGGGATAGTAGATGTTGTTACCTTGACCCCTTGTTTGCACTGCAAAATGTTGTCCTTGATCGCTACTGCAGAGAATGCAGACTTTGGGCATCCAGCTGGTGATAGCAAGAAATTACCAGGACCGGCACTCAACCAGTATCGCAGGGTTCCGTTTCTGCACTTTGATGCTGCCGCAAGTTGGATAAGAATGGTTCGGAGAGTTGATCTAGAGAAGGGAGATGACATCTTGGCTTTCGATGCGGATCTGAGGAAACGCTCCAGGTGGACATCCAGCTCATACTGGTGTCTAGAACTCTAGATGAAGCCCCAGTCAATACTAATAACACTCGTGCAAAATCAAAAGAAAAAGTAGCGGTCTTGCACAAAGAATGAGTGGCTAACGAGAAACACGGGTTTAAAGTAAGGAATCCACTTGAAATCAGTTTGGCTGAAACATACATGAGAAATGCTAAGTACAAAGAAAATACCATTAAAGTGTACATAAACGGCTCAAATTTACTGTGCAGTGAATCTGAGCCGTTTATGTACACTTTAAGGGTATTTTCTTTGCCCATTTTCTTTGTCTCTTGCACTTCTCAACGTATATACTCCCTCCGTCCCAAAATATTTGGCATTTTTAGGAGTTTTAACTTTTAAAGAAGAAATATTATTGTATTGTGCAAAAATCAAGTGTCCAATCTTACCCTTCTAATGTACTTTGAATAATACTTGAAATTTTGAATTTGAAATTTTGTGCCCAAAAGAAAAGGGTAGCATAGAAAGTTTATCATATTTTGCTTTTGACTTTTTAAAATGGACAAATTATATGAGACAATAAAAAACATGAAAGTGCCAAATATTAGGGACGAAGGAAGTACTAAACTCATCACTCATATCACTCAAGTGGCTTTTGACAGAAATCAATGAAGAAAAAGAATTTATATAACCAACTTTAAGTGATTGATACATAAAGCTCGATTTGATTTGGTATGGTAATAAGAATAAGAATATTAATCTCATTGCGAGTGGGAACCCTAAAAAGTGACGGAGATGGCGTGAAATGTGTTGCGTTGTTTCTCTCTCCGGAATTTGGTTTCTCTCTCTCTCTCTCTCTCGCTCTCTCTCTGTCGAATTTGTTTGAGTGATGAGTGGCCTTTCAGTGCCCGAGTCCTTCTCTTCATTGCTTTGCTATATTTGGGAATCCATTCTCATTCCGTTCGTATTCCGATGCGTGTTTTGTAGCGGTTCACGAGAATGGTAAAGGGGGAGGTGGGATCACCTGGGATCGGGACCCCTGTTTTTTCTTTTTGGTAATTCGGGAACCACTGTTTGATGTGCTCAAATGTACTACCTCCGCCCGGATTTAATTGTCCCTAGTTCTATTCTAACCGGCTAAAAAATGGATTATATCTTAGAATCCGTAATGAATTTCATATCGAATATGGATCTTGTTTGATAGATCTCGATTAGTTCTATAATACAATATATTCGAAGTCGCGTAAAACATTATAGATTGGAAGATATAATCGATTGAAAATGGCACAAACTCCCAAAAAGGACTATTAAATCCGGACGGAGGGAGTAGTACTCCCTGTGGTTCAAAAAAAATAAAATAAAATGTACCACTCCCTCCGTCCCATTTTAGTTGTCCATTTCTATTTTTCGTATCGTTCTTTTTACTTATATCTCTCAATCTACAATATTTTTCATAAATTTGAAAATTTTGTATTATAGATCTAATCGAGAACTATAAAAAAAAATTCATATTGCATATTTTTAGATATTCATATTGGAAGTTATAAGCGTCAAAAGAACGGCACGAAAAAACGAAAATGAATAATTAAAATGGGACAGAGAGACTATTTTGATTATGCTATTGACAGTTCATTGGATTGTCAAAACACCGTTTCTAATGCACTTTTAATACTTTTTAAGATACTAATCAAAGCTGTCCACATGTTAATGCACTTTTTTTTTTTTTTGGTCTTTAGTTAAATTTTTTACCATTAGTCATATTTTTTATATTACTTATTGGATCATCTTGTCAAGACGCTCTTGGATTTTGTGATTGAGTATTGTAACGAAGACATGCTATCTCAACCTAGGTTCGCTACCGGCGCTCATAAGTGATTTGGTGGCTGTTTGATGATTGAGAGCATCTCCAGTCTTAACTCAAATTTAAAATTTGGGCAAAAGCCCAAAAAATTCATCTCCAATCATGATCCATACTCTTCCCCATTTTTGGATGTTATCCATTCTTTTCTCCAAATTTGGGACAATTTTTGCCTTGACCCATTTTCTCAACGGCTAGTTAGAGAGAGAGAGAGTCGTACCTGGTATGAACTTTGAAGGAGCTGGTCGCAGAGCTTCACCGAAACAGTGCAGAGCTTTGCCGAAGTTGCAGACTTTGCCAGAGCTGGTGCTGAGCTTCACCGGAGTTGCAGAGCTTCTCCGGGTTAGGGGTTTGAGTTGTGAAGGAGGAGAGAGAGAGAGAGAGAGAGAGAGAGAGAGGGCTTCGGTGGTGGTGAGGCATCTTGGATGGGGTCTCCAGTGGTGGTAGGGCGGTGTCTGTGGGGCTTCAATGAAGGCTTCGAAGCTAGTGCAGATGTTTAAAGAGGGAGCCCTAGGGAATTTGGGTTTGGGTGTAGGGAATTTGAGTTTGATGATTGAAGATGTGCCCACCTAAAATGGGTTTTTACCCAAAATTTGACTCAAATATGGGGAAAAAATGGGTGAAGATTGGAGATACTCTGAGAACCCTAAAAGTGATGGAAATGGTGTGATGTGTTGTGTTGTTTCTCTCTGGAATTTGGTTTCTCAAACGATTTAGGGGTTTGCATGCTTCCTCCTAAGTTTTGCGTCCGAAACCACTCAGGTGCTATCAACTCTTTTAGAACTAGTTCATACGGAGCACTTGACCCTGCATCAAGTAAGGCCCCGCTAATAGATGGTGCACGTAAACTGCCCTAAACACTTGGTTAAAGGAAAACTAGCCATGCG
Source organism: Rhododendron mucronatum var. ripense (assembly GCA_019656295.1). Classification (NCBI taxonomy): domain Eukaryota; kingdom Viridiplantae; phylum Streptophyta; class Magnoliopsida; order Ericales; family Ericaceae; genus Rhododendron; species Rhododendron mucronatum. The sequence continues at coordinate 489,674 of BPLT01000145.1, read as the reverse complement.
CATTTTGGTTTCTCTCTCTTTGGCCTTTCAGTCCCCCCGACTCCTACTCTTCACTGAATCAGATTTGGTTCATTCGTTTGGAATTCCAATACTAATGTTTGGAGCAGTTCACGAGAATGTTAAGGGGGATCTATGATCACCTGGGCAGCTGAGCTCGCGACCATTGTTTGTTTTGACCATATGGTTTAAATTAGTGATTTTCATACTTTTTTAATAATCACTCTTTTTCTTTTTTTTTTTTGCCTTTTTTGTGAATTATATTTACAATATTGTCCTTTCAAGTGCAAAAGAATAAACAAATAAAAAGTGAAGTTTGTAAATTCATAACACAAGAGAGAACAAAAAAAATGAGTAAAAATGAGAGTGTAAAAATCAATTACCTATAATCTATGATTTATTCGGTCAAATATATTCACACTAGGGGAATCTGGGGATCCTATAGTGCAGAGATGCACTAACATTATCCCAATCGTTTATCTCAACAATCAATGATCCGGATTAAAAAACAGCATTTTTCTAGGGAAGAGGTAGATTGAAAATACTTTTGGACGACTAAAATAATGCACTACAACTCTGAAGTGAAGAGATGCACTAAAGGGTCCTGGATTCTCACACGAATTCTGACTTTTGACTCTCTCCCTCTCTTTTCATCTTCTTTCTAGATCCTATTTTCTCATGGCTTTGTATCTAAAAATTGGTTGGTTTAGAACATAAAAATTGGTTGGTTTAGAACATAAAAATTGGTGTCCTTAGCCTTGATGGCAGCAAGAAAAGTACTTCAAAATGACTTGAAAATGCAAGAGACTATTGGTTCAAGAGGGTCCTAGTAAAAATTAATATCAAATCCAATTAGGCCTAGTTTTATCTATTGAGAAATTGGTTTTCTTGTTTCTTAATTTCACTCTGCAGAAATGACAATCATTTGACTTCAAGGCTGATTGGAGATTTAGATTTGAACCATTGACAATGTTCCAGATTCTAATGGCAGATAAATTTCACATAAACCAAACTTGCATCAAACATATTGTTGATGACTTAATTTCCAACGTTCACGAACCCGGGAAAAGGAAAAGAAGAAGAAAGCGAAGTTACAAGCGCAGGCTGGGCATTTTACGAACTAAACAATTAAGTAACAAACAAGATTATCAGAGAATGCGGCTTCCCGATGCACTTGTTCAATGACCTCTTCATTTTGTGAATAACTTGGAGTTTCTGCTTAATAAGGAACAGAAAACCTCTGAGTTTCAGGGCCTGCTACCATATCTTCCCAAACCAGATCCGAAAGCGCCATTGTCAGCTCTCCCACCTTTCCTGTTACAACCGTAAGTACATTGAAAAATCAGCTATAGTCAAGTTGTGATAGAAAGGAATCATATGTTCAGTAACACCATCTTTCACTCACAAGAGATTCGCTGAAAAATCAGAGTGGTTAGAGCTGGCATCTCAAGTTTATCAGGCAAACTAATCTGGACAGCTCGTGTTGAACCATGTCTAATACGGAGCAAGTAATAAGCTAACCTCACCTAGTTGGAAAATGAGATTTACCATTGTATAACATGCGAGAAAGGGTCAACTAAGTGTTCTACACTTTTCTACCTCATTCATGTTCTTTGATAACCGTTGATTTGTTGAGTGATTATCAAAGGAAGACAAACAGTCGGAATCCAAAGATATGGTAACTTTTTCACTTTCTATTGTTTCCTATCTTTTCTTTTTCCTGAGAACCTCTCCATTATCCCCCATGATCCCAACACTTCATTTAATGAAGTGGTGACCTGCTCATACTGTCAAATCTAGGGAGACATCCAAATCACATGCCCACTTTTAACTTCAAAAACTGATCAAGAAATTGGAGGAGGGAGGTTAGTTACCATCTCCAATGGGTTTGTCATCCCACATGATGATAGGCAGAACAGGAAGTGTACTTCCAACGTACATCATTTCAGCCGCCCCTTTGGCTTCCTCAACCGTAAGATTGCCAGTTCGCACGCATTTCAAAAGCCCCTGCTCAACCAACTTGGGTGCTAGTTCAAGAAGCCTCAAGGCAGTGCACCCACTGAGGATCTTATCAAAGAAAGGCATAATGAGCTCCTTATCATGGGTAATAAAAGCCACATTGACATTTGGACCCTCTGCAATATAACCATCATCATCAACCCAGATGGATGCAAATGCCCCTTTTTCTTCGGCTTCCATTATAGAAAGCACGTTTGGTAGGTAGTTTACATTCTTCATGGTGGCAAAAAGCGGTTGCTTCATGGGGATAGTAGATGTTATTACCTTGACCCCTTGTTTGCACTGCAAAATGTTTTCCTTGATCACTACTGCATAGAATGCAGACTTTGGGCATCCAGCTGGTGAGAGCAAGAAATTACCAGGACCCGCACTCAACCAGTATCGCAGGGTTCCGTTTCTGCACTTTGATGCTGCCGCAAGTTGGATAAGAATGGTTCGGAGAGTTGATCTAGAGAAGGGAGATGAAATCTTGGCTTTCGATGCGGATCTGAGGAAACGCTCCAGGTGGACATCCAGCTCATACAGGTGTCTAGAAAAAGCCCATGTCAATACCCATCACACTCGTGCAAAAGCAAAAGAAAAAGTAAAAGAAAGAAAGACAACAGGAAAAAATGGATATGCATCTACGGATATATTACCATATACGGCAATGTATAAGTGGCTAATGAGAAACATAGGCTTAAAATAAGGAATCCACTTGAAATCAGTTTGGCTGAAACATATACTAAGCTCATCACTCATATAAGAAAATAAAAATAAAAATAGTAAGCTCATCGCAATATTTTTATACAAGTTGTAGAGAACAACAATGAACAATCATATAGGGAAACTAATACTCCTATGGAATCCTTCCAGAGATAAGTTTGACAAACAAATGCTTTTGTACCAGTGAACATGAGCAAAAGTTCCGCTCTGTATCCATCATTGTGACGAATAGTGTTTGCAAACGTGAAGCTCAAGAACTGCTATTATGTATGCCACAGAGAGTTGCTGTGCTCACCCATCAAGGAGAATGGCTGTATCGAACACACCATGTCCTCTGTGAACCATATGATCATCAATGGGGATAACCATCATCGCTGGATCAAGAATAATTCCACCATAAACACTAGAATACATAGCTGGGTATGGTTGCTCCTTCGCTGAATTCCAGTTTTCATGCAGCTTTTCGAGCAACTAATTGATACAAGGAAATGAAAAGGAAGAAGAAAGTTTAGTAAAAGGTTAAAACCATATTAAGCGCAGTAATGATTTCAAATTTGGCCCTCCACGAGCAAGAAGCTGAACTAATATGCCAACATATTTTTGGCAATTGCTAGAATTCTAAACTTCTTCAGTGTGTTGGAAGTTGAAACATCCTTTTTACCCAGAAGTATTTCATATTTTGTTTGGTCAAGTTAGCATGAAGTTGTAAACAGCATTTTAATGCTTTACTACATGAATATGAATCGATGCAAATTCCAAATTCATTCCTGTTTTACGCAATAAGAAATCAGAACATAACCATAAATCATCTTGTACACATTTATTTCACAAAAGGATCAGTATGTTTTACTAGTAATCCATATGGACCATATCCATTAAACCTGCACCACATCCGTTAAACCCCACACCACATCCTAAAACAAAATCAGATAAGATGACAACCTTCCCCAATTTTCTCATGTTGTATTAGAAGTCCAAGGGGGGAAAAAATATTGAAACTGGGGATAGAAAACTTATTTCCATCTGTTACTTTGTTTGGAATGTCGATAAATCTGGAAATCTTTGATCGAAACTCCTATAATCTTTATCCTTTAACAGAAGAGTACAACAAATAAGTGTTGTCGCTGCTATTTATATTGTTCCTACTATCATAGTAAGTAGTTACCATCACTGCCACCACCTTTACTTTTCCTTGTTATTTCTTCCCATTTATTTTTACCATGCGCTTATAACATACATTATTGACACATTCCTACCTGGATGATTCTTCTAACTTTCTTCGAAAAAGGCGTAACAAACAAGTCTACATATCCCAACATGGGGTCCATCTCCCATCTGATCATCTATCCTGCAGTCCTCTCCAGTTTTGAGAAGATTATCCGAAACTGCTCAACTCGTAGACCTTACAAAGAAGTGCATCATCAATCTGGTCGGATATCGATAGTTCTGTTAAAGATCCACACATCTGCCAGAACAAATGGACGTTTTGTGTTCAAAATCATTTTTGTCGTCCATTTTTCTTGCAAAAGTGTGATTTGTTAACGCAGCTACTAACATTCAATCAAACTGATTTTAGGTTAGATGAGTGGTTTTAATCATCTATGTGGATCCGGGATGAGCCTACGAACCTGAAAACCCGAGGGGACTAGAGGATAGGTTACTGTAGGGGAGCTGGACCCTCAACATGAGTGACATCAACAAGCTTGTTTATCACCCAAAAAAAACACACACAGCAGACATAGATATATGGCCGCCAAAATTGTGGAATTTGTTCAATTTGCAAAAGTTTCAAACTATCGCAAGAAATTGGAACGATTCAATCAAATGAAAATGAACAAACTGATCATTTGAATCAGGGTGATTAGATAATCAATTGATCTAATCGCCCTGATTCACTTGAAACTAGCTCTAACAACATCAATGCCCACAATCCAATACTCCGTGGGCTTAGAAAATCAAGATCAACCAAAATAAACAAGAGGGGTATTGGTATATAACCTCTGTTGATGATGAGAACACGTGAACTTTAACTTCTTCGCAATTGTCAACCGCTGCTGCAACCCACAAAAAAAAACATGAGACAAAATACCTCCAAAGAAGTATCATTAATTGGTTCAAATTTTTCAAGAAGTGGACCTACCTGAGTTCGCATCGGAAGAAGGGTCGTTGGTTGCCATTTCGGTGAATCAAATGACAGAAACTGAGACAGGAAAAGGAAAATACAGTAAATACTACTGTTGTAGTGAATTCAAATGGGTTCTGAGGTTATGTGGAATCCATATTTGCGTTGTAATTGTAAAAGACTGTTCTGTTCGTATTGGACTGTTTTAGGAAAAGAAGCGGAGGTGGGTTTGACGAAACACAGCCTTACGAAGAAAAATTTCACTGGCAAGCGGGTACCACGTAATCCCCGCTCACGCATTCGAGCCATCCATTTTATTTTTGGTCAGCTCGGATTTGGAGAGAGAAAAGGAGAAAGAAAGTGTTGGAGTGACAAGAGAGAAGCTTTCAATCCGAACAGTCTAAAAGTGTATTGAACGGCTCGAATACGCCGAACAGATACCACATGAGATATATCGCTCCGCACTGAAAAATCTCCAGGCTTACCAACTCTAATTCTCTTTAGAATTTCCTCATATTTAATGATTCAGCAGTGCGTTGATGAATCAGTAATGTTATCGCTCAGCAAGAAACAGTATTATCTGATTTAGATTCCCACGTTGTAGATTAGATAGCACTTTAAAGAATATATGAACCACTTCCGGTTGGTTTTGTAACGTGAGGGGCACAACACCGTATTGCGCATTGTTTATTGTCGAAATGAGATTCAAACTGTCAGATACACACGATCTGACGGCTCGAAGTTACGTAGCACACCACAGCACCATCCCCCAATTCGAATATGAAACATATTTTAATAATTGAATATTCAAATTGGTTTGCATGCACTTTAGCTAAAGTTTTCGAACAATTTTGAAATGCAAACAAGCTAAGTCGACGCAAACAGAACTTTAGGATGTTCAAGCTTGGCTAGATTTCAACTATTAGTATTTGATAACTTGAGCTCTGTTTGAGTACAAAACAAAAGTTTCCAAAACTATCCAATCTCATGTTATCTGAGGTACACCTTGCTTGAGCTTGACTCAGGCTCCATTTCGTAAAGTTGACAGTTTTTTTTTTTTTTTTTTCATTTATGAAAAACAAGAAATGAGTTTTTTTGTTTATTTATTTATTTGGCTACCGAAAGTGTTTTCAAAATTTAAAAAAAAAACACAATTTTCATAAATTAGTGGAATTGATTATGTAACAAAAATAATAACACAAGGGGTCGTTTGTATGCCGGCATAGGAAGGGGTATTAGTTTCCCCCCTTCCTAAGGCCATGGGCCCATGGTTAATCTTTGGTTTGAGAACCCATTTTGGCGTGGGTATTAGTTTTCTCCCAAATTCTCTCGTACCCCCTAATATCCCCAGCGGGAGATTATTTATGGGGAGGTTTTGGGGTGGTATTAAATAATACCCCTCTCTTCTCCATATTAACTACAAAACAACTTTATTCTCTATTTTATCTATCATCCAAACAAAGTACTATTTAATCTCCCTTCTCTGATAACTCATCCAAACCAACTACTACTTTTTAATCTCTCGTCACATTAATGTGGGTTCACTCTTATTACATAATACCACATACTATCTTATCCCCCTCATAACTAATACCTTCAATCTTTATCCCACATCCAAACGGGCCCCAAACAAGTTAATGGTGCATGTTTCAAAAAATATTGGAAAAAAAAAAACTGGAAATAAAATTTTTACAAACAGAAACTTACTAAACGAGCTAAAAAAATCTATTTGAGATCGACTTATTTACAAAAACAAATCGAACTGAGCTTCGAGTCGCTCGCAAACGCCAAACCGAACAGATCGATTCATTTGCAACCTAGAGGTCAAAAACCATGGAGATCCGACGGGCAACCATCACATTAGCTGTGACTGAATGGGCCGGGGCACCAAACAAAATGGACCCTCCTTGCAGGCCCGCCATGCAAGATCTCGACATGGACTAATTTCTACAAGCTCAAGGCCCAAATTACCCGCCCGGCCCAACAACCATCAATGTATCAAGCAATTTCAACACGTTTTCGACCTTGATCAGAGAGCCGACAAGTGACGATACATTGAGATGATTGGACCTGATTAGACTTATCAAATAGGAGTATCGGCCTAGTTCCTACACCTAGACTTCGGTCTTCCCTTTTCCTTTGCAAAAATGCAACTTATTCACGAAGAGTTCCGTAAATAAGTTTTTACGGAGCCAATTGTGGGATTTAAAAGCGTTTTGGATGGTTTGGATAAATTGGTTTGAAAGTAAATTAATATGGGTCAGAAATATTTATTATCGATTAAAATTTAAAAACGTATCTCAACCATTAATTGTCAAAATGAACGGATGAGATCGAACGGCTCCGTAAATTACTTATTTACAATGATTCCATGAATAAGGGCTGCTTGACATCGTGGTGAAGGTTGCTGCTATAGTTAGGTTTTTGTTTTGCGTTTATGTTGTTGGTCTTTCTTCCATAGGCGGGACTTTCTCATCCGTTTGTGGGTGTTTTCTGTTGGTGTGTTGGTTTCTGTGTGTATGAGTTCAGTGTTGTCGGGCGTGTTGGGTTTGATCTGCTTCACTGCAATTGGCCCGTTAGGATTTTGACGGATTGGTGCTTCTATTTGAGAAGTCTTTTCTGCCTTTGTGGCCGTCCACGTCTGTTTTAAAGGATGGATGTGCTCTTCGTTTGGTTTTTTTTTGATGATTATCAATTGTAATGTTATCCTTCAGGTAAAAAAACAGTCAACGGGATTGTTCCCCCCTTGTTGCTAATGTAACTGACTAACATACTAACACTACGCTAACTCCTCCTCACTGATGTATAAACTATGCATGGGAAAAATAAAATAAAATCCGAATACAAGCTAGCTAGTGATCATGCCAAGTGGCAACCAAGAAGAGCTGGAAGAATGCCAAGCAACAAGGAAACAAATGAGAATAGTGACTTCTTTTTTTCATTGGAAAGGATCGATCATATATCATCATGATGCCTCTTTGATAAGAAACCAGTACATTGTTACAGTGCCATATTTTGGTGATAGCTTTGCTTTAAAAATAAAAAAAAGAGAGAGAGAGAGAGAGAGAGAGAGAGAGAGAGAAATTAAAGTCCTGATGAGATGTGCAGAGAGGGTGGATACATCCAAGAAGATGGAATCAGATCATCATAATGATATCCCAAATCGGGGCATGCATCCTGTGAAAGAGGAAATACAGATGGTTTTTTTCTTCGAACCAATTTTTTTTTTCTTTTTTTTAAAGATGGTTTTTTCATACCCAAAATCTCAGTCATTTTTTCCTCTTTTGTATAAAAGTTGTCGAATGAGTTCATTATGTTTGATGATGTTGGTTCAGTGTCATATTAAGGAGCTTATGGCAAGGACGGATTGGTGGTCGGATAAGCCCAGACGATCATCTTTCTCTTACCTACATTTTCTAATTTTTCTTAAAAAATTATGTTAGTGGTTTTTTTTTTCCAGAAAGATTAAAGTTATAGAGATTCGCCCGCCAAAGATCATTTTGAACAATCAAACACTCGCCAAACTAAGAATTTCTATAAGAATAATGATAATCTCACAAAAAAAGTACTTTGAGTTTTTGTACTGCTGTTTTGCTTTTAAAATTAATAAATATTGAATCATTGGTGCACAAGATTGGATGTGGTTACTGTAAAGACAAATTGGCTTTGTTTGGTTGAGAATTTAGTTTAGTTTAGTTTTGGTAGTGGGTGAAGAGAGAAATAGGGTAATGATTGGAGAGAGGAGTAATGTTTGGAGAGAGATAGAAAGAGATGAAAAAGTAATAATTGGATAAATAGGGTAATGATTGGAAAAAGAAGTAGGATAATGATTAGAAAACAAAATAAAAACAAAGCAAAACACTCAAACGAACATAGCCAATATATGTTACAACAGTTTTTTGGTTCTATTATTATACATTATATGATATACTATTTGAAAGGAGGGGGAAATGGGGGGGGGGGGGGGGTTGTGGAAGGAAAAACGGGTCTGGTTTGGGCGAGTTTGGATTTGACTTTACCCATATTTGACCCAACCCGTTCAACCCGTTTACTATTTGACCCATATTTGACATGTGACCCATTTTAACCTGCCCAAACCCGTCCATTTGCCACCTCTAAGTATATCTTATTTTGTCTAAGTCATTATTTGTCTCTTTTAATTAGTCTAAATTTTATGGATACATATGTTTTTCTTATATATTTAAGATTTTTGGTGGTCAAGTTTTGCAGCTTATACAAAGATATGTTAAAAATTAGTAAAAAAAAAGTACCCTAGTAATCGAACAAGTTGATCGAAAACATATATGACAATATTCTTTTGATAATCATGCCAATTTATATTGACAAAATTCATAGCGTCTTTTATATGTAATATAAAATAAAATAATAACCTTGAAATCTGGCGCCCATGCAAGTGTATGTGTATGGTTCTAGAATTTCCTCTAAAATCACAAACCACAAATGCCGACTGGCCTTCTAGGCTAGCTCATCTTTATTTTGACATTTTGTTTGGTTTAGATTAATTATGGAGATTTATAATGCCACTTCTAAAGGGGAATGAGTGCGGTTTCTTAATTTGGAAAGTGACATTATCAATACCCTTAATTATATATACGTATCTATATATATCAGGGTGGTTCCGGATATACTTAAAAAAATACTCCAAGGTTTCCGATTGAATTTCCAAATTGAATGCGGTTATCAATTTAGAGTGCTTTTTTAATATTTTTTTTAGATGTTCCCGGAACTGCTCTGTATATATATACACAGTATATAACCTATGAGGGTAGAGTAAATAAAAACAAAAGAGGGCACAAGTATCTAGGCACGAGGAATGGGGCGTGACGACAATATTGAGTCACCCCCGCCGCCCTCCGTCTACGGCAGGCTTTCATGTAGTGCTACTCCGCTGCAGTTGCGTTGCGTGCTCACTTGGATGTATATAAACACTAGTAGTACAATTTTGCAATTCAATACGGCATGCTACCCCGGCCGATAGTCCGATGGACATTCTTAACATGCATAACTTCACAATTCACATGACTCCTAATTAATCTACCAGGTTATGACTTGATTGATTAATATGACGCGATTCGATAACATGATCAACATCAAACGTGTAGTACTCCATTTGACTTACTCTGATCGGAAAAAAAAACATGTAAGGAATTTATGAATAGGCGTACTAATGCTCATCTTTTATGTTTTGGAAATAGTATAATAGAGCTGAAATTAGTACAATTAAGGAGAGTGATTTTGACATTTTTCAAATTGGTAACAGCACCCTCAAAAAGGAGTGTCAAAATCAATTTGAAAAGTACTAAATTTCCTGGGGAGTGTGATTATCAATTTGAAAAGTGTCAAAATCAATTCTCATATTTTAACTCCTAAGAGCATCTCCAGTTTTGACCCATTTTAAGACTTAAATTTAAAAATGGGGCAAAAACCACAAAAATTTCTCTCCAATCTTTAACCCAAACCCTTCCCCATTTTGGGTTTTACCCATTTTTTTGCCCAAATATGAGACAACTTTTGCCTTGACCCATTTCTCCAACGGCTAGTTAGAGAGAGAGAGAGAGAGAGAGAGAGAGAGGGAGGAGGAGGGAGAGAGAGAGAACCTCGTCGGCAGTGGCGGCAGGCCAAGGGCCTACGGTCTGAGAGGTGATGCAGAAAGTGGCAATGGCGTTGTGACCTCTAAGCCGTCTTGGGTCCCCTAGAGTTGTCGTTATCTTTTGGCTTCCGATGATGAAGATGAATGAGTTTCAGAATTGTTTTTTGTCGTTGTGTCCGTTCTGGATTTTGTGTGAAAAAAATTGTGTTTGATTCTTGGAGGAGAGAGACGGAGGTGGAGAGAGAGAAAAATACCAGGTCTCCTCGTTTTGGATTTGATTGTTTTACCTTATTTACCATTATGCCATTAAGAATAAAATGTATATATATTTGGGTAAATTTTGAATTTGATGGTTGGAAATGTGTCTACCCAAAATGGATTTTTACCCAAAATTTGAGGAAAAGTATGGGTGAAAACTGGAGATGATCTAAGAGAGAGAGATATTTTAAAAACGTTGTGCATTTATCACAATACATGATCTACGTCTCGAGCATGAACCCATGATACGTGAACTAGACACCAACGAAGTATGGTTCCAACCATTGTTTTCTCCATAATAATGTCAACGAACGCTATCGAAGAGTATAGATTCAACTATTACGACACAATTATTTTTCACTCAAAATTGCGTTGTGAAAAAGACGGTCTCAACCCAGCCCTGCTATCCACACATATTTCTGTGCACAAATTGTACATAAATTTCAATGTGAGGCCCACTAAGGGGCCCACACAAATAATCCGAGCCATTCAATAAATATAAAATATTTTTTCGACCGTCCACGTGAAAAATCAACTCAATCCGATACTTATAGAGGCTCAATCCAATCATCTAACTTTTCGTCAGGATTTCAGGATAATGAAAAGTTAGATGATTGGATCGAGTATTTATACGTATTGGATTGAGTTTCCTTTTTGCTAGGGCCTGTGAAAAAGTGTTTTACATTTAATGAATAATTCGGATTATTCGTGTGGGACCCATAGTGGGCCTCAAATAATGATTTGTGCATGATATGTGTATGAAAAATCTGTGTGGACAGACTTTTTTTGTCTTAACCGGGCCCAGTCCTCAAAACAGTCTCAACCCGGCCCAATTCTGAAATGAAAATGTCAATTAAGACAGATATATGAGAATAAATTCTTTACACCACTAGTGTAAGCATTCATTTTTTTCAAAACAATTATATCGTGTCACGTTGCAATTGATTTGAAGAAAATAATGATTACAACTGCGGTGTAAAAAATTTAATCTATATATATATATATATATATATATATATATAGACACACACACACCCCATAAAGTCCAAGTTGCCAAATGAGCCAATAATAGTATCATGAGATCGGGGGAGGATTTTTTTGGCCTGTTTGGATACCTGCTCTTGGGAAGTTTTAAACCAGAAAAAGATGGGCACAGAACCCAAACCTTGGAGAGAGAGAGAGAGAGAGAGAGGGGTGGGGGGGTCATCAGGATTCTCTAAGACAGTTTACCTCGGTTTAATTCACGAGATCGTTCATTTTGTAAATTCTGATACGTACGCTATTTAATTATTAAAAAGAAAAACAGATTGATCGAATATTTGTATCAAGTTAAACTGTCATTTGTTATGAAACAGATGTGATCGATTATGATGAGTTTTTATGGAGTATATAATAAATACCATTCGATCAGCTGTTGGCGTCGACAACTTATGTATTGTCGGACCGTTTTTTTCACAATCTCTCTTAATATCAATTGGTGTTTGGAGGGATTCAATTAAGTCTTTTATAACATTCGATAACGATTTTTATGTTGTGTCACGTGAGAGATCACTACAAAAGATGTTCTCCTTCTTAAAACTGTATAAAATTCAAAATTTCTCAGACCTTATAACTCACTTTTTTGAACGATAAAATTGTTCCATCGCCTGGACGTAGGTAAACTGAACGGGACAACCGAATCAACATCAATAAAAGAATGAGAGAGTGGGATTAAAAGAACATGATGCAGATTGATGAGGTGAGTTGATCTGTTGATGTAAAGCCTGAGGTGAGCTTTGGATCTCAAAATTCGAGCATGAGGTGTCTTTTGAAATCTGGGAGCCACTCATCACCAGTAATCTCGCTCTCTCTCTCTCTCTCTCTGGAGCTATATATAATCAGTCCTGCTACGAGTAGGGACAATCCGCAGGGACAACACGTTTGGCCCCATTTTGGATTCCGAAAAAATTTAAAAAAATATTCATAAATTTTTGAATATTATTTTATGGGGCCCTGTAAAAAATTAGCTCCAGCAGATATCGGTAAGTATTACTTTTGGATAAATAGGGGCAAAATTTTCATCCCTATTTATCCAAAAGTAATACTTACCGATATCCGCTGGAGCTGATTTTTTACAGGGCCCCATAAAATAATATTCAAAAATTTATGTATATTTTTCTAGATTTTTTCAGAATCTAAAATGAGACCAAACGTGTTATTGTCCCTGCAGATTGTCCATACTGTTAGAATTTTCGATATACAATATCATCAGTAATCACTCTCTCTCTCTCTCTCTCTCTGCATATCACATTCTCGATTCTGATGGAAGTGAGGGATAGGTGGATGGGTGGATGGATGGGATTGATGAAAAGATTCATGCATGAGATAGAAATGATTTTCTCAGTTGACAAATGCAAAAGGATTGGCACCTTGTGTTTTGTTTGTTGCGAAAATCAATAAAAACCCGCTTTAAACCCCTCACTCCTGGTCCTGGCCCTTTTTTCCTGTGCACTCGTCATCCCTTTTTGGATTATTCTATAGTCCCGCATTGATACTCGAGAAACATGTATTAGTAGTATGAAGAGTGATTTTGTCCACTTTTTTTTTTAATGTCATTCTCATTTGTGTTTTAATTAGATAATTTATTTTATGAGAGAAAGAGAGTGACATTTATTAAAAAATAGGGGAGTTGCAAAATCAATTCTCTAGTAATATTTGTGAAAGTGTATTAATATTTATGAGATATGCATTGATATCCGAACTTAATTGGAATTATGTGCATATTATCATTTGCCTACTCGGCGAAGGTTAGCAAAACTGCCCCTTTTTAAGTGGCAATAATTATATAAGGGAAATTTATGGAAATGGTTCTCCTAATTTCACCCGAGTCCCATTTTCATCATTTGAGTATCAATTGCAACTCTTGACCTTCAAGTTTGATTTTCGTAGCAAATTGATCCAATTGATAACTTCTGTTAGCCAAACTTAATGAAAAAATCAGATTAATGGTAGTTTTAACGTTGCATTTCGTACCAAGTTAGTCCAATTAATAGCTTCTGCCATCAATTTAATTTGTTCTGTCCAATTTGGCTGACAAACGTTATCAATTAGACCAACTTGGTACGAAAACCAAACTTGAAGGTCAAAAGAGTTGTAATTGATACTTAAATAATGAAAATGAGACTCGGGTGAAAATATGAGAACCATTTCTATAAATTTCCCATTATATAACCACACATGCAGAAAAATAGGAATATGTGAAGCTTAGATTGTTCGGTTCATTGAGAGATATTTAAATTTTGATTTGTTTTTATAAGAAAAGGAAAAGGAAATGAGAAAGGATGATGGGTGGATTTGGCTTCATAAGTCAAATAGTAACTCATTTTTTGTTTTATTAAAAAAAATTGCATTTGTTAATTTTGAGTCAAACTTTTGTAACTTATTTGATTCTTTTCAGCAAGAGGAATTGAAAATGATAAAATTTTGATCGAAATTCATAAATTTTTAAAAAAAGACAAATATAAGTAAAAAAAGGTTATCTTTTACTTATTTTTTTTATTCAAAAAATTATAAGTTTCTATCAAAATATCAGATTCCTCTTGTCGAAACAAATTAATAAGTCACAAAAGTTTGATGCAAAATAAACAAATGCAAAAAAAAATAAATAAAGATAAGAAAATAAATTACTTCACTTTTCAATCCAAACTCACCCGACATGGGAAGTGTTCATTCAAATTTGAGAAACACAATTTGTTGAAGTGGTACAATGTTATAGTGTCTTTGACTCCGTAAATGATAGGACACGCACAAGAACGGAACCAAGAATCTGAATTATCTTGTGCTAACCCAAAACATATACTATAAGAACCAAAAATAGTTTTACAATTAGTGTTTAGCAAATTTGCACATAAATACGCAAGGGTTAAAAATTAAATAAAAGAAAAGTACAAAACAGTGTACACAATTGAAGTTGTGCCCTTCGTTGTTTCAAAAAGTAAAAATTATTTATTATTGAATCTGAGTCAATATATATATCTTCAACAGATTTACTTTTAATGGGTTGGGCTACAAAATAAAATAAGGTGTCCGCAAATTTATTGGGCCAAAATTATACATATAAAAAACCAAGAATTTCAAGTTTACTATTGCCCAACTCAACTTAAGTGTACATCCGCCGTTGGACACATGTCTCGCAAATAGATAGCGGGATTGATCTCTCAAAATCAATTGTAGTGTTTGTACATTGATCCGGGCACCTTAATTATAAAAACAATGGAATACATAACATGCTTAACTGTGTAGAACATAATCTTCACAGTATAAAAGAAGATACATGGGCGAAATCCTAAATTTTTTTTGGGTAATATTTTCTAGTTCTGAGAAATTACATAAAAGAAGATGCATGAACATAATTACCCAGACTTTAGATGCATGAACATAATTACCCAGACTTTATTTTTTTGAAATGATTGATCAAGTATATGATTCTCCGTTCCGCTTTCTCCAAAAACTTTCTTTTTAAAAAATAAGGTAATTTTAAACTCAAATATAACGAAAATGAAAAATATTTTTTTAATTTTTTTTTGCACCGTTTAAAAAATCTCAATGAGATCTATCAAACAAGATCCATATTAGTAGAAAAATTATTTGCCTAAACACATGATTTTTGACCTTGAAATTTACCTTCTTTTTCAAAAACCTATTTTTTGAAAACGTGGAATGGCACATATAAAGACTTTTGCTCGTTGGATCTGCTTGTAATTTTGTTTTAAAAATTAGGAGTAGTCTCCGTTTCAGAAACCTTCTTAAAAAATAAGAAACTTATTTCACATTTTCAAACTAAAAAATAAAGTAAATGAAAAATAATTTTTTAATTTTTTTTGCATCACATAAAAGATATCATTACGATCTTGCAAATAAGATCTATATTACATATTTTTAAATTTTAATAAATCCATATTTTTTTAGCTTGAATAAGGACTTATTTTTTCTTCCGCAACGGAGCGTAATTCTAGAGCAAAACGAAAAGGTAAATGGGTATATAAATGATGATGGAGGATGGAAAAATCAGGAAAAAAATAAATGATGGGCATGGATTTAAACCTTGTCTATTTGTCCATCTGACAAAATAATTAAAATCATGTACTATGCTGACAGGAGAGATATCAATCAGCTTTATCGATATCAATGGTGAATTCTCTCTCCTCCTCCACCTCTCTCTCTCTCTGTTTTTTTTTGAACATCTCTCTCATACACTTCCTATAGGTGTACCCCCCCTTAGCTTCCTACTCTATCTATTTCCATACTCTCTCTCTCTCTCTCTCTCTCTCTCTCTCTCTCTCAAGAGATGAAGAGATCACACACCTTTTTCTCTCAAAACTACCTTTCTGTTCCTTCTCTTTCATTTTCTCCACTGACAGGGAATACCTGCACACTTCCTCACGCACGCACGCATACTCGAAACAGAACCCACCCCCGCCCACCCCCACACTCCATCCTCCTCCTCCTCCTCCTCTCTCTCTCTCTCTCTCTCTCGCTCTCTCTCTGGCGCAGCAGAGTCCAGAAAGAGATCAGACACATCAGGACAAAATCAGGAAAAAAAAAAAAAAAAACGCAAATTTCACCTTCTTTTACCCCTAACTTTTTACACTTTGGGAACAACTCAAAATAAATTAATTAGTAGTACCAGTAGGTGCCGTTAACGCTTTTTAAAATTTCTTTTTTTCCCACTTCGTTTGTTTTGACGTAAAATGTTTTATAATGCAAAATATTTTTCACTTAAAATATTTTTCAGAAAATAAACTTCAAACATTTATGTAGTGTTTGGTTTGGTTTTTGAATTTTTTTTTGAAAAATAGTAGGGGTAATAAGTGGAGAGAGATAGAGAACGAAAAGTTAAAAGTAGAAGGAATCTAGGAAGAATTTTTTGAAAAATTCTTTTTGAAAAGCAAAGAAAACAAGGCATATTTTTCGGTATTTGGTTGGCATTTGAAAATATTTTCAGAAATCAACAAAATAGTGTACAAAGAGAAAGAGGGGCTTAAACGGTGTAGAGATCTGAGATTATTAGAATTAAACGTGGTTCAAAACTGACGATCAAGAAAACAAAGCAGTGAGAATTGTAATAGAAGGCAGCGGGTTTATTTTTAAAAAAACAACTTACGAAAAATTTAAGGGTAAGTCATTTTCATCAAATTTCTCATTTTTGACACAATCAAACACCGAAAAATAGGTAAAACAATTTACAGGAAAATATTTTACGTCCAAACAAACGGAGCCTTCAAGAAAAAGGTAATTTTAAGCTCAAATATAATGAAAATGAAAAATAATTTTTAAATTTTTTTTGCACCGTTTAAAAAATCTCAATGAAATCTATCAAACAAAATCTATATTGGTAGAAAAACTATTTGCGTAAATACATAATTTTTAAGCTTGAAATTACCTTCATTTTCTAAAAGCTCATTTTCCAAGAAATTGGAATATAACCGTAGATCATAAAAAATGGGACGGAGGCTTTTTCAATAATTTTTAGCACTACAAATTCTTGTAATGTTGATATTTTTTAGGCCACTTCGCCTCCCTACTAATATCCAACCAAATTCCTCAAACTTCATTTTCTTTAGGCCCCACGATAGTCCATAACAATGATCAGAATCGGTTATCTTATTTGTCATGTTAAGAATAACATTTTAAAAAACCAAGCTTGGTTGATCATCAAGTAAATACTTAAACAAATAAATCATATAAAATGAACAGTTTATTTTTAAAATCATGAGAGCAACTGTTTGGATTACTGGTGTGAATATCATCACGACCTAAAAAATTGAAGTTCCGAGGGGTTTGGTGGATATGGGTATATATGCACTCAAGATTTTAAAGTACGGTAAGAGTCTTTCTACCACCACACCCACTTACATACTCATTTACACACCCACACTCCCAACAAGGGTGGGACCCGCACACACTATATGTAAGTGGGTGTGTTGTTAGAATTATTGTTACGGTAACTGTTGAGGTGTAACCATATGAGGAGTATTGAACAGTACATAATGGAAATCAATTGTTGTAGCGGTTGACCATGGTGTTCCAAAACTAGCCAATAATTATACACCCCAACCCTCTTCTGCCAATAGATTCATCAAATCCCCAAAAACAACCCCACTCAAACACTCCACTCTCTCTCTCTCTCTCTCTCTCTCTCTCTCTCTCTAAATTCGCAGACTTTCCACCATTACTACAAAAAGCCCTGGACCCCTCCCCCCCTTTAGCCTCTCTACTCTCGCTCTTTTACTCCTACTCCCTAATTTCTCCAACTGGGTTTTCATTTCATCTCCCATGGAGTTTTTCCACCATTTCAACCACAGCGATTCGGGCTTGCCTCCTGGGTTCAGATTTCACCCCACAGATGAAGAGCTGATCACTTCCTACCTTTTGAAGAAGGTTCTCGACTGCAATTTCACGGCCAGAGCCATTGCCGAAGTCGATCTCAACAAATGCGAGCCCTGGGAGCTTCCTGGTACAAGAAAGATTTCACAAAACCCATTTTCCAAATTTCTACATCCTTCTGAAACCCATTTTCGAAATTTCTTTTAAATCTAATTTTTGTTTGCTTTATTTTTAATTATTTTTTATGAATATGAAATGCTAATCACGACTCAAGCAACAGTGATGGATTGAAAAGCAGAAATTGGAAAAGAATATTTTTTGTTACGTGTTTTGTAGGACTGTTCTAACCTCTTTGACTCCTTTCTGTTCTCAATCATCATCATCTACCAGAGAACAGTAATTACCATCGCCTTTTCTGATTTTTTTTTTTTTTCAAATCAAAATTTCACCCATTCTACTCAGGACTCATTAATGCATTTAGGTCCCGTTTCAGAACTCAAAAAAAGCTTATTTTTTAAGAAGAGAATGTCAAACTAAAAAATTATGGGTTTATAGAAATCTAAAATATGTAATATGAATCTTGTTTGAGATTTTTTATACGATTCCAAAAAAATTAAAAAATTATTTTTCATTTACATTATTTTTGAATTTAAAATATAAAATAAACTGATTATTTTTTAAGAAGGTTTCTGTAATGGGGCCTTAGTATATAAATAACGACTATTGTTGATTTTTTAGAGATATTTTTTAGATTAATAATTTATTTTTTAACTAGATCAAATATTAAACCTTGAGATAGGATGATCCTACAGACACTGACTTTAGGGCTTTTGAATTTTTTTTTAACATAAATTTTTTCACGTGAACTTCATAAAAATCCAAAAAAGAACAAATGATAGAGACATGGAGGCACTCCAATATTAGTATAATTCCCCCGCCACTTTTTTTTGTTTTTTAAAGTGTCTTAATCAATTTTTGTAGTGTCAATATCATTTTTTTAATTTTAAGTGAACACTCCCATAAGAAGAAAAAATTCAAAAAACCCATTTCGATTTGGTAATCCATTTTTGTTTTGTGTGGCAGATAAATCAAAGATGGGGGAGAAAGAGTGGTACTTTTTCAGCCTCCGTGATCGGAAGTACCCAACCGGGCTCCGAACAAACAGAGCCACCGAAGCTGGGTACTGGAAGGCTACGGGGAAGGACAGAGAGATCTACAGCTCCAAGACTCGTTCTCTTTTGGGTATGAAGAAAACCCTAGTTTTCTACAGAGGGAGGGCTCCAAAGGGGGAGAAGAGCAACTGGGTCATGCATGAGTACCGTCTTGAAGGCAAATTTGCCTACCATTATATCTCCCGAAGCTCAAAGGTCATCTCTCTCTCTCTCTAAATTTTATTTTGATCGGCTCTCTCTCTCTCTCTCTCTCTCTTAAGTTTTCTTGATTGTATATGAACATGCAAATACGTCATCCTAGATAGGGTGTGCCTAATTATAAAATGTTAGGTCTTTTCATGGTTAGTTTTACATCATTTTGTGATTATGACATGACAGGACAATGAAAAACCGTCTAATTTTGATTATAGGAGTATAATATTAGAGAAAAACTTTTTAAAGAAACCTTTGTAAGTAATAGTTTTGGACGATTCAGATTTCAATCATAATATTATGTTATATTGAACCATGTAGTGAAAATGTTACATTTTCTGATACGTGTTTTGCATCATTATTTTTTATGTCGTCACTTTCTGGGATTTTTTTTGAGATGCTTGGTTAGTCTTTTTTTTTTTTTTTTGTAGCTTTCATTCTGCATTTCCCAGACAAGTATTGACAAAAAATACCGATACAATATATATCTTAAATCGGTCTTGCTATATTGTTAGCTCAATACGATTGATGATAAGCATACTAGAAAATAAGAAAAACACATTTGTATATTTTTTTACACATTTTAATACACATTCACATGTTTATTAATGTTTATTATTGTCAATCTATTAGGCTGATTTTAGAATTTATAATCTTAAATAAGGTGTGTAATTTAGTATTTGTCTGATTTTTGTCCCACGAAATTTATGTTGGTATTCCGTACAGTGGGAAGGCATTTATGGAAAATCGTTAGGAAATGTCTAAATTTGTGGGCATTAAAAAATCAAATCTTTTGTAAGATTTTTCTCTTTCTTCTTTCTTCATGGTAAGTAGTAGACTTAAGTCATTTAATGCAATAATTACATGCATGCATGCAGGACAAGGACTGGATTTTTCTATTGTCGGCATATCTTTCCAATCTATTATATATCGTAGGAGTAGTCGTAGTATTACATTCTCTTAATCATTTTCACTGTTTCATTTTTATCCATCCACACAAAAAAATAAAAAATAAAAATTCAACAAGCTCGTGAAAAACTTCTCAATATTCAATCCGATCCGTTGGGAAATTTCCACCGCGGAGTTTGAATCAGATCGTATGGTGGCCATCAAATATAGATTGAATGAATTCCGAATCACTGAAAAACATAAGCTTAATTACAATTATATATGCATGTCCTGACAATAGGAATTCTCGTACTATAAAGCCGTTATTAAAGTAATGATTGCTGTGCTTATAACCTTGTTGGATGATATTGGTTTTTGGTCCAGGCTCCAACTATTTTGTATACTTTAAGAAAAAAAAGGTCGCTTATTTTGCCACTCTTTGTTTTTTGTAAATGCTACTTCACTGCGAATGTATTTTTCATCAAAAATATACTTGCAGTGGAGTGACGTTAACAAAAATGCTACTTCACTGCGAATGTATTTTTCATCAAAAATATACTTGCAGTGGAGTGACGTTAACAAAAAAAACAAAGAGTGGCAAAATCATTTTCAGTGTTGTACTTTAATAGTTCAGATTATTATATATGAAGAGATAAATGTTTCATCAGCATTTTGATATTACTATGATTTTGGCTACTAACATTTTGGATTCACATAATCTTAGGATGAGTGGGTGATCTCTCGGGTGTTCCAGAAGAGTGGCTGCGGCAGCGGCTCCTCCGCACTTGCAAGTGGCGGCGGCGGTGGCAAGAAACACCGTCCCAACTCCAACATGATCAACCTCTACCCGGAACCCAGCTCCCCCTCTTCGGTCTCTCTCCCACCTCTCCTCGACTCCTCCCCGTACACCGCGGCCGGCTCCTCCTCCTCCAATGTCGTTGCGGACTGCCACAGCTCCTCCTACGATGTCAACGCTGCCACGAAAGAGCACGTGTCCTGTTTCTCCACCGTTCCTGCCGCAGCCAACAACTACTTCAATACCCACGTTGCCCACTTCGACCTCCCTCCGCCGCCTCCTCTTAACTCGGCCGTGGCAGACCGGTTCTCAAGGAATGTCGTGGGGATGCAGGGGGCGTACCCTAACTTGAGGACACTCCAGGAGAACCTTCCGCTGCCGTTCTTCTTCTCGGCGGTTGCTCCTCCACCTCCGCTAATGCAGGTTGGTGGTGACGTGGGTGGTTGGAGCTCCGGTGGGAACTGGCCGGCGCCGGAGAATCAGAAGGGTGATGGGTCCAGGATGGCAGTGGGATCCACCGAGCTTGATTGTATGTGGACTTACTAGTTTCTCTCTCTCTCTCTCTCTCTGGAAGTTTATTAGGCTCTCTCTCTCTCTCTCTCTCTCATTCTCTGGAAGTTTATTAGGTTTAATTGAACTTTATTAGGCTTGAACTTCAAGTAATGAAGCTTTTATGTTTCGTATTTAACTGTTGAACTCCCTTTAAGTACTGATCTAATTAAGTTTGTTGGGCTTTTATTCTCGTAATCATTCTGTAAGTACGTACGGATGAGCCATTCTATGCATGTGTCACGTAGATTAAAAGATGATGGCCGTAATTAATTCCTTATAATTAGTATATATTGTAATAACTCTTGTTAATTTGACTCCTGTGCAATCTTCGAGCTAATTATCTTGCTTGTGTCCTGCTTTTTGGGTCCGGTCCGGTCTAGTTTTGTGACTTTGCGGTTCTTCTTGAGTTCATAATAATTATCCAAATCGTTCGTTTTGTAGAACTCGTCAATAGATAAATGAACAAAACAAATTTGTATAAATAAAATGGGATAAAATAGATTTGTACAAGAAAAATTGGATGACAAAAATAATCTAATTGTTATATTAAAATTAAATAATTTTGTACGATTTTCAGCTAAAATGGTAAGATATGAAGTAAATAAAAAAATGTGTAAATACTATGGTTGTTCGGCTTATAATTACTTTCTATATGAAATTTCTATGCTAGAATTATTATTTGCTTGTCTTATCTAACATCAAACTCATTCTAGATATGACAATCACTGAGAATACATATTTACGTAAAAAATTCAAAAAATGAGTAAAAATCACGAAAAGGAATAGTGATGCACTATAATGATTGTGTATCCTCACCACGAGTCCTTGTAGAAACTACTTGTCAAATCTTGTTCACCATACCTTCGGACGTTCGACGAATCTTGAATCCTCAAGTTTTTCATAAGTGCCCTTTGAACTACCCAAAAAGACTTCACCCGGAGGTTGAATGTCCATGTAGTATTAACGTCCAGAAGATGTCCTTTAAGCACCAAGACTCCATAGATCTTATCAACTACTTATTCAAAATATACAACGAACCTGTTCCAGTAAAGCCTCACTAGAGATTTCGCTTGACAATCGCTAGCTCAAGTCTCTTCTGCAGTTTTCCGTACTCTTTCCATGGCTTCCGACGAAGAGCAAGTTTACCGGTTGATAACTAAACATGCCTTTGAACAGTGCACAAATCTAGTCTAGTTATCAACTTTTTCTTTTACAACTACACCAACACTATCTATATTACTTATCATCTATTAAAACATTAGTATTTTTTTTTCATTTTTCAATTTTCTTTTCTTCTTCTTCCCCATTCCATTTTAGGGTTTGAAGCTAGAGAATTAGAATACACACATAAATGTACACATCGGTAATAGCTGTAGATATATATACATATGCTCCTATTCACACGCCTTTTGATATGCTTTGTTCAGCCCGTTTCTACCGCAGCCGGCGCAATGGAGGTTGCCGAGCCGAGCCAGGCAAGTTTGAGGTCACCGGACCGGGAGAGATCGAGGTCGTCAAACCTCACCGTTGATCGATTGTTGTCGTCATTGATTAATGTCGTACCTAGCCCTGTTTGAACCCAAATCCCAAACCTTCTTCTTCGCCTTCGGTCGTCGGACCTAGCCCGTTTGAAGATCCCGTTCAAGAGTTGCAAAGAGAAGAACGAGAAAAGTTGTTTGGTAGGGAAGAGATAGAAGAAAATAGTATTTTAATTCATACCTTGTCAACAGTCGTTCGGCACAAGTAGCGATTTACTGTTCCTAAAGGGTAAATAACTTCTTGTTTGCCTAATCCGCTGCAGCCCCATTTTAGGGACTTAAATAGGTAAAATAACTATAAAAGTTGTTTACCTATGTCAGTAAACTTGCTCTAAACTTGACTAACCACTACCGCATTCTCAAACATTACACCGAAAAGAGATTCATTTTCACAGACCCAAATCGATGCTCAAAAAAGAAGAAGAGGTATAGTACAACGTACGTACTGGATAAATATTATGGGTTATACCACTGTCGGATTCGAAACAAAATATATCGGGTGTCAAAATGAGTGTGAGCATGTGTTTTGATACATTGAAAGACTAAAAAAACTATTAATCTTTGAAAATAAATTACAATGATTAAAAAGATCTTAAGCTAAATATATGAAGTTGAAGAAAGAGAAAAACCCACCTGGGACAACAAAAGGAAATTAAAGCCTACGGTGCTTACACTATACACATATGTTGGCTGTACGTACAGAAAATGCAATGCATGGTCAGTACTAGCTAGTAGTAACTGCGAGTTCAGTGTGGTTATTACAATTAAAAATGGTGGCCACCCTCTTTATACAATTACAGTACTCCTTTAGGTACATTATTTAGGGAATTATTGTAGTGCTATAAATGGGTACGTCTTGTTTCTGCATGGACTGAGTATGGTCGGTTGGAAAGGGTGGTGATTAAAATCCGCCTGATCGATCAACTTCACAATTTAACGATACCCACTAATTTATTGATTCAACAGACATTTATAATTCATATATATAGTCCCCTTCCAATAAGGGGTCTCTTATTGAGTTAAGTTAAGGACCTCTCATTTTCTGATCGAATTTTGATAATCCGAACCGCTCAATATGATCAGAACGTAAATTTAAGGATCTTCATGAGAAACCAGCAAAAAGTATGACCGGGAAGGATTTGATCCGAACATTTTTTCATAAAAATGCATTTATAGAGTTTTTACGAAAAATTGCCTGGATCAAGCCCTTTTCGGTCATATTTTTCGCCGATTTTTAACGTGTTCTCTTAAAATCACGTTTTAAATATATTGAACGGTTCGGATCATCAAAATTCAATCGGAAAAGGAGAGATCCTTAACTCAGTAAGGGATCCCATATATGTGTGTGTAGTTCCTTCTGATGAATATTGGAGTAGTTAGTACATGGGACTATTTCAATCGCAATCCATTTACACGTGCGGCCGGTTTGGGACACTTTAAGAGTATTTTTTTTTATCTATTTTCTTTGTCCATAGCACAGTTCTTGTCAAAATCTACGTCGGTGAAAAGAAATAAAAAAAAAAAAAAAAGATGTTGCTCCTTGGGTTTCGTAGTACCACTTTTGGCCGCACAATTTCAAATCCAGACTTTTTTTTATGTAAATATAAAATTGCTTGAATGAATGATGTGACAAATTTAGCAATTGTAAAATTTGATGCCACGGTTGGCACAAGGATAATATTGTGTTGAAATTTGACATTGCTGCCACGGTTCGTCAATTCCACGTCAAATTTTAGCTTTGACATAACTTTCAACAAAAGGGTGAACTGAATCTTAGAGTGCTATACGCCTATCAAAATTTTCAATTTCATTAATATCCATGGAAGGCCTCTATCCCATTCTTGACTCTCGAGTTTGAGTCTTCGTGGGGGTTCAAAATAGTAGTCGAAACCGATCAAGTTGTAAATCTCGAAGAGTGGATCGAGTATCTCCTCATGTTTATAAAATTGACAACAAATAGGATGTTAAGGGGGTGTTTGGTAACCTTTTCATTTTCAGTTTTTGGTTTTTATTTTCACTTTTTTGAAAACTAAAATAGAAAACTTGTTTGGTAATATATTTTTACTTTTTGGTTTTTAGAAAACTTTTTTAGAATTTCCAGAAATTATGAAAACTAGAAAATGGAGTTTTACATTATTTTGAAAAGAGTACTTCGGCCCGTCGATCCCCACAGCTACACCCAAACTCATCCCCGATGACTTTTCAACTTCAATATTCCTGTGTCTACTCTCTCTCTCCTCTCTTCTCTCTCTCTCTCTCTCTCTCTCTCCTCTCTCTCTCTCTCTCTCCAATGTCGACTTCATCTCCCAACCCCAAAATTCAGCGACCCCATCGACTCCCACCCCAACTGGTTCAACCAATCCTCTTTCCTCCTTCCCTCCTTCGACTCCAACGCCTACATTGCCGACCTCCGCACCTTCGTCCCCTTCGACACCCTCCGCTCCGAGCTCCACTCCCATCTCTCCTCCCTCACCCGCGAGCTCGTCGACCTCATCAACTGTGACTACGCCGACTTTGTTAATTTGAGTACCAAGCTCGTCGACGTGGATGCGGCCGTGGTTAGGATGCAGGCCCCGCTGTCCGAGATCCGGGAGAAAACATAAACCTGTTTTGTGTTTTCACTTTTCAGTCTTTTTTTCAAAAAATTATTACCAAACATGTTTCTTATTTTTGTTTTCATGAAAACATAAACCTGTTTCTATTTCTAGTTTTTTAAAAACTAAAAACTGAAAATAAAAAGGTTACCAAACACCCCCTAAACTTGTACAATATATCTGACCAAACCATATATAGTTTATTCAGGTACTTATTAATATCCGACCAATCTGATCATGTGCTAACAATGGTTTGAACATGCTCTTGAAGAAATTAACTAGCCACTTCTTTGCTATTGCCTTTACTTTGATGTTATGTTCCTTTTTTCTTTTCTTTTTTTATCGGCAAAAAGATTTTATTAAAACTTGATAAAGAGTACATCGAGCGTTCAATAAAAAATTGGACGAAACACCAAAATGGCAAAAACCCGAACATAAAACTCGATGTTATGTTCCCTTTAACCAACACCCTTTGTGATTAAACTATAGATTTTCGCTATTGCCTTAGAATCATACCTAAACTTCCATAATCATATTGTGCCAAAGCTACCCATGAGCCATTGTTGTGGAATGGAAAAATCTCTCTCTCTCTCTCTCTCTCTCTCTCTCTCTCGTTGTAGGTAGCTAGCAGCCTAGAATTCTAACCCCAAAGGACAGCTCAAGTGACAACGAGAGATGAGCTCTAAATCTAGACATCGTCAGTTCAAAACTTGAAAACCTCTTGAGCTTAGGTTACAAGAGATAAAAAATCTCATGTGAATCTCCTAATCTTGACGTGGATGATTTGCCTTCGACCGGAACGAGAAGGACAATAATCGAGGCACAGGTAAGCTGATCGGACATTGCTATTGAACCACAAAAAACAAAGTTAGCTAGCTAGCAGTACTATATCATACTACTATATATCTAGTTCTCTCTGGGATGTACGGATACACATTTAACATTTCATATAGTGCAGTGCCTTTTTCATACACATCTCCCTATCGATGTGGTCCTCACACGATCCTTTCGTATCATCGAAATGCCTTCAGTTCCTTTAGTTTTGGGTCGGGACATTCATTTTTGAGTGCAGAACTCGAAAGTTCCCCATGGTGATGAAACTCAGTTCCAGCCTGTAACTTATGCAGACATATATATAGAAGTATTTAATTACTACATTGCGACTAGATGACATTGATGCTGCACAACTTTGATACCGATTGAAAATTATTCAATACTCTCGGAGTATATGAATAACATACTCCCTCCTCTCACATAACATGTGGGGTCCACAAATGAGACACATGTGAAACCCACATGTTATGTGAGATGAGAAAGTATACTGTTCATATACTTTGGGAGTATTTAATAATTACTCCTTTGATACTTTTGATATAGTTGTATTTATTTATTTTTCGCATTTCAGTTTACCCAGAGCATAGATGAAAAATCATGGGTTTGAAGCTCATGAGCAGTAGTTTATGTACTAGAGATATTGTATGACTTGAGTATTTTAGGCCCACAATGTTTTGGATTTTGTCCATTAAGGTGTGTTTGAGTTTTGTTTTCAATTGGTTGTATTTTCTAACATTTGGTTGGAATCCCCTCCCTTTTTTCCTATTAATAAAATGTTACTTTTGTGACAATAATAATAAAAAAAGAATGTGTGTCTCACAGTGTATATTCATGGAACTCGCATCCATTGAAGGGATCAATGTATTTGGATGTCTGTGTCCTACGGATTATGGTAAGTTTATTATTCTGTTTCTTAGGTCACGAGTTTGAATCTTTTGAACCAGAAAGAAACATATCATATATAAACATACGAGTTTGAATCTTGTATATTTGGTAGATTAGAGATCATAATACATGTTTATTATCCATTTCCGGTTAGGTCTGGAAGCAGCACCAAACCTTACGAAAACGTCTTTCAACACACTCTTTTCTCCAAGGCGGAGGGAGGAAGAGAATAGTGGGGTCCCTTGACCTCAGTGAGATTAAGAAATCTTGTAGAATAGCTATCAATTTTATCAGATTTTAACACAATCGACTCCATATGTATCCAAAAAAAAAAAACCTCAATCATCTTACTAAAATTTGAGCTGTCGCCCTTAATTTATTATTGCCAAGCTCATCCGAATTCTTAAAGACTCTAGATATTTGACTCCATTACGTACGTACAAATCCTTGCTTCCCCTGCTTTTCACATTGATATTTGTAAGGTGTGCTTGTATCTTTTTCTGCCTCCTTAATTAAGTAGCTTCTACATACGGGGCAAACTCTATAAGTAATTGTAAAAAATAATTGTGATCCCTTTATATTTTTTACAACTAAACTCTTATTTTGAAAATAAAAAACATGGGGGCCCTGGCCTTGTCTATTCATACATATAGTACTAGTTGTTATCTCTATACATTGATTTGTACTTACTTTCGAGTCCAAGGTTCCAAAGGGCACAAGCCAAACAAAGCTAGCTAGCTTCTGGGTGGGGTACTTGAGATTGAGATTTTATAATGATGGGTGCGTGGTTCAATATTTCCATATGGGAGTAGCGGGTCCAGTACTGTCCTGGACTAGAAAAGGCAAGGCACGCGGCCTACCATATTTGTGCAAGTTTTGGTGCTTTCAAATGATGAAAAATGTGTTCATGCCATGCATAATGGGAGTAGTACAATTGGGCAATATGTGGAAGAGAAAATCTTCTTCAAGGAGGTGCTGTAAACACTTGTTTACAGCACTCTCAATCGTGATTGTTCAAAAGTGTTTTGGACTGTGAAGATGTTTTTTATTTTTTATTTTTGATAGGCAACTTGAACAGTGAAGATGTTTATGAAACTTTTCCGGAAAAGAGTTTGTTGTGACCGGTCATAATTAAAAACGAATCTCAGTCATTGATTGCGCAAACAGACGGCTGAGATTGCCCAGCTCCGTGAACAGGTTGTTTACGAAACCTCCGTGAAAAAGACTATCTCTATGTGGAATTGTATTGTTGTGAAGTTAAAGGTAAAGGGAAGAGTACTCCGAACACTAGAAAGCTGGGCCTTGGAAGTTCTCCAAATGGAAGATCATTATGAGCCATGAGGGCATAAAGGTCGTTACGTGATCATCATGGCTGTGCCCGCCCTGCTCATCTTGCCTGTATTTTTTTTTTGGTTTATAGCTAGTCTCTCAGCAGTGCACAATGGCATGTATACTGTCCTCTTGTACGAAAAGAATTGAAACTAGGGGAAATAATGTTGTCATGACCTGATATGGAGTTGTAAACGAACCGAGCTGCTCACGAGCAGCTCATGGCTTGGTTCGTTAAGACTTGGCTCTGCTTGACTTGATTAGTAATCGAGTGGAGTTTGAGCTCGAATTTTAGAGTACTCGTTTAGTATACGAGCCGAGTTCAAAAGCTCAGCTCGACTCGTTTGCACTCCTAGTGGGGATTAGCTTTTTACGTTGTGCAAATTCTCAACGAAATAAAAACGTTGGAGCTTTTGAAAATTTTCATTTAGGTGGGAGATTCTGAATATACGATGTACCTATCATCTCTAATTTATCTTTCGCTCTAATTTTCATAAACCTCGTTAAAATGTATTATTTCGATCTTATCCCTAAAATATGACTAGTCCGGCCGATTTGATGTCATTGACTAGCATAGCTAACTTTATTTCCAGTAGGCCTTCATCGTTTTAGGGTCTCAAAATTCTTGGGAACTGTCAACAATAAATTTTATATATCTATCTTTATCCACTTATTACTCTCAAAACCCAAACCGAACATGTAGATTCTTTGTAGATATTAAAGCAAGACGACTTATATATGTTCACCCTTTGTGTTCTGGTCGGATCTTCTCTTTCTTTTTCTCCTAGTAATTATCAGGCACATTTGCTTAAAAAAGGACAGAACTGGGGACATATCCCTTCCACCATACCGATCGAACCATTTACCTGGACGAATTCTACCCAGGAAATCATCACGGAGCATAAGAAGTGCATTAACCATAAATAAGCATTTACAAATCTTTGGTGCTTGGCCCCCTCCGAATCCAAGTCTAAGAAAGAGCATATATAATCACAAACCATCCCCAAGGGCCCAAAGCTCTATCGATATACTACTCCAGTAAATTACAACTTGCATGAATATATTCCGGTGGAAACCAGCCACCCATTGCCCATCATGATTTGTAATTAACCGTCCAAATTCCGATGCCAGCTTTTTACCGTTGCTCTCTGCAACAGCGAGATCTGTTTGTATTAAGTTTCATATATACGAAAGCCGAAGGCAGGGGATCCCATCCAAGGAAAATCTGTTTCTTGGTAGTAGTATGTATTTTGACAGCAAAAATGATACTCACACAACAATCCAAACACAACAATTTACACAACCTCTCACGTGCATGTGGGCTCCACACACATTACTATGTGTGGGCCCCACATGTATGTGAGAGGTTGTGTAAGTTGTTGTGTTTGGATTGTTGTGTGACAGAGATCAAGAAGCTTTAGCCCATTTCGCTCGGACAGGTTGGTTGCCTACCGTTGCAGGTTCAAAAATGGATTTCATTTCTGAAAGCCCGGCCCAGATAGATATGGTGACAAGCAGTAGGAAAAATGATTTTCCACGGTACTCCAGAAGGAAGCTGGACATGGTAGATCATAGCAGCCATAGTCAACTCTTACACTACGGTTGATGATTTTACCCACCCTATGGTTTCCACCTTGGCCCATTCAATCAGCTTACACAATACTCAGGCTGCGTTCTTATGAACTTATAAATCCGGGAGTTTTGTATTTATTTAAATTTTTTTCGCGTTTTTAGTTTTGGGTCAAATTTTTGTGGGTTATAGATTCGTCTCGACGAGAGAATCAGAAAAGTAAATTTTTTTTATCTTTACCCAAGTATTTTGAGAAATAACCAATTTTTGGCAAAAAAGTCACTCTTTGGCGTCAAAAGTACCTTTATTTCTCAAAATATTTGGATAAAAGTAAAAAAAAAAAAAATTCGATTCTTCTCGTCGAGATGAATCAATAACCCACGAAAGTTTGGTGCAAAATTAACAAATGCGAAAAAGATTCAAATAAGAACAAAATTCACAAAATAAATTTAAGTTCTTGAGAACGCAACCTTAATCAGCTTCTCCAGTCACACTTCATTTCATTAACCTATCATTTTTTTATGGGCAAAAGTCGGAGAATGTTCGATTAACACATTAAGAGAGAAGTTGAATTTTTGACATTTTTTCTCCTATCACATAATACTGCACCCTGACGTCGTTGAACCAAAGCTTGCTTGGCTTCATTAACCTACCATTTGTGTTAACTCGCTTGAGAATTGCTGATTATTACCATATAGATATTATTATCCTCTTATTATTATGCATGCATACGATGTGGTCAAAATTTAATTAAAAGAGTTATTATTAAAGGCAAGCAAATAAATTGTTGAACCGATTATTTTATCCAAATCAATCCACAATAAGTAATCTGGATCAATTATTTAGTAGTATGAATTAGTCTCAGTGTAGAGATTAGAAAATCGAATCATATTATTTGCATTGTGAATATATATTGACGATTGCTATTAAATCGACCTGAATTATAATCACATCTATTATATTATTATTATTAGAAAACAACCTATAAAAATAGGCTCACCCATGGATAATGAATACTCTTAATTTATTTTTCGAAATTACTTTTAACTTAAGATTTTATTTAATTACAAAAATTTTGGGTGCTTTAAATGGTTTAAAATAGTATAATGGTTTGAATCAGTTTGATTTTATGAATTTCATGGATTTATTCGATTCTCGAAATCTCTAGTAAAATATAGTAAAAAATACTGGCTTTGTTCGTTTGAGAGTTTGGAGTATTTTAGTTTTGGTAGTGGGTGAAGAGAGAAATAGAGTAATGATTGGAGAGATAGGTAATGAGTAGAGAGAGATAGAGAGAAAAATGAAAGTAATAATTGAATAAATAGGGTAATAATTAGAGAAAGATATAGGATAATGATTAAAAAACTAAGTTAAAACTAAGTTAAGTATCAAAACGAACATAGTCACTCTAATTTGTCAAAATTTCTTTCCTTTTTCACCTCCATTTCATGGTTTTGGGTTTTTGACTTAACACCGTTTCTCTCTCTCTCTCTCTCTCTCTCTCTCTCTCTCTCTCTCTCTGTCTGTCGATCGACTTTCGGTGTTGCCATGGAAGAAGAATACTCAGTGACCTATCCCATTCAATTACTTGAAGCAGCTTCAGAATTCGCCCATGACCCCGGTAATCAACTCTCCCTAATCAAGATTTCTATCCGACCGTTACTTACATAACTCTGCCCTTCTATCTCTTCTTATCAGGATTTCTATCCGACGCTTCCACGCAGGAGTTCCTTTTCCGATTCCCTCTCCCAGTCATCATCAAGTAATTTTCACACGCCTGCTTCATTTGATGCCAAAAACCTGTTATTGATATTTCTCTTAGACAAGTCCTAATACCATGTTGTTGATTTCTTGAAGCTGCTTTGGTAAATAAATTATTTTGCTTTTCACTTAGCTGGAATGTTGTTTGTGCTTTAGCTGAAAAAATCGCTTATACATCTGCTGTTGAAAATCTTTGGGGAGTGGTTTTCACACTTAGCTGCTGTAAAAATATGCTTAATTTTCTTGGTCTTTGTTTTTTCTTTTGGGGAAATGCTACAATACACACAGCGCGTACATTCGGGCGTGTACGCAGTGCACCCCTTGGACTGCATTACAATTCCTACCATTCATGTATACGCATAGAATTCATATATAAATTCATAACATTTGCATGAAAACTCGTAACATCAAGACAAAACTCATAAGATACAAATGTTATGAATTCGAACTTGAAGGTGTGTATTTATGTACAAAATTTACAAAATTCATGGTTTTTTTTTTTTAATTTTTTTATACAAAGGCTATGAAATTATGTGTATTGTGGCATTTCCCTTCTTTTTGTCAATTTAAGAAATTGGCCTTTAAAGTGCATCGAAAATTAGTAATAGAAACGGTCTTTCTGGAATTTGACATAACAAAAGAATATGAAAATCATTGTTCAGTATTTAATTCTCTGAATGATGGTATAATGTTGTTTGCAGTGCTTTACAAACAAAAGCAGATGTGCCTGGTCTTGAAAATGCTTTGGTTGCTTGCTTGGAGAGGATTTTTGGGACAAAATATGGGGCCTCCCTCATTCCACAGTACATGGTATGTGTAGTTTCTTGAATTAGTTGATTTCATTTGTGCCACCTGTGATGTTAATCTCTCCTTCGGGTGCTTCCGAATTGTGAAAATCAATTGTCAATGAGTATATTTGTAAAGGTCATCTTTTGCTTCATAATTGCTAGCTGAACATTGGGAATTTGGGACAAGAAAGCCGAGTTAAAGGTGGAGTACAGACTGCAAAGTTCTGACATCGATTTTTTTTTTTTTCCTGATTGCGAGGCATCTCATTTCAGCTTTGAGGAAGCGAGCACTATTCCAATTTTGATAAGATTTTGTTCAATTCCATCAACACCATTTAACCCTACATCCCGAAATATAATCTTATGAACTAAGGATTTTCTCAAGACTCTTGTCCAATTCCATGTGCACAATTTTTAATCCTACATCAGGACTTACAATCTTCTGAATTGATAAACCAACTTTCACTGAAGCTACTTGTATCACGCTGGCATGTGCTGCATTTTCTTGATTGACTTTTTTACTTCCATTTTATGTTGCCTTTATTTAGTTTGTTAAACAGTATGGTTGCTCTTGTGCTTCTTACTTATTTCTGCCATTTTTTTCAGCCTTTTGTCATAGTTGGCTTGGGGGCAGATTCTCAAAAAGTCAGATATGTCGCATGCAAAACAGTATGTACATATCTAAAGTTCTCAGCTTTACCTTATTACTTTTTTCTGTATTTGCTGGCTAAGTTTTGCCTTGAGACTTGGCCATAATTGCTGGAGTGGGAAAGTTTTATGGTTGGAGAGTTGCCAATCATCATTTCATAATAGACTATTCCACATGTTCCTTCTGAGGGTTTATGCTAAGTTCCGTTATTGTTATTTGTCTGTATTATCTTGTAGTATCAATACTCCTAACAAAATATGTATGTGAGAATAAGTGCATGTATGTTCTTGTATGCAAAGTGCAAACAATGGCCATGTTTTAGCTTATTATTCCCTAACTAAATGATTTCTTTAACTGGCTTTCCCGATATGACAACTCTGAGCAGGTTTCTTGCCTTTTGGAGAATTGTGATGAAACCAATATTTCTGCGGCACGGCTAGTTGTCGAGTATGATGTGTATCCTCTTCTACTTAAGTGCCTGATTGATGGGTAAGCTGCCCAAATGTTCATGTGTGTTTTCACAATTTAGCTTTTCTAGTCCAGATTTACAATAGGAATGATTCACTTGTGTAGAGTGGTTTTGTCACTGTCAGTTACTTGTTGGTCACTGGAATACTTCAAGGGTATATAAAACGTAATGTGTTGAGAGAACAGTTGAATTTTAGTAACTGCAGGGAAGATCGAGTTATAATCTAGCTAGCCATCATCGATTAGAGCAGTCATTTAGTATTGAGACACCCTTCTTCTGTTGATAATATGTTCTCTATGTTTTTGTTTTGCACAATGTGCTACTATGTCATGGAAACTTGAGGTTGTTTCATGCGGTACTTGTGCTAGTTGGCATAAGGGTTTGTACGGTTTATGTAGTTTGTGTGGTTGTGTAATTCTTCTATCCCACTCTATTGCCTTGTAATTTAGAACTTCTTCTTTTCTCAAATACTTTCTTTTGGTGCCTTCATCATGTTACGTTCACCTGTTGAGGTAAACATCTTAGATTCCATTTTGGAAGCTGATACCATTTTCGAAAATGTTAGTTTTGTACTAGTCCGTCTTATATTTTCATCATATTTCCTTTTACTGGATGTTTGTGGGTGTCATGCTATGAGTATTCTCTTACCTCGTAACCAGGAGGTTGACCTGAAAGTTTGGATGGGTTTTTTAAGAAGTTGCTAGGTTTTTAATTGGCTAGTCACACTATCAAGAGGAAAGAATGGTGCTCTACTTATCAACTTTGCCAAAAGTTTATCTGATCTCTCTCTCTCTCTCTCTCTCTCTCTCTCTCAATGAAAGCAATACTTCATGTGATTGCAACCATTCTACTAGATGCAATTGGGGCATTTTTTCAAACCTTAAAATGATGTTGGCTGATTTTGGTCAGCAAGCAAGAAAAATATTCAAAATGTTCTAATGTTTAATTTTCAAGTGTAACTAGCTTAACTAGTGCCCTTGTCAGCTCTAATCGACCCAATCATGTTGTTTCAGCTTTTTACCTTCTGAAGTGTTGGATAAGTTGTTCTTTTGTTTGCACGACCTCAAGAAGGTCATAAACTTGAACCATATTTGCAGCATTGACTCCATGAAGGCTAGGACAGCAAAAGTAATTGTACTTTCTAAAAATTATTGCCTGGACCTTGTTCCACCAAATTGCTAAGAAAACAACCTAGAGCTTCTGTGGCTAGACAAGATTTTTGTTTCAGTTCCTTAGAATGTTGTTCATGTATTTTATCTATGAAGAAAGTTTTCCTACAATAAATGCCCTTGAAATATGGAGTAGAACACAGTAAAAGGTATTGTTTCTGTATTGTATAATTGCTTTGTGTTTGTTGGACAAATGTTGTTCATAATATCATCTTTCTATTGCTATTTTGGTTTGAAATCTATTTTAGTGTCAATTTTTGAACTATAACTCATAAGGGTGTGATATCAATTACTTTTTCTCGTCTCCAGTGATGAACAAGTTGCCACTGCCTCGACGGATGTAATTAGGAAATTTGTTGGTTCTCCAGAAGGACTGGTAAGGACTTGGGTGCTACTCTTCTTCTTTGTGGTGAAAGCTCATTGATTTATTTATTTAGTTGTGTATTGAGAACCTAAGAGGCCCTACATTGCGGTGGGCAGTATAATCAC
The DNA here is from genome assembly GCA_019656295.1 of Rhododendron mucronatum var. ripense. Classification (NCBI taxonomy): domain Eukaryota; kingdom Viridiplantae; phylum Streptophyta; class Magnoliopsida; order Ericales; family Ericaceae; genus Rhododendron; species Rhododendron mucronatum. The sequence continues at coordinate 453,922 of BPLT01000145.1, read as the reverse complement.
TTCCTATGAACCTTAATATTTATTTTATGTTGTCGCTTGCTAATTTTTTGTGTAGGGTATGGTCTTTCCAGCTAATGTCAATGAAGCTACACATCTGAGAAATGTAGCAGCAGGATGTTCATCACTGGTATGGGACTTTATACTTCATATTTCATGTTTTAGGTTTATGCAATTTAGGCAGCCATTGGCACAACTTACAAGGATTCAATTCGCTCACAGCATCTACCCACCGACACCGATAGGAAAGATTGACGTGAAAATGTTTTGCGTGTCAATAAAGTTGTCAAGCATACACTTGCGGTGTTCAAGGTAGATAGTATGACAATGAAATCAAGTCGGGGTCAGTTGGTCCCACATTTTTTTGGGAGGGCAATTCTGGCTCTTAAATCGTGATCATGTATTAGTTTTGAATCTTTTGATTACTCAGTTGGTTTTACTGCATACCATAACATACTCCCTCCGTCTCTTTTTAAGTGTCCACTATTCTTTTTTGTTTTGTCCCTAAAAAAGTGTCCATTTTGAAAATTCAATGGGTAAAACTTAGTAAATTTCCTATTTAGCCCTTTCTTTTATGTTGACCTTTCCAAATCCAAAGAATCAAATTAAATGCAACAATTAAATAGAAAGGGTATTTCAAAAAAGTTAATAATTTTTAACTGCATAAACAACTCGCAGCATGGGTTTGGCTTATTGATATGTTCCAGAAAACTCCGGGTCGAAACTTACCCGACAATGAATTTTGCTACCTTAGGACCGTTATAGTTACGGCCGCCGTTCACCGGGGCTTCAGTCGCCGGCTCCCCTATCATTAGGTCACCAACTTCGTTGACCTTTTGGCACTGGGCAGGCATCAGCCCCCATACATGGTCGTACGACTTTGCGAGAAAAATGCTGACTAATTCGGCTCCCATGTCATAGGGGTTGCATAATTGCACAAAGAAATTCAGCATAAATTCCAATTGAAGGTGGAGCACGTGCCTTCTTTTAATAATAGGATCTTCAGGATGCAAAAACTTGTCTCTCTTTCAAAAGTTTGACTTTGAAAGGTGGACGCTTAAAAAAGGACGGAGGGAGTATCATTGATTGTGTTTTAGCCATGTATAAGCAGAGTTACTTAGACACAATATGTGTTAGTTATGTCGTTATGTTATTATCTTAGCCTTGTTACTGGTTAGATATGTCGGCCTTCATCAGTGCCCTTGAGGTTAGTTAGAGAAGGTCATCTTTACTGAATTAGATTTTCCCCCAGGCTTCTTAATTCTAAAAACTGACAAGGACAACAAGAACAACCTTTTTATCCAAGTTAAGGTCATGCCCACTCTATACGATATTGAGATTATCTACCCATGTTTTCTTTACATGGTCACTTGTTCTTCGACATGTTTCAGGGACGCGTCCGAGTTTTGGCTTTGATTGTGAAGCTATTCTCGATTTCCAGCTCCGTGGCATCTGTAGTTTACAATTCCAATCTGCTTAGTCTATTGGAAGCAGAACTGAGAAACGTGAACGATACACTCGTAACTTTGAGTGTGTTGGAGCTCTTTTATGAGGTTTGTCAATTTTAACCTACATTTTGAATTGATTCCAATGTGTACATGCCATTGCTTGCAGCATGATTTACGGGTGATTCTTGTATCATGTCATTTTTTTATGAAGTCAGTTATTACCTGTTCTGAACTTTTAGCTCTCCCTGATGCACCATCTTAATTTAAGCTAGGATGGAGGTGTCAGGTTTGTCAACATTCTGTGCTATAATGATCTTATTCTTTACATGACCAAGCAATGCACAGGCCTTAAAAACTTCTAGGAAGACAAGTCTGTGTTTCTCATTCCTTGCATCTGTGTCACATGTTGGTTGCTGTATTATATCTGAATTCTTTTTGTTGTTATTTCTTATGTTGTTACCTGGTTTATGAGGCATGAAGTTGGCAGAAATTCAGCATAGCACAGAGTTCTTATCGAGGACTACCCTTCTTCAAATACTTGCTTCATTGATAAGGTACTTGTATGGAAAAATAGTCGCATTTCTGTTTTCTTTTTCTTTCTCTCTCCTTTCGTGCCGTGAAAGAAGTTACATCTTCCTGCAGCAATGGGTCGATTGGATCAATTTTGAGAGCAAGAGCAATGACGATAATTGGAAGGCTTTTGTCCAAGGAGGATGTTTTTACGTTTATCGATGAGTCTAGTAAGCCTTTTGAGCAACTCTCAAAGTTCTTGATGTTTTGGGAATTTATTTGTTTTCTTATGTTTAAAAAATTAGACTTGAACCATTTACAAGAGGCTTTGATTTTCTTGGGATTTGTGGTGGTGTGGATATGTTAGTTCTTTTCTCCTCCACCTTCCTATGTTTAGTTGAATGCAAAGCAAACAGGTTGCTGTCTGTTGCTAAATAACTTCTCTTTGTACCTTCGTATGTATTCAAAGATTTGCAGCATAATTTATAGGGCTCAAACTGTTACTCACTTACTCCTTATACCGCTATATAGTATATTTTTTATATATTAAACAAATAATGTAGAGAATATTAAAGCAAATTGCATAAATACACTGTACTATAGTTGCCCCAACTTTAAGGAAAGGTGCCTTGTAAGTCCTTGCTAGAAAAGTTTGGATTTTTGGAGCCTTTGGGTAGCGAAAGCATCTGGTAGATCGTTGTGTTATATCTACTAATTGGGATTCTGTATGCTAGGTGTTAAAACTGTTATTTCTGCTATTGTTGGAAGGCTTGGGCTGTTGGAAAGTGAAGATGCAGATGAATTTGAGTGCACAGTTGAAGCATTGGGTCAAATAGGGTTGAGTAAGTAATGCCTCTATCCCGGAAAAATCAATGCCTCAGGGTGAATCAACTTTCTTTACCTTCAATTTGCTTGTACCTCCTTCACTCTGAAAATGGCAAAAAAAAAAAAAGGCAGCTAGGCGATAGAGTCTTGATAGAGTATAAACTTTAACAAATGCACGTAGAAGCTGTTATATAATGATGATTTGCAGTTAGGGAAGCTTTCAGATGATGCAACTTCTAGTGTAGGTGTTACTTTTGATTATTTTGTTTTTCCAGTTGCTGCATCATTCTGCCCCCCATAGCCCTTTGATATTACTGTATAAGTGAAAAGTTGCCAAAAGGGAGATGCAGCCTATTGGTAGAGTTTTTCAGTTTTTAGCGTTAAACGAAACTATCCAGGGTCCACAGAAAGCTAACGCTTTGTGCAATTTCTTTCCGTTTTATTCACATTTCTCTTGTGATAATTTCCAGAAGGAATGTGTAATTTGAGTACACCAATAATCTCTGAAGTATTGAATTCCATGTGTGTGTTTCTTCTTAATCCATGTCCATGTCGAGGCACCGGTTCTTTGAGGACTCTTAGAACTGTACACCAATAATCTTTGAAGTATTGACTATTCTACACTCCTTTTGTGACCAGGCCTTAACAATCCGCCTTTCTTGTTTCCTACTGCTGTTGTTTTGTTATGATGCTTCTAGCAATCCAAGGAGCAACAGTTCTACTCTCAAACACTCCCCCAGCTGCTAGACATGTTGTTGATGCGGCCTTTGATCAGCATGGGCGTGGTAAACAGCTGGTGAGCTAATCTTACTTGTTCCATGTGTTGCATGGCCCTTTTGACCTGTTCCCTGATCAAGCTCTTTGGTCTTGTTGAACAGCCTATGCATTTCTGCCAATATGAAAACTTTACACGATAAACCTACGAAGAGATAAAGTGATAAACATTGTTAAATCACAGTGAGATCATAGAACAAGGAGGTGTTTGTCCTGCACATTTTGATTTCTATGGGTTGAGAAGTTGTGTTGCCTTCTTTTAATCTACTTTAACAATATTGTTTTGATTTGGGATGGTTGATGGATGGAAATTACAGGCAGCATTGCATGCTCTTGGAAATATTGCTGGAGAACCTCGATCAGAAAGCAACAGGATTCTGAATGTTAATGCCGAAGAAAGCCTTCGATTCTTGATATATGAAACAGCTTCCAAATCTTCAAAGTTTGCACCATCTGTCAGTTGATTACTCTCTATCTATGTTGCTTTATCCTTTTTATAGTCAGTCGTTTGGTGATTTTAGTTTCTTTCTTTATTTGAGAACCTTTTGGTTCGCTTTGAAAACCAAATGAAAGAGAGAAAGTACATAAAAGCATGTAACAAATGTGAAATGCCAAGTCTCTGCATTTTGGTATTTGAATACCGGTTATTTACGTGTATGCTGTATAGGATTTGATATTTTGCATCCTAGTTCTAATTTTCTTGTGCTAATAGAAATTGGTATTTTGTGTTTACGGGGTTTGCTTATGCCTCTTCCTTGTTCTAAAATTGATCAAATTGACCAAGTTTTTGCTGCATTTTACAGGGGCTTCTCCTATCAGTTCTTCAACAGGAATCAGAAATTCGTCTCGCTGTGAGAAATCTTTTCCCACCTCTACAAAGTTTATTCCTCCTCAATAAGGAACTTTTTGAAAGCCTATGTTGAACAATTTACTGTAGCTTTTCTCTGACTGTTGTTCTCTTATGCTTATTGTCCTTGTTCTTTTATTGTGTTTACTGACAAGTTTCAGTTACTTAATTAGAAGACAACGTGTTCTAGATAAGCGGTTTCATTTATGCTAATATTCTTTCCTTTCACCTCAAATCACAATTACTGATCCACTCTTTAAGGAGTATGATTCTCTGGATTTACTGTCATCGTTACTGGACTCTTTTGAAGGGCATTTGTATTTAACCTTCATTCTGTAACTAAGAGAGTTTAATTGAATGGTTTCTTTGGTGAGTGCCAATTTTTTCCAGGAAAAACAAAACAAAACAAGAAATGATTTGCAATCATCTTTTGATTTGCTGTCCGCTTTTGTAGTTCAAAATGATCTGTAACTCAATACCACCTAAAGTAACTGGACCACCACAGGATCATTCAACAGAAATCTACCCTGTTTTGTTGTTGACAATAGCCAGTTGCCTTCTGTTTAAGAGCTCTGATGTGGAAAATATGTGAATATCACAGGGTTATCGGTTGATAACAGGATTGGTGGCTCGTCCGTGGTGTTTGATGGAGATATGCTCGAGACAAGAGATAATAAATATAGTGACTGACCCATTTACTGAAACCACTAAGATAGGTTTGTTGTGCTGTCACCTCTTTCTTATGTCAATTGAATAGTATTTGTTTTACATATTGCCTTAGAAGATGAAATAATATTTATTTTGGATTTCCATTCTCTTATGTGTTGTGGTTCTGATGTTTTCTTTGTCCCCTTATTGATAACTATTAGAAGTGAACAAATACAGCTATGAACTACTGTTGTTGGAACCCTTTACTGATTAAATGGAACATCTCTTTCCAGAGAAACGGAAATTAGTGTGCACCAGATATAGATTTCATGGTCCATAAAGTGGCTAGCCTTCATAATAAAGTGGCTCGTTTGTACTAGTTTTCGTTACCCATTTGTGCCAGAAAAAGAGAACATGGTGATGCAGTTTTGGGTCCTTATTATGTAGAGAGCAGAAGATCTTCCTCTAGGCAAACCACTAAACATTGATCTACACTACTGCACTCCAAAATGCTAGTATATGCATTGGTCTTTCTTCTTGGTTTCTGTTCATTTTATTTTTTCTAAATCACATTTGTGGAAAATTTTCAGGTATGGAAGTTAGACATAATTGTTGCCAGGCAATTAGCAAGGCCCTCTTGTTGTCACCTAAACTAACAAGTGACCCTGCCCTGGCGGGAATCGCTGCAAAGGTGAGGTTCCCATTAGGTCCTTATGCATGTCTGATTTCGAAACTCCAATTCATGCCGGAACAGATGGAATGCATTCATGCAATTCTGCATAAACTTATGATGCTTGGTGCAGCCCTACTGTGTCTAATTGCATGAGTTTATACTGTCAATTATTGCACACATATCTAGATTTTGCGGACCTTAGATTTTCCTTCTCTCTTTTACCTATTTGTTTCTTTTGTCTGCAGTTGGATGAAGCTGTAAGAAGGGGTCCTTACCTTGCAAGGAAGAATTCTAAAGCTCAACCTGCAGTAATGACAGCTGAGAGATTTTGATTTCCTGTCGATATTCTAGCTCATCAGATGTCATGAGGCTCTCCTTTTTCTGTTGGGCCTTCGCTGTTGTCATCGTGTAAACATTTTTCTTCTGCGAACTAATCTTGACCACTTAATGTGTCAATCTTTGATGTGATTTCACTTCTAGCTTGATATGAACAGAACCTTACAAATACGTGAGAGATGATTCACGAATGCTTACTAGAATTTACCGGGAGGACTACTTGTGGAACAAATTTTGGGCAGCTTCCTTTGCAGTAATTGAACCACGCGTGTGGAATCATGGACGGCCTGTTAAACCAGTAATTGAGCCACACGTGGAATCATGGACGGCTTGTTAAACTAATTTTGTGTTAACCTATTTGAATATCTACTAGTTTTAATCTATTATCCGGCGTTGTGGACTCTAAAACCCTAGACCTAATTTATGGTTTCGGAAAAGTCATACAGACCGGAGGAGTAACGAATTCGATGTCTGAATTTGAAACTACTCTGTCCTTTGTGTATACGGCCATATGAGTTGTACTATCATAAAATTTTACAATTAATTGGAATCTGTTCACTTGAGGGTTATTCTTCATAGTTGAAGCAGGAGATTGGTATATCAAATCGATAAATTGTGAATTTGTGAGGTAGCCAATTTGAAAAGCCTCAACCCCTCGAAGGCAAGGGTGCACATCCAATATTGCCCAGAAATTTAACTAGAATCTTGCATGGTCTCACACGTGAAAAACTGAAAAACCAAATTCTGCGACGTGCCATTTCCGGTCACCGAAATGAGTCGCCGGACTAAGTTGGTACGGTATGTCGAAAAAACGAAATCCAAATCTGCAACTTATTCTCCAATCAGCTGCTAATGTTCAGTTTCTACCATTTAGAAACCATCTATTCCCAATCTGTATATGCACTCATCCGAATAATTATGCCAATACTTCTAGCTAAAAGTCGACACCATTCCATCGAGTTGATATTCCATTACAATACAGTTCCTGCAAAAAACCTGCATCATTCAATAAATAGGCCATTTCCGGGTGAATGTCTTGCTCTTGGTGGTTTAGGGATTTAGGGACTTGACAGACATGCCTATTGACTTGGGTTCGAAGTCCAGCACTCTACATCTCACCATCTGATCACCCATACAGACCCCCGATGCAAAACATGTTATACCTATGGTTCTATAGAGTCAATTTACCTTCAAATGGTTAAAGTGAATATAACATTACCTCTCCTTCCCATTCTTCCTTCGCGCCTTGTATTGTAATTGCAACCTCCTGTCCCTTTTCATCACTCTGGTGTCCCTCGGTTCACCTAATCTCTCCTTCAGCCTGATGTTCATCGCATCCACCAATATCTTGGTTCTTGGCTCAGGCACCATTCCTTTGGATGTCATCTCATTGAAATAATACATTGCTTCCTCTATCCTTCCCCTATCACAATGCCCATGAATCATAACTGTGTAAGACCGTCGGTCAGGTCCCAATCCATCCCTCTCCATTTCACCCCAAAGAGACTTCACTCTCTCTTGATGATCCCAATCCATAAATAACCTCAAGAGCAAATTGTAGGTGTCGCCGGTTAACTTACTTCCGATTCTCTCCATCCTCAGTAAAATCACAGGAACTTCCTCAGCATTCTTCGCGGATTTCAGCAAAAACCCACAAGTCCTAGCATTAGGCAAACAACTGCCCCCCTTCTGTTCCATCTCATCCAAAAGCTCGTAAACCTTTTCCATCCGCCTAATCTTGCAAAGGTGCTTGATCAGTGTATTGTAAGTAGCAACATTCGGAAGGCAACCTCGCTCATTCATTTCCTGAAAAATCGCAAGCGCTTCAGGAATCCTTTTCTTGAAACATAACCCATCGATGACGCAATTGCAAATTGTGACATCAGGGTCGCAACCCATCTCCCACATGGCCCGAAACAGCTTGAGAGCAGTGGTCGCTTTCCCTGCCTTTGTCAACGAATTTATGAAAGTCCCATACGTGAAACGATCTGGCTTGCATTTTCCAGACGAAACAATATCCTTCCATAATCGCTTCGCTTCACGCAAACTGCCCAACACACACCATCCATTGAGAATAATGTTCATTGTCTTGATCTCGATGGGGAACTCATTTTGCCTAGAATGGAACAAAAACTCGGCTGCCTCAATGTGTTTATACCGGCATAGACACATCAACAGGGTCTGGAAGGCAACCAAATTGGGCTCGAGACCAAGCTCTTTCCTCTTATTGAAGAATTCTATCGCTTCTTCCACTTTATGAGCCGCTGCGTATCTATTCAACACAATTGCATACGTCCTCTCATTGACAATATTTCTCTTGCGCATTTCGTCGAACACTTGGGTTAATTCTTGAAACCTACTCATTCTGCCAAGAATGTCGAGGACTTCATTGTAGGCATCGGCCCCAGGAAAATACCCACTTCCGTTTCTTCCTCCAGAAACCCAATTGAAGAAAACATAAGCCGGTTTCCAATCAGAACGATGCCGTTGAAGCACGCTGATAACCAAGTCATCATTTAGTGACAAGCTCGATTGTTCAAGTGATCTCTGAATCTCGTCCGTTGGTTTATGCGCTTGGAATTTGAGGAGGTTCTGGTATGTGCAAGCATCGTTGTCTGTACTAGGGGATTCATCTGGCTCTCGGTCCGTTTTGTCGGGTTTCGGATCGTATACGGTGAAAGTGTCGAAATTCAGGTCCTTCCCACACTGATAATCCCAAACGGAGAAGAACCTGAATTTCGATATTTCCACCATAAACGATCCGAAACCTGACAAAACGGACCGAGAGTCTGATGGATACGTAACGGGTTGGGTTGTGAAATGAAATTTGAAATTGCGTTGGATTTCCCGGGAAAGAAGGCTTAATGGGTGGAATCTAGAATGCATGTTGAACTGCTCTTTAGTTGGGAACTTGGGATCGACTAGTAGTAGTTAAGAAACATAGAGGGAAAGAAGCGAGCAGGAGAAGAAATGCACGGACACAAACTAACGTGAACAGTCATGTGACAAAGGTCAGGACAAAAGGAAAAAAAAGAACCCACCGCAGTCAGAAGAAATTTTTCCTCATAAAGACGAATAATTTTATAATTTGCAAACACAAAAACTGAACCCTACGAAAGACGCAGAGAAAATAAAGAAAGTGTTTCTCCACAAAAAGTGTTAAAATCAAATTGGCTTGGAATGTGCGGGCGTGCCAGGACAAGTCTGTCCGAATTGCTTTTTAGGCATTCGTGCCTCAAAACCTGACTTCTGTCGAGTGATTGTGCTTGGCCTAAAGAGTAAGGCCTCGTAATGGTTCGTTGGTTGCCATATCGGGCTAAGGACTTAAAATATTTTCTAAACATTGCTATAACAATGGGAAGAAAGATAACGAAGCTAAGCTAGAATCAAACGAACTCCATTAACGGTTTAATGACGTTTGGGTACAAGAAAAGTGATTAAAACTTAAACTATTTTGAGGTGAGTACAAGTAATGCTTGAAAGAAATGAAAATGTAGGTGCATAAGCTGTGAGCTTTTAAGGTCATGGACCATGGCCAAGGCCTTCAGAACTGTGATTTATAGGAGCTACAGGCCTTAAGCTGCTTCAAAATGCTCCAATGCATGGCTGCCACATGGCCTTCTATCAGAGGCTTGGGTTTGAGCAGCTTCGAAATGCTCCAATGAGGGGCCTTTCTCTTGACAAAAACGTGTCTTTCACTCCAAGAGAAATGGCCAAGGCCTGAAAATCCTTCTTGCCTGCATAAAATTCTGCAAAAAGGCAAAAGGAATTTCGGCCCTTCCATAATCCAGGCCTTTGAGCTGTTTCACCACTCCAGTCACTGCCTGAATGGACATCTTTTGGGCCCACCAAATCTGAAGACTATCATTACTCCAGGCCTTCCTATCATTTTATTGGGTCGTGCACCTTTTGTGGGCCCTTAACTCTTAGCTTGCTTCCTTATGGGAGAAGGATCGAGAATCAAAAAGATCAAGTAGGCCTGGGTGAGTTGCTTGTGAGCAGCTTGCTCGGGTCTGCAAGAGTCATGCATAAGCATCTTTATGGGTTGCATGTACGCCACTTGTCCCTAGCCTTGCTTCATGTTGAAGGATGGTGGCCACTCATGCCTTGAGCTGCTTGTAAGCAGCTTATCTAGGTCTTCCATTTGAGAACATTCTAGGCCCTTAAGCTGCTTGTGAGCAGCTTGAGGCCTTTTCTGTCTTGCCTAACAGGCCATAAGTAACTTTTTAAGGAAATAGGCCCATCTACCAATTAGGCCTGAACTTGAGGTGAATTATGGGCCTTGAACTTCTTTGTCAGCCTTGTGGGCCCAAGCCTGGAGAAAAATCCAGGTTTTAACTGATTTGGACCTACTGAAAGGCCTTGTCATTTCTAAGAGCTGGCATAGGCCTGATTTTGTGGAATTGTGGAAGTAATATTTTGAGCCTTTAGGTTTTTTGCCCCAAGTCTTTGGACATTTAAACAACCCATTTGCGTCTACATAAGCCCATTATCACTAGTGGTCGAATTACACGTCTTTCCCAAGCCTGGAATTTCCAGCCAAGGCCATCTTTTAACCGACCAATCAGCCTTCTGATTTTTGGCCGAAAATGGGTGTAAACAGAAAGAAAAACAGACTAATTTAGAAGATTTCTTAAATCAGGGGAGGAGACAGCGGAACGACAGGTTGGGTGAAGACGAAGAGTGTTTAGGGCTTGGTTATCCAAATCCACCCCCTTTCAATTCAACAGCCCCAAATCACACACAAAGTAAGAGAGAGAGAGAGAAAAACGAGAGAGGGAGGGGGAAGTATCAAGTTGAAGTCGTAATGGGTCCGTGTGCGTGTGCAGAGCACAACGGTGGTTTGGTTCAGTTTTAAGGAGGGTTTTTTTTGGTAATTAGTGGAGGGGAGGGGGTTGATTTTAAAGACCCAAAGTGTACATATCGCTTTTTCAAATACATTCCAAACTACTCAATATTTTGTGAGAATGAGAATTGAGAAAGCAGACACATAATTGAGAGCAGAGTACCGCAAGACTCTTGAAGAATCATGTGACTTTATTTTGAAAAGGAAAAAAAAGAAAAGAAAAAGTCACGTGATTCTTCAAGAGTCATGTGACTAAGGTATCAAGTAGTCCTCGAGTAGTCGGTGGCATAACCACATGTAAAAATTAATAACAAACCGGACCGAACCGGGTTTGACTTATTTATGAGGCGAGCCAATTGCAAGCAAGCTATAATCGAGCCAATCATGCATCAATCTCGAGTGACTTGAATTTTTTAAACATGATGAGTTGAAAGAGAAGAGTAGTACCTTGTTCAAGTTTGATTTGCAAACTTAGCAATCTTTGAAAAATATTCAAGCTTGATTTTTTATGTAACAAACCAATCACAAGAAACTTTTATCTAGCGAGCACGAGCTCAAACTCGAATTGTTTGCTTCGGCCCTGGCCACGTAATGTTTCTCGCCAGCAAAAAACTACAATACAATATTCCGAAGCACCAAAAAAAAAAAAAAAAGAGAAAAGAAAAATATGAATTTATACGGTGAAAGTGTTGAAATTCAGGTCCTTCCCACGCTGATAATCCCAAACGGAGAAGGACCTGAATTTCGATACTTCCAGCACATACGATCCGAAACCCGACAAAACGGACTGAGAGTCTGATGGATATGTAACGGGTTGGGTTGTGAAATGAAATTTGAAATTGCGTTGATTTCCCGGGAAAGAAGGCTTAATGGGTGGAATATAGAATGCATGTTGAACTGCTCTTTAGTTGGGAACGCCTAGTAGTATAGTTAAGAAACATAGAGGGAAAGATGCGAGCAGGAGAAGAAATGCCACGGACACAAACTAAAAGTGAACAAATTCGGGATTGTCTCATAGACGTGAATCTGGAGGTTATATGTATCGGACGATTTTGAATATATTTGATAGTATTCATATATGTGCATTTTGATGTTTCTTTAGCATATTTGTACGAAGAAAGATGAGCGCACAGGTTGATGAAACCTCGATTTATCACTTCATTGATATGTCTATTGTAGCACTCCACAAACCAAAATAAAAAATGTTACCATAATTGATGATGAGAACATAAAACGATAATGTACTTAAAATCACATCATTTCTTTTGGTGCTTTCAATTAATTCTTCATGCAATTGTGTGTGTGTGTTGGGTCGAACTGCAATAAAAGGAGCATTACCTGCCTTACTGGGTTAGAGTCGAAGTTGAGTGGTAGCACAGTTAGTAAGAGAGCTCATATTTGCTACGTGAGTGGTAATTTTGAACCCCACCAGCTCATCTCTTCCACCGTTAATTTTTTTTAATAATTAAGTATCCAAATCAGCTTACGCTTACCTAGACTAGTTCGGGGCATAAATCCACCTCCTCTTTATGTTTTACTCTCTCCGTCCGGATTTAATGGTCATTTTTTGGAGTTCGTGCCATTTTTCAATCGATTATATCTTTCAATTTATAATATTTTACGTGATTTCAAAAATATCGAATTATAGAACTAATCGAAATCTATCAAACAAGATCCATATTTGATATGAAATTTATTACAGATTCAGAGATATAACACGTTTTTTAGCCGGTTAGAATAGAATTAGGGACAATTAAATCCGGACGGAGGGAGTATGTTTTAAGTTAAGAGTACGAAAAAATAAGATGTAGAATGGAGATTTCTCGTGAAGAGAGGTTTGCTAAGTTAAGACTTTGGACTGAACTGAATCAATTGGGGAAGTCCATATCTAATCGGGCTCTCTCGGAATGGCCAACGTGGGCCAAGAAAAGCTCTGTCTGAATAAGTGGCCCATTCCCGTCGACGACAGAAAGTTCTAAACAGGCAGACGTGTCACCCAACGCTTGGGTCTCCGTGGCCAACATGGGCGGTTTGCGTGAGCTGCTAACTACTGGAGTACATTCTTCTCTCTCTCTCTCTCTCTCTCTCTCTCTCTCTGTCTAACATTTTCCGTGAGTGAGGAACTTGGGGTATGGACTGTCTGTGAATCTAACCAGTAGCTAAAAAGTTCTTTAGAGAGAGAGAGAGATATGGGGAGGGTATTCGTGGTGGAGCTGGAGGGTAGGGCTTACAGATGCAAATTCTGCAAAACCCACTTAGCCCTTGCCGATGACCTTGTCTCCCGGGTACTCCTTCTCTTCTTCCCATGTCTTTATTATAAAATTATTCGTCTTTGTGAGGAAAATTTATAGGAAAATTTTCTTCTAAGTGCGGTGGGTTCTTTTTTTCCCTTTGTCCTGACTTTAGGCTCTGTTTGGAACCATAGAAAGGAAATGAAAAGAGAGAAAAATAAAAAAGAAGGAAAATGAAAAGAAAATAGTAGAAAAATTATTTTTTACACTTGAAACTTGAAATTCTTATGCCTTGTTCACTTTACAATTCTTTTCAAAAAATATTTCTCAACTCAATCATTATTCTCATTTTTTCCAGTAACTTTTCAATTATTACACTCCTTTTTGACTCACTCTCTCTATTTTTTACCTCCCTCCAATCATTACTTTTATTTCTCATTCCACCCATTTTTAAAAAAAAAATTCAAAATTTTTAAAAAATACGTCTTAAATCACAAACCCAACAAAGTATTATGTTCTTCACTTTTTCTCTTCCAATTGTTTAGAAGGAAATTTTTTTTAATTTTCGTTTCCTTTCCATGGGTTTCAAAGCCTTATTTGTCACATAATACTTCCAACTTGCCTACATAATACTTCAAACTTGCCTACGCTTGCGCTTTGAATTCTCGCATTCACAAATTTCAGTTGTTTTGGAGGTTTTTGAGAAATGCTTATGCTTCCATGCTTGTGCTCCCTCATCCCCGCCGGGCTGGCCTGATCACCCGGATGTATAGCTCCGTCATGAATAATAAAAAAGCAATAGAATAAGAATGTCTTTTATATATACCTTTCTCGTTTTGATTGCTTCCGCCGGGCTTTACGCAACTGATCGGATAATATATTATCTCTTTTCAAAAAACATAGGTCATCAAATGGATCTCAAAGGCCCGCCAATACATGAAAGCAATAATCTTTTGAGAAATGGATGCTGGGTATATCACAGCTGGATATTTCCACACTAACCCATCAATGTGGAATTGAGTACCGTTCTAAAAGCGTGTGAGGAGTGAAAATTGACCATTGGTCCACTTCTTGATATTCCAACTGAGACCTCTTTAAGAAAAGCCTTAGGTTTTTGGACTTAAGGTATCTCAAGTGGTTCCCAGTGTGGTTAATGGTCAAAAGTTGTCTTCAACTTATAAGTGACTCAACCAAAGGATATTCATTCTATGGAGCTTCTGGTTCTTCCTATAATATTTCCATTTTCCATTCAAATGCCGAGTAGTGTTTGTAGCTCTGAAATAACTGAAAGCAAAACAAAGGTGGAGAAGGTTGGAGCTCGTATTAGGTTCTGGGAAAGGTTTCAAATAGTTATACGAGACAGAAATCTCGCTTTAGCTGGAATATCTCTGCAAAAGTGGACGTGCTGCAGTGTTTTGTGCGTATGCTGACGTCAATGATGCTTCTTTCTCATTTTTTTTGATAAAGATGCTTCATTTTTTATGGGGTTTAAATAAGTTTTCTATATATTGTTGATACCTGATGATTTTGGTGGGAGATATGCATAGTGTGCTGCTTGTGTTTTATAGCGCAGATGTGGAGTCCTGCTGTTTGGGGACTGTTGTTCTCCGATAAAGGGTTGTTTCCACTTGCTCTCCAATAATGTGATTTATTTCTTAGTAAATTGTAATTCAAAAACTGAGTTAGGGTGTAACAAAATGGTGTCATGGTTCTTGGATTGAAAGAAAAAGGAAAAAGAGTCAGGAGCTTTGCTTTCGGTGGTTATTACAATTCAAAGTGGACTAACGACATTGCTGATAACCTTCTTGTGTGAGCATAACTTGGTGCCCCGTATTGATTACTTGTATGTATTTGTAAGTTGTGGTATATGGCATGTAATGTGAGGCAAACCCACTCTTCAAGTATAAATACGCAGTCAGAGGCTCAACTGAGTGCCTCTGTACGCCTGTGCGCAGTACGGAGCAAAGTATCTATGATGGTATAATGTCTATCATCCTTGTGCTAAGTTGCTTCATATAGAGTATTCGTGGCCTTGCGGTGCTGACTGTGAGATCAAGATGCTTTCTGGACTTTTAGAGTTCGGCCGCAATTCAAGTTGTGAATTAGCTGGTGGAAAGGTTGTTTTCTTCTTTTTTATTTTAATAAGTAAAAAATTATATTAGCAAACAGGCATTAAGGGAATGCTGCCCGTTTACCAAAAAAGGCCACACAAAAAAGACCCTATACGCTCCCATAAGAATGGAAAAGCTCCCACCAATCTAAAAATAGGTCAAGAGAAGGATAAAATCTGTCCATCTCTCTTGTTTTCTTGTTATTAGTTGCATGATAGTTTTACATGATACTTATTAAGCACAATTCAAGACGCATTGCCAGTGCATGGCATACATAGTTCTCATGTTAATTATCTGGGGTTGGACCTTTCCATCGAGTGGTTTGCTTATAGGAGTGGAGGACTTCTGTATTTAAGAAAGGTAAAGGTGGGATTGGGAAGTTGTTTGACATGAGGTGGTGGTGGTGGTTGTTTTGTTTTTGTTTTTCTGATGGTAAAGGTAGAGTTATGCTACTACAAAAAGAATAGATAGGTTACTTTTGTGGCCAAATATGAATCATATTTTTTGCAGTGGTTTGCACAATAACTTCCAGAGACAATTCATGGATTTTGGTTTGTAACTTGGTATACTAGGCTTATTTGTAGTAACGCTTTTGTGGTGCACAGATATAACGTTCCTCATTTCTTCTTCGCAAAATTTGAGATGCATAGATCAATTATTGTGTGTGTTTCTTTAAAACTTTGGGGCTAACTATGTGTTTTTGCATTTTGGTCAGGCTTTTCATTGCCGCAGGGGAAAGGCATACCTTTTCAATAATGCGTGAGTTCTTTGTTGTTTTTCATCAATCTTTCATGTTGCAGTGGATTGTTTTGTCACTGCAATTGGGTTATTCCTTTGTTTTCATTTGTAGTTTTTACTTCACGAGATAGGAGTTTCGAGTGGGAATAATGATATATTTATAACTTGGAAAGATTTGTTGTCGATCATGCCGTTGTACTCCAGGATAGAGGCTATAGGCAACCAGTATCTCAACAGATAGGTATACAGTTCTCGCTGTAGCAATTGAGTGGATTTCAAAATGTGCCAAAGCTGAGTTTTAGAACAGTGAGTTGATAGTATGTGGTTCATCAAGTTAAATTTCAGTTTCATGTTTTAGGTTGTGCCTTGAGCCAAAGGATCAAAGGAGACAAAAAAGACCAACAAACACATAAATGGGTAAACGAGTAGAAGATCATTCATAGACAATAGTATTGTGTCTCTCTGTGTCTTTCGCCCTTGACACTGTGACCAAAGTGACATATTCTTCCTCCAAGAGAACATGTGTTTGAGCAAATGCCTTATTTCTTAGCAAAACTTGAATTTTTCATGTTTAAAAGTTGGTGATTCAGGGTGAATTTAACTTATGGACCTCATGAGGAGAGGGTGATGCTCTCTGGAATGCACACTGTAGTGGATATATTCTGCTGCTGTTGCGGACAGATTGTTGGCTGGAAATATGTACTCTCTCTCTCTCTCTCTCTCTCTCTCTCTGTCTCTCTCTCTCTCTCTCTCTCTCTCTCACACACACACAAGCACACACACGCACACGCATGCACACACACAAGCACGAAGGCATGCGCATGTCAACGATGTGAGGTTGTGGATGCAAAACTTATGAGAGGGGAGCTGTTTGATACCAATTTCTTTAGAGTGGGGTTGGGTTTAGTGTAGATTAGGTCCTTATCCCTGGGTAGAAAATATTTTGCTCCCTCCTTTTGTTCACTTGAAATGTTTCTCTTCCCACTCAGGAGTCTGCACAAGAAAAGAGCCAGAAGTACAAAGAAGGAAAGTTTGTCCTCGAAAGGTACAACCCTTCAGTAAATTATAGTTGCTTCTTCGTGCTTAATATCCAGCTTGAAACTCTTCTCACTCTTAAAATAATCGTGGACGTGTCCATGGAAACAGAGGGAGGATCCTTGATGGGGTCGATTCGGAATTCTATATAGATACCCGCCCTAGTCTGAGCGATGCTGAAGATCCGTAGATAATTTTTTCACTTGCCCTGATAGATGAAATAAATAACCTGAGGTTGCGAAATATGTGCATCTCTGCTGTACATTTGAACTATGAAATTGCCGAAGAAGCTTTTGCTGTCTTTATGAGCTATGATTTGTATGCCATCCTAGTGTTTTCTGGTGTTCAGTTTTCTGGGCTTTCCTACAAATGTTACCTTTGAACGAGGCGCAACGTTTCCTGCTGGTTGGGAAATCTGATTTACCAAGTCTGGGAAATTTGTGACTCAAGGGGGTTTAACTTAGAACAGAGTTGGAATTGGTGTGAATGCCAAGGATTTGTTACTGTACTACTTTCTAGCATCTTTTTCTTTAGTCTTGCATTTTCTGTTGCAAACTTCCAATGGTGGGAGCGAACTTCTTTCTCTCTCGGATAATTATTGAATACTCCCAATGTCAAGTGGCCTCATGTTCTCGACAAATCACGTTCTGATGAACTTAGCAAATGAGTTGCAAAGATGCATGCATATTTTAAGGTGAGTGACAGATGAGAAATAAAGAACATCTTGCGTATTATAGTTTTTTGTTCGGAGAACATTACACGTGGCTGGGACCGATATACGAAGCAAATCATTCGAGTTTGAGGTCGTGTTTGCTCGTTAAAAAGTTACTTTTGAGATCGGTATGTTATATAAAAAAAAAAATGAAGTTTGAATATTTTTTGAAGATTGTTGAGTTTGCAAATTAAACTTGAACAAGCTACTACTCGTCTTCTTCAACTCATCATGTTTAAAAAATTCAAGTTGCTCAAGATCAATGCATGATCGGTTTGATTGTAGCTTGTTTGCGATTGGCCCACCTCATAAGCAAGCCGAAGCTTGTTCGTTTCGTTATTAATTTTTACAGGTGGTTATGTTACCAAAAAAAAGTTCGAATGTTTTTCGGAAGATTATTAAGTTTGCAAATCGAACTTGAACAAGGTACTATTTGTCTCTCTCAACTCGTCGTGTTTAAAAAATTGAAGCTGTTCAAGATCAATGCATGATCGGCTCGATTATAGCTTGTTTGCGATTGGCTCGCCTCATAAGCAAGTCAAAGCTCGTTTCGTTTGATTCGGTTCGTTATTAATTTTTTACACGTGGTTATGTCACCTACTACTCGAGGACTACTTAATACCTTTAGTCACATGATTCTTTAATAGTCTTCTAGTACTCCTGCTCTCAATTATGCGTCTGCATTCTCAATTCTTATTTTTACAGAAATTGAGTAATTTGGAATACTTTTTATATATTTTAAGAGGCGATATGTTCGCTTTGGATTTTTAAAATCAACCTTCTCTTCTCTACTAATTACCGAAAAAAGCCTTCCTCAAAACCGAACCAAACCACTGTTATGCTGGGAAAATTTTTCAGTGCCGAGTTGGTATTACATGGTATCTTTTCGCGCATTCGAACCATTCATTTCGTTTTTAAACAGCTCAGATTTGGAGAGAGAAAAGAAAAGAGAAAGTGTTGGGAACTTGGGATGAAAGGAGAAAGAAAGTTGCAATCTGAACCGTCCAAAAGTGTATCAGACTGTTCGAATGCGCCGAGCGAAAACCACGTCGACATACCCCGTCGGCACTGAAAAATCTCTCGTTGCGCTCACCTACGCGCACACAGACCCATTACGTGACTTCAGCTTGACACTTCCCCTCTCTCTCTCTCTCTCTCTCTCTCTGTCTCACTTTGTGTGTGATTTGGGGCTGTTGAATTGAAAGGGGGGTGGATTTTGGATAAACAAGCCCTAAACACTCTTCGTCTTCACCCAACCTGCTGTTCCGCTGTCTCCTCCCCTGATTTCAGAAACTTCTAAATTAGATTCCATTTTTTCGCGCTTTACCCATATATTAACGCCCTTTCTTGTTTTCCCCTTGTTTTTCTTTCTTTCTTTTCTCTGCGTCTATCGTAGGGTCCGATTTTTGTGTTTGCAGGTAAAAGTAACAAGAAGAAGAAGATCAAAGCCCACCTGCCCAATGGGGTCTTCCTCCAAACGAAAATCTTCCAAAAGGAAAAGCTCCAAACTTTCCTCTCAGGTCTCTCTCTCTCTCTCTCTCTCTCTCTCTCTCTCTCTCTCTCTCTCTCTCTATCTGTGCGTAAAAACTCAAAAAGAAATGGTTATTGTTGTTCTGGTTTAGGGTTTTGTTTTTCTACTTGACAATTGCTTGGTGCTGTTCACGGTTTAATTTTTTTGACTTGCTCTTTTTTTTGATCGGCATTCACGGTTTGATTTCTTGTTCCTTTACCCAGTTTCTCAAAATTTGTTCTTCATAACACTTCTCAAAATTTGTTTTGAAAAAGCAATACCCTCGTATGTTATTCAATTTTGGACGGTAATGGTACTTAAAAAATGAGCTCTTTTCGTAATATTTGCTCAAAACAAGATGTTATTCAATTTTGGACGGTAATGGTACTTAAAGATGAGCTCTTTTTCGTAATATTCGCTGGAAACAAGTCTCTCAACCAAACAAGTTTCTGAAAAATGAAAACAGAAGACAAAAGTGCACCAACCAGGAACTGAATTTCGGAAACGGGTACCCCACTGAACTAGGTCACTGGATGACTAGTTGTAATATGCTTGAAATATGGTTTAATTCTTTTGGTTTCTTGCACTTGTGTAGTGATTTTGACCATATGGGGCATTAGGATTTTTCAGATGGTATAGTTGAAACTGGGATTAACTTGTTCTCTTTTTTTCCCCCTATGTGTGCACATGTGTGGTATGGTTAGGCTCAGCGAAAGAAGAGAAGTAGAAGAGCTAAATTGAAGAAACTGCGCCGTCGTGATGATTCTTCTTCTGATTCTGGTGACGATTCGAGAAATTCAGTCTCCATCTCGTCTTCTAGCTCCAAGGATGAGTACAGGAGGGCTCGTTCCCATACAAGAAGTGAAGTGAAGGGTAGTGGTAGGAAAAGGACTCGAGCAAGCTCTTCTAGCCCAGGGAGTAGCGAGGAAAATTCTCGGCATGTGAAAAAGAGGAAGGGGTTAAAGAAAAGTGCCAAATCTGACTCAAAGAAGAAATCCCGAAAGAAGAAGCGTAAGAGAGAACCTTCTATTAGTTCCATTAGCAGTGATTCTCGGAGCTTCTCTACTTGCCGAGGTGGGAGTAGCACTAGTGGAGATAGTGAATTTGAAAGGCCTAGGGCCAGGTCTAGAGGAGAGAGCAAAGAAAAGAGAAACTTGGGTAAGGCAAAAAGCGGAATTAAGAGCAATAGAAATATGTCCAGGAGTTGTTCTCCCAGCAGTAGGTATAGTGACGGTGTTGATCATAATAGCAAGGATATACTGCCTGTTGAGAACAATGTGAGGCGCTTGAGATCAGTTATTACTGTTGCGAAATCATCAGAGCGTGAGGAAGAAGAAAAGGATGGCCATAAGGAAGAGATTGCATATGATCATGATGACTACCCATCTTGTAGAAGCAATGATAGTAATGAAGGGGGTAGCAAGAGGGAGATAGCTTTTCTTGATCTTGAAAGTAAGAGGGTGGAAAATGTGAAGGGGGGAGAAGCTTTAGTTTCTGACATTCGGGAGGCTAAGAGCCAAAGTAGTGTTATCCAAGATTCTCAAAGTAATTCTCTTTCTGATGCTGCTGGAACAAAAAATTACAGTGAGGAAACTAAGGTAGAAGATTTTCCGGCTATATCTGGTGCGAGTGGTGATGATTTGGAGTCGGTATTAAGGCTAAAGGCATTGGAAAATCTGAAGAAGTATCGCGGGGTGAGGCTTCAAACAAATGCAAAGCCTCCTGCTGATGAGAAAACCAAGAGTGACAGCGAAGTGAAAAGGTTATCCACTGCAAAGGCCGAGTTTGTTCGAGACAGTTCGTTGAATTCGGAGGATCCTAGAGTTGTCGGTGCAACAAGACTACTTGGTCATAATCCTAGGTCAAAAATGGGAAGAGATTCCTCTTTTTCTATCACAAGTCATGGGAAGGGTCAAGAGGGAAAAGGCATCGTCACTGAACGTGGAAGTGCTATACATAGTGTCATTTGTCCGCCAAATAAGGTTGCTATTTCTGGTAGTTCCAAAAAAGAGGAGCCTTCTCCTGCGGGCGAATCTGAGTTGGGTAAATCAGGATTGAGACAAGAAGGTTCAGGCACTGTCCTTAATCAAACACCTAAGGCAAACATATTGGTGACTGAAAATGATGTGGAGAAGAGTTCAGTCAAAACATCTAAAACTGTGGGTCAGACAGGTTGTATTCAAGATGGAGTTAAACATGTGGGCGAATCTTCTACTTGTCAGCCTTCCTCTTCCCTTAAACCCACTTTGGAAGAACAAATACCGAAAGATCAGCAAGGTGGACAGTTCGAGCAGAAGACGATGTCTGTAATGAGAGGTGGTGAAATGGTAGAGGTGAGGTTTTTTTTTTTTTTTTTTTTTTTATAGTTTTTTTTTTTTCCTGGTATGGGTATGCATGTTGACTAGGAACCGCAAGCTATGAACGTTGTGAGCGTACTAAACTGTATTACGATTATCATTGTTTGACATCATATAGCTTCAAATCTTTGTGACCAGGTGAGCTACAAGGTTTATATCCCCAAGAAAGCTCCTGCTTTGGCTAGAAGGCATCTCCGGCGGTGATCTCCTATTTATGCTTCTGGTGCTAAGAGGATGCATGCGGAAAGGTTCCGCATCACAGGACAGGCTGGCAGTGATTTTTTTTATTTGACTCCGAAAGAAAGATGCATATATTGATTGAACTGGAGGGTTGGAGTCTTTAAAGTGATGAGTTATCGACCTTAAATAGATCTCACCAGAATGCTTCATAAACGAGCAACCTCTGAATTATTTCAATGGGTTATGTGAGAATTATCAAAAAGTGGACATATAAATTTTGTTCAATAAGACAACTATGTTGTCACGGAGTTCATCCCAGAACCATTATGTTCATATGTGACACGACCTTCCATGGAAGTTCCATTGCTGCGAACAAATTTGGAATCTGTGTTCCTTGTCATGATGGTACATTTTCTCTCAGAGATTTGTGGGTATGTCTTCAGTTGTTTTGCTATGCCTGTTCTTATTTTCATTGAAACAAGATAGAGATGTAATTGACTGCTGCAACTTCAACTCGAAGTGCTGAGGGCATCAAAGCTTTTGTCATGTACCAGAATTCGGCATACTGTTTCACGTTATGTTATTAAAATTCAATTTAAGATATCGAATGGTGCAATGTGAGCGTTTGTCTCTGGACTCAGTACTATTTAAGTCAACTGATTTCTGATTCAGCAAAGCTTTTGTCATGTACCAGAATTCGGCATACTGTTTCACGTTATGGTATCAAAATTCAATTTAAGATATCGAATGGTGCAATGGAAGCGTTTGTCTCTGGACTATCAGTACTGTTTAAGTCAACTGATTTCTGAGTGTTTTTGAGTGAGTTTTCGCTCGTTTCTGAAATTTTTTGGAAGCGTCAATTAAGATGGTTTATAATCCCTGTAGTTGTGTGGATTTCACGCATTATTTCTTTTCTGATTAGCAACTGTTATTGTAATTTTTATCAAATCATATGATAACCCTAGTAAAACATTTCATTGGAAATAACTTGAAAAGGAAGTAGACAAGAAAGTAGCATTAAGACGTGTATTCAGGAGTTGTCCGAATATGCCTTGAAAGGAAACCCAAGTGTGTAACGTTAACCGAGAAATTTCTACCATTGCTTCTGAATTTCTTCTCTGATATTGGCCATTGGCCCAGAAAACTTTATGGCCTTCTCAGTTTACAACTCCGCTCTGGAAGACATACTTAATAAGGGGTTAAGTTGAGGTTTAACATCACCATTTCTTCCTGTTCTCATTTGAACTCGAAAACAGTCTAGATAGCAAATTCGCCTTGACACCCAACTACCCAAGGCCTGCCTTTGAAAAAGGTCAGTCGATAGTAGCTTCCAAGTTTGTTAATTAGTTGAGGTGCGCAGTTCAGAGACACTCAGTTATAAGGAAAAATAGAGTATGGTTTCACCCGGTGCTTCAATGAAACTATATCCCCTTCAGCTAGCAACTGAATTTCTCTTCCTGGTGCCACTTACAAGAGCCCAATCATCCATCTTTGTGACTGAAATGCCATCCAAGAGCTTTGAATATTGTAAAACAATATATTGAACCTGCATCAGAAGATAATGCGATTAACTCTGGTCAAAAAACATTGCCACTAGATAATCAAGTTGGTCGTGGTAACACAAGAGGATGCAAGAGAGTTTTGCATAAGGAAACCTAAACTATTGATGACTTGGTAATTTTTCATAAATATCACCCAGAACATCCGATATTAATTCAAGCACGCATGGACATTGCTATTATTTTACTAGGTAACTGATTTGTGCAACCTTCATAAGCTAACTGCAAACATGTAACATGTTGAAGTTTGACTTAAATAAAAACAGAAAGAACCGTGAAATAGATCGAAGCCATTTTGCATTTTCAACAGTTCGCATGGCCGAAATGTGGTGTTATAAAGCATAAACATGACCTGGTGAGTTAGGTTCTTCACTGGAACGTGATTTAGACAAAAGGTACCTGTAAAAGGTTAACCAGTTGGATGTCATAATGATGGATTTCTGTACCTGTTCCGATATGATACCTGAGACACCAACAGCGGCTCCAGGCTTGGCATAAGATACTATATGATCTGCCAATTCAATGAGAGGATAATAAAGGATGTTTGCAATGACTACATCGTACTTCTGTGTTTCAGTTTCTCCGTTTCCAAATGTAGTGGGACAGCTCTTGCTGGGAACAAGGTGCAATCGCAATTTATCAGCTCCTAAGTTGTTTAAGGAAGCATTCTGTTGTGCAGATCTAATTGCTTGAGGATCTACATCCAATCCAACAGAGAAGGCAGCACCAAACTGTGTTTCCCACAGGAACGGAAATTTATTCAGGAATTAACACCAAAAATACAATGCCAGAAAGAGAATTTTTAAGAGTATTCCGACAAAAAAAAAATCTAATTGAAACCCAAAGGCAACCTAGAGAGGTGGTGAATAGTGTTGCTAACAATAATGCTCAATTCAAAATTTAATTAAGAACAACTATGTTAAGCAGTAAGCAAGAGTAATCAACCAAGCAAGATAAGAATTGTAAGTGCATAAAGTAAAGAGTAGAGATAGAGAGATCAAACACAAGACGTGTAGTGGTTTGACAAGATGTAGTCTAGTCCACTTCTAAAGCTTCGACTTGAGTTTCCACTATTCTTCAAATATATTACAACCACTAGCTTTCCCGAGCAGCTAGCAAACCACTAGGATTTATTCCAAAATTTTAAGAAAAGATCTCGCCAAAATAATTGCCTATCTTCGTTCTAATCTCTCAAGCGTTTAGCTCTTAAACACTCTCTTACAATGGCTAGAGTTTTACAACTCTAACCTCACAAAGGAATTTGAAATTTGTAACTCAAAGTAAAACACTCCTCAAAGAGTAAATATGAAAGTGTGCTTGCATGTAAAAGTTTTTAGATGTAAGAGATGCTTCAAATGGTGTTTGAACCTTCCTTTTAAAGAGCAAAACGAATACTTGCTGTTGGTGGAAGCTGTGTTGAGCATTGAATGGAAAATAGAGCTGTTGGAGCTGTCAGTGCGGCTTTTCTGCACAGCCGGTAGTCCCACCGGTCGACCAGTCACCTTGACCAGTTGTCAGGCCTTCTGGCTGGGAGACATTTGGTAGTCAGCGACAACCAGCTTGTCAACCGAGCTGTCATCCGGTTAAGCAAAAATGTCCGTATTATTTCATCGAAACGCGCCTTGATTCCGAAGCATTCCATAATTTATGACAACAATTTATATATCGTAAAATATGATGCATAAACTAACTAAATTCAAGGCTTGTAATATGGTTACAATCGAGGATTAAAAATCTTGTTTGTGACATCATAATTGTCAAATGTAATTCATCATCAAAATCAGAATATTGTATACCGGACAGATACACAAAATGATGGCATAGCCATGGAGTGGTTAGACAAGTTTCATAGGCTTTGGAAGCCTAGACCAAAGGCTAAGGACTCTGTTCTAAATGGCCGCCTAGGCGCTTGGAGGTGCCCTGCCGCCACGCCAATAGCCCTTGGCTTTTGATTTGGTGCCCAGGGAGGTTTGGCGGCCGCCTAGGCGGTCTTGGAGCTTGGCGGTCTTGGCGGCGGCATCGACGTCTTTGGGGGCCTTTGGCGGCCTAAAATATATATATATATATATATATATATATATATATATATAAATAATACAAGGGAGGTGAGCGAAGCCCTACTACTTATTGTCTTATTCAACTTATTTGCTAGTTGCTACTACTTAATTTCATTTGGGTTTGTACTTTGAAGTTTGAACTTGCATTATGGATACATGGAATATAGTTTGATTGGATAATGGTTTGTTAAAAAAAAAAAAAATCCGTCGAATTGCTTGGCGCCGCCTAGGCGGCTTGGCGCTTGGAGGTGGGTCTCTGCCCTACTAGCGCCAAGCGCCATTTAGAACATTGGCTAAGGATAGCATGAGCATTGAGAAGGCTTTTTGGTCCAAAAATAAGTGTCCTTGGTTCGTAGTTCAAGGGTCATCTTTTTGATAGTTAAAGGGCCATCATGAATTTAGTGTTTGCATTAATATTCATTGGTAGTTAAAAGGGTCATCATGTATTTAGTGTTTTGCATTATTAATCATCTAGATGCATTAAACACATGTTAGTAGGTTCAATGTATGCATTTATATCTAGGTTCATCCTCACATCTTTTTGGATGTATTCATTAATTAGGTTCAATTCATTTAGAGTTCTAGAAATTCGAAAAGTCTTTCCCATGGATTATAAATCGAGATGTAATCTTTCATTTGGAATGGAGTTGATTAATGAATTGAGTTTTACAAGGCTAAGGCCATTGTAATTGGGGTTTGGGCTGCGGTCCTTGCAGAAATCGCCTAACCCTTGCGAGGGTGAAGCACCTCTATTTCTCCTCTCTCGCTTCTTCTTTCCTTTCTCCTTCTAAGCGCACTTATCCAAATAATATTCTCATTCCCCACCCAAAACCACCAAGATTCCAATTGTTGGCAGCAATACTCCAAGGGTTCTAAATCTGTCCTAAATCAGTTTGGTATCAGAGCTTATGCTCCTGCACCTTCAAAGTTGATCTATTTACAATGGTGACAAATAGCGAACTTAATTCCAAGGCTGACGCTCTTTCCAAAGAGCTTCAGGCTACTCAAGAAGGTGTTGCAACTTTAAAAATTGCTGTAGAGGAGATAAACACATCACTAATACTCCAGAGGGCTTTACCCAAGAGTTTGAAGCCTCTATTACTCCAGGGTCCTCCTTCCAACCTCCACTACCACAGGGGCCGCAGCAATTGCAAGAAGATCGTAGAGTAAATGAGGTTGACAGAGAAGCTAAATTGGAAGTTGGAGACTTTCACGGAGGCAATGATGCGGAAGTATTTCTTGATTGGTTACATAGCCTGGAAAGTTTCTTTACATGGTACCGTTTGACAGATGAGCAAAAACTCTTCTTTGTGGAGGCTAAGTTAGGGAACAGCTAGAATTTGGTGGACAAAATACCAACAAACATATTATTCTACCATCAAGACATGGGAAGACATGAAAATAACGATGACTTGATACTTCGTGCCTGCTAATTCCAAGCAACGTGTTCTGCTACAATTCACACAGTTGGTTCGAGGCAATATGTTCGTTGAAGAGTACACTGGAAAATTCTATAGCTTGGCTCCCAGATCTGAATTCCCATGGAATGAGGATGCGATGATTTCAATGTATTGGCGAGGGTTGGATACAAAAATCTCTTCTGGTTTAGCTGCTAGTCGACTCTATACCATGGCAGATGCGGTTCAAGGGGCTCACCAAATGGAGGAAGACTTGAAAAAGAACACTTCCGTGAGGTCTACAAGTGAAAGCGTTACCAGGATCTTTGTGGATGAGAATTGACGTAAGTTTACTGATGAGCCACAAGGAAACTCTTTTGTTCCTAACAAGTCCTCTCGTCCTAGTGCATCTTCATCTATATCTCAAGCAAGTAGTACTTCTAGAACACGATGTTTCAATTGCCATGGTTATGGTCATTTATCCTTTCAATGTCCAAGCAAGTCAATTGCCTTGGTTGGAAAGGAAGTCCCAAAAGAGGCCACATCCAATGAACCACCAACCGATGACGAGGTTTGTGATCCCCTTGATCCTAATTTGGAGGTAAATTTTGATGATCTAGATGAGTGTGTGGGCATTATCCGTCCTGTTATGGTAACGAATAAAAAAAGTTCCAAAAGTGATGAGCATCTTTCTTATCGAGGGAAAATCTTCCAAACAAGGGTTAATTGTGGCGGAAAAGTATGGTGATTGGTCATTGATACTGGTAGTTGCATCAATGTGGTATCCGAAGAAGCTGTCAAAAAGTTAGGGTTGAAAGTTGAACCACATCCAGAACCATATCATGTGGCTTGGATCACTAATACAAAGTTGAAGGCTGAGAAACAATGTCCAGTCGCTTCAACATTGGGAGCCTTAAAGAGACAGTCATGTGTGATGTTTTGCCACTCAAGCTTTGCCACATACTCTTGGGAAGAACATGGTTGTGGGATCATGATGTACACCATGCCAGGCGTGCCAACACTTACTCCTTTATTGATGGAAAAAAGAAGTATACTCTTACTTGTGCCACAGATGCCCAATCATTGAAATTACAGAAAAGTTCTTTCCTTCTTCAACGAGCTTTTCCACATGCTGGTATTTTGGGAGTCGCACCTAACTCGCCGGAGTCGAGTTCTTTTCAGCAGAGGAGAATTGATGACATAGCCATGGGGTGGTTAGACAAGTTTCTTAGGCTTTGGAAGCCTAGACCAAAGGCTAAGGATAGCATGAGCATTGAGAAGGCTTTTTGGTCCAAAAATAAGTGTCCTTGGTAGTTCAAGGGTCATCTATGGTAGTTTGGTAGTTAAAGGGTCATCATGTATTTAGTGTCTGCCTTATTAATCAACTAGATGCATCAAACACATGTTAGTAGGTTCAATGTATGCATTGATATCTAGGTTCATCCTCACATCTTTTTGGATGTATTCATTAATTAGGTTCATTTCATTTAGAGTTCTAGGAATTCAAAAAGTCTTTACCATGGATTATAAATCTAGATGTAATCTTTCATTTGGAATGGAGTTGATTAATGAATTGAGTTTTACAAGGCTAAGGCCATTGTAATCAGGGTTTGGGCTGCAGTCCTTCGTCGCAGAAATTGCCTAACCCTTGCGAGGGTGAAGCACCTCTATCTCTCTTCTCTCGCTTCTTCTTTCCTTTCTCCTTCTAAGCGCACTTATCCAAATAATATTCTCATTCCCCACCCAAAACCACCACAATTCCAATTGTTGGCAGCAATACTCTAAGGGTTCTAAATCTGTCCTACATCACAAAATAAATGTCATATAGCTGAGATTTGGACCTCATTTCATTGTCGATAGCGTCCACTTCACAATTTATGTATTATTGGAAATACTTCTCTATTTAGTTAGCACCCATCGCCCACAGATCTGTCTTCCGAGGTTTCTAAGACATTTGTTACTTGCACACAGCCAAGATCTTAAGTTGGATAAGTTTTATTTTTCCAAACGACCAATAGCTAGATAGTCAATGAGAACTATGAAACACGATGCTCCTAGTCACAAGAAATTCAAAGTTCAATTACAAAGACACAAGTGAGTACCTTAATAGCTGCAATTGCAAGAATTCCAGAACCGGTTCCGTAGTCCAAAAACAATTCTCCCCCTTTTACTAAGCTACGCAGCAGCAAGAGACACAGCTTAGTAGTAGGGTGTTCCCCAGTTCCAAATGCCAATCCAGGATTCAGAATTATGTTTGTAGCTTGAAGGTCCTGAGCAGTTCAGAGGGACAAATATACGATCAGAATAAAAGAAGATCCGGCACGACATGTACATGGTGTCTAAGGAGAATGGCTCCTGACTATTGGAAGCCAGAAATTCATGTTCCAAGCGTCAGATGCTCAATATGTAAGTTACTTAGTCCTTAACAAATGTCTTAATAAACACCGGAAGGCAAAATAACAGTTTTTCCTACTATACTGAGCAGTGAGCAACAATTGCATTTGACATCAGAAAGACGTCACAAATAGAGTCATACTGGGGGAGTCCTCCACTCAGGCACAACCCAAAGCCCCTCAGCGACTTCTACTGGATTAAATGATCCCTGCAAGAGAGAAAGGGCAAGGGCAAATGATTACTGATGATACACGATCGAGGGTACAGTAAGTCGGCATAGCTCAAAATATTCATTTTGTTTCCCGAAATAGTTAAAATCATTCAAATCGTCATTGCTAACAGATGCATGAAAGTGTTAGCGGTTGTACAGACTGGTACTTCTGCAGGAGATATATATCTTCTTGGCCAATATGGTTACTTGGACACATTAGCTCACCTTATCAGATAATGAACCATGCACCTCAAACAGGTGGTGTTGTCGTTTTGGAAATTGACTGAAACTCACTTTACATACTATATGGTCAATTCATTCTTCGTTAAATGTAGAGTTGTTTCATTGTCACCAGAAGAGGTACAGATAGTCTTAGTGTCATGACCAATAATCATTTAAACGCAACCAAAAGAACACAAATTAGATAAAAGATAATTACTTTAGTTCAGTGACAGGCAATGTGAGATAAAGGCATTGCCATATATCTGCGCATGAACAGCCCTTGGCAATTTTGTAGTATAACTCACGCCGAATCACCCACAAATAGAGCTCGGAAAATGTGGCTCTGCTTCTACTATGCACATGAACGTCTTCCAAAACTTTCTTCTCTTGAGAAAGGAAGAACGAGGACCTTGTTAAAACTAAGAAGTCAACACCATGACCTGGCACAATGAAAAGTGCTCTGTCCCAGCAGTGTGGAGTGATTTTGAGTTCCTGGAATCATCTCTAGAAAAAAAAAATTGGGTAAGGCAGACTACTGTCTCTCCCATACTCGTTGTAACTGGGAGGCTTTGTACTGGGTGCAACCTTTTCTGAATTCAAATTTAGTTGTAAACAAATGAATTTGGAAGGTTGTGACTTGGCCAGAGAGAAAGTGATCATACGCCCTCGGACTGCTACGTGACTTCAACTTCCAGCATGGCAATCAATCTCTGTGCAAAAGGATTATGGTTAAGGCTACCTATTACTTCTGCCTGACCATGCAGTGAGCAGGAGCCTTGTACAATGGAAAAAAGTATATGACCTAATACAAGAGTTTGAAAAAGGAAAGAAATCATAGAACATGACTTCATACTTTGGACGAAGAAAGGAGAACAAAAAATTGACATAATGCACAATAAAACATAATAGTTTTCACGAAATCTGTAACACTGCAAAAGAGAAGCAATTTCACCTTAGTATTGTTTATCCAGTCAAGTGGGTCACCTTGGACGACTTTGTAACGAGGCCTCTCATTCAAGCCTATAGAATTAGCAGCACGTGAAATGCACTTGTCCACATCTTTGCAATCGTCAAATATGCAACTAATAGAGACCTGTGGTGAATTTGATTTTCAGCAAAACTTGAAAATATTGTGTCTTTTCTTTGGTTTATTAGCTTTTAGCTAAGACTATTAGAAAGTGCACTCACATCAGAATTTATGGTACCAGTACTGCACAAAAACAAAAAAACATGGTAAGTTGCCACAAATTAGGCAAGACAAGATGGAAAAGGTTAAGAACCTAAAGTTTGCAGGTTTTCAACACAAGTGTTCGTAAAAGCATCTTCAATTTGAATCAGAAACAGAACCAGCTTCAGCACTTTACGTCTTAAAATAATTGTTGCCAGTAGTGATTAGACGCTGGAGAGTGACATTAAACACTTGATGCTTTGAATATTAATGGACGATACTGTTTAGCAGTGTGGGGTCTCTGAGGACTGTGAGTATTGAGTGTCAGAGCTCCACACTAAATGTCCAATTGGATGAGGCAAAACATGCGGCAGCCTCAACAAGAAAGTATTTCATTCAGTAACACAAAATAACTTTTAAATGCAACATTTGGCAGGAGACTAAATTAGTCCCAGACACACTTTAAGGTTGGTTGAAATAGTGGAAAGTATGTTCCCTAGTAGCAGCCATGAGAGACCAGAATGAATAATGTAGCATCATGACACTCAACACCGTTTTATTTGAACAGTCTCAGATAAAGCATGAAATCCAGAAAAAGAATGGTACGATAGAGAAATAGAAAAGATGTTAAGTAGGTATCAGATGGCATTTCAAAACAAATGACAAACAAAAAAAAGTTGTTACCTCAGCATCATTGTCTTCATTGTCGTCTTCATCCATACTGGTAGAACTCGCACCAAAACATAAAAGAGCTTCTGAGAACATATCCTGCCAAAACAACTCAGCAACAACATGTATTTGAGACAATTCTTCCCTCTAACTCAACAAAACGTTATCCAACCACTCTTGATTACTCTGCATATACAAATCCTGTACCAAATCCACTAATGTTCAGATATTTTTTTCAGGAAATAAACAATCCAAGATATGGCGTGCTGGTGTTTCTCATTGTACTCCAAGTAGGTCACCCTCTCTAATGCTGAGTCCTCAAACAAATACCAAAACCCTTAAGAACAAGAAAACTTCGACATTCAAGTCCCCAAATGTAGAGTTTAGTTCGCTGGAATGATTTTAATAAGGAACGGAATGGTCATTCATTGCTCTCCCAACGCAATGACAATTCACCCATGTCAGTAAATGATGGTTCTATTTGAGATGAATATTCTCTCATTCTTTAGCGAACCAAGGGTTGGAACGAGCATTCCCCTCCAGCTTCATTCCAGTGAACCAAACAGTGCCAACATAGCGTGTGGAGCCAATATTACATTTTATTAACATGAGAGGATAATACAACAAGCTAAAATGAGAACTATAAAATAGCATCAATGTCAACACGAATCACCCCATCAGTAATGAGCTCCCAGATCCCTAATAAAGTCGGTAAGGCACAAACAAAACAAAAGAGATCACCATAACACAACAGATGCAACTATTGAATTTCATAATTTTTCCACTTAACCCAAACAATGAACCCCAAGGGGTTGGTCTGGTAGGCAAGACTTGGGACTAGGGGTTTGCTCCCTCGTAAGGTTTGAAACCTCCCAGATGCTATCAACACCTTTGGGTCCAGACCGTAAGGAGCTTTGTTTAGGCTTTAATCGGGCTCCCCGCACGTGGGTGGTGGGATGGAGCCCCAGGACTGGTCGAGATGCGTGTAAGCTGAACCAGGCACTTGAGTTATCAAAAAACAAAACTTTACCCAAACTATGTATATGTCCATATATCAAATCCTCAAAAAAAAAAAAAAAAAAATTCCTATCGGTTTGCTCATCAAATTCAAATTCGTGAAGTGCACAAATAATGAATCTAGTCAAGCAATACAGAAACATGACGACAAAAGAGAAAGGGGGATTAGCCAGAAGGGAGGGCCAAGTGGTTTAGGCCTGGGATGTAGGGGTTTGCTTCCTCTTATCTGGTTGAATTTTCCTTGCCAACAACTCTTGAGGTCACCCCACCCCACGCTGAGTGTGAAACGGCTGTGGGAAGGACGTTAGGATTAGTTCGAAGTGCGCGTAAGCTGGCCCGGGACACTTGCATTACACAGAGAGAGAGAGAGAGAGAGAGAGGATACTACCGCGACGTCTTTACGACATATAATGTCAGCAGAGAGGTAAGGAGCTGCGAACGAACTCTCCGAAAAAACAGGAGTTGTGAACGAACTCTCCGGGGAAGCAGTGGTTGAGAATTTTGTTGATTTGATTGAATTCAAACAACCCCATTGAGTAGTAAGTGATTTTGTAAATGGAAGGGAGAAAGGTGGGAAAGGGGCCGGAATAGAGGTACGGCGGGGAGGGATGTGGCGGTGAAGACGACGGAGGGGGAAGGAGAAAGTGGAGGTGCGGGAAAGGTGTTCGATGAAATGACTACCAAGGGAATAGAGCGCCATTTGTTGGAGGGAAATAGTATGCATCTGAAACTGATGGCTTGCGGCGAGTTGCGCGCCTCTTTTAATGACGGCAGAAACCGTGGGTTTTTCAACAGGCTCATACATTGCGGCCGCGGCCATAAAAGTTTTGGCCGCAATGATCTTACCTTTGGCCGCAATGATCTTACCTTTGGCCGCAATGTAACATATTATGCCCGCAACATATACTCGGGTTAGAAATTAGTGAAGTTTTCTAACGGTAGGTGTTTTTCTTGGGCAAATGCAACACAAATTTAAAATATAACTATGAACACAACTGCATCAATTCAATATTTGTTTCAATGGTATTTGTGTTTGGAATTAGTCTCTGTACCAAAATAAGTGTGGCGTGCAAATTTTAACTTTTAAAAGATGCATTTTTTTGTTTAAAAATTCTAAATTTTTTTCACAACTTAAAAGATACCGTGGCTTTGTTCGGTTAAGATTTAGTTTTAGTTTTGTTTCTAATCATTACCCTACTTCTTTCTCCAATCATTACCCGGTTTTTTTCAGTTATTACTTTCTCATCTCTTTCCAATCATTACCCATATTTTCAATCATTACTCTATTTCTGTCTCCACCCACTCCAAATTAAACTAAACTAAATTAAACTTCCAACAAAATACTACCACAGTATCTATCGACTTGTGGAAAAATTTTGATTTTTTTAACGGAAAAATGCATTTTTGAAAGAATTATTCTAACCTCCGTCTAAAACTGTAGAATAATAGGTAAAAAATGAATTGATATCCAAAAAAAATATGTATTGATATTTATAAAAGTATATTAATATCTGTAATGTATGCATTTCATATACAAATTTATTATGCATATTATTTTCCTCATGGTGAGCAAAGCTTAGCAAAACCGTTTTTGAAAAGCTTTGTGCGCGGACGCGTATTGGGAGTATGTTTTTAAAATTACGTTCTTTTTGGGAAACAAAAATACACCAATGTTCGCATCGAACCCGTTATCTCTGAGCGTGCCGGAGCCGGCCTTCGAGTCATGGCTCCGAGACGGCGGCTACCTCGAAATCCTCGACCAGAAAACCTCCGACCTCTACCGCCTCTCCTCCTCGACCCCCACCACCACTACCACCACAACTCCCACCGACTCCCCCGCCGCCATCACCACTAACTTATTCTTCTCACTTTTCTCACACATCGGAACCCTACTCTCTCTCTTCACACTCAACCCCTTCGCAAAGCTCGCCACCGACGACTTCTCCGGCCCGACCCCCTCGTGGACCCACGGGTTTATAGGGTTCTTTGACTCGTACTCGTTTCCTTCGTCGCCAAGTCAGGCTCGATTGAGGGTTCACGAGAATGTCAAGAGATATGCTCGTAATTATGCTTCTCTCTTCATCGTTTTCTTCGCCTGTTCTCTGTATGCTCTCTCTCTCTCTCTCTCTCTCTCTCTCTCTCTCTCTCTCTCTCTCTCTCTCTCTCCACACACACACGGCGGACACAAGGGGGTGCCGGGTGCCCGGCCCACCCCTCGGTGAACAGAGCTGGTCCTGGCTGAAGCTAAAACCGAAGAGCCGCCCTCTTGAGTCCCCACTTTTTTCTTCCCAATTTGCCTTCAATTTTCCTTCCTAATTATTTTTTCTTCTTCTCCCTTTCTTTCCCAAGTTCCAAACAAATAAAAGTTTGTCACGACAATTTAAAAAAAGTACCATTTTATTACCAAAAACAAACTTTTTTTTGATAAAATAAAGTTCTCAGATATTTAAGTGACTAGCGGTAGAAAGCTTGAATTTTTTCGATAAAGGTGCATCATTTTTAAGTTCATATCTTACGGACCGGATAATCTTTTTGGGACGGGTATAGGTTGCTGTCCGTGGTCAAAAAAAGTCTCAAAAATTTCAAGTTACCAACCATTAGGACGTCTCAAAAATTTTAAGTTACCAATCATTTTTAGGACGAGGGTGGTGGCTATGCACTTATACCACAATCTCGTATTGGACCTCGCAAGTAGTAATATACATGCTTATGAAATGAATATTTTGTTATCAACGTAGAAGTACTTGTGATATTTTGCTGAACAAAATGTTAGTCTTTTTAAGATATGATTATGCACTTCGTTAATCGAGTTGTCGGATGATATTTGTTTATGTATCTGGTATGGTTTATCTACTTATATAGCTATTTTGTTCCCACTCTAATTAGGTGCTTTATGATTATGGTTTCTTATTGATGGCTATCATAGGTATCAAATGCCTTTTGCCCTTGTTGGGTTGTTATCAAGCTTAGCACTTTGGGATGCATTCAGGTTCTATGGTGATCGGTGGGGATTAGATCAATCCCCTTCAATTCGTATAAGCTTGGTTCGCATTTTCCAGTGTGGTGAGTTAGTTCTTTGTCTCTGTTTTTCGTGCTTTTAGTTGTACTCCTTATGCAGTCACTACAAATTATCTTTCTAAGCTGCTGGTTAGGGTTCTTAAAGCATTTTATGCATGCCCCTTCTGTGTTGTAACCTGCTTTCTGTCTTCAACTCATTGCTGTCACGGTTTCTGTTAAATAATTCGACTGCATCAAGTTCTAAAGCCTGTAACCAGGAATTTTTGTCATTGAATTCATGACTAACCGGTCAAAGGTTTCTACATACTTTTTTCTCATTGTGGCTCTTTGAATGAAGCTTGTTTTCACTAATTATTATGTACCTTCTAAATGTAATTTATTGACGGCTGCATAATCTGAGTTCTGAACTGCTAGGGACCGAGGGTCTTATAAATGTAGGGGAGATTAGGCCTTGATCAGACTTCAGGAGAGACTTTTGAATCAATGGGGTAG
The DNA here is from genome assembly GCA_019656295.1 of Rhododendron mucronatum var. ripense. Taxonomy (NCBI): domain Eukaryota; kingdom Viridiplantae; phylum Streptophyta; class Magnoliopsida; order Ericales; family Ericaceae; genus Rhododendron; species Rhododendron mucronatum. The sequence goes on along the minus strand of BPLT01000145.1, from coordinate 417,940 downwards.
TATCTCCCATGTCAGTAGTCAGTACTGATCATTGGGGTTCTCTTGGATTAAGAGAAGAGTAGGAATAGAGGCGATGCGGAGGCTTCTTTGTTAGTACTTCTCAGTTATTGAGAACTGGATGATATGGAAATCCTTTATTGGCAATTTGTCACAGTGAGGTAGGCTTCACTTACAGACCAAATGTTTAGAAGATTATTCCGATTCTAATTACCTAAAAAAGGTTACAAATTTTCTCTCTGCTTGCCAAATGGAGCTTTATGAGTTAAATTATGGAAACGCCAAAGCTGAGTGAGTTGGGACTGAAATCATCAACAAACCTCTGAGCAACGTACTTTATTTTCTGTGATGTTTTCAGATGTCTTGAGTGATATGACGAACTCACTTTTCTCCCATCATATGGGCCTTTTGTGTGGCCTTGCATGAACACACTCTTGGTTTAAGGAGCCAATTTTTATCTCAAATGTTATGAAAACTATGCGTTGTCGTAGCCTCTTACGTAGTTTATTGCTTTTCATATTCTGTTTCATTATGTTTTCCATCTTTCTGAGATAACTTCTTAATTTCTCTTTCAAGCCTTCTTCAGTCATGTTCATCTCTTTGAAGAATAAAGTTGTCATATAACGAATCTCGTTGCAGTCCAAATTCACCAACAAATCCGCCCTAACATGAAAAGATTGAGCGAATCATTGGTACAAAGTCGAAGTGTAAAATGATGAAAATGATATACTGTTTCTTTTAGAGTTACTTAATCTGCCATGGTATCCTTATTCTACACCTGTTTAGGATGGTCCTATCATGTGGGTCTGGTTTTCTCTCGGGGAAGTGAAAATATCATTTTGCGGCATTTCTCTTAATTCTTAAGGCATAAACTTTGTGGCAAAGTCGTACAACGTACTCAGCATACGGATGTTTTGTCTAAACCGTGTGGTATTGAAATCATTCAAGTGCTCACCTGACTTCCTAATATTAACCATCTCCCATCCTTTCAGTAACTGCCGGTATTCTGTTATATTCCAACGTTCAGATGGCTCTCTTCTCTGCTCTTGGTGTTAGTTATGCAGGTAACTTGGGTTTCCACGTGCACCTTTTGACATTCTCTTATCCAATGAGTTTGTTCTTATTTGCTAACCCCTCTGCAGTTGTGATTTTTCATGCCTCGTTTCGGAAGCTGACTCCTACAAGGCAACCTGCTCGGAGGAGATAAACTTGACTCCTTGAATACAAAGGAATTTCACACCTGGCAAATCTTTCACTCAAGATGGATAGGAAGATGTCTTGGCAAATGTAAAGCTTTTCTTATGTGCAGGATGTTGCAATCTTCTCCCTTCCTCAAGCTGATATGGCATAGTATTTGTATTTGAAGAATATACATTGGTGTATACCGACTGTCCTGCATTTTGTTAAGTCACTTTAGACACCGGCTTGAAACAGGCATATACTATCGTAGGTGGAGTGTTTGATTCCTTTCCAGTCATTATGCCCAAGAACCAGCCAGAACCTAGAAACACTGATATATAATTGCTATTATATACCAGTGGTTGAGGACGGTTGTGCCGAAAGAATGCCACCAGAAGTAGCAATTGAATAGAGAGAGGCAACGTGAAAATTTTGTACTTGTACGCTCCTTAAAACTGCAAGGACTAACCTGAATGCATTGATACATCAAAATTTGCTGCATGCATATTGTGTTTGCTTCTCCTTAACTTGGTTAGTAAATGCTTGTTCTATGTGGTCCGTTTGGTTGCCAGAATGCACAAATGAGATTGTTACAGATTGTGGGAGGCTCATGCAATTCATGTCTTACATCTCAATGTTGCTTAAATCTGAATTATACAGTACTGGATTTAAGCGTCAGTAGTTTCCTTATAAAAGACTGCAGCGAAAGAATATAATCTTTGATCATAATCTCAGCAACTAATGAATTGTATACATAATACAAAATTTTCAAGGTAAAGTTATTGTTCAAACGGTAACCAATGCTAGTGAGACTAGAGGTGAGAGTACAGAAGCACCCAGTTCTAGCTTTTCCTTTCTCTGAAACAAAATGAACCGAACCATTCCTATTTTATACATATACGGAAAGAAAGATGTTTGCCAGAAAAACAAAAGGAAGATAAAAAAACGAACCGAGCAAATTACGAGAGCTACAAGATCATTCTTATGGCAGTTCCTTTGCTCTATATGGGCAGGAAAGATGTTTCCAACAGGAAGACAGAAAGTAATAACCGGGATCAACGTTGATATTAGTACATGAAAACTGATATTATCAACCTAATTTTACAAAATGGTTTAACTACAAACAAAGTAAACAAGAAGAAGAATATATGTATTCTCCTGTACTGAGTAAAGAAAACTGAAAGATCATATAATGATATGTACATCCAATCAAAATTAATAAATAAACGAAATACAAAGAAGAGCATAGACACAAACAACTTCCAATCTTCTTTATGTTGGGTTCAAATCTCGAGAAACTTGGCCTTGCCATCTGCATAACAAGAGTGAAAGCCATGCAAATAAGTTCGTAATATTAGTAGAAAGTAACGAAATCTGAACTAGAAAAACGTAACTATGTGTCTTAATTTTCCATTTGCGATAAATAGGATGATACTTAATATTTCGATATTTGAAGATGCTTTGTGGTATATTTATGGAAGACAGCGGTACAAAGCACAGAGGGAAAGCGACATCCTGCCCGTTGGAAATGTTTCATGCTTCTTGGACAATCTCACATTTTCAGTAGAAACGTGTTCCAACACACGGAACTAAAACTATTTTTGCCTTCATTTTCACCACCACCAAGAAACCGAGCCTTTTAAGTCCCAATCAATTGGGGCTCACTACATGAATCTGTATTCTCCTCATATTAATAATGGATTCATGTCATAAGGATCTAATGGAGTCTTTTATGTTCTGGTTGTCAGCTACCTAACGCACAACTCCTTATTCAAGCTTAGGACTGGCTGTGGCAGATAAGGCTCTATAAACATGGCGCAGGCAGAGTTATTGCATTTATTTTCAATGAACCAGAAATGGACTTGAACAATAACGGCTTATAGGCAGGAGTTCTCAGAGCCATAGTCTGTATGTGCTAAATTTAGAATCAAAACATATTATTGATTACGTAGACCTACCTTGAAAGCAAGAACCTTGCTAGTGAGCTCAAATTGGCATTAGAATGAAACTCCTTATTGGGTTGCTTTTTGCTATCAACTTCTGGATTTGTGTTCTCCGCTTGTTCAGGAGTCATCTTGCCCTTGGAAAAGGTGCGAGCTGCCAGCTCCTGCAGATCTTTCAATGAAGGTTCCTTTGAACTGCATGTATTTCCTAGTTCTTGAGTAACTCATTCTTGTCTAATAAAAGATCATTTTTCAACTACTATATAAAACATAGCTACACAAGATGTTGAAAGAATCTGCAAACCTTCCAAGCTGCTGAAGGATTCTGGTGACAAAAACTTCACTAGATCCCGGCTTCATGCGCTCCATATCCATGAGTGAATTTGACACTGCATGCACAACTGGCCCTTCTGAATCATCGCCAATGGCCTACATTTGCAAACAAGTTTAGGAGCTAAGACGTAGCGACATGTCTGACGTTGTCCCTTCAACCACTCAAAACTACATGGAGATGGTCTCGTTCCATAGATGTCAAATGTTACATAAGCAACATACAAGGTGATTTTGGTCCAACAGACTTGCAGATGGTATCATATCAACTATTTTCAACTTCAGATGACAGATCTACAAAAAAAACCGGGGGCAAAAGTATAATCGAACTGTAACACTTGCACAATGGTCCATTTTCTTGTTGGGAACTGGATATCTCTATATGAAGGCTGGAGTCGTGACACATAGCTTACAGAATAACTCATTAGAGCCAAGGTTTATGTGGCTAGGCTAAATAATATTCCTCGCCGATTCTTACCAGAAAAGCTTAATGACACCAAAAGAGCTTAATGTCAAGCAGCATTTATACTTCATACAGAGCCATTCATTGATATAAACTTCTTCAAAATGTTCTAGAACAGCTAACATGACGTTATAGCGGACAAAAACATCAATTTGTGTTTTCTTGAATACTAAAACAAGGTTCTTCAGTTTGAATTTGACTACTAATTAATCTGCTATTTAACTTTCAAATAGTGCTCTGCACAAGGTACAAGCTACCGAGAGACAGATCTATAGAAGTGAATTGTTCTTCAGACGTAGGAAGTTGCACCAGGATCTATAAAGTTTTACATTTTTCACCTTCTAAAAAAATTCAAGCCCAGCGCACTGAAATGTTCATCACCTTTCATTTATTTCCACCATTACCATCGTCATTGACTTCATAGACTTTTTCATTCTCATCATATTACAGCCATTAATACTACTTGTCTTAGTGCATGCTTCAGATTAAACCACAGTAAAAACAGTAATAATTTCTCTGCATCTTCACGGTTTTAAATCTTCCTTATCCTAATTTTGAATTTAAAATAATGTGATCCGGTAATCACAAGTGTTGTATCCCTAGGTATTCGATTACAGACCAAGACAATTTTGAATAGTGGAAGTTAACCTCCAATACGTTGTTTGAAATTTTTACCTCTTTTATTGAAGGGATTAACAACATTGATAGTGGAGCGGATGAAGAAACCGCAGCAATTCTGGCGCTGTCTTCCTCATCACTTGTTTGGCGTGATCTTGGAAATGCTTTCTTCTCATTTAAGTAATCACGAAAATGTCTGAAGTAGAAATCCAGATTCAATTTATTATCTAGCTTCTAGAATCAAGCATCAGGTTCCATTTCTAAATCAAAGCACTATCATGACGTGTACCTTGAAGAATCGGAGTTATTTGTTGTTAGATCTGATTTTTTATTATCTTGCCCGTCCCTATTGATCTTTCCCAATGCGGACCTTTCACGAGAATTTCCTTTCCTTGATCCTCCTTGAATTGCAGCCTTCGCCTGAACAAATATCATCCAGATATGAATGTTTTAACACAAACCAGCGCTGTTATAACAGGAATGCTTAAAGACAAAAGAGGAAAGATGTTTAAACACAATCCAGCGCTATTATCAGTGAGAATAGCAAGTCGAGAAGGATAACAATAGAAGACCATAGAGACGAAAAATATAGGAATGTTCGGATGTGAAACTACAATCTCGACGGATGAGTCAGGGTTTCCAGTTTTCCACCATAATTCTAAAGACATCCACTATATCCTGGGAACCATCTATATCCTCATCCCTTTTTCAAATTCTACGGTATACTCAAAATAATATTGAAATACTTTGGAAAAACATAGAATTAACCACCTCTGCAAGGTTAATCGCACTGTCTTCAGATACACTTGAAGTTTTTTCTAGGATACCCAGTCTGGACTTGGGAGTTCGGGGGGAATCTGAATCCTCATGTTGTCCTCGGTAGACAATAGTGCCGCTGGTGGAAACATCATCAAAAGAAGCATACGTGCTGCTAGACTACAAGGAAGATTGAATACACAATAGATTCATTTCAAGCATGGCAGAAGAAAAGTACAAACTGCACGACTTCCATCTCAACCGAAAAGTGATCTTACCAAAATACTTTGCTCACTGAACAATGAGGATGAATGAACTCCTCTAGGAGATCGAACAATAACAGTTCCAGACCCGCTCATAGATAATTCTTCCTGTCAACGAACAGTTGAAATAAATCAGACGTTAATAATTTTCATGTAGATAGAAATTGTCTATAACAACTTCCCAAAACCTTGTCTTGTAAAGTTGTCTAAAATCTAAGCCATGGCATTTCATTTTCATTAGTGCATTCAATTAGTTAGCAAGACGTAGTTGATCTCATAAATTCACTGGATCTCATAAATTCCCTGGTAACAAGAATGCCAACCCACTGAGCAGCAACACTCAAAATGCTTTCAGCAAACGGTGTTTCTCTTGCTAATATATGTATTATACATTTTTTTTTTGATCAGCAATATATGTATTATACATTATAACATGGTTATCTGTCATATTTTTGGACATGATATCATCTCACACTGTGTGCAGGAAACTCCTGAGAGAGAGAGATTTTACATCCTCATGGTGAGAGAGAGAGAGAGAGAGAGAGAGAGAGATTTTACATCCTCATGGTGATATTCTTGATTCTCATCAACGTATTGATCTCCAGCATCTTTTCCAACCTCATCATAAAGATCACTTCCAGTTGCAGATGCCCACCTGTTACCACCATCTGGTGCTTTTCTTGGAATACCATCTGGTTTCCTGTCTCTGACCTGAGGTGGCCTTACAACACTTCGCACTGTTCCAGAACCAGCACTAGATGATCCACCAATACTGAAGTCCCATCCAGCATTTTTCCAGGTTTTACCCTGGGTACTGTAAATAAGAGGACCAGTCAGCCAACAATCGACTAGATAACAAGAATAGCACAAGAAACTGAGAGATTCAACACACCTGGCTCGTACGGTTCCTTCACCTTTTGAGTCTCTAATCACCTTTACGGTCCCAGATGCCTCCCCAAGAGCTATGGGACCATTTCTTGGGCTTTCTCCATCTTCTTTCAATTGGAACTTTGGTCGCTCTCTGTAACATAACAAAATAGGATCAAACAGAGAAATTATAAACTTAAATTAGGTTGACGTGCAGAAATATCCATCAGATCTCCAATTAATAGAACCATCAGTACATGTCTAAATTGATATCCGAGTAGTTTAAAGAACATAACAATGCCTCGAATAATGTTATACAATTTGCGTACGACACATTAATATCAGGAAAATTACAGTTCAGTCTTTTTGGCACGGCACTAGACGTTCCAATGTCAGACAAGCTCGTGTGTATATGTTTACATCATTGATCTCAACTTTAAATGCTATAATAGTCACACTTCATAAGAACGGTTTGAATCATGGAAAATACCAACACAATGCACCTTATTCTCTCCAAAAGCCGTGGACTCTTCCTAGCATTCCTGATAAACCGGTGCTTCAGAAGTTCCTTGGCACTTGGCCTCTGAAATCAACGAGACGAGATAATATTCAAATACATACAACATGCAGCAAAGATCAAGCTTAAAAACAGACCAAATGTCAAGAACTCGGCCATTCTGAATGCCAAGAGTATAATTTTGATACTCGTAAGTTGGAGATAAAAACTTTGACCTCTATCAAAGGTGACTATTGACCCTTTATGAACTTTGGAAAGAATATTTTGCGAGACCATTCAGGATTTAGCACAGAGACTACACTATATTGAATAATAGCACTACGCCACTACTATTTGCAAAAAAAAAAATCCTGTGTAGTGAATGACCTATTGCACTGCAAAATTTCTCCATGAGAAGAGCAAACTAAAATGAAGGAATTCAGAAGTACATACCTCGGCAGGAGCCTTCTTCAAACACATCGAAACAAATTCTTTCATAGGACGAGAGAAATGCTCCTCCAACTGCATAAGAAAAACTAAATGAAACTCACTTTCAATGATAATCAGTTGTTAAATGGGGACTTTCTTAATAATCCAAATCAATAAAGAAGAATGATTAGCCAAAGCGACGGCAGATAACCTACTGAAAGAGAGGGGAGTTGGGGTGGGAATGCAAGCAAGGGGTATAATTAAATCATAGAGCGTACCTGGGGTGGATTCTCCCGAGGGATAATAAAAAGAACCCTCATTGGGTGGAGATCTGCAAGAGGAGGTTCCCCTTTTGCCATTTCAATAGCCGTTATACCTAGAGACCAAATATCTGCCTGCATGAAGCCATGAAGGTAAAAATATGGCTCACAAGAGAAAAGGGGGGCAAAAGCAGTTGGAACAGAGGACAGTTGACAGCAATGACAAGAATAAAGTAAGGGAAAACAACTCTCAAAATATGGAAAGAACAAAAGACTACTGCCTCAAGAGATACCTTCTCATTGTATCCATCCGAATTTTGAATAACCTCTGGAGCCATCCAAAATGGTGTTCCTACAAAAGTCTGTAAATCCTAATTATATTACAGCTCCTGATGATTTGAGCACATAATTTCCATCAAATCCAAAAGCAAGACAGTCATGACAACTGAAAAAGATGCAGAACTTCCAGAAAAATCTATTCATCAGGTTCATGGATACTCTAAACTCGAAACTCTAACTGGATGGAATGAGGTATAATGTAGTGATCCAGAAAGCATTATTGTCACTATTGTCCCAAAAGCAAGGCAAACATAGAAATCAACACCATTAACACTACACAGATCCACCCTAAGAGTAATTGATGATATTTAACAAACTTATGTAAAAAAGAATACGAACACTACGCCTGGTGACGAGGGCAAATCAGAAAAAATGTGCAAAACCATTAAAGTAGTGGGAAAAGCCAAAAAGGGAAACACAGTAATCAGAAAATCAATTATTAGTTGACGGGGTGGTGCAGCAGTAAGAAAAGGAAAGGGCAATCAGAGAGTCAGATTGACTTAACCAGTTGGACAAATGAATACCAATAAAAACTTCAAAATTTGGCCGTCCCTCAGTTCACTAGTTTGGTTAATGAAAGAAAACATATCAAACTTACTAACAAAAACTTATTAGCACATGCGCGCACACACACACAGAGGGGGGACTGCACAGAAGTAGAAGGGTTCCTGAAACTAGGGTCCTAGAACTCTAACTATTTGATAATTAAAAAAAAAAAACCAGAAAAAACCAAAAAGTCATCCTTATATTTAGGAGAGAATAAACTCTAAGAGAGCAATAACAGTACCTTTCTTCTTGAGATCGTCCTTGTTAATTGAGCAGAAACACCAAAGTCAGCAACCTTTTAACACACAAGAGACTTCAAATGAGCACAACTTGTATACCCTTCAGCCAATTATCCATGCTCAGATGCAAGGAATTAAATAACATAATCAACTTGCTTGAGCACAAAAAATGTACCTTAACATCACCACTCTCTGTCAACAAAATGTTTGCCGCTGCCATGATTATACAGTTTTGTCAGAACACCAGCATAAATTGAACAGTACCGACATAATCCATATGCAGATATGTGCTAATCATCAATAAAAAAACATTTGACTTTTCAAGGACATCACACCAAACACAGGTCCTCTGAGCATAGATGTTTTTTACTGTCACAATAATAGCATATTTAAAAATCCCAAGGATGACCTTTAATATCTCGGTGGATTTTCCCTTCATTGTGGAGGTATTCAACTGCATGCAGCAAGTCACGTAAAATGCAAGCTATAGACATCTCCTCTAGTGGCTGACCCGGTTGAATCTGCACAAGCAGTATTTGCATAAGCATCAAAAACTAATACTCCTTATCGACATTGTATGCCTCCAGACAAAGGTAAGCATAGAGAGAAAAACAGGCAGAAAGCAAGCACTTCGATTGAGTTGACTATTTCAGGAATATCCCATACCAAGATGGTCACATCACATACAATTATGGGGAAGTAGGAGCATTTTAGACAAGGTCAATTATATTTTCCTTCCATTTACTCATTAATGTGTTATATTGGACAATGATATGTCCATTCCTTCTATTTGTCCAGGTGTGCAGTGGTGAACAAATATTAAGCCAATTAAGCATCTCTCTTTTCTTCTTCATTGCTAAACAATTATTCTATGTACACCACAAGTACATATGATTACTATAAGCCATAACCCATGCAATGCATGAGAATTGACAAACGTTGATATGGAGGCGAATGCAATTTTTGAAGAGGGCAACAATTTGGATAGATACAAAAACCAATTCTATTAGCCAAACAAATTACTAGTGAATCTTAATTATCTTTCAATCTTTTAAAGGAAAAGAGACTGTTGCAACACTGATTTTACTGCTAGGGTTTTCTTATAATGGAAAAGACAGTGTACAGATAAGGCTTCTTCAAGTTAAGTAGGGGTGCTTTTATAGTTAAAAACAGTTGAAAGAAAAAAGAGAAGATGAACAAAGGATGTTAGGTATTTCTTATTGCTGGATTTGTTTCTTTAATTTTTGGAAGGCAGAATATTTTTTTATGCTGTGTTCATATCTCTTTAAATTCCTAATGAATTATACTTCCCTTATTCAGCTTTTGTTTCTCACAAGTGCTAGAAGGGAGTGTGTGTGTGTGTGTGAGTGAGAGAGAGAGATTGCCCAGTCGAATTTTAGAATTATTAGAAAGAAGAGAAGAAAAAAAATTGCTATACTATACAGATTATCCTCCTATTTTTGCGATGGCGCAACAACTATTCAGCCAATTGAGCATCTCTCTCTTTGTTCTTCAGCCCTAAAAATTTTTCTGCGTACACCATAAGTACATAAAATTACTACTACAAACAGACCATGGGATTGCTTCCAAACTCCAGTGTAAAGATGGAAGCGCGACAAGATTGGAACCAATTAGTTAATAAACGCATCACAATCTATCAATTACATATTCTGAAGCCAAATAGAAGAAACCTACTAGATCGGCAACAGATCCACCAGCCATGTATTCCATTATTATCCACAGTTTGGTCTGCTGGAGATAGGACCCGTAGTACTCCGTAATATATGCTGATCGACATTGTGATAGAACTGCTATTTCCTGGAATAATTATGAATTAGGGAGGAAATTTGATTACATATGCAACTAATCAAACCAACAAGTTCCACAAATTAGTGGAGAAATACCTTCTGAATGTCCTCAATTTCATCTTCTCTGTGGAAGAAAATTTCAATAGAATAAGTCTAACGGAAGTAATAACTAAAGAACAGATGAGAGAAGCATGTTATGCAATCCATGGATCCAATTTCCACTTGCAATCATTCGAAATACTGTAGCACAAGGCGCAAGATCTTTGATAGTCAAATCAACCTACAAAGTTATCATTGGCTTTGTCATTTTGGTGCTTGTCTCAGACTCTATCTTTCCTGATTTGGGACCCTATTTGAGGCATTTCTCATTAATTAAGTTGAATGAATAAAAAATCTTCCTTTCATGGAGTTTCCCCATATTCATATCTTTCTGAATTTCAAAAAAAATAAAATAAACTGAACCTATTTGAGTATCAAGGAAAATCGCCTAAAGGGGAGAAGAAAGGAAAGGAAAGGAAAGGAAACAACCACAACCGCAGTAGCATATCTGAGGTTCTTCTGAAGTAATTCCCCTTGCTCAACCTTGCTAAAAGGCCCTGCTCAGCCCATCAATTCCGCGCACTATTCAGCAAAGCCCAGTTAATTGACAGTTAGCCTATTGTTTGTGTTTTAGTTGCAAATTAACCACCCGCTCAACTTTATGTATCAAGATTTCATTTAGTATATTGCTCCCAATCAACCATCTCTTCTCAAAATCTACAAACAATAATTAATGCGCAGAAACTGATCAGATATGCGGATCTCTTCAATACATCTGAATATGTTATAGCACTTTTGAGAAGTTCATGTAGTGTCTGAGATGGATCCAGGAATCTTATGCTGTGTCTGTGCTGTAACTAGCAGTTTATGCCATGAGAACACTTATGCAAGGCTCTATCAGCCAGCAGTTATTAGCAGCAATCAAACACCTACTGGTAGCTTTACAGGGGAATAAAAGTAGCTCCCGTGATACACAGGTTCATTCTGGAGATAAGTATAAAGACCCAATTTGAAGCATAAATGAGCAGTTGCAGAAGATAAGGTACAATCTACATAAATTGTTAACAGTGGAGTGGACAAAATTGAAGCTATATACTCACGATTCTTCCAAGTCAATAACTTTGATAGCAACCACTTTTTGAAGCTCCTTATCAAACCTGAAAATCAAACATAGACACACTCCTATAAATGTGGAAAATATACTGGATTAGTCAATTTGAATACAAGAAAGCTACTACATTAGTACGCAACAAATTATTTCGTAGACAGCCAACGAAGTCTTGTCAATTTACAAAGAAAACTTTTAAGTTTTTGAAGTCAAGGGCCAAGCTCCATAGTACGAATTTCATCTGCCCCTGATATTTCAGAAGTCAAAGGTAGTCAAGCTAAATCTTGAACATTTACATGGAAAGCTGCATATAATCTCAGAGAAGCCATGCATCTCATTATCTGACAGACAACAGAGTTATGCTAGTGAACTTCAAATATAATGAACTAAAGTGGTCATGCCAAGGTTTAGTATAGCAAGGATCGTAGGTATAATAGATGTAGGCTTATGTGTGTATATTGGTGAACTAAAATTTTTGTGCCTCCGCTGCAAATATATGGGCTTCTCATCCAAAAGTGTGGTTTGGGATGTTAGGCTTAATTGGTTCATGATGAGGAAGGTTGCTACCAGAGTAGCTTGTCTCCTTTGGGAATCAACATACTACGTGTGTTAGGCGAGGAGGACAGTAGAGGTTTTGTAATTGTCCGGTTTGAGAGACGTGCAATTCTGCCATGGAGAGAGGTGGAGAAATCAATGGATGATCTTGCTAAGCGATCAGATGCTTGTAGGTTTATGAACTACATTCAAAGGAATTCTCTCACTCTTTGATGATACTTGTAAACACTTGCCAACATACATGACCTATATGGTGACCCTCTAAATAGGTTTAGTGTCGTACACTCTTAGCGATGCAACTCATTCAATCCAACTCATCTTTAAACATGTCTAAAAGAAACATATAACATGCAGTATCAATAAAAAAATCCAGGACCAACTTTTAAGATAAAATGTTCGTAATGAAAATACTAAAGATGCAGTACGAAATCAAATATGAGGCGTATAAAATATATGAATATCATGACTTTTAAAGAATTTTTAAATCTTAAGAGAGTAAGTAGAATTTTTTAGATTGGAAATTAAGCAGCATACTATTCTTATGTGATGTCCACTAAAAAGATAAAACTTCATTGAAATGTTGATACACGGCCCGCATCTGTTTCCTACTTTTTGAGGATAAGTCATTGTCAGCATACATATATCATGTCAAGTCCTCGTGTATGTGTCTATGCTACATAACGTTCAAAGTACAACGAAAGATAGGTGCAGGTAGTAAGCTAGAGCATTTCCTCCTGCCATTACTGCAAAGTCACATATAGCTATGCTACTAAGCTTCGGACATACTTAACCATTAAGATGTCCACAAGTTGACAAATATGCATTTCATCTGCCAGCTTTAAGATGTCTAAAGCTTCTAAGTTGATGAACACCACAATTTCATTATTCCCTATACTAGTAAAGTGCTGAACCACAAAATCTAGGACAGCTAAAGACCACAACATAAAATGGAAAAATTTAGATACCCCAGCCCATCCATTACCATGACATCTGTAGAAAGTGATCCACGGCTAAAATCTTGTTATCACTCTGGAATCTTTAATAGACCATGTGTAGTAGTAATCAATGAATCAAATGAATTGGTATCTTCAAAAATCCCAGTCTAGGATTAGTGATGTATGGCAGTCCGAATGTTAGACAATAAACAACATTACGCTAGTGGAGGCAACATCAGCAAGCTTCCGGAGTCAAACAGCAAGCAGTAATTCCAAGTGTGCGTGTAGAGACCCTAAGATCAAGTGTTCCACAAGATCTAACCACGTCTTCGTTCTTAGTTTTGCAAACAGCAGCAACATTCATGATGCTTACATAGACAAGTAACTACCACAAGTGAGGAACTCAGTTGGGCTTCAAATGGAAACTCACATCTATCAAATTCTCATATACTCACAATAAATCTAAATGGGAGAACAAATCACAACTCAAACCAGACTGTCATTAAAATTGGCATAGGATTCATACTTATTGAAGATTCCTAAAACAGATGAGGTGCCAAGAGCCACAAATAGCATAGTTACAAAACCAATATGATTTTTGGGACTTACGCTTTATAGACATCTCCAAAGGATCCTCTTCCAATCAGCTCCAATTCACTAAATCTGGAGCCTGCAACCTCCGCAAGAGCAGCTGCATCAGCCATCCTTCTTACAGATACTTCCCCTCCTCGTCCTCTAAACTAAAGAAGCTGAGCAGGCCAATAACCCCAGGAGAAAAATCTCGACTTATGTATGTCTACATTTATCGAACCCCACTTCCGCATCACACTGCCAGATTCGCATATTCAGACATTAGACCGGCACAAATTCAATTTGGTTTCAGCCTACAAACCTGAAGTATTGGTACACAATTAGATTCTAAAAGCAAACAAGATCGAGAAATCTCAACTTATTCACACGGCTGAATTCACATATTCAGATTTCAGATATTAGATTGGTACAAATTCAATTTGGTTTGGTTTCAACCAATAAACGTGGAGCACCAGTAACAATAATCACCACACATAGTTAGATTAGAAAAGGAAACAAGATTGACAAAACTCAACTGAACCCCAATTCCACTTTACGCAGCCGAATTCCCGTATTCAGCTATTAGATTGGTACAAATGCAATTTGGTTTCAACCAATAAACGTGGAGCACCGATGACAATAATCACCACACATAATTAGATTAGAAAAGCAAACAAGATAGACAAAACTCAATCGAACCCCACTTCTGCTTCACGCAGCCAAATTCGCGTATCCGAATATCAGATTGGTACAATTAAATGAAATTTCAACCAACAAACCTGAAGCATTGGTTACAACAATCACCATACATAATTGGAAGAGGAAAAAAAGATTGAAATTTGAAATTTTTCTTAAAAACTTAGAGCATAATGTGGGAAGCTGTTGGTGTGAAGTGAAAGCATGGTTAGGTGTGGAGTGGGGAGTGCTAAAAGTGACAAGCCAACCCAATTGGGTCTTTGAAACGCCACCACTGATTCAACAAACAAGAAAGAAAGCGAAATAACAGCGCAAGACTGGAGCTTCAATGTGGGGCTTTGTTTAGGGTTTCGTAAATCTAAGTGGGGTTTTTTTGTGCTTACCCGTCAATGCGAATTTTGATGATGATGGGCTCACCAATCCGGAATCACTCAAAGAAGCTGTGGATCTCTCTCTCTCTCTCTCTCTCTCTCTCTCTCTCTCTCTCTCTCTCTCTCTCTCTCTCTCTCCCCTCTGGGGATCCTGTTCAGAGGCTGCGCGAGGAGGAGAAGAAGAAGATCAAGAAGAAAGAGATTGACAATGAAGAGAAGGCGTGTTGTTTTCTAGTGATGGTTTCTTTCCTCAACCTGAGGTTTTCAATCGCTAATCATGTGAGTTTATTAGGAGAGTAATTCATTTTAATTTACCCAAAAAATGAATTAATTCATTTTCATTTTCATTTTAATTCATTTTAGGTTTTGGACCGGGGACTTGAACCGGGAGATTTAATTGGGGCAAAAGCCGGCAAGGAAAAATTTTGGGAAATGGAATTTGTACTCTAGACAAATTAAATTTTGATTAATTTTTTCATTTCGTGTTTAGCAACAAAAAAGCGGAAATTTTTGTTTTAACCAACTGGTTTGGAACCCTTTTTCCTTCTTCACACATAAACCATTTTCAGAAAGAAAAAAAAAAGTTTTTGAACCCGCAACAATTATTTTTATCACAAAAATGTTGATATTTTTAACTGAGGCCAGGTTTGGCTAAATAATAATAACCGTGTATAACATATTTGGCGGTGGGTAGAGAAATAGTAATCAAACCGAAGACAACATTTAGATGGACCGGTTCTAAACTTCTAGCATGACAACGAGAAAGAAAAGAAATTCCTTTACAAGCTTGAATACTTGTAATCTTGAATCTGAGTCCTCTAGCTCTGGTTGACTTTCTTCTAATCTTAATATTCTTTTGAATTAGGCTGTACTTGTTCAAAAGAAGAAGAAGGGAATTATGCAATACAAATGCGAAATTTATATAGAAATGTAAAGGATTTATATATCCCCTGTGACCTAATATTTCAGAAATATCACTGCCATATCTGAATGTTTATCTTTCTGTTAGAAAATTCCATTTGTTTCTTTTCTGTTTTATGCATCATTTTCAGTTCCAGAAGAACTCAGCTTTGTGCTGACAATGGGACACACTTTCAATCCCTTAATTAAGCTACCAATCTGGTTACTAGTTAGTGACTAGTTACTATCTCAGTTATTCTTCACAAACACACACTTCCTATTTTTCCTCAGTTCCTCCTGTTTTTTTTTTTTTTTCCCTTCGAATATTGAATACATCAGCCAGGATTAACAGGGTGTAAGTAGGTTAGTCTATAAGGAATTTTAGAGGCTATCCATACTGAATCTTAAGCGCGCACGATGGGACTCAAATCCTGACTCCCACATGCCACATAGAGAGGACTAGAAGATGCCAACTGAGCTAGAGCTCATTGGCAGTTCCTCCTAGTTGAAGACCCCTCCCATCTAGACCGCTTAATTATTTGGACACTAACAAAAGTGCACCGTTCAAACTCATTTGTGTCCGACTTTCAAAAAAAAAAAACTCATTTGTGTCCGGATCTAAATATTTAGATTTGTTTCCGTAGCATTTTTTAACTGAACTTATTGCCTGTGCTTCTTCATTCATCCTAAAACCGAATGGATGATACTAGAGGTGGCAAACAGACGGGTCTGGACGGGTTTGGGCAGGTTGAAATGGGTCGTGAGTCAAATATGGGCGGATCGAATATGGGTCAAAAGGTAAACGGGTTGAAACGAGTCGGGTCGAATATGGGGTAAGCCAAACCTAAACCCGCCCAACCCGACCCGTTTTCCTCCTTTCCCCACCCCCCCCCCCCCCCCCCTCTTTTCGCCTTCCCCGATTTGTCTCAATAAGGGAATTCAAAAAAGCAAAACTTTATGATTAAAACTCAAATTTTTTTTTAATAAAAATGAAGCAATTAGATGCTAAAAAAACTTTAAAAATCAGGTTTTTACTTTTTGTTCCATTGCCAAACAGTAATGTAACTTCAACGAGGAGTCGCCGCATCAAAAAATTGTTTGGAAGGTGATGATTGCACCAATTGTACAGTTTCAGTTTTCGTTACGTTCACAGAAGCCACCGCTTAGGTTTGAATTAAAAAGTCAAATGACTTTTTTTTTTTGTCTCTATTCAAATTTTTTTTGTATTTGTTTGTTTTGCGACAAACTTTTTATCCCTATTAGTTCGTCTCGACGAGAGAATCAAAAAAGTAATTTTTTATTGGAGTATTTTCTTCCCAATTTTAAGGGAAAACGAGACAGTGATTGAAAAAATTGCATACAAGTAGCTGGAAATGTAATAAGAAGAACGTTACACAGTGATATAGAAAGGAAATTCTTTGCTGGAGTATTTTCTTTCCCAATTTTAAATATACCGGTCCTCAGCTCATTTTCCTTCTTTTCCCCTCTTTTTCAAACCTTTTTAAAATTCCGTGTTCCACAGTTCTTAGTTTACTACTAGTCACAGTGATAGAGAGAGGAAAGAGTATCGGGACAAAAAAAGAATGAGTAGCGGAGACATTTGGGTCTTTTTAAGTCCAGCCCATATTGAACCCATTTTTAACCCACCTAAACCCATAAAAATATGGGTTGATATGGGTTCAACCCATATAAACCCATGATATAATATGGGGGGGTTGGGTTGGGTTATAAGTGGGCAGATTGGGCGGGTTAGAAAAATATGGATTGAGATTGCCACCTCTAGATGATACATATGGTGGGAGATAATCATCAACAGATCACATCGAAAAATCCTTTGGGGTTGGCCCAGTAGTCAAGGTTTGGTACTTATTTACTCTTTCTTAACATTTTTTCCCAGGTGTTATTAGGGGCAGGCATACGAAGTTTCGCTCAATTTTAATTTTCCTCCCTGCTAGTGGGCGGTGAGATTGGATTCCAAGATTAGTCGAAGTGTTTGTGAACTGACCTGAACACTCGAGTTATAAAAAAAAAACACAGATCACATCCAAATGCGCTAATGGCAAAACAAAGCTTCTACCAATGGAGGAACAATTATGCAAAGGATCCCCAAATTCACATGCTTCAAATACACTCCAAACAAAAGTGCAAGGTACAAAGAAATTTATCCAGAAATTATCCGGAATGCACTTTTAGAGGCATTTATGACCGGTCATAAATACCTCTAAAAGTACTCTCCTCCAAATTCACATGCTTCAAATGTTGGATTTTGGCTAATAGTCAATCGAAGGATACTATTGCAGTCACATAAGATATCAGTATCAGTGTTGATAAATAAATGCACATCTTGGACTTTGGTTATGAATGAGATTTTCCACCCTTCGAAGATCTCTTATTTGACAAAGAAGATTGGACATTACTATTAGCTAATCAGGTTTGTATTTCCACCTATAATACTTGACTGCGTATAATTTGGGTTAGGGGAAGACTAGAGAGAGCAGAGTGTTAAATATTCTTTGGAAGTGGAATGAGTGATCACTTAATAACATTTGGGGTCTCTCTATTCATTGTCAATTGGTTTGGAGTTGGTAATTAACAACTTAATATGGTATTAGAGCAAGCAATAGATCATGTGTTTGAACCTCATTGCCTACCTAATGTTAAAATATTTACATGTGTTTAGCCCGCTTATGGAAGATAGTCTGGCTACACGTGAGGGGACGTGTTAAAGGTATAAATAATAAAGTTGTCTCTCCCTCTAATAGCTTAAGCTTTTAGAAGTGTTACTGGTTAACAATCTAATATAGACTGATGGAAAGTCTGAAAGAAAAGAAAATTACAAGGCTTGTTTTACCAAACAAAAAAATAATAATAATTTGTAAAACTTGTATGCTTGCGGTGGGAGATAATGGGTATTTTTGTTTAATTTTGTTGTGAGTCATTGTTTGGGTGGTGAGAGTGCTGAGTGGGTATACAAAGAGTTCAGGAAAAACAGTGGTTTCTTTCTGGTGGAAATTAGATGTAGGCAGGTTGTTTTGCCCAACCACATAAATTCCTAGCATCACTCTTTTTTTTTCCTTGTGATAACACTAAAAATATTGTAAGATTTCTATTTGTGTGATTTATGCGTATGATATTATGGAAAATGTTAATAACAGCCTATCGGGCTGTCAATAATGCAAAAAATAGATTAAAAAAAGTTTTTTGTGTTAAACTACGTTGAAGAGCGTTAAAAGTACATCGGAAGCAACTTCTTTTTATGTACTTTTCTTGTTTTATTGACAACCCCTATCAATAGCGTAACCGGACATTTTTCAGCTAGCTTTCGCAAAATCCAAACATCAAAGACTCGAAACAGTGGGGAGTTCCTGATCTTGGATAGCCACTCGGAGAATGTTGGAATTCAAGAAGCTCTGTATCGGAGGCAATATTGTTATAAGCTCCAAAAAAAACCCTTTGGTGTTGTTGTTGCCAGATTTGATACCGTCACGGCCAGTGATGATGAGTGCGGGGAGATGGGCCGGAGGTGACAGCCTCCCACTCCTGCAAAAACTCCTGGGGAGGATAGGGAGAGCAAATTTTAAAAAGGGAGAGTGTGAAGCGTTAACATTTGTTGAAGATTTTATAGTTCATGCAAGAAGAGGTCTGGAACGTTTTGCACAATGTACGTATGTGGCAGCGTCTCGTTGGTAATCGAAAACAAGCAATTCATCCAATGATTGACAGTTTCAAATAAAAATAAAAAATCCAATTGACAATGAAATAGTAATGTCACATGGACATGTTCCACAAAGTGTTGTGCACACTGTTGCGTTCGTAGAGTTTCTCTTCTTGCAAAGATGGAAGTTTAATTCTTCCTCCTATAGTCCTATACCTTTTCTCTCTCAATTATGGTTCTGGACTTGAAGAGGACGTTGAGTTGGAATATGGACCGACTACGCTAATCTAATCTCAGAACCACTAATTTCAGAACCAGAAAGGGATCTTGGATCATAGCAGTTTCAAGGACAAACAAAGGTTATGGTCACTCCATCTAGCTACCATAATACAGGTAACATGTTACTCCACATAGCTCCATGGGAGCCTGTAGACAAGGTTATTGTTAAATTTTTTTGGAGGGTTTCAATTTAAAATCAATTGGCAATAGGTAAAGTAACCTTTAGAATTTATTAACCAAGTTTGGATACAAGTCTAACACTCCCCTTCATGTGTAGCCCGGATGCACGTGGAGGTGATAGACCAAGAGCTGACCGATTGACTCGGACGACAGAGATGACAGAGACTTTCCTATGAGAGGTGAGGCTACCCAAGACCTAGATTTGATACCATGTTAATTTTCTTGAAGGATTCCAACCTAAAACGAAAGGATTCCAACCTGTTTGTTTCCAAAAGGAAAAATTGGCCTAGAAACAGCGAGTAGTGCAGTTCTAGGCCTGATGCGGGCGTGTCAGGACAGGTTTGCTGCCCAAATTTGTATCAAGGCCTGGATGCCTCAATCTGACTTCTAATCGAACAAAAGTGCACGGCCTAAGGGTGGAGACCATGAGGAGGTTCGTGGTTTGCCTTTGCGGGGTAAGGACTTAAAATTTTCTAATCGTGTG
Organism: Rhododendron mucronatum var. ripense; assembly: GCA_019656295.1. Classification (NCBI taxonomy): domain Eukaryota; kingdom Viridiplantae; phylum Streptophyta; class Magnoliopsida; order Ericales; family Ericaceae; genus Rhododendron; species Rhododendron mucronatum. The sequence continues at coordinate 397,635 of BPLT01000145.1, read as the reverse complement.
AAAAATAGAAAGAAATGTAAAGCAAGGCCTAAAACTGAAATAAAAAGACTTTATTAACAGTTTAACAAAGTCTGGTTACAAGGAAAGGAGATAAAATTTAGGCTTGGCTAGATTGAACAGGAAATTAAAGATAACTGAAAGATAAATTTGCATAAGCAGTGGGCTTGTTGGTCGGGGACCTAAAGATAGAAAATAATTGAAAAATAAACTTGCATAAGCCGTGGGCTTGTTGGTCGGGGACCGAAAGATAAAAATAGTTGAAAGACAATTGAAATGAAATTTCGATAAGCCGTGGGCTTGATGGTCGGGGACCTTTGCCAAGGCCTTCAACTCTGGTATTTATAGGCAAATATCCCAGGTCTTGAGCTGCCTAAGCTGTTTCCACAGGCCTTCATGCATGGCTGTCAAGTGTCCCTCTTGAGCTGCTTCAAAATGCTCCAATGAGAGGCTATTCTTTGATAAAAACGTGCCCTTTACTCCAAGGAAATGGTAAAGGCCTGAAAAACCCTTCTTTTCTGCATAAAACTTTGTAAAATAGTAAAAGCAACTTCTGCATCCAGGCCTTTGAGCTGCTTGTGAGCAGCTTACTTAGGTCTGCATGAATCACTTACCAACAGCTCCAAGGGGCTACATGTACGCCACCTGTCCTTGGCCTTGCTTTATGCTGAAGGATGGGGGTCCACTCAAACCTTGAGCTGTTTGTAAGCAGCTTACCCAGGTCTGCCCAGCAAGAACATTCTGGGCCTTTGAACTGCTTGTGTAGGCCTAAGCTGCTTGTGAGCTGCTTGGGATGTCTTCATGCATGGTTGCCATGTATCCTTGGTCTGGTTGAGCTGTTTGTGTGCATGGATGCTTGTAAAAAAGGGATATTTGGGCCCACCAAGGTAAAAAACACAGGTCTGGTTGAGCTGCTTGAGCAGCTTGCTAGGGAGAAGCTTATAGGCCTTTGAGGCCTTTGAGCTGCTTGTGAGCAGCTTGGCCTTCAAGCTGCTTGAGCAGCTTGCTAAGGAGAAGCTTCTAGGCCTTTGAGCTGCTTGTGAGCAGCTTGTCCAGACCTACCCAGCAAGAACATTCTAGGCCTTTGAGCTGCTTATGAGCAGCTTGAGGCCTTTTCCTGCCAATTAAAGGCCATACGTGACGTTTTTAAGGAAGTAGGCCCATCTATTACTTGGGCCTGAACTTGAGGAGCATCATAGGCCTCTTCTCTTTGTAAGCCATGCGAGCCCAAGTCTGGAAAGAAAACTTGGGCTTTAATTGATTTAGGCCCACTTAGAAGGCCTTATTATTTCTAAGAACTGGCTTAGGTCTGGATAAAACACTCATATCTAGTGAGTCAACCCAAGTTTTCGGCCAATCTTGGGCTTGGGCTTGTGATGACGAAATCTTAGGCATAAATTTGGCCCAGGCCATTGAAAACTCAACTCCATTAGTGGCGTTCAAATCGGCCCGATTTCATGGATGACCGATCATGAGGCTTTTCAAGGCCCGAGACCAACATTCGAGGCCTTATTCTAACCAACAAATTCATTTTATGAATTTTGGTCAAAAATGGGTATAAACACAACCTAAAACGAATTGGCAATAGGTAGAGTAACCTCTAGAATTTATTAACCAAACTTGAGTGACTTAGATGAGCGATTTGGGACAAGTTTAACAGTTATGGTAGCAGCTCCTAAGTCGGCATTAATGGAGTGCACTCTAATCATCGAATCTCGACTTTCTTTCCTATCCTTAAACAGTTTATTTTTACTTGTAAAGCATGATGGGAGTTTCTATTAGCTAGAGGGTAGCCTTTTCGAGAAATTTCATAATTCGTTTGTCGTACTTTTTAGATTAGTACATATGATCATATCATGACAACTTGTGTTTGGCAATATTGACGCTGAACTGCTATGCCCATTGGAGCATTACTGAACTTTCTGGAAATTAGCTGCAATGTGAATTATGTAATTAAGTAATATATGTCCTCATGGTATGTGTTTTTCTATGGAAGTTTTTTTTTTTTTTTTTTGAAAAGAGTCATTCATTCAACATAAGTCCATCGGGCAAACAAATTCCAGAACAGATACTGGAAAGAACCAAGGCAACCTAAACGTCGATCCGGCACCTACTGCCGAAGCAGGCCCCGCGATAACGCCGGTACATAAGAACCAATCTCGGTCTAGATTGCAGAGGATTTAAAGAAATCCACGGCTCAAACCCTAAACAAATAAGCATTGCTGAAATTTGAAGGCAAAACAACAACAAATTAACTAAAATCTAACAGGTCTCATGGACAAAATCACATAGTCACCGGCCTGAACAGAATGAGAGTCAAAACACCACCGGACCATGGCAACCGAAGACCAGTCTTCATCCAGCCGACTACTGCTTAGCACAAACAAACACCGCCAGACCACCACCAACCCCAACAACACCACCGGAACCCACCACCCCCAAAACAAACATCCAGAGACACAGAGACCACCAACACCGAACCATTCCTCAATAGGCTCCGGATTATTCGCCCACCAGATCTAGAACACCCAGACTGGTACAGAATCGGACAGGGGGAAACCCGTTGATAGAAAAGGAAACTGAAAAAATCAGAAGAAAAGAGGAAACTCCAAACGCCATCCGCACACCTTATTTTGCTCGTCGCCGGACCAGGAACAAAACAGATCTGGAGACGATGGAAGAGGAACGGGCCACAGGAGCCACCATCTGCCGGCGAAGCTGGTCGGAGGAACCCTTGCCGTCCTAACGAGCTGCCGCCCGAAACTTGCAGGTCTTGGAGAACACGACGAAGAGAGAGGAGAGGCGAGGAGGGCGGGGGGGTGAGAGAGGCGAAGGCCCCCCTCCCCCAGATTTTCAATTGAAGGTTGAAGCCATTAGAATTTGGCCAAAAGTGGCTTTTCCATGCATGCCTGAATCCTAACCTACAACTTGGTACGGTCTTTGAAGTCACCCACTTGATAATTTCACGATCTAGGAACAACAATATTGCCATTTCCTCGTCCAATTGCTAGAATGGTTATACAACCATCACAAATATGCCTCCAGAATATTTGCCTCCGCAAGTTGGATATTGATCAAACTATAACCAAATGTAAACGTTACCGTTTCAGTAAACGAGGTAAAGGTGCAATGTGCTCGCACGCTCATTGAGAATACATTGGTGCAGTGTGAACACAATTAAAACACCTTGCAATTCAGGTGCATTCCCTCTTCTCCCCACCTACTCCTCTCTCTCTCACTCTGACTTACTCACCTGCCTCACAAAATTTAGATTTTGATTCTAATAAAGATTTGATAATCCAGTGATTCTGATAGAGATTTGATTCTAATTCCTTCTCTCTCTCTAGTCTCTCCCCCTACCCGTACATGTGGTCGGATGATTGTGATTCTTATAAGGATTTGATTCTAATTCTAATTTTGATTCCTTCCTATTAATTGTCTTCACACTACACAGTATATTCTACGTAAAAAGCCCCTATGCATCTGGACAAAACTCACCCATTCACATGGATGTCTGTTTGGGGCTGGTGGGTTCCGGTGGTGTTGTTGGAGTTGGTGGTGGTCCAGTGGTGTTTGATTGGGCTGCGCAGCAGTTTTGGCTGGAAGAAGACTGGTCTTCGGTCGCCGTGGTCTGGTGGTATTCGATACTCATCTTGTTCAAGCCGGTGACCCTTGTGGTTTTGTCCATGAGACCTGTTTGATTTTAGTTGATTTGTTATTGTTTTGCCTTCAGATTTCAGCGATCTCTTTAGATCCTCTGTTATCTAGACCAAAATTGATTCTTATGTACTGACGTTATCGCTGAGCCTGTATCGGCAGTAGGTGCCTAAGATCGACGTTTAGATTGCTTTGGTTCTTTCTTGTGTCTATTCTGAAATCTGTTTGCCCGATGGACTTGTGATGAATAAATGACTCTTTTAAAAAAAAAAAAAAACCCCGTAAAACATGGAAAGTCTAATAAGGCCAAAATGGTAATCCGGAAATACTACGAAACCACTCATTCAACCCTCATCCACCAAAGGCCAAAGGCCAAAGGCAGAGGGCCAATTTCGAGAGAACAATGCCAAAATATGGACGATGGCTTACCTGCCAAAAGAGGCTCAAAGCTCCTTCTGTACAAATGCATGGATTAGCATTTTCTGAAAGTACTTAAATCCTGTCCCCAATAAGCAAAATCCAACATTTTCGTATAGCTTCCACAACCAAGGGCAAATTTGGTCCGAAACCGGCCGGGAAACAAACAAGAAGATCAGCACGAGAAACAAACCTCAGGCTATATTTGCCTGTAAATTAGTCAGTCGGAACAAAATGAAAAAAAAAATGAGCCAAGAAAACAAAACGCAAAATACACAAATTTCACAAATTAAGATCATTGCAACTCCATATTCACATCGGCTCCCCTCAACGGCTTGATGGCATGGCACTCCTTGCACGCCGTCACGAACCACCTCAAGAACCGCCTCCCGAACCCCATTCCGCCACCCCTCCTAACCTTGACTTTCTTCTTCACGACAATCTCGCCGCCCTTCCTCCGCCGTGGAACCTGGTGGCTCACGACCGGCGCAGCCGGAATCAACCCCCACCTCCTGGAAGACCCATTGACGTACAGTGCCTGTTTCTTACCCAAAACACCTTGTCCGCTCTTCTCGTGACATTTACTACCTCCCACTTTTCCGCCGAGTTTCGCTTGATCCAATGGCACTGCTGATTTCTTCTCAGCAGCATCAGTACTAATGCTCGTTCTGGCACTAGTGGTGGTACTGCAACTGCCACTGCTGTTGCTGCTTCTGCTGCTTGTGCTGTTACACCGCGACGACATCAACGAGTCCTTGCTGCTGACACTGCTCGTTCGGCTTGTGGAGCGCGTAAAGGAATGGAGGTTGGCTGGCGGCTGTAGCACAGGGAAAGGATGAGGCAGCAGCCGGCCATTGGAGAATAAATGGTCGGCCGGAGAGTTTGGGGACCCCGGCGTGATGCATCCGAACTCGAACTGATCTGAATCTTGAGTTGGAATGGGAATTATGCTCGGGAACGAGAACTTGTCGCCGGAGCTGTTTTTTCGCCGGCGGGTAGTGCTTTCCATGGGATTTATGTCTCTGGTTCTTCTTCCCTTGTTTACATTGGATTCATTGAGGAACTATATATGTGCAAAGCTAAAGTTTTTCTATTGAGAAAAACAACGCATAGAGGGTGTCTTTCTTACAGTATTTTTTTCTTTTTCTTTTCTAAAGGGAGATTGTTGTATATCATAGAAGAGAATAAATTCTTTACACAATTGGTGTAAGCATTTATTTTCTCCAAATCAATTACATTGCGCCACGTCGTCATGTTCTATTGATTAGAACCACTGTTTTGTAACGTGGTGCGATGTAAAGAATTTATTCTCATCATGGAATGGCGCCCTTAAAGCAAAAATTAAAAATAGGATCTGTCTTGTTGGACTATAATAATAAGTGATAAAAAAGTACGAGGGATTCGGTTATTTGTCATGACTGGTTTTGGGCTCTTTGGCCCTTTGTTGGGGGAATTGGAATAGGGTAGGTGGTCTAAATCATGTGAGACTTGAGTTGCCAACTCAAAGGTGAAGTTATTTGTTGCTGCGTTTGTAATTATGTTTTTGGAGCTTGGCGCCTTTGCTAAATTATTGTGGGATTCGGTGGTTTATTCACAAGTCTCTGTCTACTTTGCTTTTGTTCTTTTTGAAGGACTCGGCTTCCTAAAAATAAAAAATAACACTTTCGTAAAGCAAAAGGGGATTGCGCTTTATAGATAAACGTAAGTTGGCAAACAATATTCTAATTACACACGGGTCTCAACTACCTGTAAGAGGCTGTAGCTAAACTTATTGATACGACGTTTCCAAACTCATAACAACGAAAATGTTCTAATTTAAAGTCGATATGTCTTCAGATCTACCAACTCAACGACCACAATTACGTGGTTTAAAGTCTTATTGACTTATTTTGACCTGGCTAATAGAAAATATTAGCTCATTTGACCTGTTTCGTGTCCTCTCCCAACCTCATCGATCAGGACCACACGGAGCGGTACTCCGAAACGAATGAATGGTATTTTCTAAGTGGCAATGATGGATTCAACCGTTCAACGTTGCTTTCCAATGTGTTGTGGAAGCAAAGGTAGAGATAGAGTAAGGGCTTTCTTTAAGCAAATGGCTCCTGTTTGTGTATTTTATAGGACACTTTTGATTCGGTCACCCCCTAAACATGGCGACAAAGTTGGTTCTAGGGAAATTCCTTGTCTCCCATTTGTGTTTTCTGTAAAGGACCCCCTATGCCCTCAGGACCACAAGTCAAGCCAGTGTTAATTTTAAGTCCACTTTGGTTTTCTTTAATACCATCGTTTTAGTCTACTTTCTGCTCCTCGGTCCAAAGAATTGATTGCTTAATCGTCCATGTCTGGGACTCTAGCTAGGCCCCCAGTGCAGTAGGAAACCTTTCGGCCTTTGTATAATTTGCCCTTGATCAGTTGGGTGAGTGGGTGCATGGCTGATGGCTCTCTGGCAAGTTGCCCTTAATTTTTCATTTTCTGAGACATTTGATGAGCTTGTTAACTTTTATGCTTGTTTGGTAACAAACAGGGCTACTAACCAACGAATCGAGTGGCTCACGAGCAGCTCGAGCTCAAGTTTTAAGTTTGTATAATAAACGAGCCGAGCTCAACACTCTAAAGCTCGGCTCGGCTCGAAAAAGTCCGACTTGTCTAATGAACCGGCTCAACTCATTTGTATGGCTCAAGCTCTCAGCTCGGTTGTATGGCTTGGCTCATTTACAAACAAGCCGAGCCCAAACGCTACAAAGAACAGTACTACAAAACCCAACTCGGTTCGATCTGTACCAAGGACGGAATCAGGATTTTACCCTAGCAGTGGCAGAATGTATTCTAAAAAATCTAGTAGTGGCGAGACTATATAAGTTGGATATAATTTTTTTTTTACATATAATAATTACATTTTCTAAAATTCTTGTCGTGACGGTCGCCGCCACTAGAGAGGTCTGATTCCATTCTTTATCTGTACATGCACCAGCTTCTCCATCTATCCTTGAGTATTATACTTATATCATGACATTGGATATGTACATGAACAAGGAGAAACCAATTAGAGAAGAGAAAGAACGTGCAAGGTGGGACAATAAAAAGCATATAGCAGTATATATATAAAATATCTAAACAATGCCTTGTGAATAGTGTCCTCGACACTTTTGGCTAGGAACTTTAGCCCTCATATTATTATACAGAGGGGTGCATGTATTTTTGTGTTTGGCTCTAAAATGCCCATTTTGACTACTATGCTACAAATGCACGCTCTAAGACCCGAGATCGATTCGGAAGCTGAATATTAATGTGAAATTTATTCTTAAAAAATTGATGAAGTAAAAGAAAATAAAATCTATTTATTTTATTTTATGTTCTCTTCGCAGAGAATTTTTCTAGAAAACTAAAATTCTTACCCTTTTGGGATCTATTTTGAAGGACAGTGTTTTTTTAGTAAAAAAGTTGAGAGAATTTTCTAGAAAACTAAAATTCTTTCCCTTTTGTAGGATCTATTTTGAAGGACAATGTTTTTTTTAGTAAGAAAGTTGAAATTGTGATTTTCGCAATTTTCTTTGTGATTAAACACTGCAAGTTATAGAAAAGTTGATTTTTCCAATTATTTCCCATTATTTTCTGCATAACTGAATGAAGACCTGGTTTCTCCAAGGTTTGAGGTTGGAAACCTGCTAACAGCTACTATCGATTTTTTTGGGCTTAGTCTATAACGGATTTCGCTCCGACTTTGATCGGATTCTCTATTAGTGAACAATAGAATTAGTCTCTAGAAAATTAGTCAACGTGCGTGTATGCTGGTCTAGACTAGGGGTGCAAAGTAGTCGAATCAAGCCAAATCCAATTAGGCTCGGGCTCGATATGGCAAAATATTGGTCTGGCTCGAGTTCGGCTCGTCTAAAATTTCGAAGCAGCTCAGGCTCGGCTGCTCGGCTCGTCAAAACTCGTTAAACTCAAATGAGCAGAATGCATGGAGTCGAACCCTGTGACGCTCGGGCTCAATTTTGGAAAGTATTAGTCTGGCTCAAGTTAGAGCTTGGACAATTGAGCTCGAGTTCGGATTGTCTAAAATTTTTGATGCTTGGGCTCAGTTTGTCTAAGTCAAACGAGTCAAGACAAGCCTAATAGAGCAAAACTTGGGTTAAAATTGGACACGATTTTTGTTTTTTTGTTTGTTATAGGAAACCCTGTTTGGCTATCACGTTATTACTTTCTTTTTTATTTCCCTTGAAAATGAAGAACATTATCTCTGAATGCATGTACGGAGCACAAAAGATATAAACAATAATATACATTGTGGAGGCTGGACTCTTAGCAATGGGAAGTACTCTATAGAGTTCTCGTCTAGAAGATGAAAACTTCTCTTGTTGATCTCTAAATAAATGAAAGTTAGGCAATGATGGAGCTACTTGTGGGCGTATAGGGCCACGACCCCATGTTGTTTCGGGATTTTTATTATTATTTTTCTAATTTTAATTTTAATATTAGTTATTTTTTATTTGTTAAGAATTATGTTTTGTAGTGGGTGTTATTTAGATATTTAAATGCTTAAGAATGTGTTCGTGTTGGGTTTCAAAACCCAATTTCTCTCTCTGCTCATGGTCTCCGATAAGTTTTTTCGTCAATTATTAATCTCATCTTTCATTCTATCTCTCCATTAATTATCCAAAAAAAAAACCCCCTTAAAATCTAAACCAAACAAATTATTAGATTTCCGAATTTTGAAATTTCAAAATCTTATTGTTCATAGTTTGGCCCCCTCGTTTACGAAATCCTGGCCTTGTCCTTGACGTTAGGAACACTCTGGCTGGTGCTGGCAGCCGAAAATGTCCTCTGACGGTCAAGTCAATTTCCTCTCAAGGCAAACTGTGGACTAAATTAAAGCACTAGTTCAAGAATTCTCGAGTTGAGTTTTGTTCATCCTCCACTTAAGAGGGTGAATATTACCTTCCTTTCTATTGGTTGAAATGGTGTGAATCTTAACATAAAGTGATGTCATGCTTAAAAAAAAGTGTATTGCATGGTAAGCATGACATCACTTTGTGGTGGGATCCACATTATTTCAACCAATAGAAAGGAGGGTAACATTCACCTTCTTTTAAGGAGGGTGAACAAAATTGTACTCAAAATTCTCAATGGAATAGATACAGAGAAGATGTATTTTCCTAACAGTGATCTCAAAATTAGGTTTTAGATACCTTTGTAGTGCTCATTCTTCAGATATTTACAGGCGAATTCGCTCACCTACTTGTGATTACTAAACCTGTAACTGTCCTCTCGATTTTAAACATAAATATATAAGTCATTTCGATAAAAGATAGTCGCATAAGGTAAATAATACCCAAAATGAGTTTCTCACCTGCTTAATTACAAACGAAGTCCCCAAGTTTAGAGAAATACACCCTTGGCGCCACGGCCCAAATAAATTTAAGTATAAATACGAACTAGTCATTAAATTTCAAATGGTTTAGTCAAAAGAAATCAAGATGGATTAATTACAAATTCATCTTTAATCAAGTAGGTGATTTACAAAGATGATTGAATAAATAAACTCCGTTAGCTTTCAATAATGTCTTCCACACTGAGCATTGGATGCAATACAAGCTACTACCCGACGCTAGGACCTAAAAAGAAAGATTTTGTTGAGCTACACTAGCCCAATAGGAAATTCTCTACTCAAGTTATATGAAAATACAATGAAGCATGGAACTAGAGTGAGTGAGTGTTACGGCCTAGTATTTTATTTATTTATTTATTTAATTACGTTGCCATTTATTATTGGAGTGTTATGGTTGGGTCCTAATTAATTAATTAAATTGTGCGCTCTATGGGTAATATTGACACGATTATAATATTTGGAGTATGCGATAGATTTTGGGCAAAGTAGTGGTACAGGATGGTAATTTTATAAATTTGTTTTATGTTCTATCTAAATTCTAATTAACTAATTAGCTATATTTGAGGGTGTGCGTGGTTATCAGTGGGTAGTTTAAAAGGGTTTCACTTGGTTAGGTAATCACAAATTCATTAAGGTTAACATTGGAGATAAGAGGCTGGAGAGAGAGAGAGAGAGCAGTGGCCGCATAAGGGTATCGGAGTCGTCTTCATACTCGTCTTCCGACATGGTAAGTTTCGGTAAAATTCTTGGTTGTTTACTTACTTGGGATCAGTACCATTCATAAAGGGCCGGGCAGGTTTAATAAGATGGATATTATTTTATGTTGATATGGTGGATGGCAGCTTGTGTTTGTGCGTGGGAGAGACAGAGAGAGGGACGGTTCGGTGTTTGTGGCGGTGTGCGGCGTGGAGAATATTGGCCAAATATGGAGCGATGGTGTTGTGTCATGTGGGTGGTGGTTCAGGTGATTGGAATTGCTCGTACTAACAACGTTCTTTTCTAAGTTGTTACTTATCTTAGTTTATTGTTAATTTTGTTGGGTGGTGGCTTGAAGTTGAGAGGCTATAGGAAATTTGGGAGAATGGGTATTGTCGTACAGTGGCATGATGATTTTGGATTTGGGTTTTATCAGTTGTCGAAGTCTTGGGTTTTAGAGGGTCTGGTAGTTACTTAGGTTTAGTCGTTTCTGTTAGATTATGTCATTTTGGGATTAGTTAGTCATTTTGTATTGTTCTTCTATTCAGGTTAGCCTCCTTTTTGCGTGTTCGATTGCATTACGTTTGGACCCAGGTGAGTGGTTAAGCATGTTACGTATTTGTGAACTTTCCCGTATCCCTTAAATTATTGTTTTAGAAAATTAATGATTGAAATTGGGAACATATATTTGTTTTATTTGGTTCTTGAAATTGGCATGCGGATTGGTGAAACCATTTGTTGATCGAATAGTCTTTTGGTGAGAACTTTGTGGATATTGATGGGAACATTTATTTTGGAAGTCCAGGGAAATTAATCCTCTGTGTGCGGGTGACTCTGGCCATTAGGGAAGAGACCGGATTAAGCCGGTGACCCTAATGCTCAACGGTTGTTATTGACCGGATCGTTCTTAGGGAAAAATTCCACGGGCTGCCTACTCGTGGTGACTCTATGATTCGATATTGGATCCAATTTTGAGATATTTATTCACTGGCATTTAGTACTATTGATTTTGGTTGTGGTTCCCCATTGTTGTTGGAGATTGGATGGAGAACACCATAAGACTTATCGGATGAATCATTAATTGGATTAATGGATTATTTTGTTGTTCACCGCATATGCCAAATTTATGTTGACAAGGTAAATTATTTTGATCCCTGTTTTGGAACTGTATTTAATATACATGCTTGCTACTCACTGAGCTCGTCAGCTGACGAATTTATTCCAACTTCTTTTTCAGGCAAGTTGGGCAGTTAGGAGGACTCTGGCGGTATCTCAGGGTCTTCTATTGTTTGACCTCCTTAGGGTGTCTAATCATAATTTAGTAATTTATTTATTGTTTCCGCAATTGAAATATTTTGTCAAACATTTGAATTCTTTTATTACTGTTGGATCACTGGATTTTTTAGTTCATGGGATGTTTCTGCCCCATGCTTATGATTGTGATTTATTTAATAACAAAAAAATATTTATTGATCAACGACTTATTTTATCTTAGGCTGCGTGTTCCATGAGTTGGCCTTGTGGTTCACGGCCGGTCACTTCTCATTTTGGGGTGTAACAGTGAGGGGGTGTTCCCCTTTTTCAAAAAAGTAACTTTTTGAAAAAAAAGGCAATTTCAAGCTCAAAAATCATGTATTTACGTAAATAATTTTTCTATCAATATGGATATTGTTTGATAGATTTCCTTGAGATCTTTTAAACGGAGCAAAAAAATTGAAAAATCATTTTTCATTTTCGTTATATTTGAGTTTGAAATTATCTTCTTTTTTCAAAAAGTTCTTTTTTGAAAAAGCGGAACACCACCTGAATTTCAACAAACAAATAAGAGGTACGAACAAACGGACTAAGACTGAAAAAATCCTGGATGTCTTACAGATATCCCTAACCATTCATACGTCAACTAGAAGCAACATTGAAACTTATACCGTTCAAATAAACTACAACAACTGTTCAATCATCTAATAACTTTTCAAACGAACACCACATCAACTTCCTCAACTCATACCATTCACCATGGAACCTCATTTCATAAAACTTTTCCTTTTTGATTTCCAAAATAATTTTGGGAAAAAACTCAAGACCACTTCGGGTTAAACTCCGTTGATTCGAGCTTGAATGCCAGAGTCAGTTGATTTGTGCCCAAATACCGGATCCATTGATTCGATCAAGAATACCGAAGGATTTTAGATAAAAATCCTATTTTCAAAACCCAACTTTCTTTAATAAAACCTTGATAAATCCAATCTTTCATTATCTTTTTCGACAACCACAATCCCACGTAACAAACAATTCAAACATCAACATAGACTTCTAAAGTCAATCAAAATTCTCTTCATCATGCGAGACATTCAATTGTGTTTCCACCCCTTGCATTTGTCACATTGAATTCTCTCCACTTGGATTTTCGCATTACCACACCTTGCGATGCGGGCCCTCTAGAATCTCCACATTACCACACCTTGTGATGCAGGACCCTTAATTTAAAATTCATAACTCACGTAAATAGAAATGCGTTGTCAATCTGTATATAGGTAGACATCATTTCCCAAGTTCACATTCATTCTTACATTATTAACAGTGTATACAAACTCATAAGCACATCACACTCCACATTGATAAATACTTTAAATACCACGTTATACCTCTAAGTTTATCATGATACCCTATGTCACGTATCGAACCCGCAACGACTCCACGACATATAATCGATCAGGTTCCAAACGAGAATCTTATCGAACGATTGCCAAGGGAGCCTAGAAACTCAACAAGATGAGGCACGAGGACACAAGTCATTAGAACACAAGCAATCATACTCGAAAGTGACTTAAATATGTTCTAATTATTTAGAGAGTCATAACACGGAATGAAAATAACTTAGGAAGAGCCAATGGACCTTGGTAGACCAATACACCTCCACCCAGATGACCATAACTTTCTGTGTACTAAGACTTTTAAGGCGATTCCTAAGGCAATGGAAAGCTAACTTCAAAACCTTCAATTCGATATAAAGTTTGCATGAAACGGATATCAGGCAAGAAAGCTATAGCCGTTCGAAGTTGGGCACAAACCCAGAAAAAGAGACAGATTCATGACCAGATTTCTAAAGTTCACCATTAATTCACTTCTCAATGGTTTCGGGTTATTCTAGCAGCATTAGAATGGGCTCTAAGTCTACTCTATTTCATATGAAGGAACCAAAATGTATTCTGAGTTTAGGATGATGAAAAACCCCCATAAACAATGATCGGTTCTGCAGAATTTCGAAAATGAAAGGAACAACCTCAAACAACGAAGCAATGTACGATCTAGCTACACGAACACCGCATAACCACATAACAAGAGTAAGAAATCTCTACCACAATGGGTTTTGAGCAAAACCCTAAGTGAATCAAGTGGGTCAAGTCCAAATCTTCCAAGACGAGCTCCTCTTGAGTTTTTGGTACAAGATCTAGAGAGAATATACCCAAAAACAAGATAAATGAACCAAGATCAACAAGTGATTGAGAGGAAAGAGAGAAAAACGTGGGTGAGAGCAACAACACAAAATTTACCTCTTATTCTCCAAATGCAAGATTCAAGCTAGTTTGAGGTAGGAATCCCTTGAATCTTGAAGATTTGATGATGTTTGATGTGCAAATCCAAGGATTTGGGTGAGAAATTGAAGAGAGAAGGGGGAGAGGTGATTTTAGGGCTTGGTTCGAGGTCTTGGAGTGAGAAAATAACATAAGGGGTCTATTTATAGTGGTTCAAAAAGCGTGCTGAAAATTGCAAAAAAATACAACGGGTACCAATACTGGAGTCTTCAAAAAGTCAATTTGATCATGTTCTGGACACTTGGTACCGGTACTGGGCAAAAGGCAATACCAGTACTGGCTGGACAGAAAGATAAAAATTTTCCGACGAACACCGAATCAAACCCCATTTGCTACCAACACTTCCAAACATCAATACAACCTCAAAATACAATATTCTGCATACTTAAATGATTAAAGAAAATATAATAATTCACGAGTCTCTACAGTAACCATAGTTAAGCACCATAATTGCGATGTTTTTAAAAGATCATGGCGTATGAGCTAGACATACCCATGTTGCCACTTACTTGCCCCATTCATATAACGGCTAATGGGACGTTTGGTGATTGTTTTGGAGGCATATTTGCATCATGATTTTCCTCTTTGAAATTATTTCAAGGGTTATCGTCGACCTTTAGCTGGACGAGGATACTCTTGTCGAAACCTTGAACCTCCTTGGACATTGTCTGACGCCAAGGTTCCCGACAATGCTGATAGTTAGAGAATATAACCTCTTCAGATGTTCGACCATGTCTGAGGTGTCTATTGACCGAGCTTGAGGTGATCAGAACTGAGGATCCTAACATTTGGTTGACCGACTCTAAGGTCAGCGATGAGTCGACGACTTTATTGACCTCTTTGAATCACTTTGTCTTTTTTCCACATATTGTTAATTAGTTCTGATCCCATGTTCAAGCTTAACCGAATCGAATATTGTTAAGTTCAAATTCGGCTCATTTACTGAATAAGTCCAACATTAGTATAATACATGAAAGTATTTGGAATTGTGCAGGAGCCTGGATTCCCTCTTGCACCCCCTTGAGACCGACCCTGCCCAAGCCTAACCGAATATTGTCAAGTTTAAATTCGGCTCATTTATTAAATAAGCTTAAAATTGAGGTAAAATTATGTAATTTTCGGAAAGTACGGGATGGGAAAGGTGAAGATACCGTGAAAGACGTTATTGGTTCGAGGCGCGTAAACGACAGAGACAACAGAAGTTAACGTGGGGTAGGGGCAATAATTAAGAACGCGGATTCTCGCACTGTAAGACAAATAACGGGTCGTGTCAATCTCCAGGAAGGCTCCTCATCCCAATTTTCCACACACCGTCTCCCTCTCTCTCCCTCTCCCTGCAACATTATTGTTCTCTCTCTCTCTCTGCATATTGCAATTACTACATCCTTTCCTGATTCAGCCATGACAGGCAGAGAAATCCTCCACAAGATGAAGGTAACATGCTCATTCCATTCACTTGGACATGTTTATGTTTGAGATTGTCATGTTCTTTGAAATGGGTATTTGGGTTGACCATCTTCACTCTATATTATTTGCCCTTTTCCGTTGTCCGTACGACCCATTCAATTTTTTTATTTTTTCGCAAGTTTTATTGACTTGGACATGTTTACTAGGTTAGGATTGGTATAGATCTTGATCCTCTCAATTGGGTTAGAAATTTTCTTACCAATATGACCCAGAAAATCCATTGGGCAAACAACTTTTAGCATCCTTGAAGCACTAAGTGAGTAATATGTGGTCCAATTTTTGTTTTTTTGTCGAGGGTGTCCGGTTCAGTTTACACGCTTCTCAACCAATATCCCTTCCTTGTCTGGTCAAAGGCAATGCGGGGACTATGGAATTCACAAGATTTTTTTTATTTTTTTTGCATCTGGCCCCAAGAATCAAACTTTGATCAATCGTGTGAGGAGTAAATACACCAACCAACTAGACTAACTATGGGGCATGTCTTTTGGGGCCAGCCCAGTTATCAAAGAAACATTCCTGCACTTCTCTAGGCCTTTTGGCAATAGAATCCCCAAACCTCTTTTCCTAGGCAAATCTATGTTCACAAAGGCAGACAGCATCAGAGCACGCATGCCATTTTCTTCTCCTTATAGGTGACAACTGGCAAGGTATCTGAATTCTTTTGGTTGAGGATTTAGTAGTGAAACTATGGACGTCTTTGAAGACTCAAAGCATCTTTAATTGTAAATTCATTGACCAAAGTTGTAGAAGTCAATTGTCGATGACTGAAATAGTGAAACCCCAAGTCTGTATCACGCAGTGTACTGTAGAAGGTCACAATGCCTTGTGACACCCCAATCCCACTTTGGTGGGTTAGTAGAAGTGTCAAGGATATATGAGGGACCAACCATTACAACCGAATAATTTGGGCTTAACACATTTGGGGTCATGTTGTAGGCTCCAACAAATTATTGGGCCAGTAAAGTGTGGGTCGTTACTGAGTTTGTTAGTGACTTTGGACTCAGTTCTCTATAGTGATTCATTTGGTATGAAGAACATTTTGCATTCTTAGTCGCTGATTATGAGCATCACCTGTTTTTTAGAGGATTTAGGTCGCTAAAAAGGGCACAAGGATAAGATAATTTTTGTCAGCTGTATCTCAATCGATGACAACCAGACAGAGGAGGCTTTAGTGCTCCAGTGGGCTGTTTCAAATTACAGTTTCTGGGGTGACCAGTTGTAGGATGCAAGGGTTTATTGCACATTGCAATTGATGAAACGAAAAAAAAAAAACTAGTTCAAGGTTTTAGCTTTGGAGCTGTTGGATAGTGTACACAATAAAACATTGCACTATTTAGAACCATGTCCTCGCCGAAATCTGTAGCTTCTTATGTGACTTTCATATCATTATTTCACTAGTTTAGTTGCTTTCTTTAGTCGTGGATGCTTCACCATTGGCATATGACTTTCCACTTACCTCATCCAGGAAGGCTTCTAAGCAAGGATGTTTAACTTTTGTCCGTGCTAGTAACATCTGAGGGTGCAGTCACTGGATTTTGAAGTCTTATAACGAATGAGTATCCGGGAGTTCCGCCATGTGGTACTCGGGACCACTTTACAGCCACACATTTCTGTGGGGTCCATACACTTAGTAGTAGACCCCACAGGAATGTGTGGTTGTAAAGTGGTCTGGAGTACTACGTGGCGGTACTCCCGGACTATTGTATAATTTCACATAACTATGTTAGGAAACATATTAGCAAAGTTTTGTTCCACGGGTAATGGTGGTTTACTTTTGCAGGAAAAAGTTGGGCTATGCTCATCTGCATCTGACACTGGAAAAGGGAAGAGTAAGATGTCAAAGCACGTAACACTTGGTTATCACTTGGTTAAGGGAAAATCCAGTCACCCCATGGAAGATTATGTTGTTGCCGAATTCAAGCAAGTTGAAGACAATGAGCTTGGTCTGTTTGCAATATTTGATGGTCATTTGAGCCACGACATTCCCGATTATCTACGGTCAAATTTGTTTGTAAATATTTTGAACGAGGTACTACATTTGAACATATGTATCTCCAAATATCTATCTGAACTGCTTTATAGCCTTTCATAAGAGTATCCTTAGAACTTAGTTCTACCGCAGAACATCAGTGTCTTTCTGAAGTTTTGTATCTTCCCTTGTGTCCTCCTTGCTTTGGTATATTAACTAAGCTCTTTATTTTGCTGCAAGCAGCCTGATTTCTGGACTGAAACAGAAAGTGCAGTCAGGAAAGCTTATCGTACTACTGATACCACGATTTTGGATAAAGCAGGAGATTTGGGTAAGGGGGGTTCGACTGCAGTTACTGCAATATTGATTAATTGTGAGAAGCTGGTGGTAGCTAATGTTGGAGATTCAAGGGCTGTTATATGCAAGAATGGTGTGGCCAAACAATTGTCAGTTGATCATGAGCCTAGCAAGGAAAGGGCGAACATTGAGGACAGGGGTGGCTTTGTATCAAATTTTCCAGGTAATTAAA
Source organism: Rhododendron mucronatum var. ripense (assembly GCA_019656295.1). Classification (NCBI taxonomy): domain Eukaryota; kingdom Viridiplantae; phylum Streptophyta; class Magnoliopsida; order Ericales; family Ericaceae; genus Rhododendron; species Rhododendron mucronatum. Next base: position 379,921 of record BPLT01000145.1, on the reverse strand, counting down.
CCTATGAATGATCAATGGACAGTCAAAGACTCAAAGATTGACACGAGTGGTCTTGAGAGCATTCACCTGCCACTTACATGTTTATCATAGGCTACATAGCATATCAAATGGCGTTCTGCCTTAAATTTGTGTGTACTTGGATAAGTCCAGCCCTTGAAAAGAAAAACGAGGTATCAACTTATTTTATTTTTTGTGTTTGGATCCAAGTGAACTTTACGTCTATGTGACGTCCTAGGAGAGGAATTTAGAGATGTTTAGCTATGAGAAATGTAAAATCCTATTTAACATAATCACTAACCACTTCTACGTACTCATTTTCTGTGGTAATAAGATTTTTTAATTGTCGTAGTGATTTAACATATTGAAACTGGGCCTCTACTTCTACGTACTCATTACCACAGAAGGTATTTTCCTTTCTCCTTGCACTAATTATTGGATTATATTATGATTACATCATTGTTTAAATTCAGGTGATGTTCCACGAGTTGATGGACAGCTGGCCGTAGCAAGAGCATTTGGCGACAAAAGCTTGAAGAAACACTTGAGTTCAGAACCAGATGTGTTCTCCGAGATTGTGGATGAGGATACAGATTTCATCATCTTAGCAAGTGATGGCATCTGGAAGGTTGGTTCTTCCTTTTATTTTGCACATATCAATTTTACTGCTTCATTGCCTGTTTTTCCACTTTTTATTCTAATCATTTCCCTTAGCATTGTAGCTTTTGCTGTTCTGTCTTTATAGTTGTAGCAGAAGTATGTTGTACCCCACCTCCGGCCACCCTCTTTGCTGGCTACCCATACCTGCTGGTTAAACCTCCAGCCTCACCCTCCTGGCTTCTACTGCTGGGAACCCCTCTGCAGGCCCTCCCCCTCCCGCCAACCATCTCCACTCCCACCATTCATTTTTTTTTCCCTATGACTATTTTCTGATATAAATGAAGAAAACATGTTTTGTGTGTTTTGCAAGGTAGAAAATAGAAACAAAAAATACTATTGAATGCCATCAGTTATCTGATTCCAAAATCCATTAATTGTGGATAAGAAAATGCATGGCAAAAGCTTTCTCTGTTGTGCTCTAATAGTAGGTGTTCAAAACAAAATATGGTGGGATTATTGAGATATTATAGTTCATAAGATCTCAGAGATGATTAGAGTACGAAAGCACCTCAAGGCTTAAACACTTCATACCAAGCATAATAGTCCATAAAGTGTACATATTTTCAACCGTTTATACAATCTTCTGTCTACAAATTTCAAGACTATATGGCTCCTTTCTTGGTTATCGTCAAAAAAATCCCGTCACCCGTAATATTTGTAACAGACTGGATTGTGTGGTATCAGGTGATGACAAATGAAGAGGCAGTGGATTGTATCAAGCACATAAAGGATGCGAAGGCAGCTGCTAAGCAACTTGCTGAAGAGGCACTTACAAGGAGGAGCTCAGATGATATTTCCTGCATAGTTGTAAAGCTTCGGTGACCCTTGCTCTGGATTGTCGGATCGGTTAAAAGCAAGTTATAGTTGGGTTACCGCAGCTTGAGAATCAAACCCGATGCCGATATTGTGGAATCAAGTAATAGTTGGGTTTACCGCAGCTTGAGAATCAAACCCGATGCCGGTATTGTGGCCTTGCATCGGTTGTTTATGTTTCCCAGTATATACAGTATTTTTCCACCTTTTATGATTTTCTCTCTCTGATCAGCACTAGAAAACAAGCGAAATGTATCAATTTGCATCACTTGTAAGCAAAGTTTGCTCGCACTGTAGAATAAGAGGGAGCGTTGATGTCAACTCCCTCGTGCCTATCTTCGTTGAGCTTAATCGTCTCAATAATAAGTAGCTGTCATTGTGCTATATTCAATCCAATTGATCACAAGAACTCTCCCTATTTCTTAGATTCCTGGACCAAACTCAATTAATTGGGTTTTGGGATATTTGCTTCATGGAACAATATGCTAGTGCTGGAATATGGAAGAATTGAGCAACATAATAGAGATTCATATACTTCTGGGCAAGTACAATATGGCTGGAACCACATGCATTTATACAAGATATTAGTAATTCCAAGGGTCTTAACAACATAAAGTAGAGAATTTGGACACAGTTCCAACAATGAAAGAGCATAGACGGTACAGCAGGCACAGCATGAGATGCTATGGAATGACAGAAGAGAGTAAGCATGGAAATCTCAACGGACGTGGAACTGCTTGTAGGTGGGATCTTCGGGAAGAGTTATCAGAGTTCTGCCCCTACCGGCAGCTTGCCCTGGTTGATTTTCGTTCAACTGAAGGGTTGACCTCTGTTGGCTGGATCCTTCTCCATTGGATTCAGATGAGCTCTTTCTGCGTCGCTCGTTGTGCCCAGCCAAACGCTTTCTGCAACTTCTTTTTGTGTCATCGAATTCAGATAACACGTGAAACCTGAGATTCAGGAAAAGTGACAGGATTAGAAAAGGATAAATAACAGGGCGAAGAAACACTGTAGCAAGAAGGCTGCAATCTGAGTAAATATTTGTGATGAAACAGAGCTGATTGCAACCTATGTTACATGGAGCCTGCTGAATGTATAAAAATACCCGCGCTGGGCACTCGACGCTCGGAGAAGGGTGGGTAATCTGTGTCTGACACATATAGTTGGACATACACCTAGTAAGCATATTTTGCACTTCGAATTCACACGTATGCGTGAACCTTCTAAATGGCCTCAGACACTTCGTAAACACTATTTTCCCGAGAAAATAAACTAAATATACTGGCCTTGGGACACACTATTTGAGATAGAAATTTGATAATGTGGACACTTAAACACATTTCCGCATCCGATAATCATGGAACATAAATTGCAACAGTGAAAGGCACAAGGGACCCATGAAAGGAAACTGTCGTATGACTCATATTCATGAAACACAAGCCATGAATTGACCAGAGCTAGAAGCATCTCAGAACCATCAGATAGAACCAAACTTGGCTGATTCAACACGCTTTGTTCTTTTCCGATTACACTTTAATCGAGAGCACAATGTGTGAATTGTAAATGGGAATTTAACATTATTCTTCCCATTCATCGAAAAAGAGGACATCAACCAGTAAAACATGTGCAATTTGTCCGTGTCCATTTTCCATGAAGTCGTTTACTCTTGAGTGAAATCATATTTCTGCCAGTCGAACTCACCCAAACAACAAACCCTTTTGAGGTTAGCTCGAGTGGTTTGTCTCCCTTGATTCCAATAGGAGGTTGGGGTTTGAGCTCATAGAGGAGCACCAAACTATGTGTAACACCTTGAATGGTTCACAACTCATCTCATCTCATTTTTCTCTTTACACGTTTCTCAATATATTTTTCTCTCTATCTCTCTTTACTCATTACCATTCATTATATCAAAAATAACTTTCAAAAATACAAACCAAACAAGATGGCTCACTACTAACCCTGTTACTAGGGCTGTAAGTGAGCCGAGCTACTCGCGAGCTCGGCTCAGCTCGGCTCGGCTCGTTTACTAAACGAGCCGAGCTCGAGCTCGAGTATTCGGCTCGTTTACTAAACGAGCTGAGTAGAGCTCGGCTCGTTCGACAAAAGCTCGGCTCGTTAAGGGAGGCTCGGCTCGATTAAGAGAGGCTCGTTTAGTAAATGGTTAAGCTCGGCTCGATAAGGGCTCGGCTCGTTAAGGCTCGAGCCGAGCTCGAGCTCGAGTTTTGGGCTCGTTAAGGAAACGAGCCGAGCTCGAGCTCGCCGAAGCTCGGCTCGGCTCGGCTCGTATACACCCCTACCTGTTACCGTTACCTTTTGAAAAGAAAACTCAACCAAGCAACATAATTTCACATATCTTTGATGAATTATGCCATGAGAAACCTTCTTTAATGCTGTGTTTGGATGAGTTTTTGAGAAATTTTGTAAGGTTATGAGTGAAGAGAGAAATGAGAGTAATGATTGGAAGTAGGGGTAATGATTGGAAAGAGATAGAGACAGAAATCAGAATAATGATTAAAGATAGAGGTGAGTAATGATTGAAAGTATGAGTAATAAGTGTTTTTTGAGTTGAGAATTTTTTTTTGAAACGCTATCCAAACAAGGCACTCAAGCAGCCTCCAATAAAAATTGCATCTTTAGTGAAGTTGGTGCTAATGCTTCCAATTGATAGAGGAGAACTTACAGGAGAAACTATTAAATAACCTCATACTAGGAATCCCTTTCTTTAAATAAGCAATATATTAGAAAGAAGGCATTAATTAAGAGCATGACGCTCGTGTATACGAAAAAGTCACAGAGAAAAAGGCTCTATCTCAAACCAACCTAAGAATTGGCCATGAGCGGGATTATATTCTACCTTGTCCCAAACCGATCTAAGAATTAGATTGTTAATCACCAACTTGTCTAAAAACTTAATGTGTTAAAAAAAAAGGGACAACTTTATTACTACTTATATCATCAACAAACTATACAACCAAAAACCCCAGACTACGAATATTACCCCTCCTATTTCAACCAAAAGCCCAAATTTCATTTGTTTTTTGAAGTTTGAACAATCAAGCATGTAGAAAAAAATTAGTAGTAGTAGTATTTTAAGGGTTTAGCTCCTTTCATACCAACTCCCTTCATACCTCTAAAACTCTCATTTTGTGAGCGCGTTCTGAGTCCACATCTATTATCCATACTGTTCATCTGTTCATCCCGTAAAACTCTCAGAGAAGAACATTTTTCCAAAAAGTCAACTCAATCAAGTACGAATAGGAATGCAAAATGCAAAATTTGCATGTTTCTATTGATGTTCGATCAAAATATTTCTTTTTTATTTCTATTCAAATGTGATGAAATTGACTTTTGGCATAAGTCTCCTTCCTTCTCCGAGAGTTCCACATATGAACGGTTTGGATCATAGTTGTGAACTTAGATTGACCCACAGAATAAGACTTTGACAAGGGATTGTTAATTGAAAAGGCTAAAAATCGCTGATGGTATGAACCATGAAGAAAACATAGATTGAAGAAGTTTGAAGTAGCTCATATACCCAACGTAAAATGATGACATTCCTCAGAAGATGTGAACTTGTTCACCCTGCTCGAGGTTAATTAGCTTTTCCCAAAAATTGAAAAAAGTTTAATTACCCACAAACTAAGACACAAATATGGGGGGAAAACATAGGAATTTCAAGACCTGCTGCATTGCTGGCAGAACCGCTGCCGGACTCCTGAGACGACGACCGCCGACGCTTTGGCATGCGACTCACACACCTTGTGGCGCCGGTGGTACCTCTTCGCCGCCATCAGATCAGCGGCGCACTTCTCCGCCTGGCACCGCGGCGGAGACGACACCCCTCCTCCTCCTCCTCCTCCTCCGCCACCACCAGCAGACTCTTTTTTCCCTGACCCACCAGCAAACACCAATTTCTTCTTCTTCTTGAACCCGAATTCGCCGCCAGCACAAATCTCTCCTTCTTCTTCTCCCCCGCTATTATCATCATAATCATCATCCACCGCCAACTTCATAACCGGCAACGGGTTTGGTTCCATTTCTTGGTGGGTTTTGTATGAGACGGTGGAAGGAGGTAAGCAATGATGAATAAAAGAAGGTGAACACACATGGTGAAAAAAAAGAAAGAAAGCAGAGGAGTGAGAGATGTGGACCACAACCCCCCTCTCTCTCTCTCTCTCTCTCTCTCTCTCTAAAATGTTCTCTCTCTCATTAAGTGTGATTAGTGTGAGACAACGAGTGAAAGACGAGGTGGGTTTAGCTAAGATAAGGGATTTTGTTTGGTAAGAGGTCGGTACTCGGTAGTTTACTTGTTTGGGTGTGTGCTTATTTGTTTGTGTTTGTGGGGGAAATTTTGCTTTGATTTCTTTAATTTGAAGCAGGGGAGTAGTTAACAAGCGGTTGGTGTGAGTGATGCAAGCTTGATTAAGGGTAATAAACTTCACTGATCCCCCCTGAGGTTTCTCACAATTGCAAACACCTCCTTTGAAGGTTTTGAAACTACACTTGCTTTCTCTTGTTCTTGCTGACAATGTTACTACTCCGTTCAAATTCCTAACGAAAGCGTAGATTTATGAAGACATCATCATTTTTTGCCCTCCACTAGTCACCCCTCCCAGTTCATTGCTCGTATCGAGGAAAAAATTCAACTATTCCTATGGTATGTACTACTGATGCCTATGATTAAAATCTTCAATGCGTGATCATTCTTGGATAAGATTTAAAATAGTTTATAAATAGAATCTGACATTTTAAACTAAACAACGTTATTGTTGATCAATCAAAAATATGTTGCAATTGTTTTCTAGAATTTTAAGTTGCAATGGTGGGGTTTTAGCTTTGCATCAAATAATTACAAATCCCTCATCATTGTTTAAAAGTCTTATATACAATCCACGTAATAAATGCAAAATTTATACTCCACGAAGTAACACATATAAGAAAACTAAAAAAATCAACAATATATATAAAAGATGAGGATATATTGCCGCCTAGGCAAAGTGGATTTATGGGGACACCTCTTTTCATTACAGCCCAGTGTCTTACACTCCTATTTATCAATGTTACTTAATGCATTCAAGTATTTTATGATCTAGTAACAACAACAACAACAAAAAAAACTATTTTATAAAACTATAAAAAAAAAAAAAAGCACTAGTTTATGAACTATTCCTACAATTCTATGTCCTTTACTCCTAACAAATTTTTTTCCCTTGTAATTGCTGCAATCATGCCACATTTCAAGCAAAAATACAAAACGAAAGTAATATTAGTTGAGTTGCATCTTAAAAAAATAGTTATGATCAAAACGGTGAATAATTTCGTAACGACAAAAATAATCCAAGACAGATGAATTTTTTGAGAATATTGGCATTATCAATTAAAAGTAAGGGAGGGCGGTGCAAATTCAGGAATCTTATGGGAGGTCCTGCATTTATGAGAAATCTCACAGGAGGTCATAGAAATTTACCCAAGATTAAAACGGTTTCCCAGACGCTGTGGGGTGGCGCGTGAGTTGTACGCTTAAATGATTGAAGAGCGTTGGTGGGGTCCTTTTAAGGCGGACAATGGACGTAAGCCAGAAGTAAGGAATCTTGGTACTAGTAGTAAAAACTGACGACCAGTTTTTAAGGAAAATTTGTTGAACAAAAAAGTTAGGTACGCAAGAATTCAATCGCAACACTATTTACAATTCCTCACATACATGTACTCCTCGGTCCTCGATAAACATATGCAAGTGCCCTCCGCCACAATCACGGATCGTTTTTTGAATTATTTATCGGGTGAGTCTTTCGTATCGATAAGAAAAGTTTAAAAAGTAAAAAAAATTATGACTAAAGGAATAAAAGAGGTACGATAAAAAGGGGGGAATAAAAGAGGTTGGCTAAGAATGAAAAAGTACCAAGTTTGGTATTTTTTATTTTTAGGGTCATCTTACATGAAAATTTTCAACTTCCATCTGCAATTTAATATTTTTCTTATTTTTCTCGTTGAGGCGAATGATTAATTTCAAGAATTACGACGAAAGCTCTTCAATTATTTACATATTGGGTTCTCGCGATTGAGGAATGTTGGACGTCACGTGAGGTGACCCTAACCACCGAACAATTAATCGTTTTAAAAAAAAAAAAAAAGTAGATGCTACTGTGGCCACACCAACTCCGTTCAAAATCACATATTCTAAGTAGGGCTGAAGACTAAGAATTTTTTTGCTCGACAAAATAAATTAATATGAGGCTTACATAGTTACATGCATGCGAGTGCGACCCATCAGGCAAGGGCCCAAAAGCACTGGATAATTACTCCTGCTTTTAGGGAAAAATTATTCATTGCTCCTTCACCTGCGACAAATCTATACGTCTTTCAAATGTAAAGGAGATGGGAAGACTTTAACATTCTCTTTTAAGGTTGTCATAGATGTATGTTTAAGGTTGTCATATTTTGCAAATATAAATGAATATTTCCAAAATCTTTTGTCGAACTTTTGGGAAAATGAATATTTACAGTACCATTTTCGTAAAACGATAAAACAATACTATTAAAATTTGAAAGATAAATTCCGATAATTCTACATCGACCCCAAATATTCTTTGATTGAGTAGCTAGTCTTTTTTCAGTCTTTTCTATTGTTAAAAGAGAAGTTTAACTTAAAATCTCAAAAGTCAAATATTACAAATCTTGGAGAAAACTAGATGCCTGGGTTTGCTTGTCTCGGTTATTAACGTCATGGCTCTAAAATTAGCCGACGTGGGCAGAAATTGACCCGAACGTCCGTCGTCCGGTTATCAAAAAAAGAAGACGAAGTCGTATGCTTGGTGGGATTGATTATAACGGGGGAGAAGGTTGTAAGAAATAGCTGGCATAGTGCACGGTACGAGCAGTGACAGGTCCATGCGTAGCCACAAAATATGGCTGTCCAAAAACATGTACAGAGGACACACAACGCTTTCGCTAAAACCTTTTGGTCCCATTATCTGGATGGGAACAATGGATACGTCCCCATCCTAAAACCATTGCTGGTCTCCGTGAGAGAAAAAAAAAAAAAAAAAAAGATGTGGTGAAACAAGAAGAATCCTTTCACGTGGCCGCAGGACCCGAGCGTACTACTTGATTAGGAAAAGAAATTTGAGAGGAACCTTTCTATATCTATATGCGATAAGGCCCCTGTTTGATAGCACGATTGGGGGACATGGGATAGGATTACTACGAGCAAGTTTACCAAGGTAAAAATGCTTGTAAACAGTGTAATTTTTTCATTTTACATACTCAAGTCTCTTTCAACACCACACCAATACTATCTATTTAACCTATTCTCTATTAAAAAATCGTTACTTTTATTCTCTCTTTTTCTTTTGTGATGTACAACTCCAATTTGTAGAGTGTGGGGGGGGGGGGGGGGGGGGGGGGGGTTGGATGTAATAAAAATAAAAAAAATCGTAAAGCTCATGAACAGTCCTTCAGTACATTTACCTAAGAACTGTAGCATTTTTAGCTGGTTAAGTACTTTTGTTTTTCTGGTGCAGGTGGGTTTTTTGAGTTAAACTCTCTATTTTACCTACACAGAGGCAAATACATAAGCTAATGCACTTGCTCTAAGGTGGTCTCTAGTCTCCAAAAAAAAAAGCTTGTTTGGTTTGTTTTTCATGGCTTGGATTAGGAATCCTATAGGATTCTCAATCACCCTAACTGATTGGATTAGCCAACCCAAGGGGGTGTTATTGCTAATCCGGCCTATCCCATGCGATTGGGGATGGCAAGACATTTACCCTCCCAAATTTCATTTTTATTTTTGCTCCAGTCCATACAAGAGTTTTGTACTTAAGAAACAAAAGGAGTCAAAATAGAATCTCTATCCACAAAATTTTCGAACGTGGTGGTAGTTTGTTCGTTCTTTAAAACAAATCGAGGGTTTCGTTCATGAATTACACATAGTTCAAATTTTTGACCCCACTTATCAAAAATCCTGACTCCGCTACTGCGGGCTGATCAAAGACGGGCATAGGAACTGGGTATTGCATGAAACAAGGGAAATGTCGAGCCTCGCCGCAGGAATTTGGGATCTTAGGGATGGGTTCCAAACATCCTTCTCCAAAAGGAAGAATACAAATTAGCATTGAGATTGAAACATGATGCGGTACGTAATATCAAACTCCCATCATCATCCATTATTCAAAGACCGCGCAATCTCACCATCTGTATGGAATTTAAGTTATGCAAGCTCCAATTTAAGTTATGCAAGCTCCGGTTCAACCCAAAAAAGGAAAACAGAAACAAATTCTTCCGTTCTTCGTCTGCAGCTTCCTTGGCCTTGTCCCCCACTTCCACCACTGTCTCCGCCGGCTGTTTTGGTCCCTTCTTTCGCCTTCTCAGCCACGAAACCCATTACTCCGCCGTGGCTGTCTTCATCATTACGGCCACCACTGTACGTCCTCCCTCCGTTCTAGTCCTCTTTTAGCGGCGGGCATTCCAGTGGTAGTAGTCCCACGGATGGGTCTTTTACTTCTTCTGATGCCATGCCACCTTGAAAGTTCACATGAACGGATACATCACGTTTTTTTTTTTAATTTCTGAAATGCTACGTTTTAGACACAGATGTGCACAGGGGCGCACCGAAGGGGTGCCGGCCTGCCAGGTTGCCCTAGCTAGCATTGTACAACTCAAATAATCTCTCTTCAATTATAGTAGTTTTTCATGTAAATTTAGGAAAGCTCTACAAGATTGACCTTTGCAAGTATCTTGAATAAAAAAAAAAAAAAAACCCTTCAAATAAGTATTCTCTTTGTGAAAAAATTCTCCGTAGTTCTAATTTACCAAAAAAATTTGGTGATAAAATGCCTGCTTCGAATATACACAAAAACTTAGGTCTATCAAATAGCAATATATAGGTACCGAGTACAATTTTTGTTATCACTACAAAACTACAAGTGATTCAGGCCTCATTGGTGGGTTCAAAATAAATTTCCTTAACAAAAGTAAAGGACCATTGGGTTTGAGTAGATGATTAGAATCCCATATACCAAAATGAGAAATTACGTAACTTCACCTTTCCCACGCAAATAAAGAGTATGAGATCACTATCCTTCCTTGCCGCCTTTGGGCAAGTTCGATTTCATGATAAGAGAGGCGGGACGAAGGGGGATTGGGGTTTTCTGTAGTGCACAACCACACTACAGAGCTGATCAGATCATCTATTTTAGCACGGATGGCTCAAATTTAATCCAAGTTCTTATTGATCTGAATCTTTTATTGTTCGAATTAAAATCCAGACCTTCCATTGCCAAAGTGAATAGTCGGATCGACCGCACTACACGATTATAGAGCGGGCTTCCCTCTAGCATCCCCAGGTCTAGACTCTAGACCAAGGGGTGGGATTAAGAGGTGGCTCCACATGTTCCCATTTTTTATAGTGCGACGTTTTTATGCGCACAGAATTAAGGATTAGATTTGACAAGACTGGACTATTTATCCATTCATGTTATCAATGTTTAGAAATAACTAATCCCAAGAGAGGTGGTATTAGCTAATCCCCTCCCCGGATTATTTCCCACCTCAAATTATTAAAAATAATTCTTCTTTCCTTTTTCTCAATCATTAATCTCATCTTATTCAAATTTTTTTCAAAATAATCCTACAATCAAACGTGCGCGTGCCCTTACCTCTCAGACTCAGAGTATCTGGAAACAGAGCTGAAGAAAGCCCCTACGAGTCTGTTGTTTGTCCGGAGATCACTTCTGCTTGCCTTTGACACGTCAAAAATAGCCTTCTTCCTTGCCCAAGACATGGCTCCTAAAACTGCTTTCGACCCTCTCACCTTCATCAATGGAGATCTCAACTTTCCACCATTGATTTTGGTTGAATTTGAACTGAATTGAAATATTTCAGTTCAGCGGAAGAAGAAGGTTTCACGCTGAGCCAAATAACACGTGTGCCGTACTCATTACACGTGTGGGAGACTCAAGACGGACTCGTGTATTTTGCTGACGCACTACGAGTATTTGTTTTACGTAGCGAATCCTACGCTAGCCTATACGGGAGTGCACGAATGGTGGGAGTCGAAATCACCACTTGATACAATGGCAGATGCAAAATTTGCGATTAGCAGGAGCTCAACCAAATGTATTATATATTGATAACGAAAGATATATTTCACAACTATACATTAATATTGCTCGTTGTGAGGTTCAAAGAAGAGACGAGATAGTGTGTAAATGTGTATCTAATTTTATACACGTACCTAAAACCGAAGATAACTTAAAATTTGGGGGTTTATTCCACACATATAGGCATGCTAAGAAAAAATTCAACCACAATACTTGTAGGGGCAAATTTCATGGTGTTTTTCCAAATTAACTTCAAAATCTATATGTGAATATTTCCGTTCGTTTTGGGGTTTTGGATTTTGTATTCTTATCATTATTTTATTTCTCTTTAATTATTATTCTCATTTTTTTCTCTTCAATCATTATCCTTATTTCTAATCATTATTCTATTTTTCTCTATACTCGTTACCTATAAATCCAAATCTAAATCCGAAATCCCAAAAAGAACGGGGCCGTCTACCACTGACCTGATAGATGGAGGAGCCCCAAGGAGAGCAAATTTTAACCTAAGTCACGTAATGCGCATGGTGAGGGAGCGTGAAAGTGTCTTTCAAAATTCCATCAAACAATTAGGATTCGTTAATACGAGAATTAAGAGCACAAGCGCAGAACGATGATTCGAGTGTTTGAGTGCAAGAGCAAAAGTCATTTTGAATAAATTTCACCACTATTACGGCATTCATTTTACAGTATTTATTTTTTAACGTGGCATCGATGGACGATGGGCTTGTTATTAAGGCCAGACGGAGGGCTTTGTTATGACGTTTTGAGTTCTACGAAGGATGGAGCTAGCCCAGACGGAAGCCATCCAGGGATTGGGCCTTAATAACAAGCCATCCCTATCTGAGATAAACTTCTTTCTGGTTGAGGTGTAAACAAGGAGTTTACACCGCCACCATGTGCGGGCCCCATCGACACTTTATTGCAATAATGTGAACCATTCATTTTGTAGAGCCCGCAGGGTAGTGTTTATAGGCAAAAAATCAGCCTGACCCAACATCGATAGATATATCAAAAATTAAATTTTGGTTTATAAAATCAACAGCTTGACAGAATTTTGATTTATAAACCAAAATTTAATTTTTGATATATCTATCGACGTTGAGTCAAGCTGATTTTTCTCCTATAAACACTACTCTGCGGACCCTACAAAATGAACGACTCGGATTATTGTGATAATGTGTCAATGTTTACACCTCAACTGGAAAGAAGTTTATCTCTTCATATCTACTACCATGGAAAGAAAAAAATCACGGGCTTCTTGCATTCTTGCTAGTGAAGAAGTGGTTGTGATTATAGTAGAGGTGGTTGAAGGTCGTGATGGGTTGTAGCCTAGTGCTGAATGGTTTACTCTCGAGTGGTTTGGGTGGTCGAAAGATTTAAGTTGTGCAGACGATGCTCTTCAAATCTTACCTTTTTGCGAAGCCCAGTTGTAATTTACTGTGCCCTGATAGGGTAGTAGAAATCTATAGGTGATTGATCCCTCAGGAAACCGTCGTAGGTACGTCCAGGAGAGGTTGTTATAGCCGGTCTTCCCCACCTCCACCCTTGGATTTAAATTTGATTTCCAAATACTGTAACATGATCCCCAATATAACTATTGGTTTCCCTTGCACTCATGGAAACCATAACCCACCCTTCTTTTGCCTTCTCACCTTATTTAATTGCAGGCAAAAGCGTATAAATTCCATATGAATAACTGGCAAATATAAATTCCACATAATGTGTATCTTCACTCACTTATTAGCATTAATTAATCTCCAAAATACGTATTGGACACATGACACTCGTGAGACACATCTACGACACAAGAGTTTACGACGCTTAATACAACCATTTTTAAGATGCGTGAGACACATCTCAAAATAAAAAATCGTTAACACATATGTGACACGGTGATCTATTGTGAAAGTGGTTTGTCTCGTAAAACGAAAAATAAGTATTTAAAAAATAAAAACCTCAAAAGAATGGGTCCTAAGAATACAGATATTTATGTGTGTTTCAGCCCTAAATCAATAATCCGATCAGAATCATCATTCCCCTGTGGAAAGTCACTTTTACACTTCCGCATGCATTTCGTGCTAAAGTCCACTGCCCATCAAAGGCAAAATTGATGGGGATTTTTTTTTAGGCGTGTTGGTTTCACATCAACAAAATTTGGCAGCAAAACTAACAAGTGGGCATGTTCAGCCAATGTGAAGAAAGTCAAGAAAAAAGGGAACTTTTCCTCATAGCATCAAACGTTTTCCACCAGACGAGAGAGAAAAATATGACCACTGAACAGAAAGTTGAAAAAAAGAAGAGGAGGATATTTGGATAATCTTTCTTAAGTGGAGACAAAAGTAAAGTCTAATCCTACCTTTGATGACCTCTAATCCTTACCACCATCATGGTGGTAGACACGAGATAGCAAAAAAGTACAGATAAACTTAACTGTCTGCTCTTCTGATGTAGTCGGTACTGACTCGGTAGGGTCGATTCCGCTTGAGGTGGTGCTCCTGTGAACCAGACCCATGTAAGAGAGACTTTGTTCTACTCGAGCCTTGGCGGGAGGATAGAAACTTCTTGGTCACTCATCTGTTCCAGGACTCATTGAGGGTCTGAAGTCCTTAATGGTCACCTTTTTGTCTGAGCCAAAGAGAAACCTCTAATCCTTTGCTTGATTCATACAAAAATGATGTTCCTATGTCCCAATGCAATCTAACATTCGTCCGATAGAGGAGCAAGGGATGTGGGTACCGTACAAAGGATCTTGTGCACAAAAGGACTTGTCACCTGTTTGAACCAGTTTTCCTGGATATTCCAAAGCCAGAAGGGTTCATGATTTCTCCTACCCTCCACCACTACACCCTCTAACTTCACAAACCATAGAAATTTCTATTAAAACATCATCAAATTCAACCCATTTAGGCCACATGCCCATATCTGTCAGTGGCCCTGATTCAGAATCAAGAGATGTGACCTGAAAATCAAATAATTCTAGTCTGCATACCGGAGAGAAAAGAAGCCCAGCAAACTAACTGGATTTTACCCAAAGAAAACAAGCTTAATCACATTTTTGCATTCCAAATTTATTGTTTGTCTCCGAAGTGACAAAAAGGTAGCGTACACGTTGTTATGGTGGCCATTGATTTATCAATCCAGCACATGAAGTTTACAAACGTAGCAAGCGGATTTTGGCAACAAATAAAGATTGTGTGAACTTCCAATAGCACCTAAAGGCTTTGACCTACCGTTGAGGAAAAGGTCAAGACGGACATGTCGAAGTAAAATCGATAAGTCTGAAGATGATCAGATAAATTAATCAAAAGAGACTCTCCTTCGTTGAGGAGACAGTCATAGATTACCTCGAACAATGAAGAAAACAAGACCCAGAAACAAAAGAGGGGAAAAAAAAAAAAGAGCTGTATTTTCACAGCCATCAAAGTACAAAGGGAGATTTCATTTTCACAAGTCATTAAACAGCAATATATCAGAAAAGAATATACCAAATTAGAAACTTTCGATTATCCCAAGTAAGAAGAAATGCCTAAATATTCCTAGTATACAGCACCAAAGCATTGTCTATATCTGAATCAAAGTCAATCGACGATATTTCCGTACCAAAGAAAAAAGAAACCTGAAATAGTATTGCTTTGCTTTACAGTTATACTGACCTCTTTGCGATTCAAACAGAAAATTTGCTCTATGGAGAGCCGGCAGTTAACGATATTGTTCTCTTATACCCCCTGTTCAAACTCCATCAAGCCATGAAACAACTTGATCGATCGAAGGTCTCCGCCTTGGGTCATGGTCTAAGCATTTACAAGCAACACCAAACACTTCCAGAAGCTGCTTCTCATAGTTCTTGTTCCATATCAATGAATCAAAAATCTCCTCCTCCCTCTTCTCATTTTTCATCTGAAACACCCACGACACTAAGTCCCTGCAATTCTTCCCCTTGCAAACCTCCACGGGCCTCCTACCCGTAAGAAGCTCAAGAATAACAACTCCAAAGCTGTAAACATCACCCTTGAAAGTAGCTGTCAATGTTTGACTATATTCAGGAGGAATGTACCCTAAAGTTCCCACCAAATCTGTGGTTACATGGGTATCGCAGGGACGAAGTAGCCTTGATAGACCAAAATCAGCTAAATGAGCTTCGAATTTCTCGTCCAAAAGAATGTTGCTAGTTTTTATGTCTCTGTGAATTATATTAGGCTCCATGTGTAAGTAAGCCAACCCATATGCAGCTCCTTGAACAATCTTGAGTCTTGTATCCCACCTGAGAAGTGAACCCCCATCAACCCTTTCATGTAGCCAATAATCCAAGCTACCATTCTCCATGTATGAGTAGATTAATAACCGTTCATTTCCATGTTGACAATATCCCTGAAGAGAAACAAGGTTCTTGTGCTGAGCTCTTGAGAGAGCTTCCACTTCGGCTTGGAATTCACGTTCCATTTGCCCACAATCCCCAGAAAGCCTCTTGACTGCTGCTTTTACACCATTGGGAAGGTTGGCTTTGTAAACTAGACCAAATCCTCCACATCCAATTATGTTTTCCTGGTTAAAATTGCTAGTAGATTTCAACAAGTCCGCAACTGTAATATCCTTACAGTACGAATTCTGAAAAAACACCAACTTTGAACACCCATGTGCTTCAGATAACCTGTGTGGCCTCCCAATATCTCCCCCCAAATCTTCAGTTGGATTTCCAATTTTCCTCCTTGACATCTTGAGCAGAACAATGGCCATGAGCAATGCAAAGCCAACTCCTACACCAACTGCAATTCCAAGAATGCTGCTTCGACCAAGTCTATGATTTGAACCAGAAGGGATAGTTGGTCGAAGGCCTGTATTGTCAACACTACAAGGGGTGTCTATAGTCCCACAGAGTCCAGGATTACCCTCGAAACTCGATTTGGGAAAGCTTAGAAATTGGCCCCCAGTTGGAATTGTTCCCTGTAAATGATTATTGGCCACACTAAACTTTGAAAGGAATGTCAGCTTATTAAATGATGCAGGAATCGATCCGTAAAGATCATTGCATGACAAATCCAAAACTTCCAAGTTACTCATATCAGATATGGAACTAGGGATGGTTCCAGTTATGTTGTTCCTGCTCAAATCCAAGACATGGAGCTGTTTTAACTGCCCAATTTCAGGCCAAATCGTCCCGTTTAGTTTGTTATTGCTCAGGTAGATTGATGGAGGGAAACTTGAAGCTTGCTTGTATTGCAGACTATTAGAACTCTGGTTTCGCTTAACGTACAATGGGATCCCAGTGGAAGTGGTAAGGTTGGATGAACTGTTGCTCGCGTAAATAAGGCTCTTGAGTTCTGTCAAACTTATAGGAATTTCTCCCGTGAGAGAGTTATTCGAGAAATCCAGGTAAAACAAACTATCCATCTCACCGATCCAAGGAGGGATGCTACCATTCAAGAGGTTCCATGAAAGATCAAGGACTTCCAAATTAGGACAATTTAGAAGCCAAATTGGGATTTGCCCATTAAGAGCACAATTACCAAGTGCAAAAATCTTTAAGCTTTCAAATCCAATCTCAATTTCTGGGATTTCTTCTCCATGAAAGTTTTCGGTTAGGATTAGAGTGGTGAGATTATTGCAATGCTGCAACACTGACAATGCGCTGGATAAGTTTGCAATACTGTTGTTCGACAAAGATACGTACTCAAGGGAACTGAGGTTCGCATAGTTTTCAGGAATTTGGCCAGTGAAAGCATTTTTGGCAAGACTCAATGTTTTCAATTGACGACAACTAGAAAGTGAATTCGGCAGGGGACCAGAGAAATGATTTGTTGCAAGGTCAAGTGTACAGAGATAAGGCAATCCGGTGAAATCAAGATTGATAGGGTCAGATAGAGAATTGTTTCGAAGATCAAGCACCCTTAGATTAGAGCAAAGTGCCAAGGTAGAAGGCAATGATCCATTAAATGAGTTGGAATTTGCAGTTAACTGTTTTAGTTGTGATAGGTTCCCAAATACATTTGGAAGGGGACCGGAGAATCGGTTTCCATTAATAATCAAGGTATTGAGGTTTGAAAGCTCACCGAGTTTCTGGCTTAGTTGGCCAGAAAAATTGTTGGCAGAGATTGAAAGCTGCTCCAGAGATGATATTGAATACAATGAGTCTGGAATTTGGCCTGAGAGTGAATTTCCATCCAAATGCAACTTCTGTAGAGATTTGCTGCAATTGCCTATGCTGTCGATCCCGCCTGCCAATTGGTTCATTGATAAATCAAGAATCTGAATCTTCGTAGAAGAATTGCATATTTGAGAACTCAATCTACCAGCAAATAAATTGCTGCTGATATTGAGTACAGCAATATTTGGAAATCCTCCGATAAAATCGACCAACTCCCCGGTGAACGAATTGCAAGATATATTCAGCGATTGAATGGAGTTCAATCCACCAAGTGAACCTGACACAGATCCTTTTAGCAGGTTATGGCTCAAATCAAGAACTTCAAGCTTCGCCAAATTCGAAAACTCTGCCGGTAATCCTTCTTCTAGATGATTCCATGAAAGATTAAGCAGTTTCAACTGATCCAAACTGCCTAAAGAGCCTGAAATCACCCCTGTCAAGCCTTTTGTGGATAAATTCAACATAATCACTTTATTTGCAGATGATCCATTGCCACATTCAATACCGTCCCATTCACAACAAATGGATTCATTAGACCATGAGGAGATAATGGACCCATTAGTAAGGTTCCCAGCAAATTCCTTCAGAGCTAGCAAATCATTGGGATCGCAGGTTTGGCTAGGCGTTCCAAGATCCAAACATGAGCAGATGAAACAAGCCAAGAATACCCAGTGGAGGAAAGTCACTGGAATAAACCCCAGCCCCACCATTACTGAAACCAAAGGAGATATTTACCCAACTCAAACCAAAGCCAAAAAAAACTCGGTTCAGTTTGAATGATAAAGAGTGGACTGCTCTTGAGAAGTGAGAACGAACTGAAATGAAGAGGCTTTGCCAACCCTACACCCCATAACTCAGGAGCCAGAAATGGTCCAAATAACCACTTGCAAGTGAAGCAACAATAATTACAGCTGAGGCCAATTGAGATCCCCAACACCCAATTGAAATCAAATCCCTAGACCGTAAATGAAGGGCTTAGTTTAATCAGAAAAAAGAAAAAAACCAATCCCCCATACAGGAAGAAAGAAGAAACTCCAGACCCAGAACCCAAAAATCACATGAGAAGTCCACAAAAAGGACCCCAAGTCCAACCAATCAACAACTTGCCAGTGAAGGAATCAGCACCAGGAAAAACGGAATGAGATCCGCAGTCCCCACATGAAACCGAGTACCCTAGACCGCAGAAATCAAGGACTCCAAAACACTAGTTTCACACTGCTGTGTTGGACTAGCACTTCAAATTTTAGAACGAAAGAAGAAACCACATAGGAAAAAGATTCAAAACCCACGTCCCAAAACACCTCAGAAATCGAAGTAAGGTACCCACCCGGTGACTTCAAAACGAAGCAAACGCTAAACCACTGAGATTATAGGTGTTTGTTGAATACCCAGATCAGATGTTAGAGAACTCAATGCCGTGAACAACGAAAAAGATAGGATTCTTTTTGTCAACTCCCATCACTTACAAGTGAAGAAAGAGTGGGCTGGAACCCAAAAGCAGAAAAGCCTCACTATCAACAGTGCGCCACTGAGACTTTTCGACAAATGGTTGTTGCGAGATTTCAAACCCTGACGTCTCCTGCTCTCTCTTTCAATTTCTGCACACAAACAAAGGACATAATAATCTTGATAGGGAAACCCCAGCAGCGGGGGCGGGGGAAAGAAGGAGAAGGAAAAGCAAAGCAGAAGAAAAGAGATTTCAAATCAAATCAAATACTCCAAGAGGGAACCAAACATACCACTTCAGGACAGGGAAAAAGGAAAGGTTTTTCCGTCTGGGAAATCTCTATTGATTTTTGCTACGGACAAGACAACTGGGTGCGTTGATTTGAAAGAGCTGACTTTTTTGGACAAATTTCTAAATTTAAATTTCTTTTTCCTCCATCACAGTAATCAAAGACCACAACAAGTCTGACTCATAGTCAATACCTAAATTTGTCGCTTTGTCTTCTCCCTAATCATCCGCTTTTAGAAAATAGTTTAAGATTACGCATTTTATTAGTGGAGGTGGAGGAGATTTGATGGTCTCGGAGGGGTTGGCCTATTTGGTTTGGTGCTGTCTAACGAGGATTAGGGAGTAGTACTACCACGTGAATATATGGCGCGTGGAATGTACACTTCAGAAGTAAATCGCCATTGTGCTAACACGTCACGACTCACGAGTACGGGTGGGCATGCATGACACGAAAAACACAATAAATTCAAATAATTGAACTAAAAATAAATTTTTTTATGGGTAATTTTATACTCTAGTCTCCTACATTAGACATTAATTTGATGAACTGTCAACTAAAAAAAATAAAAATTTAGTGAAAAGCAAGACTTTTTAACATGATGACACGATCCGAAAATGACACGATTTGAACATGACCCGAAAGATTTGATGAGTTGAAAAATGTTGTGGGATTTCATAAATAAGATTTTGATACATAATCCGAAAATGACACGAAATCACCTGTTGCCCACCCCTAGTCACGAGGGGTTTTGGCTCCAAAAATTTAAATTAGGATTTGGTTCCAATGCAGATTATGAATACCGTACCGACTTGAGTACCGATTTTCTATTGGTACGGTATGTTATGTACTGGTACCAAAGAGATAATAAGTTCCATTTCGGATTTATCGGTATCAGTATAATATTTCGACATAAAATAATTTATAGTACAATATACACATTTATTAAAAATAAAATAAAAATAGTCTGGCATTTGTCTAGTATTTTTCCGGTATTGTCTAGTATCAACCGGTATTGTCTGGTACTTAAAGAAAAAAACTTATAAGTAGTCCGATATGTCCGGTATTTGAGTCGGAACAAAAATTAGAGATATAGGATACCAGATTTTGACAATAACAATACGTACCAACCGATACAAGGCGGAATTCATAACCTCGGTTCCAACTGCTTATGCAATCGCCATACTTGCATTTATTTGTGCCTTGGTAGGTCACATTTATATTTAAGAAGCAAAATCAACACAAAAATATCATTAGAAACATGTCCAGCCATGATTTGTTTTTATTGTAGCAAACCAGTGGTCAGTGAAAAAATGGAATTTCTCACAATTTTAAAAATTTGATCCACATGTTTACATTGAGAGCTCAAGGAGTAGAATATTTCTGCAAAATAATTAATAAGCCAATTGAACATTGGCTACTCTTTGCTCTCAATACATTTCCCCACACAAGGAAGACAAATTCGATTTGAGATTACACTTCATAATGAATTCATTAGCTATCGATATCTCCAACTTTTGAACTCGGGTTCTTTATCTAGTCCGCATGTGGATATGCGATGATCCTTTTGTGCAACCCTAATGTGACATGAAATAGAAACTACAACAGTGTTACTTGACGATTTGACTCGTTTATTTTATAAATGTGACCCTCATGCAAGGTGAAGTAGGGTCTACAACGGTTTCACTTAACAATATGAATCGTTGTTTAATTTTATAAGTCTTGGTGTGTTCATTATTCATGCAATACATCATATTGGTCCGGCATCACCATCAACATGAACAAAATCATAACTTTCACGAAAATAAGTGGATGGTTAGCATTTGGTTGTCAATATGTGTTATGACATGAACAACTCGATCAAGATCTTATCGACATCTGATCAACTTTATTTTTTGTATGCATGATACTAATTTCTAAATGAACGACTTGAGTCGTTAAAGAAGATTGTGGTAAATTTTTTTACGCCATGAGTAGGGCTGTAAAGAAATTGAGCAGCTCGTTAACGCTCGGTTCGGTAATCTCGACTCATTAAGAAATGTTCGACTCAATTAAAAGAAGACTTGTTTAGTAAATAACTAAAGTCGACTCGTTAAGACTCGAGCTCGACAAAGTTTTAGCTCAATTCGTTTATAGCCTTAGTCAGCGCTCGAGAGGATAACACACTTGATATAAGTGCAATTGGTGAAGGACACACGAGCTGGATTAGCGCGTGTGGCTTTGTAGAGGGATCGGAGCCCAAGTGGTCAATGGGGCGAGATAATGGATGACCGGATATAGCCGGTCGGTTTCAGCGGCGCGGTCGGCGGACGTCACGGGGACTGTGAGTAATGGGTGATGGCGATATCCATTCCTTTTAGAGAGCGGCTACTAGTACAGCAGTACACGAACAGACATCGCGAACAGCACACTTTTCGGCCCGTCTCTAGTCCAAAAAAAATAATCAGAACCTCTTATTTTGTTCAAAATATTTTTTTTAAGGTTCCCGTAAAAAATCATCTCTATTAGACATCGATAAAATTTTTTATGAAACGTCCAAAATCCACTTCAGAATTTAGCCTAACTTCTGAAGTGATTTTGGACTCTTCTGAAACGCCCTTATCGATGTCTGATGGAGCTTATTTTTTATGAGAACCTTAAAAAAAAAATATTGAACAAAATAAGCGACTCCGATTATTTTTCTTGAATCTGAGACAAACCAAAAAGCGCGTTGTACATGCCGTCTGTGTGCATACTACCAGTAGTCTTTCTTTTATTTTTATTGGGTTGTCGGGTCAACCACTTCAAACCTACCCTTTCCTTTGCCTTTTTCACGTGAAACCCACCAAATCCATTACTACTACTATACTTTGGATTCTCTCAATTTATAGTACTATTATGGTAATCGGAGATCAAGAGATAGATTTCTCGAGATAAATTCTAACAGTATCTGAGAGATATAAAAGTTAAAAGATACAACGGAGTCGTGTTTGAAAGTACGATTTAAAACATAGATTTCGAATGTGAATTTGATGTAATCACAATTCTAATGTTCTATTAGGAGCTGGTAGGTTAGAGTAACAACAATTAATGGCGACACCGATGATTGGCAGGGGTGGCGGTAGTAAAAGTAAAAGGGTGAAAATTTCTATAGAAGGTTAAGGGTAAAACTAATAAAGTCTCAGCCCATAAGCGAGACAAGAATTATAAAAAAATAAAAAATTCTATTTGTTTTAACAATATATATAAATATATATATATATATTTGCATGAATTATGCATGTTCATTATGAATGATATGTGATAGATAATCCAGAATCTACGGAAATAATGCCAACTGCCAAACACCCTTCGAGTAATAACTTGGTCAAGATTAATTTGAATATTGAATGAGTTCTCAATCTTTAATTACTTTAATTGTTTACATTTATTAAACTTTAAACTCATATTAAATTAAATGTACTTCAACAGAGTCCATTATGAGGCAAGTAAAAGGCAATCTATGGGCAGGCAGGTTTATCAAGCCGAAACTCCTTGGTCAATTTCCAGTTTGAGAAAAGGCATGATGAGTTTTGGAACCCATCATTGCTATTTTGGCAAAGTCACTAATGACCTTTTATTATTTCTTCTTACTTTTGCTATCTTTCTCTTAAACTTCCTCGGCAAGCTTATTCTAACTTTTACATAATCTATATGGGAGTTTTCGGATAGCTTGATGGGAACGCTCACAAAGAACCCATCAATGATGACAATTTGCTCCCTTTTTCCCTCCAAACTTTAGATTAAGAAGGCAGGGGCCAGGGGAATATCAAGATGCAATGGGTTAATTAGAAGATCAGCCAATTGGGGTTAACTTAGTTGGTCAAGATTTCTGCATTTCATTAGGAAGTCAGGAGTGATCAAGTTTTCTCACTTGTTTGTGGGTGTTCTTTCCTTTGTATTTGTTCGAGTTGTTTCTTCTCTTAATGATGTTTGGAGTTAAGTTGGGCTTATAGTAATTGTGGTCTTTTTGATGGGCTTATTTATTCTGTTGGTTCTGTTGTTGGCTTGGTTACCTTGTGGGCTCTCATACACATGGGCATAGTGCCTTGTGATTTGTACTTAATTTGTACTTTATACATGATGTATTGATTTCTCCTACCGATTGAGGGGGAAAAAAAACATTAAAAGGTAGCTCACCATGTGGCTTCTTTGGTAGGAAGAGGAAAGCTTGCTCAAAACTGGATGTCTAATCCCCTTTTTCTTCTTGGGGCAATTCGGGTTCAGTAGTAAGAGGGGCAAATAATGCTCAACTCATGGGACACTTTTTCGGAATTGCCCAGTCATGTAAAGGAAATGAATAATTTTCAAGACATTGTGTTGAAGACAAAAATACCGCTCTCTGTTATATCTCTCTCACCCACTTAGGTTCTTCTTCCTCAAACTCCATCCGTTCAAAGACCAGTGATGCCCACCACTGCAATCTCTCCGTCTGATCGTCAGCGGCTGAAAAATTTCAATAATCGACTACCGGTTCTCAAATCACATCCCATTTTCTTCCATTATTTTTGTTTTCTCCGTTTCATGAATGGGCAATTCCACAAAAACTTGAGAGCATAATAGAAGGTACAACTTAGGTTCATAGAAGGGGAAAGTTAGGTCCAAACCCAGATTCAACTACAAACTGACTCCATGTATGGGGAATTTTGTTTTCTCTGTTTCATGTATGGGGAATTTTATTTTCTACATTTCATGTATGGGCAATTCCACAAAAACTTGAGGGCGTAATAGTCATTTTAGGTGGCTCTTTTCATTTATTGAGAATTACTTATATCATTTTCATATTTAGATGAATTTCCGAAAAAGTTGTCCATGAGTTTGAGCATTTTTTGCCCTTTTGTCCACTGAAAAGCAATTTCCCCTTTTCTTTATTACAGAAGTTAGCTTGCTTTGTTTAGATGTAATGTCGTCTTTTTTTAGCCCTTTGGGCAGTTTTATCCGATCAAAAACAGAAAAGAAAAGAAAAGAAAAGAGATTCTTGACATTTTTTACTTTTCAAAATTAAAATAAGTCCGCGACATGGTTATTGGTTACCGTTGGTTACCGTACTCATAATATTTGATTAGAGTTCATAGAGAACTGTTTTTGTTGGTGTCAAAACTGCAGTGCATAAAAGTCTTGTTCCATGCACACGGTACAAGCCTTTCGTGCATTAGATTTTGGATACCAACAAATACAGTTTTGACATTATCACTTTCCTAAAAGCAAAACAAACAAGCGAACTAAAGGACAGTTAGATAGAATTAAGAGATGAACCATGAGTGATTATTTGATGAACGCTGCTACAGGTACAGCAGGTGGTGTACAGCAGCCGCGCACAGACCGCGTTTGCGCCCGTCTTGGATCCCGCAAAGATGATCCGAGCCGCTCAGTTTGTTCAAAATACTTCGTTTAGGGTCCTTGAAAAAAATCACCTCAATCCGACATCGGGAAGGGTGTTTACGAATCATCCAACTTTGGTTCAAAATTTTGGCTAAATTTTGAACCAAAGTTGGATGATTCGTAAACACCCTTCCCGATATCGGATTGAGGTGATTTTTTTCAGGGACCCTAAACGAAGTATTTTTAACAAAATGAGCGGCTTTGATCATCTTTGCGAAACCCGAGATGGACGCAAATGCGGTCTGTGTGCAACTTCTGTACACCACCTGCTGTACCTGTAGCTTTACTGTTATTTGATTGTCCCGAAACACCACGGCCAAAAACATTGGTGCTCCCATTCGTAAGTTTCGTTTCACAAATTTTATGGGTCGGTCTGGTGCTCTGATTCTTGAAACCATAGTTTACCGTTTAGTTTTTTATATTTTATTGGACCAATCCGATTCATGCACATCCGTAATCTGGATTAATGGCCTAGTCTGGATTAATGGCCCAATAGGCCACCTATTTTGAACTCTAGGCCCAATTTTCTGGTTAACGGACTTGGGACATGTGGCTGTCAGTGGATAAGTACGAGCTGGATACATAAGAGAGAGCCCTCTTCTCAAGGGGGTGGGGTCCGGCAGGGGGGGGGTGTGTCAGGGGAGCGCTCAAAGAGAATTCCCCAGAACACTTGCAAACTGCGCGGCCTGAAATTTTCTTCCAGCATCCCGAGCTACCAAACCCAAACCTCTCATTCTGTTAGATTCATCCGTCCCTCCGTGAAAATTAATCTTGATCAAACCATCCTCCGAAGGGCACCATTCAGACCTCCCCGAAACCGAGACTCTAGTACTTCGCCCTGTTGTCGTCTCATCCTTTTCCTGAACCTTTATGAACTGTGTAGCCTCGCGCAACGCTATTGCTACAGCACTCCCATGTTCCATGCTCTTCCCAGAAAAAAGATGCATCATTTCATTTTCGGCAACAAAGAAACCCTCAATTTCCTTCAATCCTTCAACACCCTTCCACCGCTCTAATTAACAAATTAGCAAACCAAACCCGAAAATCCATTCCTGTTATACTAGCATGCAACATCTTAGCAAAGTGGGGAGGATTTCCCCAAAAAATGAGCAAATTTGCTCCTGGCTATTAAATGAATGACAGATTCTGGTTCCTCTGAGCAGACCGAAAACGAAGGATCGCTTACAATCCTTTTCCTGAATAGAACTTCCTTCACCGGCATAATATCATGAAGAGCTTTCCACGAAAAAAATGCTTTATTTTTCCTTGGGCAGGTAACGCCCTAATTTTCTTCCCTGATTGAACCGAATACTCCCCCTGTGGCGTGAAATACCAAACCAAGCGATCCCTTAGTTGTACTTGAGGTAGAGCCATCCCTAGTACAATCCGGGCTTCTTCTTGATTTAGCATTTCTTCAACTTCATCCTTTTTTCTATACCTTGGATACTTGGTCAATCAGAGTTGCGACACGTAAATCTCCATCCACTGTGTAGGCACGTTACGTGTCAAAATGACACAATTATTATTTTATCAAGTCCAAACAAGTAAATTAGGCTACTTGGTGAATAATAATATATCTCTCTCCATATAATTACCTTTTTCTAAGATAAAAGGAAAAGAAAAGGTAATTACCAAGTACGGTTCATTTAATGATTTACATTTAATGAACGGCTCGGATGATTTGTGTGGGACCCGTGGTGGGCCCCACAACAAAATCTGTGCACAATCTGTACACAGATTGCTGTGTGTGTAGAACGGTTCATTTTTTAGTATTTTCTCAACCCTTTATGCTATTTGATGTTTTGTTTAATTATTCGCACTTTGATAATTCGTTTTAATTTTTGTTCTTAATAAAAGTTATTCACTGGTATTTGATTAGTTTTTTTTTTTTCATCTCGAGCAATAGAAACATGTCTCAATCTAGGATTTCTTTTGTTTATTGCTTAATGATGAGTGAGTAGTCGTCAGGGTAGGGTCGCAGGGTAATTAGCACACCGTGGCCTGATTAGATGCGTTCTGCTCCTATCTTGAAATAAAGAATGTTTAAAAAATAAGGAAAAATTACAATAAGCCCCCTTCAACTATACCTCAGTAACGAGTTGCTCCCTTCATCGTTTAACTCGGATACTTAACCCCTTCATCTTTTATGGCGTGACACTTAACCTCCTGCCGTTAGTGAGCCGTTAACGGAATTGCTGAAATTACCAATTTACCCTCTTTGGGCTATTTTTGTTTCGATTATAACTTTTCGTAGGAAACTCTGTTTCAGCCCGTTCTTTTTTCAGAACTCTTATTTTTTCCTCTATTTTATGGGTCTATAATAATTTTAGTATGGTTGCTTTACGCTTTCTAAGGTTAGAGTTGCGTCCTAGATATTCAGTGATCAGCAGATTGGATACTGCTAGCTATTGTCTGTTCAGTGCAGCTAGCTGATCGTTCCTCTGCAAATGGTGTAGTGGTTGGAATATAGGTCAACCGGCCACCAGGCCTTCATCCGGGGGCTGCCAAAAAGCAAAAAAAAAGAACAGAGCACTCTGTTTTTTTGTCTCTCTCTCTCTCTCCTACTTCCAAATGCCCACTATTTGTAGGTTTTGAAAAGATATTAGAAGTGAAATTAAATTGTAGATGTAGTTGGTGTACTTCATTAGTAGAATGGTATTGGCAAGTACTTGAGATTAGTGTGCATGAGTGAGGGATAGCCTTTTTCCATGTACTGTTACAATCTCGTGTATCGCCAAATTTCTCACGCCTCTCGTCATCATATACCGCTGCCCTCCTAGAGGCTAGAACTCACTCCCTCCTGCTCATGTGCCCTGTCTCTCCCTCATGAGATTATCTACAATGGAATTTGTTTTAGATTTTAACTTTTTTCCAATTTGTTCGATGCCATAAATTATATTAAGGGCAAGATTTTGGAGTTGTCTTACCAGAATTACTGTACTTGCTAATTATATCATGTGGATTGATTCAAATTGGTCAACTTAATTGGCTAAACACTTAATAAAAGAAATCGATCCATTGTGGTCAATTGGAATGATCTGTGAAATTGGTTAATTAATCACTTAGGTTATGTTTGGTAGCCATTTTA
Source organism: Rhododendron mucronatum var. ripense (assembly GCA_019656295.1). Taxonomy (NCBI): domain Eukaryota; kingdom Viridiplantae; phylum Streptophyta; class Magnoliopsida; order Ericales; family Ericaceae; genus Rhododendron; species Rhododendron mucronatum. The sequence goes on along the minus strand of BPLT01000145.1, from coordinate 351,988 downwards.
TTTTCTGTTTTTATTTTCAGAATTTTCAAATATTAACTTTAAAAGCTTGTTTAGTGTGCTACTTTCACTTTTAAATTCTGGTAATTACTTTCACTATTTTCATAATTTGAGAAAGTAACAAAATCCAACTCTCACTAATTTTAGAAACAAAAAATTCTGGAGGTCCTTTTTTTTATTTCCTTCCACACCCTCTCTCTCTCTCTCTCTCTCTCTCTCTCTCTCTCTCTCTCCCAGGCCGTGGAAGCTACTCCCTCTCGAGGAATTTTTCAGCGTCGAGTGTACCACGTGGTGTCCGCTTGGTACATCCAGGTTGTCTAAAAGTGTTTTGAACGGTTCAGTGTACCACGGCGTTGCGGAGAGTCGCGGTGTTGGGTTGGCGTTGCGGAGAGTCGCGGTGTTGGTGGAGATGCAACAGTTGAATTGTAGCTTTTTTTGCTTTGTCTCTTTCTCTCTCTCTCTCTCTCTCTCGCCTACTTCCAAAAAAAAAAAACAGAGCAATTCTGGGTCTTTTAAGTTTATCCAATCTTGATCAATGAATATTTAGGACGCAACTTTAACCTTAGAAAGCGTAAAGTAACTATACTAAAATTATTATAGACCCATAAAATAGAGGAAAAAACAAGAGTTCTGAAAAAAGAACGGGCGGAAACGGAGTTTCCTACGAAAAGTTATAAGCGAAACAAAAATAGCCTAAAGAGGGTAAATTGGTAATTTCAGCAATTCCGTTAACGGCTCACTAATGGCAGGGGGTTAAGTGTCACGCCATAAAAGATGAAGGGGGTTAAGTGTCCGAGTTAAACGATGAAGGGGACAACTTGTTACCGAGGTATAGTTGAAAGGAGCTTACTGTAATTTCCCCAAAAAATAATTATTATGATTATTGAATAGCTCATTCCATCCCTCCACACGAGCAATGAGCCTATCCTTAACAAAATTCAACACCTGTTTCTTTGACTTTCCAATCTCAGTAGGAAGACCCAAGTAAATTCCCCAAACTAGGATCAGAGCGAAGGCCAATCATAGTACTAAGAGGTTGGCGCCTTTCCAGAGGAGTGTTCTTGCTAAAAAAGGCAGCCGACTTAGAATAATTTACTGACCTGATGTCCTTCCGTACTTGGTGAGGATGGACTTCACTTCTTGTACTTCAGCCATCGTGGGCTTCAAAAAAATCAAAGTGTCATCGGCAAAAAATAAGTGAGACCGCAGGGCTTCTAAGAGTATCCACAGTGGAATAACCAAAAGTCAATAATTAAAAGTTACCACATCATCTTTTGGTTATGCATTTAAGGGATTGTTAAAGTTAGCAATGTAGAGGTCCACAATGGTTCAATCAAATTTGAATAACCAAAACTTGCCACATCACATTTTCAATTTATAAAAATCTAAAAATTGTGAACATAGAAAACAATTTTTTAAAAATAGGTTTCAAACTAACAAAAATAAGTTATTAGAAAAAGATAAAATAGTTTTTGGAAAACTTTGACTTTAAAAAAAAAAAACAGTTTTCGGGAAAAAGTTATAAAAAAAAAAACAGTTTTTGAAATTTTTTTTTAAAGAATAGTTTTTGAAAAAAAGTTTTAATAAAAAAATTGTTTTTGCAAAAAAAATAATAATATAAAGTTTTCGCAAAAAAAAAAATAGTTTTGAAAAAAAAAAACAGTTTTTGCAAAAACATAAAAACATTTTTTAAAAAGTATTTTTTCTTAGAAATATGTTGAAAATGAAAGAGAGAGAATGTTTTTGTGTAATGATGGTGTACTTGATTGAGAAAATATGGAAACAACTAAATTTGATTATTAACAAAAAGTTGCTAGTTTTGATTATCCAAGAGCCAAAATTTGATGAGTTGTTAAGAGGTTGTTAAATCTGATTATTCCACTGTGAGTTCTTTTTTGAACAAATGTTGCTAATCTTAGCAACATTTTAGTTTTGATTATACCACTGTGGATGGTCTAACACTAGTAATCTTCGCACCGTGGATGGCCTCTCCGTTTTGCCGCACATAACATCTTTGTCAGTCCAAAACCAGCAGACATATATACTACCTGGGCTCAGACTTTAAAAGATGCATCTGGAATACCCCGATTTGTACTTCCTCCGAGGAAACTGGTCGTGTCAATAACCGGTTTATGGGTGGTAATTATCTTGTCACGGCAACACTTTTATAAAATAACACTTAGTTTCTAATCTAACCTATGTGGGACAAAAATTACCAACTTTTATGCCTTATTCATGTATTTGATCTTTTCGTTTTCCTCATCAGTCATCACAGTGATCAATATGCGACCCCGGGCGAGCCACCACTCAGCCATAAACGTGCATCTTTTTTTCTTTTTTTTTGGGTTTTTTCAAAACTCTCATTTGGTAATACGGAGTATTAGTCATGGGACTAGTTGTCTCTATCCTAAGTGAATCATTTCCTGTATATGTTTGTATGTCCAGGTGATTAGAAAGCTGGGCAAGTTAAATCTGTACTATCCTATATATGTTTGAAGAAGGCATCCGGAATATTGGATTAATAGCCTAATTTAACCATATATCTTGCCCCAATGTAGTTTAATTTTTAGTGAAGGGAGACCTCAATTTGATCATTAATTGAGTGTAAAGAAATTGAAAAAAACTATGCACGGAACTAATTTATTTTTTTCCGAAAATTGCATGTCTTTTCATAGTGACTTAAGGGGTAATTTAGTAATTTTACATGAAGAAAAGACACAAAAAAAAAAGGGAATGCTAATAATTAATAAGGGAGTGTTAAAATCATTTCTTTTTAAAATTAAATATAATTACATTTATACGATAAAAGCAAAGAGAAAACAGTCAGCATCCCTCTTGTTTTTTCTCTCTCCGTCCCAAAATGATAGTCTTCTACAAAAATACATGCATTTTTCAAATCAAAATATAAAGTGCTTTCCTTCATAATTTTAAAATTTTCCACACCAAATTAAAGAAATAATTGAGATCTTTAATGTGGCGTAAAGAAACTTGAAAAATCATGTACGCAACTATCTTTATTTCTTGATTCGAAAGTCACACATCTTTTCATAAGGGGCTGACAAAATTAGACGGAAGGAATACATAGAGATGTAGCCCACTCTCCCTCTCTTCCTACTCAACAATTCTCTCTCTTGGCAGGCACGGACGCACTATTTGAGAACACATTATGCCGATACAAATTTCAAAAAAAAGTGCCAATAAGTTCCTAAAAACTTAGGCTAAACTTATCCTTAATATGATTGATGGACGAGTTGGAGTAGTACTCCTGAGAATTTTGAAGGCACAACAACTTGTATAAAGTTGAGATTTTTATACTATCCAGAATGCAAGTATACTCCTATTCGAACGTTATAACCGGGATGTTCGGGTCAAGTTGGGCACACCTCGACCAATTCTAGGCCCTGAAAGTAACGATCGGACATTACCTCCAGTGGCCCCAAGATTTGAGATGGTAGGCCTCCGTGAGATTCAAACATGCAACATCATTGTCAAACACTTATTGCTTTCTCATACCCACTTTACTAACCTCTTGGGGTTTTTATTTGTGCATGGTTAATTTGTATGGTACTAAAGTGTCATGACACAATTTTGCACCGTTTGGGTCTTTTTTGTCATTTGATATGAATTTTTTTTTAACCTTGGTCTATGTTTTTATATTTTTCGATACTTCTCATCAAGGAAAAAAAATGACATAAATTTTATAAAAATTATGAAAAAATAACAAAAAAAAGTGCCAATAAATTTTTGAAAAGTTAGGCTGAACTTACCCTAATACGATTGGTGGACTCATGACGCGTTAGTACTCCTAAAAATTTTCAAGACACAACTTGTATAAATCTTGAGGTTTTTATACTATAAATCCAGAATGCAAGTACTCCTAGTAATTTGAGGTGAATTAATTACTTTCATTGAAAATGGATCCTCTCTTAGATAGATATCCCTAGCTCCATCTTCATTTAATTGTTCACTATGATTTTGCATTCATTTTCAACGGCTTATAAAAATATGCAATATAGATCTTACTTGATAAATCTTCATTTTTTTATGAGACAATAATTTCAAAAAGGGTTAATTTTAAAAATAGTCCCTCTAGTTTGCATGCAATCTCAATTTCATCCCTCTAGTATTAATTGCATCATTTTTAACCCTGTACTTTATATTTTGTCTCAATTTGGTACCTCTCACTGACGGTGTTATTAGAACTAATAGAACTCTGGGGCAAAATTGACATTTCACTTGTAGAGGGACGAAATTGAGACAAAATTCAAACTAGAGGGACTGTTTAAAAATTTTACATTTTATTTTTGATTTTGCAAAGACAAACTCATACCTAATATCTTTTTCACCTCTGTTATTTTTCTTTGATTGAATAATCAAAATATATTATAGAAATAAAAAACATTATTTTAGAATATAATACAGATAACATTATGAAATTTGAAAAGAATCCCTTAGTTAAATAACTTTGCATTGGTTTTTTCTTTCAATGGATTTATCTTGATTTTTACAATCTCATTATGTTCTTTTTTACATAATCTTGATTTTTACAATCCCAACTTTTTCCTTATTTACCGCCGTAGACTGCCCGTCAAACGAACTTGTATCTGTACTCTCTCTTTCTCTCTCTCGAAAGGAAGAACAATTGCAGGAGTAGAAGAGAAGCCTTCGATTTTGGTGTCATGAAACAAAGGAGCCGAACTCCTTTATATATTCGAGGAGGAGCCTTCTCAATGAATACAAGAATTCAACAGGGGAAGCTTACCAATTCAATAGAGTCAATTCAATATTTCACATTGAATATAGAGAATTGAATATGGAGAATTCAATTTTTGGAGAAAAATTGTTACAGTCATTAATCCAACAATTGATTCCCTAATCAAATCATGGGTTTTATTCTCGGCATTCTACCCAGTATTAATCAGCTGCGCACAACTGATTTTGTAACTGAACTATCCAAACGGGAATGGTACAGACCCAATAAAGCATAATCAATTCCAAACCAATCTAGACTCGACCATAGACTATAGACCTTGAACCACAGGTCGGGGTTCCATGAATCCTGAGTCCCGGCCCCAAGCCCAGGTCTCATCTAGATGTTCAGCGATGGTGCGCGCGCGTGCGTCTCTTGGATTTATCAATTCCCATAATGGAATTTGTTCACTGCTGTAGGGTCCACCTCACGCGATGGGGTCCCATCAAATTCTCTTTGGTTAAATTCCATTTTCTAACAGGGGGTTGTGTGAATTGAACTCAAGGCACTCAAACCTTGTTCGTTTTAGAATTTGAATTTTGGGTTCTCTCTGTGAATAATCTCTCTCTCTCTCTCTCTCTCTCTCTCACTCTCTCACTCTCACTATATTACCCAAAATCCAAATTCAAATACCAAAATGAACAAGATCTCACTGCTTGCAGTGAACACAACACAAAGTAACTGGTTTGTGCTACAATGGAATTTTTTATATATATATATATTTATATGTAACTTAAATTTTTTTGTGTTGCCCTAATCCAGGGGTTTTCCAAGCCCGAGGGCTTGCTAGGCCGACCCTGGTTATGCCTATTTCTAAACCGTGGTTTTCTTTTGATGAATCTTAGCAGAAGTGTAAACCAAAAAAAAAGGTATAAAACATGAATCAAAATGGATCGAAATATTCATCAAGAAACATGACTTGCTTTTCTGACCTCCGTTGTGCGTTTTCAGTGGGAGGTGTGGTGACGATTTGGAGCAGGCACGAGAACCATGGGGATCGAGTGATTTTCTTCAGAATTCTCCCGTTGGTTTCTCTCCTCGGGGTCATCGGATTTGACCTAACGGCATGGCAGAGTGTTTGACGGTGGTTGCAGTCACGGTGGTTTTGGCGTCTGGGTGGTGGCTGTCGTGTTTCGATGGGATGGCAGCGGGGCGCGCTGCTTGTGTTAGGGTTTTTCTTTTCTTGGTTGGACTTGTCCCATTAGGTGTCGGGATTTGGCCTTTTAGGTGTGGGCTTGTCTTTTTTGGTTATCTAGATTGATTTCTTACCAATCATGAATTTGGATCTCGAATTGGACACAATATTGTTCTTAACTTAGTTTTAAGAATATAATGTTGTTCTCATTGTTTCTAATTTCATCGTACCAATTTCATTGATTAATCAATTATTTTTGCCTTTCAAAAAAATATTACTCAGTTTGAGGGGTTATAAGCTAGCTGATAAGTGAAATAGGTGATATATATGTGAGGGTGCAATAGTAAGAGTAGAAAATCCAGGGTGGGGGTTCGTCACCCCTGATCCAATGGTAAATCCGCCCGAGATCCAATGGCTAATAATCGGTGAGAGTTGTGGTCAATGCCATAAGTTGACGGGAATCGGCCATATTAAAAGTTAGTACGGCGACGTGTCTTCATTGACTGATGATTTATTTGTTTGGTGTGGAATTTAATGTCTAATCAAAATCAACCATACTCCATGTACGGAAAAAAACTAGTTTTAATTAGTGAAATAATGATAGAAAATATGAGAAAGAGATAAAAATATATATATATATTTTTTACTTAGCAAGAATATTCTAAAATATGGTAAAAAGTGAATTTTTCTATACAATCTTCTAAAGCATGAGAATTTACTTTATTTTTTATCACAAAATGTGCAGAAAAATTTTTATTTTCTTAAAAAAATCAACAATAATTACTCTAAATTCATTCTTTATCCTCTTTCCTCCATCTTTTCTCTTCTAAATTCGGAAATTTTATTCCCTCTAAACTAGGATATCGTATTTTTTCTATTATTTTCTTGCAAAACTTCCATTCTAATCAATCGCATGTGAGAAAAAAATAATTTTTCTTTTTCTTTTCTTTCACTTCACTTTCTATGATTTTCACTTTCCATTTTATTTTTCTTGCTAATCAAACGAACCCTAAAGTGTATCCTCTCCGCTTAACATTCATTGTTTCTCTTACCGCTCTCAATGTTATTGTTCAAAAGTGCTATAGATGGTTTGGATTCTAGAAAACCCTTTCCCTTTTTTGGAGAAGATTTTTAAAATCCGGTCAATTAATTATCGAGACGGACGGTGTAATTCAGCGTTGCGGTGGAGGGAGCGATGTTGAGTGGTGGGGTAGTCTTATTGGGAAAAAAAATGTAAAATACACTTTAAAATTTAACGCCACATGAAGTGCAGAACACGTGAGTGGGCCTTAGCTAATTCCTAAGCACTCCTTTACTTGAAGTTATCAGAAACCCTAATTTTGTCGGCGTCCTCCTCTATTGTCTTTATATTTGCTCAGACTGAGTCATTGGAAAAACTTATTAGATCTGTCCCCCCCAACAAGGAGTCTTTTATCTCGTCTCTTTCCCAGTCCACAAACCAAGAAGAAGAAGATAAAGCTCTCATAATTTTCCTGTTCTTCCCTTGGATTATTATTATTATTTTTTCAATTTTCTTGTTCTTCCCTTGGATTGGTTTTTTTTTTTTGCTCGGTAATCTTCCCTTGGATCGTTTATGATCAGATCATATCTGTGAAGATGCCCAACAATTTTATTGTTTTTCTTTTCCGCTTGATCTGCTCAGACTCATCAGAAAAACTTAGATCCATTCCCTACCAAACCAATTGTCTCTTATCTACCATTCTGTATCTGTCTCCCACCCTCCCTGTAGAAAAGATATATTTCTCATATCAAGTCATCCGCTTTATTCTTCTCTCAATTGTTACAGATGTTGTGATCACATCTGTGAAGATGACAAGATCTTTTCTCTTCGGTTCACCAAACGGTGGTCGAGTGGTTTTCTTCTTACCGGTTGAGAAAAAGAGAATTTCCTATATGGTGATTAAACGGGTATCAACGAGAGAGAGAGAGAGAGAGAGAGAGAGAGAGAGAGAGAGAGAGGGGAGGGGGGTGGGGGGAGACTAGCCATTTGATGATCTGCCATCAGAGGTACTTTTCTACGCTCCGGATTTTGATTACTTTCTTCTGTTTTGTTAAATCATGTGTCTTTATTAAACTGTTCTACCATCTTAAGCAAAACATGGACAAGTTTGATGCAATCTATGCAGCTTCCTTCCTTTCTTGTAAACTACTTATGTGAAGTTTCTTGAAGTTATTGACTGAGTAAATTATTATTGTCTCTCCCGCGGCATATTTCCCTTTTCCACTTCCCCCCTGTTTAGGATCTGAAAGAACAAAGAAAGAAAAGCAGTAAAGCAATTTACACAAAACTAATGATGTTATTCTCACTTTAGGCACAATTGATGATAGAAGTTGGCTTTAGGGCCACAGGGGTGGACCAAGTGAGAGGCATGCGGGGTCATGTGTACATATAGAATTTTTAGAGTCACCTCAGGTCACATGCAAATGATTGTAATCGTTCATTTTTTTTAAAAAAAGAATGTTTAAACCTTACCAGAAATATATCATCTCAGTGAGATACCACTAATTAAGTGCTTGATCCATTCGTTCAACTTTCAATTCAGAATTTAGGATTGCAAATTCTGAATCAAAACATGAATGAGTAATCTAGCACTAATCTCTATTCGATAGAACTAATTTTTTACAATAAAAGCTAAGAATTTATTCCTCGCAAAATGAATGTGTCCCCGAAATTAATTTATACACGTAGAATTATTAATAGGAGTATAGATGAAGAACACGAAATAGGTTTATTTTAACGCATATAGTCAATGTGCACAAATTTGGCCAAGTAACTGGTTATTAAAATATATATATTTACTTTAAAACTAAGATTATTTTGGTGTGAGTGTGTTTAACTATAACTCATATATTATGGTTACAAAGAAAATTAGTATCTCCACCATGTCAAATTCCTGGGTCTGCCAGGTATTAGTCACCGCATAAAATTTATGTCGTTATGATAATTTCCCTAGAAAGCCAAATTTTGGATTCATGGCCCCATTATCCTTTCATTTTACGGGTGTTTGTATTAGAATAGTGATTACTTACAACTGTCGTAATTTGGAAAATTGGATTAATAACCATCTCTCATATATACTAGTATGTTTGAAGAAGGCATCCGGAATATTGGATTAATAACCATCTTGCCCAATGCAGTTTATTTGGAGTAAACTGACAACAATAAAATATTGAAGAGAAGAAATAATAATGGACGCAGACATACATATCTGAACAAGAAGAAATCAACTGTGAACTCTTGTCCTTAGATGGGAGAAAACAAATCCCTAGCCCACCACAGTATTCTCTCACAACCCGGAAAGTTAGGCACTCAAAAATTAGAAAAAATAACAAATTGTCCAAGTTGATTTTTAAATCGGAAGAGTATGTAGTTACAAGAAATCCATTACATTACAATATATATAAAGCATGAGGAGAGGTACTAAAGCCTGAATGAAATTCCTATTTTGCCCCTTTGGTTAAACGCACTCTAACCTTTTGCCTTTTGTGCATGTCTTTAATGCCTTGTTCCTGTCACAATTCAAAAAGAATTTTTCAAAAAATTCCTCCTAGATTTTCCCTATTTTCAACATTTCTCTCTCTATCTCTCTCCACTTATTACCCCTACTATTTCTTAAAATTTTTTTCAAAACACAAACCAAACACAGCATAATAAGTCATGCTAAAAGTCAAGAGTAAAAAGAGCAATAAATAATGCTGTTGAAAACAAAAAAGCAATAATAATCCCTACCCTAGATTTTTGGCTCTCTCATCAATTCTGCTTTGGTAGTCTCCATCTGGCTATTACTCCCCACTACACACATACTTCACCCGTCGCAAAGTATCCTCCAAAAAAAAAACACACAAAAAATTCAAACAAAAGAATAGAGTACTTTCGTGCATACATTTTTTATTTGTTCGCACCAAATTAAAGAACTCAATTAGATCATTAATTCAGTGCAAAGAAATTGAAAAAACTATGCACCGAAGTACTTTATTATTTTTCAAAAATTACGTCTTTTCATAGTGACTTAAGGGTAATTTTATATTTGATATGAATAAAAGACAAAAAAAGAGTTCTATAATAATAAAAAAGGGATTGTTAAATATCATTTTCTTTTTTAGAATAAGTATAAATACAATTACATATATCTGGTAAAAGCAAAGAGAAAACAGTTAGCGTCTCTCTTGTTTTTACTCTCTCCGTCCCAAAATGATAGTCCTGTACAAAAATACGTGCAATCTTCAAATCAAAATATAATATACTTTCCTTCATAATTTTTTGATTTGTTCACATCAAATTAAAGAAATACTTGAGATCTCAAAAAATCATGTATGCAAGTAATTTATTCTTGATTCGAAAGTTGCACATCTTTTCATAGGAGACTATCAGTACGGGACGGAAGGAGTATATATCAAGGTTATGAATCACGTTCCGTACCGGTTGATTCAGTATTGTTCAAATCTGGAACTCTATACCTCTAATTTTATTTCGGCTCAAATACCGGTCGGTACTGACATATATACCGGATGGTACTCGAGTATTTTGAAATTTATTTTTTCTTTCAAATACCATACCATACCGGTTGGTACCGGCCAAATACCGGATGATACCTAACAAATACGGACTACTTTTTATTTATTTTTTAATAAATGTGTATATTATACTCTAAATTCTTTTATTTGAAAAATAACACTAGTATAGATAATTTCAAAATGGTACCATGTATCTCACTGATACCTATACTCTAGTCGGTACGGTATTCAAAATTTTGGTATATATAAATCGCCCCCCCTCTCTCTCTACCTCCTCAACAGTTCTCTCCTTGGCAGGCACGGACGCACTATTTGAGTATTGAGTGGATGAATATTACAACAAAAAGTTAGAACACATTGTGCCATTACAAATTTCAAAAATATTATCCGAGTATCATGTGTGCATTTTTAATCAATCTATACAATTATAAAACAACTACCCCATCTTCGAAAGATTGTCGGTTCATTACACGGGAACTTAAAAATAGTACTATATTTTGGTTCAAAAAATTCAAACTTTATTTCTAAAGATAGAAATTATATATCAATGAGATATTTAATTTTCAAATTGTTTTGATCAAATGCATGTTCTTCATAAGTTCTTGTTAGAAGTACATGTTCTTCTTAAGTTCTTGTTTAATGAGCTGATCGAACCACATAAATGCACATTTTCCATCGTTATCTACTAGCAAAACATAGAACGTGGGGGGTTTTTTTTTTTAATGATATACATCAGCGGGAGTTAGCAAGGTATTAGTATATTAGTCAACGGGGAGTTCAAAGGCTATCCATAGCCCTAAACCTCAAACATGCTCCCCATGGGACTCAAACCTTGGTCAACACTGAGGAGAGAAATAAGACAACCAACTCAATTAAGCTTGGTTTCTCACATGGAACCTGGGTTAGTCAGCATCATTCGACGCATTTTCATAATGTCTAATCAACCTGACATTGTCTTACAAATCCTTTTTCAATCCTTTCTTACAAATCCTCTTTCAATCAACTTGAGTGAAATCGAAAGTCTTCCTGTCAAAGAATACCCCTAGAGCTCTCTGTGACTCCCTTGTGAACATCCTCCAAGTTTAGCCTACTAAGAACTTGGGTACTAGGCTTCCCTCTTCACCATTCCCCTCCTAACAAACATTTTTTTTTTCTATCTTGGGGGACAAAGTTAATAGAAAACTTTTTGGGTAGAAAATCAAATGCATGCCTTTGGCCATCCGTGTTGTTCTCCTCAATTCTATTACGACCTCTACCTCTAGTTATGTTATGAAATGTAATCTTCTTCCAGCTGGGGTTGCTAGCACGCTGGATAAAATTAGCAGGGATTTCTTATAGGGCTATTCTTGAGCACCGAAACTTGCATGCTGTTAATTGGTCCACAGTTTGTAAGCCCAAATAGTTTGGTGGTCTGGGTATTGTCAAGACAAAAGAAGCCAACATTGTGGCTATGTGAAAACTTAATTGGCGTTTGCGTACAGAGAATCAAGCCATCTAGGCCAATGTTGTTAAGAGTAAGTACAACATCCACACCACGAACTCTAGTCGCCCTTCCTCCACTTGGTGTGGTATCATTAAACGTTTCGATCTCTTTCGTAAGGGTACTAAAATCCATGTGAGGAATGGTGAGAGCACCAACTTCGATCTAGGGTGACAATTGGCTGAGTAGTGGGCCAATTCGTGGTGTATCTCAGGCCCCCTCAGGATTATTGATCTCGCTGACTCTACGAGACCAATAACGAGTGAAATTTCAATAAACTTTCTATGGAACTTCCCACTTGTATAGACATTGAAATCCACATCTCTTTGCAGTGTATATCCTCGAAGCTGGATTCTTGGGATTGGAAGAGTCATAATGGGCTGTTTTCTAACAGATCAACCCACTCTTTCCTGAACCAGCACCAACCCCCTCTCCCTTTTGGACTGTTTGGATTGGGTATGGAAGATTAAAGCTCACCTCAGAGTGCACCATTTTATTCTGGCTGGGACATGTGTTTCAGTCACGTACCCTGGTAAGATGAGGATTGAGAAAAAAAAAAAAGCTTAGTATGGCAGGTGGGCTAATTCGTGATGACAAGGGGTTTTTTTTTGGGTAATTGATGACAAGGGTCTTTGAGTGGTGTGTTTCGATAAAAACATTGGTTTGGCTTCTTCCGGTACAATGATGGAAAGTTGGGCACTCAGGGAAGCCTCAAATTGGCACTCGACAGGAATTTGGAACGGATTACAGATTCCCTCGTGTCGCAACCACGCAACTTATCTATGATGACTGTCTAGGAAACCATTAACTCAGCAACATAATTTCTGATTTCATGTCAATACTCTAGGAGAATAAATTATATGTACCGGCGGTGTAAATATTGTTTCCTCCAAATTAATTACATTGCGTCATGTTGTCAAAACAGTGGTCCCAATTAATAGAATATTGCGACGTGACTCAATGTAATTGATTTAGAGGAAATAAATGTTTACATTGATTGTGTAAATAATTTAATCTCATAGACTCATACGGAAGAATGCTCTAGAGTGAAGTGAGGATTAAAAAAGCGCGACTAGGCAATTGCCAGGCGAGCTTGTATTGCCTTAGAGGTGTGAGGCAAGGCGAGGTTGGATGAGGCGAACGACTAGTCGTGATCAACTAGTCGTGAGGCGCCTTGAAAGTTCAACTAGGCGTAGTTTAGGGCAAATAACACGTTAAACACTACCATAGAAGCTCTACGATGGCCAGCGAGACTTTTCTGGTGCTGACGAGCGCTCGGTATACACTTGGTTGACTGAGTAATGGGTTTCAAGGGCTAAAATCAACTGGGTAAAGGGTTTCGAGGGCTGGGGAACGGCTGGGTAGTAGTCGATAAGGGGTGACGATGCTTTTCTGGCGCTAATGAGTGTTGTAAGATGGCCGGCGAGACTTTATCGGCGCCAGCGATTGTATAGACTTGATAGACTGAGTAATGGGTTTCGAGGACTGAAATCAACTGGGTAGTAGTCATTTTAGGGTTTCGAACATAGATCAGGGTATTTCGAGCATGACATCAAGTGCATAATGATGTTTTCTTGTGTATCGAGTTGATTTAGGGTTTCGAACTTGATTAAGGATAGCAAGTAGTGGAGATGGTCGGCAAAGTTAGGGTTACAATTTGGGATTTTTTATATTTTTTGTAATATACATCTTTCTTTTTTTACAATGCTTACCTCGCCTCACGTCTCGTCTTTTACGGACTTTGTCACCTCACATGTTTTCCGGGATGTTAGAATTTTTTCGGATTTGTTAGCTAAATTGAAATTTGCAGCTAAGATAATCTAGTTATCTAGTTGTATGCCCAACCATTTAGAGCAAATTTTATTTGAGGATTCCGTAGGGAATTAAATTCCCGAGAAGTACCATTTTTCAATATCAATATATAAAAAAACGAAAACCCTACCGATTCATCCAACCCGCATCGCCGCCACGCTTCCTCCCTCCCTCTCCTCAACTTCACTACATCTTTGTAGGGTGAGAGATACAGTAAGAGAGAGACATGGGCGAACCATATCTCGTCTACAGCTTCGTGGCTAGAGGCACCGTGGTCGTCGCCGAATGCACCGGATTCACTGGCAACGTCGCCAGCATTGCTTCCCAGTACCTCCAGAGACTACCTGCCACCGCCAACACGTTCATCTACAACATCGATGGCCACACCTTCAACTACCTCGTCGAAGACGGCTTCAGTGAGTAGTACTCCCCCCGTACCTGATTCCTTGTCAACGTATAGATCTGCTTATTCTCGCTGTTATCCAACCTGATCGCAGTTGCAACTTTTGTTTCGTTGACCTTATTCGTGATCAGTGGTTGAAGGAAAAAAATTATTTCTTTTGCCGGAGAGGAGATATCAACGTGGTAGTTGCTAATGTTTGAAAAATTAGTAGTATAATCAGCAACAGGGGATACAGAACAAGTACTAGTAGTAGTTGCTAATGCAGTTAAAAAAAACCCTAGAATCAAAGTGAGTGGAACCGAGTGTGGAAAGAGTGTATTTGTCTTTATCTTAAGAACTGTTGCATAGCACTGTTAGTGTTTATTGAAAGCATCTGTTTTTAATGGATTCTGAACATCTATTGTAGACGAATATTACTCAGCTGGCCTGGAATATATTAATTGATGTATGCCCTGATTACTTTTCTGATCGTCATTAGACTTGTCTTCTTCTCAATTCTCAAACACATGAGTAGTACTCCCCCTGTACCTGATTCCTTGTCAACGTATAGATCTGCTTATTCTTGCTGTTATCCGACCAGATCGCAGTTGCAACTTTTGTTTCGTTGACCTTATTCGTGATCAGTGGTTGAAGAAAAAATTTTATTTCTTTTGCCAGAGAAGATAAAGGAAGTCAATCATAATCCATGATTTCCCCAATCATAGTCCCATGATTCCCCCAATCATAATCCCATGATTTGCTCCACAATTTGTACCAATTAGTGATATTCATTCCTTGTAATTAGCTTATGTAATCAACTATATATAGACTAATGTACAGAGTACCCAGAATAAGGGTCTTTCATTTCTTTTACCTTGTTTTCTCGTTCATGGTATCAGAGCCCGTGACGATCAATCATGACTAGCGAGTTAACTCCAGCTTCCAAATAATCTACTGCCTCCTCCTCTAATAATCTCTCTCTCCCTATCTCCTTCAACATATCTCATCACTTCAACACTCAAATGGACCGAAATAACTATTTGTGCTGGCGTTCACAGTTTGAGGATATACTGGATTTACATGATCTCAAGGATGTTGTTTCTAGCCAAACAACCGCTCCTCTCAAGAGACTTGAAGATGGTTCTGTAAATCCAGCATTCTCTAAGGACAAACTCGTTCTTAGTTGGATCAAAGCCACGTCTTCTCCCTCGATTCAAACGTTGCTCCTCTCTTGCTCAATGGCTTATGAAGCATGGACCCTTCTGGAAAAGAGGCTTTCTCCTCTATCCAAAATTCATATCCGTACTCTCCGTGATCGAATCCGCAATTTGAAAATGGATTCGGAGAAACCTATTGGAGATTTCCTACTCCAAGCCAAATCTATTGCTGACTCTCTTGCTGCCGCAGGATCACCCATCTCAGATTCTGAACTGATTGACTATATCATTGATGCTCTTGGTGGTGAATACAAGGAGTTCATCACGTCTCTTCATCTTCGCCTACCTTTGACGACTTCTATGATCTTCTTCTTCAAGAGGAACACCTTCTTAAAAGGATGGCATCTCTATCTTTATCCACTGGAGCCGCCCTTGCTGCTACTCACCTTCCCCAAAATCAGCAGTCTTCTGCCCATAAGCTGGTCCAAAATTCCCATCATAACAATAACCAGCCGCACCAAAATTCCCATCATAACAATAACCAACCGCACCAAAATTTCCATCATAACAATAACCGAGGTCGTGGGGGGCGTCGTGGAAGAGGGGGCAACGGGCATCACTTTGGAGATAATCGGCGTCCACCTTCTACACCTCTCGCATCCGATAATCGCCCTCCACTTCTACCTACTCCAACTTATCGCCCTCCATTCCATTTCTCTCCGCTTTGCCAAATCTGTAACCAGCAAGGTCATATTGCCAAAGTTTGCCCCGACCGTGGGAACTTTGCTTACGCGGCCGAGTCTACAACTAGTGGAAACTTGTCGGCTTCTGATCTTTCTAATCCAAAATTGGTGCTTGGATTCTGGAGCAACACATCACATGACCTCATCCACTTCTAATCTCTCAAATGCTGAACCATATTCAGGTACTGATTCTATTATAATCGGAAATGGATCACAATTGCCTATTTCTCATATTGGGCAAGCTGTTCTACGAACTCCTACCAAATCTTTGTCGCTAAATGGAGTGTTGTGTGTACCTGCCATTAGAAAAAATCTCTTATCCATTCAACGTTTTTCTCAAGATAATAACTGCTATTTTGAGATGGATTCTTATGGTTTTCGTGTGAAGGACAACAAGATTGGGCAGATTCTTCTCCGTGGCAGTAGCTCCGCCGGCTTATATCATATCCATGCCAATCCATCTATTTCTAGCCGTTTAGTCTTCTATGGTGAAAAGACGGATCAAGATGTGTGGCATGCTCGTCTTGGTCATCCCTCTCATGGCGTTTTTCGTGTGCTACATCAAAAATTTAAATTACCAATTGTCGGCAAGATTAATCCTAATAAGGTTTGTCATATCTGCCCATTGGGCAAGTCATGTAGACAACCATTTTTGGCTCGGAATTTTAATGCTAAAAACCCGCTTGATCTCTTGCATATGGATTTATGGGGTCCTGCTCCGATTATATCACATTCTGGTTATCGTTATTATCTCTCTATTGTGGATGATTGTACTCGCTATGTATGGATTTATCCTCTTGTACGAAAATCTGATGTTCTTTCCACTTTCGTCATGTTCAAGAAAATGGTGGAAAATCTATTTTCTCGCACCATACAAGCAGTTCATAGCATCAAAAGGGTTCGAACTGACGGTGGCGGTGAATTTACTGGCAAGCCCTTCACCTTATTTCCTCGTCAACATGGCATTGCCCACCAGATTCTTGCCCCCACACACCATAACAAAATGGTGTGGTCGAACGCAAGCATCGGCATATTGTTGAAATGGGTCTTTGTTTACTTTCTCAGTCTCATTTACCGTCTAGTTTTTGGTTGGAGGCATTCTCGACTGCCGTATTTCTTATAAATCGGCTACCCATGGCACAACTTCAGTATCTCTCGCCATATGAAAAGTTGCTGCAACGGCCACCCGACTACCGTTTCCTGAAGGTCTTTGGTTGTGCATGTTTTCCCCATTTGGTACCTTATAATAAGCACAAGTTATTACCCAAGTCTGCCTGTGTTTTTCTTGGCTATGAAAGCAATCACAAAGGATACAGGTGCATGGACCTTGCAACAGGACGTGTCTATGTCTCGCGGAATGTTATTTTTGATGAATCTAATTTTCCGTGCATGGACACTCGATATTTTTCGGTGTCTCCACCACCAAAACCTCCCCGACCAGTCCTCTTACAACCGGTCTTTTCATCTCTCGACTCCACCCTCCCACATCCTCCACCCGATACTCCACCATCAGACTCATCCTCACAGCAGGTCCCTACTTCTAATCAGCCTCTCTCTCCTCGTACCACCACCTCTCCTAATGGAAATCCCACCTCGCCCAATCCTCAAATACCAACGACTCCCTTGTCGTCTAGCCCATCTACCCCATCCCAATCAGTCACTCCCAACTCCTCTCCTCCACCAAAGAACTTTAAAAGTATCAACACACTTGTCTATGGCTCATCTCCACATCCTTTGCCCCATGCTTTAACCGTTGACCTTAAAAATCCTTTTAACTCTTGAACCCACCTCTTACACTCAAGCCTCTAAATTTCCTCATTGGCGACATGCCATGCAAGAAGAATATGATGCTCTCCTCCGGAACCAAACATGGTCTCTTGTCCCTATTACTTCTTCAATGAATATAGTGGGTTGTCGATGGGTTTTTAAAATCAAGCGTAATGCTGATGGATCTATTGAACGGCATAAAGCACGTCTGGTGGCCAAAGGATATAATCAACAGGAAGGTTTAGATTATGATGAGACATTTAGCCCCGTTGTGAAACCTTCCACAATTCGCACTATTCTTGCCATTGTTGTCTCGCGTGGATGGGCTCTCCAACAACTTGATGTTCGTAATGCATTTCTCAATGGGTTTCTCCAAGAAGAAGTTTACATGAAACAACCCCCGGGTTTCACTGATCCTCTTTGCCCTCACTTTGTTTGTAAACTTCACCGGGCTCTTTATGGGCTTAAACAAGCCCCTCGCGCATGGTTTCATCGCCTGCACTCCTTCTTGCTCGATAATGGCTTCTTTAATAGCCAATCAGATGCTTCTCTCTTCATTCGACACTCATCAACTCATTCTCTTCATTCCTTGTAATTAGCTTATGTAATCAACTATATATAGACTAATGTACAAAGTACCCAGAATAAGGGTCTTTCATTTCTTTTACCTTGTTTTCTTGTTCAGATATCAATGTGGTAGTTGCTAATGTTGGAAAAATTAGTAGTATAGAATCAGCAACAGGGAATACAAAACAAGCAGTGTTCTAAAACTCGGAAATACTCGCCGAGTACTCGGTACTCGGCTATGAAGCATCGACACCTCTAAAAGTCGAGGTATCGCAGTGTCAGACACGGGGACACGGGGACGCTGCGGGGACACAGCTGGGACACCGCGGGGACACGGCTGGGGACACCGATGGGGACACGGCAGGGGCCAAACTGTAATTTTTTTTTAAATTTTGGGGACCAAATTGTAATTTTTGAAAAAATTGGGGGTCAAACTGTAATTTTTTAAAATAAAATTTGGGGCCAAATTATAAATTTTTTAAAATTTCTGGGTGCTAAACTATAATTATTTATTTATTTTTATAAATAAATAAATATACACGTGGCGTGTCCCCCGCCGTGTCCGTGTTCCCATTTTTTTAGAATTTCCGTGTCCCGGTGTCGGTTTCGGTGTCCGTGCGGTGTCCGTGTCGGTGCATCATAGGTACTCGGTGCCTAGCCGAGTAGAATTAGGGCTACTCGGTGGAATTACTCGGCCAGCCGATTACTCGGCATTACTCAGCGAGTACTCAGCATTACTCGGCGAGTACTCGGCATTACTCGGTAAAACGAGATTACTCGGAAGTGGGGAGAAAATCAAAAATAAAAAACTAAAAAAATGGGGTAAAATACATAATATGGAGGGATATGGAGAAGAAGAGGAGGAATAATTGACTACTAATTTCGTAATTCGTTTTATTTGGTTTGAATGTTGAACTTTGTAATTGACTATTAATTTCGTACTTGGTTTCATTTGGTTTGAACGTTAAACTTTGCAATGGACTAGTAATTTTGTACTTAGTTTCATTTGGTTTGAACTATGAACATTGAACTTCTCATTATGCATTATGAATATCATTTGGGGAACATATAAAAAAAAAAAATCTAAGTAATTTCTACTCGCCGAGTAATCGCCGAGTACTCGGCCTACAAGGTACAAGGTGGCTGGCCAAGCGAGTACCGAGTACCGAGTTTTAGAACATTGAGAACAAGTACTAGTAGTAGTTGCTAATGCAGTTAAAAAAACCCTAGAATCAAAGTGAGTGGAAAGTGTGTATCTGTCTTTATCTTGTACAAGAACTGTTGCATAGCACTGTTAGTGTTTATTGTTATTAATGGATTCTGAACATCTATTGTATACAAATATTACTAATCTGGCCTGGAATATATTAATTGATGTATGCCCTGATTACTTTTCTGATCGTCATTAGACTTGTCTTCTTCTCAATTCTCAAGGTGGCTGGCCAAGCGAGTACCGAGTACCGAGTTTTAGAACATTGAGAACAAGTACTAGTAGTAGTTGCTAATGCAGTTAAAAAAACCCTAGAATCAAAGTGAGTGGAAAGTGTGTATCTGTCTTTATCTTGTACAAGAACTGTTGCATAGCACTGTTAGTGTTTATTGTTATTAATGGATTCTGAACATCTATTGTATACAAATATTACTAATCTGGCCTGGAATATATTAATTGATGTATGCCCTGATTACTTTTCTGATCGTCATTAGACTTGTCTTCTTCTCAATTCTCAAGCACATGAGACATTGGAGATCAACAAGGCTTGCCACTCAATGTGTCACTAACTTTTTTTGTTAAACATTGCAGCTTACTGTGTTGTTGCTATGGAATCTGCCGGCAGACACATTCCAATGGCATTTCTTGAGCGAATTAAATACGATTTTACTAAGAGATATGGCGGCGGGAATCCTGCAACATCTGCTGCTTGCTTGAATAGGGAGTTTGGGTAATGTTTATTCTTACTGGTGATAGTGAAACTATGTGGACCTTTTAGCTGATCTATTTCAATCTTGAAATATAGGCCCAAACTTCAGGAGCAGATGCAGTGGTCTGCAGGTCATCCAGGAGAGTTCAACAAGCTCGAGAAGGTGACAAAAAATCAAGGCCTTTTGGTCGTGATATTCATGTGATTTTGTAGTCTTGATCATAAGAAGTCTGACAGTTGAGAAGCCTATGGTATTAAGGACGTCTATGATTTTGCAGGTTCTTCAATGTGGAGAGAAGAGTGAGCTTCCAGATGATGAAAAAGAGAACCTTCGCTCTCAGGTCAGTGGTTGCTATGCATTACTTTTAAACTATTGTGAGAGAAAGAAGGATATGAAAAGTATATAGGGTATTCTGTTAACTGACCCTAACAAAATTTACTCTTATTTATATAATGGGAAATCATAACATAAAACTACATTAACCAATGTGGAACTAATACCAATACTATATTCCAACACTCCCCCTCAAGCCGAGGCCGCCTAGGCGCTTGGAGGTACCTCGCCGCCATGCCAATACCCCTTGCCGTTTGATTTGGCGCCCAGGGAGATTTGGCAGGGTTTGGCGGCCGCCTAGGCGGCTTTGGGGGCCCTTGGCGGACCTTGGCGGGCTCGGCGGCGTCTTTGGAGGCCTAAATTGTATACTATTAACATAAAAGGGCTAGGATTAAAAGTAAAAAAACTATAAGGGCTTATTATGTAATTTTTCAAAATCATATCTATGTATATTACATTTACATTTACATCCCCATTCAACACTCCAATCTCGTTTATTTCTACTTATTGTCTTATTCAACTTATTTATTAGTCGCTACTACTTAATTTCATTAGGGTTTGTACTTTGAAGTTTGAACATTAAACTTTGCATTATGGTTATGTAGAACTTTGAACTTGCATTATGGATACATAGAATATAATTTGATTGGATAATGGTTTGTTTAAATAAATAAAAAACGCCGAAATGCTTGGTGCCGCATAGGCGGCTTGGCGCTTGGAGGTGGGTCTCCGCCCTACTAGCGCCAAACGCCATTTAGAACATTGGAGAAATCATAACACAAGACTACATTAACCAATGTGGAACTAACAGAATAAGAGTACAGCAAGCGCTAAACTCGGTTCTCCTTTCATTAGTGAAAGTACTGTTGTAGAATTACAAGTAGAATCATATGTTTATATTGTGGCCATATTGAATGACTATAGTTGCAACAGGACTTGCGCAGAGTCTTCTTTGAAAACCATTTGCAGAGGTTGGAGTATTTGTATCAACAGCAGAAGGACGGTGTGAAGATATTGGTGTCTATTAGGGATTATCTGATTTTCTTTTATCTACTCACAAGTTTTGAGGAAGCAAGTTTTGACCACTTCATTGTCCAGATGGGTATCAGAGTGTCCGTCACAACTGGAACAGAAGATTCTTTTGTATATTTCAATCGCTATTTCTGGTTGCATCCACCACGTGGGTGGTGGAAGGCTAATATTGATGGGGGCCATTTGCCTGAGTCAGGGGAGGCTGGAGTGGGGATTGCATTCAGGGACGACGAGGGTAAGCTTGGTCCAATTTACTCTATTATCATAAGGAACAAAAAAGGTCCTCTGGAGGCTGAGTTGGAAGCTTTAGATATAGCAGCTTTCTTATCTATTCGTCACGGGTTTGACAACGTTATTTTTCAGAGTGATAGTAAGCTCCTGTGTAATATGGTATGGGGGAAAGATTCGGTTCCCTGTGAACACCTTGTAAGATTTCTACGGATGGGCTTGAATAGATTGAGGGCATACGAAATCTCTTTGACTGCAAGGGAGAATAACAGAATCGCGGATCGTCTAGCTATGGCAGCTACAAGTAGGTATGGACCACATAGACGCGAAGGGGTATTTCGTGGAGCGAGATTTCTTGGCTGGCAAGAAGAGAAAGGCTTACCGTACTACGAGGTTCGCAGAAAATTTTCAACACAGGGATTTTGTGGCCAGCAAGAAGAGAAATGCAAGGTATCTTTTGCATTTGATGCTTTACGCTATTTTCTCTATTTTCTTTGCTTATTTTTTTTTTGGGTACTGAGATGCTTTGTTGTAGTAAAACAACTTTTTCTTTGAGTGACTTGAAGCTGATTGATTTTCAAGAGCCAGGGAGAGAAGGGGGTGGGTAAGGGGGCAATAGGTGAATTAACGACGTCTTAATGTCATTTTTTTGCCAGGATATATCATATATGAAGCACAGACACGTCTGTAGAGGAGACTTGTGTATTAGATGTGATCTTTTGTTTATCTGATATAGTACTAAGCCTTGTGTTCCCGTGTTGTTTTATATCGTGAGCCGATTTTTTATAAGGCTTCCTTGTTTGAGCAGGGTGTAAGTCATCAGTCCTCAGCCCTGAAGCAAACTGCATCGAAGGTGAAGGTCACACATTTTGAAAGGTTGGTCAAGTGGGGGATAAGAATTGCTCGACTCGTGTAAAATCTGGAGGCATCACTTGTTACTTTTGGTAAGTATTGTTTTCTTGCATGATGATTATTGTGTTCTTCTCATTGCACCGCTTTCACTTCGAGTTGTAGGAACATTTGATGGAACAAGGATTTAAGTGAGTATTGCATGCATAGCTTACATCACCGTACTGACTCCATTTTTGTTAGTTCCTTTATAACCTATTTTGCAATGAGCCCCATTGATGTTAAACTTTTGATACTAGATTAAAATGGCATTGCCAAAGTCACTTTTTGGCTTGCTAGAATGTCGAATAGCCAAAAAAAAGCGAGGTTGCTGCACCACAATTTCAAATGCACACCTTTGAATGAAACTCATTCCATTCTTTGATGCAATTGTAGGGCTTGGATGATGTGCAAGTTTTGGGACGAGAGTGGAGATGGTTTTTCCATTCTTAAATTTTGGCTTCGGCATGGGATTTGGCGCAAGGGTGGACTTGCTCTAAGTGGTTTTGCCATTTTTTGTGCCATATCTGGCTTGAGAAATGGCTTACCATTGGAGCTCATTTATGGGGATCTCATATCAAATGATGGCTTTGGCTTGAGAAATGGCTTACCATTAAAGACGTTTGTTCTTGTTCTTTCTGTTAAGTTTTCTTTGACTATTCACAACAACAGTCTTATACTCTGATTGGTTGGTGAAAAACCTATACAAGGAAAAGAAAGTGAAATCTTCAATCCTCTTTTGTCCTAAAGCTGAATAGTCCTTGTTTGGTTGCTGTTTCAAGAGTCAGTTTAGCAGAACATTTATCTCAATACTTGTTTGACAGCGATGTTTGTCCTATACTTGGAATCTTTTTTTCTGATAAAATTAAAAAACGGGAAGACATATGAATTCATTGATTGGTTTTTAAAAAAACACTTTTGGAAAGTGATACGCCATTTCGATTTTGTAAACATCAGCCAGACTGGGCCTACTTTTTTCTCCAATTTTAAGTAATGGTTTGTTTAGAAATTCATAAACTAAGAACTAGGGAAAATAGATATTTTTTTCCTATGGTTTTAGAATCTATGTTTCTTCTACAATCTAACTGAGCCTTGATTACTTTTTGGCTATCCACTCCGTCTTTGCTCTTACTAATTTGTGGTTCATGTTATCTAATGAAGAATGGCATTACCCTTAAACCTAACATTGGTGAGGTTTGTGGTTCATGTTACGAAGAATGTTATCCAATTTGTGGTTCATCTTTCCTCTCACTAATTTGTGGTTCATGTTATCTAAGCAGTGTTCTAAAATAAGGAATTAATCGGCAATTAATCCCCGATTAATCGTTGGCGGAGCCTATCCGATTGGGTTCGACTAACAATTAATCACCGATTACTAATTAATATGCGCTGATTAATTGGCGATTAATCCGATTAATCACTCGTAGGTGACTGACCGCCCGACTAGCGCCGAGTGACTTTTAGAACATTGTATCTAAGTAGCAGCTCAAGCTACTATTAGTGAGGTCTAATGCATTTCGTATCCTATCCTGCTTGTAGTGCACAGTCGTCTCCCAGCTCTGGAAAAGGAAGTGGCTATGGATTTGTTGACAAGGTTGGCCTCTGTCATGTGTTGTTGACTTTCACTACTTGCCACTCGGGCAGGTTATGTAGCATTTAAGGACATAATTACCTTAAAACTTAAGTATAGTTTATGACTTTGATTTATTTCGAGTAAACAAGTCCATATAGCAACTCCAATTACTTATGCCAAATGCTTATTTAGTTGAGTGATTAATAACTAATCTTAGGAATATGATTTATTTTATTGTGTTCTTTGTCATGGAATTCAGAAATGGAGGGGATTTTTCCGGTATACCTTTCGTTCACCATCTTAGGATTCTTAGCAAGGGCAAAACATTCATAAGAAACTGCCTTCATAGTTGCTTTCCATGGATAGAGTTTATACCTGCACTTCGTTAATATTTAAGAACCTGTGAGCTGCCAAAAAGTTACTTCTGTCACTCTTTGGAGTTATCAGATTTGGAAGGCAACCTCTATTTAGTTCATTACTTTTGATCGCGCCATGTAAATTCACATTGAATGAAATTATCTAAACACATCATGTATGCTTCATCTTGTGAACTAAATTATTCTCTCCAAATGAGATTTAACTTCTTACCAGAGCATTGAATGTTGTTACCTCAATCTGCTTGCCACATTATTTGAGCAAGGAATGTATCAAGGTCTTTAAGTCACTGTGTTATAGTCTCTGGCCAATATAAGAGCCAATGTTCATATGCTGATTAGTACCAGTGCCCCTAACTACTGGAATAATATGGAACTCATAATTTATTTCTTCTGCCATTATCAAAAACCTTGGAACACCACCTTTATTCTCATATTTATATTTTCTTTTCAAGTGTGTAAGTGTATTTGTATCTGTGTGTGAGAGAGAGAGAGAGAGAGAGAGAGAGAGGTATTGACCGTGCAAGGCTTATGAAAGGGTACTAGCCATTAGTTACTTGGGCTCCTTCCATATGTGTGTGGCTTGCTATACTATTTTTAACCCCCTCGGTTCTGTAACCTGTTTATGTTATTATTTTTAGTCTGCAAAAAAAAGAAAAAGAAAAAAACGATAATTACTAGAACGAGCTTAAGGTGGGACCTCTTGTGATTCTGTGCTTCTTACCATCTTCTAGTACTTAGAGCTTGGATTAGCTTAGGGTTTCTCACTATTTTTATAACAAAGACATCACATATTTTGAGAATCTTTTTTCCTTTGAGTGATGTTTCCTACTTCCTGCTGCCCTTCTTTGATTTATGAACTGCGCTCTCTGTTTGACCTTTTTTTGTCAGATCGATTGCCGATTGAATGGCAGTATAAGTGCATCCTGTAAATATACTAATAGAAGCCTTCCATTGTACTCTTTTGGACACATTGTTTATTGAATATTTAGGCATTTGATCTTTAATTGAACTTGAGTGCAAAGCAATGCATTGTCACTTATCGAATGATCCCCTCTTCCTGTAAGATGACAAAACTTGGTCCTCGTGCTCAATGTTCTACTCCCTAGATGGGTCAATGTATCATCGGGTTCTATTGCTTCTATTGTACAAACCTCAAAACATAGTGTCATATAACTTCTTCTATTGACGTTCACTCATTGATTGAACACTAACTTGATGTTTGCTCATTGATTCAACACTAAGTTGAAGCTTATTGGCTTTGTTCGGTTGCCTTTTCATTTTCGTTTTAGTTTTGAAAACCAATCATTACCCTACTTCTTTCCCCAATCATTACCCTAATTTTTCAATTATTTCTTTCTCATCTCTCTCTATCTCTCTCCAATCATTACCCCTATTTTCAATCATTACTCTATTTCTCTTTCCACCCACTACCAAAACTAAACTAAACTCCCAACCAAATACTACCATTATTTTCAGCGAGTCAATTACTGGCAGCACTCTTGTGGCTTAGTCTAAGCAGCTACCTCAACAAAGTTTAGCGATTGTCATCGGCACGAATCCAATCGGCAAGATGGTCTTCCCAAGTTTGGAAAGCACAAAGCAGCAACTCAGGATTAAGGTGTCCAACAAAATCAAAATAACAGTTCAAAAATCATAAAGACAGATAGGATCCCCTAAGGGATCCCAGATGGAGGGCGTGGTGCGGACTTGACGCCACAGCCGTTGGATTTAATCCAACGGCTCACGTTTTAAAATGAATCTCGCGGGTCCTTTCTGGGTAAAACATACGGGTTAAAATAAAACCCCCCTTCTGCTTCCATTTCACGCGTTCAACCCAGAGAAGAGAGAGACTGAAGAAGATATCGAGAAGAAGAAGAAGAAGAAGAAGAAAGAGCAACACTCCGGACGACGAACGACGACCGACGGTCTCTCTCTCCCTCTGTGTTAGGGTTTTAGTTGTTTTCGATTTCTCCAGCCCTTCGAATTTTCGATTTCGTTTTGAGAAACCCAAAAATTAGGGCTTCGATTGAGATCTGTGATAAACCATTCTTGCTAAAGTTAGGGTTAGGGTTTTAGTTTTTTTCGATTTCAGGTTCGAATCTGTTTTTTTTTTTTGCTTGAACACATGGTCGATTAGGTTTTTTTTATTTCTTTTCTATAACTCGAATCTATGACTTAGGCTAAGATTGATAGTTGGGCTGTAACTCGAATTTCTGTAACTCGATATTTGGGCTGAGATCGATAGTTTTTCTTTTCTCCTGGATCAAACATGCAATCAGTTAATCCTGTTTGGGCTGAATTAACTCAAATCAATCGACAAATAATTGTGTGCGGGCGTGCCAGAAAAGAAATAATTTCAAAGAAGAAATTACTCTTTTCAAAATGATTTGAAACCACTAATTTCAATCAGGCAATTGTATTATCCGTTCGATTACCTCAACTAAGAGGATTTTTCCTTAAGGTATCAACCAAATAAAAGATTGACGCGCTTCGAAATCAGAAAAGATGCTTGAACACAAACAAACCTGAATCTAATCAAAGGTAAGTTTGTATACAAACACTCTTAAGATTCTATCAAGAATAATAAAGAAATGCAAGCACACTGAATTTAATCAAAAGCGAACTTGCAAACAACTATTCTTTGGTAAGAGAAAGAACTTAAAGGAAATAAGAAAACTTGAATTTAATCGAAAGTAGTCTTACATGCAAATAAGCCTTCAACTTACAAAAAAGATCCTACTCTAAACTAAAAACTAATCTAAGATAGATCTCTGAGCAATCATTTTGTATGAATTGTCAGATGATATGGATTTTGTGTCCCTTTTCTCTTCACTTGCTTCTTCTATTTATAGACGCTGAACTTTGCCTTCGACCTCCACGTCTTCGATTGATACCCACGTTGGCCACATAAAACGGTTGAGGGGGGTCTTCGAACGGTTACCCTGATATTTCCAGAATTCCTTCTTCCCCTGCTTGCTTCGATCATGGTGTTCATGGCCACTTCCTGGATCGTGGTTCCTATTTTCAAGCAACGTAAATCAATGCAACGTGTTTGCCTTCCAAAATGATTCCCTGCAATTGCATCTAATTTCAGTTATACAACAGGGCAGTGAGGACACCGTTAGATGATCGTAAAGTCCAAATTAATGGTTAGATCCAATATCCTCTCAAACCATCGTTTAATTACTACTCAAACGACATCGGTTCACTCTAAAACGACACCGTTTGTCATATAACAGTGTCCTTTTTAACTCCCGCAATCCTCTGTAATTAGTACTCGATTGGGACAGGTTTTATGCAACCGCCGTACCGTTCGGGGCCACGTGGAATTTTTTCATTGGGTGGCACTTTTTAGGATGTAAACACACCCCCCGCATTAACATTTTATTTATGCTAAATAAATGTTAATGGCACACGTTCTCTGCCCATATCCCTTCAACTTCGGATGCACGAAGCATGACAGGATTTCATTCCCATGCACGTCTATTGAGCTTCCCAAAGATAGCTACAATAATTTCCCTATAAATGGCAGTTAATGATAGGGTTTAACGAATTACATTACCCCTCATAAACCCCTTCGAATTTGAGTCTTTTCCGTTAAGAAGTCTTACGTTTATGGACTATCTTCCAGAAATCAATCTTATTTTAGACAATCTCGATTGCCAAACCCCTTTTCCTCAAATGTCTCCTCCAAACTCTCCTCGAATGTTGGCAAGCAAAATCCTTTCGGATCGAACATTTCACACCCCCAACCCATCTTCCACAGGTTGGGACTTCTCTTTAACCCGTTCGAACTCGTTCGATGGGTCCAACTGGGGCTCATGGGAAGAAAACTCTACTAATACCAACACTGGCACCATTCTGGTCAGGTTCGATCAGCCTGATCCTACACCTCATAAATTTCATCACTTTCGAACTCTGTTCGCAAGCCAATTCCTACCCCTGAGTGGCAACGACACCGTTCACATGGGTATGCTCGAATCCATCTACTCTTCTCTCAAATTTTTCCCTTTTCTGAAACAAGAGGAAAATTACCTGGGGCCCGCCCCTTACTGCGACTTCAAACGCATGGCTCAAACCCAACAGTCCCTCTGGCTCACAGAGGTGCAAACCCCACATTATCCAGCTGACTTCGAGGAAACCAACAAGCTGGTTCCTCTTTCTGAAGAGCCTGACTGGTTCAATGAGGTGAATAACCTTGCCATCAATACTCCTCACTTCCAATGGCAATATGGTTATTCTATCTACCCTGCTGACAAGAGTAAAGCTCTACAACTCCTGGCAGCCTTCTCTTTCCTGGATATTTCTATCTTGGAAAAACAAGTTCCACTAACCAATTTTAAGTGGGCTTGTGAGACACTGGTGCTATGTTCCATCCCCTCCACGGTTTCCTACCAAATCCACTGCTTCCTGGACTTCTTACCAGTGATCAAGTCATGGCTCGAAGCCAATACCGCTGCGTATTGCTTCGATCAAACCCTTCAAGATTATGCTCTTACTAAAGAAAGGATTGAGAAACTGCATGACCAAATCCATAACTTCACTGCTGAGTCCTTCGAAGTGGTGCCTGGCCATGCTGACAAAAAGCTTCGAAGGCGCTTCAAAAGACAACAAATGAAGCGTCCAACAAAGGAGGCTCGGCTTCGAAGGAAAGCCAAAGCTTTGGTGCTCTGCTTTAGGCCCTTGCTGGAGAAAAAATTGGAGTCAGACTCCAAAGAAGACATGAGGAAAATGGAGCTGAAATTCCTCCAGTTTGCATGGAACAAATTCCATAGCCTCGTTACTTGGTCCTTTCCTCATTACTTTGAGAATAAAAAAGCAACCTCTCAGCACCCAGGCCCTTCGAAGGCCTAATTTGTATTTCTTTTCATAGGAATTAGGATTTCCCTTGTTTTGCTCTTTTCCTTTTTGTAAATACGTAAATTTCAATTTTGTAATCCAGTAGGTTTATTCAATGAAATTTCCCTTTTTTTTTTTTTATCCACACTGGACTTGGGTTTATTGTCAAAATAGAAATTCTAACAATAATAACTCTACTAAAGAGAAAAAACCAAACCCAGCGGACCCCAGGGTACGGGCCCACTACAGGCCTGGCCCACTTGCAGGAGTATAAAAGCGGAATTCATTCAAAACCACCCCTTACACTCAATGCGTTCAAGCTCTCTCAAACTCAAAACTCTCAAGAACAGAACCCTCTCTCCTTTTCCTCTTTAACAACGCTAAACCCAAACTGAATCAATGGCCTCTTCCAGCAATCCAGCAACTCGAGAACATGTTACTCCCTCTTTGGCCTTGAGACGGTTCGTGTCAGGACAAACACCAGGACCGACTGAAGAGCCCTATCTTGATGCTAGGATCTTCATTCCAAACCCTAGCGAAGAAGGTACTTATATTTTGGGCCCTCAACTCATAGGAGAAATCCCTGCTAGCCTTTCTCTCTACTATCCTCGATTGGGGAATGCCGAAATCCGGGCTTGTTTGAGCCTCGATTGGCAAAATTTCCCAAAGAAATCCTTCCCCTGCTGGCCCACATTGGACAAGGACTGGAAGATATGGACCACTCGTATGTTAGCTGCGAAGTCGGACGACTTAGAGAAGGTGGGTTTAAAAAGAATTATTACCCTCCTTCGAAGGGGGGTCCCACAAAATCCTTCTCTGATTCAGGCCGCCTTGGCCTTTTGGGACCCATCTTTCAATTTCTTTCGCTTTAACTGTGGCATGATGGCACCCACAGTTCTGGATGTTACCCAAATGCTGGGGCTTATCCCATATGGCCCCCAATTCGACCCTACCAAGGAGTTCCATCCTCCCGAGGGATTTACTCGTTTGACTGCCACCAACGGAGCTTTTTCCCAGTTCTACCACAGGGAGAAGAAATTGGTAGGAGAAGTGACTGAGACAGAGTTTTTTGCCTACATTCTCTACACCCTCTGCAAACACATCTCTGCCACTCTGGGAAAAGAGTGATGAATGAATTTGTTCCATTGGCACTGGCACTTGCTAGGGGAGAAGAGTTCGACTTTGCTTCCTACTTCTTGGGCCACGTCTACAAAGCTGGGTTTGACTTCTACCAGAAGGGTTTGAACTATTCGCAGGGAGGGCCCCAATGGTTTATCCAACTATGGCTTCATGCTTACTTTCCTGAGTTGGGTCCCTTCAAAGCACCCACATCCCTTGCTGGCGTCGTCGAGGCGCCCAATGTTCATGGTGACAATTACGTTCACCCAGAGGATAGCACAACACAGACTTTGGTGTACTACCTCTGCTTTTTTGCTGGTCTAGCCTCAGATAGGGAGTGGCCCAATCCATACCCTACTCTTGTTGGGCCCGCATGGTTGTTCGACATTCTGGCAGACAGACAGGGAAGATCCTCTCGAGCTCTCCAAGCATGGGGCAACATTCTTACAAGCAGAGAGATCTTCATTTCCTCGTCGAATACCCTCAGGTCCATAGCACATGCAGAGGTATATTGCCCTGCACAATTTGCTAGGCAACTGGACTTTGTTCAAGGCATACCCACTCCTTACTGTGGCCTTGCCAACATCTGTATGTCTGAACGATCACCGATCATGGCTGACCAATTCCTGACGGGGTTTGCCCACGCCAGACATGCATTGAGGAGGACAGTCACTCAGGAGTTCAGGGAACCTGAAGTGCGCACCACCCCTGCATTTGACAACTGGTGGCACTCCAACTGCTCCTTCCTCTCAGGGATTAAACCCTTCAAGCAATTTCTAGCCCACATTGGGTTTGAGAAGTCTGAGTTTGGGCATGGAGGAAAAGATAACTCGTCATCCTTCTCTTCTGACAATGAATTTGGTTTGGCTGGAGGGATCGAAGACATTGCTAGAGGCGAAGTTGAACAAAGACTGACTCCAGTCGAAGCCTCCCCAATCGCAATGGTCGTTCCCCCCTCTCCACCAAGAAGGCAATCTACAAGGGTAACACAAAAAAGAGGTAATTGTCTCTGAACATCTCTTCTCTTTTGCTGAAACCAAACCTAACTGCATTCCACCCTACAGGTGCCACCTCTTCTTCAGAAAGTGCTTCGAAGAAGAGAAAGATTACTTCCCAGCCTACAGAAGTAATTCCCACCAAGCACTATCTTGAGCCCTCAGCTGCACCTCCAGGTTGGTTTCTTCCTTCCAATTAATCTTTCAAACCCCCATATCATTTATCCAAATCACTTTCTCATTCCTTTCCTTTCAGCTGCGAAGAGGACAAGGACCACCAGGAAACGTGGCCCTCAGGTTTCTTCCAGTGATGAAGAAACAGAGAGTGACACAGAGATACTGGCCTCAAGGGGTAAATTCCTTCCTCATTTATGATTCAGTATTCCCTTAAGAATAAGAGGATTTTACTGTAATTCTAATTCTTGAGTTCGAACCAGGTGAAACAAGACAGGTGAAGGAGACCCTCCGTTATGTGAGGAAAACAACTCCTCCCAAGAGGCCTGTTTCTCCTAAGAAGCCTTCCTCCCCAAAAGAGGTAAGTTAGTTTAAACTGCATACATTCTCATGTGTCTCCTATGCTCATGACTTGCTGTTAACTTCTTTGTAGACTCAAGTTGCATCCCCTGTTAAGGCGTTGGATCTAGCTCTTGTTCCCTGCCCTCAACAAGAAGTGATAGAGCCTTTAATCCAAATGCCAGCAGATGCCCCTCACAAGGTTTCTTCTGAATACTCGCCTTTCGAATTATGAAAGGATTTACTCTAACTTTCTTTTGTTTTTTACAGGCATCCCCTATTCAAGCTCTTTCTATACAGAAAGACTTTGCTGCAAAGGATATTGACATGCACACTTTGCTGTCATTCCTTACTGAGCCAACCTTTGCATAGGTACTGGCCAGTTTGGCTCTTTCGAAGACTCTGGGGCCACTTCCCATCCTTCAGGGAGATTTCCCCTTTACTCCCTTATCGGTTTCAGGGGAGGGATCTTTAAGGATTGTCCCTACTCTGGCTTCGAAGAGCCATATTCTTAGAAATGCTGAGGATCAAGGCTCCAGTTTGGCCTCCTCCTCAGATCAGGTACTCTTGATACTCAATCATACCTTTCCTTTCTTGTTTTACATTCTACTTAACCTTAACTCATAATCCTTATGCAGGGAACAGATATGGCCCTTTTTCCTGAAGATCATCCCACATCTTCCTCTGCTCCAATTGACTTGCCGTTAGTGGTTTTTGATATATCCCTTTTCAAGAATCAATTGGAAAAATTTTGTAACCAGATTGCTGAACCCATCCTTCCTTCCTCTTTGAATTCTCTCGAAAGCCTTCAACAACTTTTGAGTCCTTCCATACCTTCTGACTTACCTTCCTTTAGAATTAAACATGTTCTTTCAAAGGAGGAAGTTCTAACACTAAAAAGTTTTCTGAAATCTTTAAATCATTTAGGTCTTCCTGCTTTGATTGAACATAGTTTAACCTATAACTTCGAGGTATGTTATCAGGCCTTGCTTCTTTCCCAAGGACTCCCTTCTTCAATCAACTTTACTCTTCAAAAGTACCTTAAACAATTTAGTGAATTGATTGCTTATAATCACTTCTTGTCTGAGAGCATTGGCACAACCATTGAGAAAACCAACAGATTGGAGGCCAAAACACTTGAGACTGCTTCTCGTCTGTCTCTTTATCAAGCCCGAAGAGATAAACTTTCAGAGCTTGACAAGAAGATGAAGTGGTTACAAGAAGAAATGAAGAAGGTCAGGGAAGAGACAGCTGAAGTTTCGAATGGCTTTTCAGAGCTTGAAGACGAAGCATTACGAGATGAGTCAACACTTCCACAGCTTATTCCTTCTCTTCGAGAGGAACAGAGAAGAAGAGCTGTCCATTCTTCAATTTTGGATACTAACTCTAATTCTCTTCGAGGGCTACTAACCACCATTCATGATGTAATAAGCCCCTTTTTGTAACTTCACGTAGCTTGTACTTTTTTTTTTTATTCAATTTTGGGATAAGTACAACTGTAATTAAGATCAACACTAGTTCGTACCTTTCCTTGCTTAAAAGCTTACTGTGCCAACTCCTCACCTACCGTATCTTAAAGAGTCATAAATGACTATCTACTAATATAAATAGAGGTCTCTGGGGAAAGAAAAACTCACCGATCATCTTCTCCATTTCTCCTTACTGTAGCATCATTCAAACCAAGCTTTCCTGTAAGGCTACAAGAAAGATAACCATTATGAAGCCTCATCTTGTATTTGTGAAGAAAAACTTCGAAACATAGCCACATCAACCCTCATGATATTTCCCTTGAACCCTAAAGCCCTTAGGTATAGACACATCAACACTCATGATGTGTCTGTACCGGGCTGTTGCTTCGAAGACAAGAATGGGCTTTGAGCTCTATCTCCCTACCAATGGAGCTTGTAAGGAGATAGAAAATCAAGTCCCAACGAAGCTTGGTTCAAGTCTTTGTATCTCGGTTGGTTGATCCCTAGAGATCCTCCACCATGGTATTATTAGGCCCTAGATAGGTTCTCCAATGTAACCTTCTGTGTAACTGTTACGAGCAAAGAAATTATTTACCAATGTATCGATCTTATTCTAATGGCTTTGACCAATAAACTGGTGTTCTTAGCCATCCCTTTCTATTTAATGTTATTAATGAAAACATGATAGCATGAAAGAAGAGACAAACAGAAATCTTCCTTCCAATACTGTGCTCTTTTACTCCATGTCTATTTATTACTTTTGCTTCGAAGTGTGTTGATGCTTCGAAAACTAAGTTAGTATAATTCCAATCGTTCCAACTAACTCATTTAATTCCAGTAGCTTCTTAGCCGTCTCCTCGTAAGTTGTAAAAGATCATATACTCTTGACGTATGACGCCTAGCGCTCTCAAACCCTTCACCTTCCTGGCTTTATGCGTCTGCAACCAATTTAATAAGGGCAAATTTTCGTAGTAGTCCCTGTAGTTTTAAGGTTGTCTCACTTTCGTCCCTCTAGTTTCAAAGTGCTCGAATTTCGTCCCTGTAGTTTGTTTTACGTTCCAAATTGATAAAATCGTTAACACCGTTAACGAAACTAACGGAAAAAAAAATAAGTGTTTCAATTTTCAATCCGTTTGAACCGGTGCGAAGATCTTATTTTTTTGATCATTTTATCCTAAATGGTCGTAATGAATTTTTAACTCTAAGCCCTTTCAATGAGCACCCTAAGAGAGCCCTGAAACTAAATAACGAGTCTTCGGGTGCTCGTTGAAAGGCCTTAGAGCCAAAAATTCATTACAACCATTTAGGATAAAATGATCAAAAAAATAAGATCTTCGCACCGGTTCAAACGGATTGAAAATTGGAACACTTATTTTTTTTTTTCCGTTAGTTTCGTTAACGGTGTTAACGATTTTACCAATTTGGAACGTAAAACAAACTATAGGGACGAAATTCGAGCACTTTGAAATTAGAGGGACGAAAGTGAGACAACCTTAAAACTACAGGGACTACTACGAAAATTTGCCCATTTAATAATGGTAATAAATGAGACGGATTCCCCGTATTTCTTTGGGCTATAAATACACCTAGACGTCAATAGATCACAGCATCTCTTTCAAACAAACATGGCTGAGAACCACCCAAATCTTGCTGATCTCATGAGTCAATTGGCCAACCTGACTAACATGATCATGGAGCTGAAGAGGGACGTCCACGCTGAGTCCCAGGCCCTTCGAAGTGAGATCGCTCAGCTTCGAAGTCAGCTGGTGTGCGTGGAAACAGCTTCACGCCTCTGCTTGGCTAGGACCTGGGATGATCTTTCGACCGTCCTCTCGGCCCATGAGGCAAAAAGTCCCCCAGAGGGAGGATCCTCTTGAAGATTCTCCTTTGGGACTATGAAGATCACCAATGGTCTTCATTTTTGCTTTTTTAGACCAGAGTTGGTTTTTTTTTTTTGTTCAGACCTACTTGGGTCTGTTTGTACTTAGACCTGCTTGGGTCTTTTCCTTTTTTTTGTTCAGACCTACTTGGGTCTGTTTGTATTTAGACCTGCTTGGGTCTTTTCCTTTTTTTTTTATTAATGAAATGGAACTCTTGCTTGGCTACTCTTGATTCTTGGTAGTATGGTAACTTGGTTGTGACTTCGAATGCTAAAGGTAACTTTTATAGAAAAGCTTTTAGCATCAAACCACTCAACACTAAATCAGCCAGTCAGAACCATCAATGTGTAACCAAACTTATTTACACTACCGCTTGTGGAAGGACTCCCATATGGAAGGAACATAGGTTTTCAAATGTCTTCCGTTTATCTTCCTTCGATGAACATAACCATTCAAATTTCTCAAATGATAAGCTCCCCCTCTTAAGACCCTATGGATTTGAAAGGCCCATTCCATGTTGGTGCCCATTTTCCTAATCCATTTTTTTTAACTCTCCTATCTCTAATAGGGAGGATAACTTTCCATACGAGGTCTCCTTCATCGAAGCTTCGAAGAGCCACTCTTTTGTTATAGCTTCTGGCTATTCTTGCTTTTTGTAGCATAATCTGGTTTAAGGCTTTTATTCTAGCCTCATCAATATCTTCCAATTCCATATGCATGGCCTGATGGTAAGATCCTGTGTCTAAATCATTTTGACATGCTACTCTCTGAGATCTTACAGTGATCTCCATGGGTAGCACAGCGTCATGCCCATATGTTAATGCAAATGGTGTGGTACCTGTACTAGTCCTTTTTGTATTCCTATATGCCCATAACACATCAAGTAACAGATCATGCCAAATTTCTGGGTTTTGATCCACCATTTTTTGGATCCCCTTCTTGATAATTTTATTAGTTGATTCTGCCTGACCATTGGACTGAGCATAATAAGTACTAGTATATATTAATGAAATTCCATGGTTCGTGGCGAAATCCTTCACCAATCGTCCTTCGAATATGGAACCATTGTCCACTGTTATCGTTTGAGGATTCCCGAACCTGTATATGATCCCCTTTATGAAATCTATCACGTGGGTTTGTTTGACCTCCTGATAAGCTTGGGCTTCTACCCATTTTGTGAAATAATCAGTAGCTACTAGGATAAATTTATGCTTTTCCAATGAAGGAGGATAAATCATTCCAATCATGTCCATAGCCCATCCCCTAAAGGGCCATGGTTTTATTACATATTGCAAATCTGTGACTGGCAAATGCTTGAGTGGACCTGTTTTTTGACAGGCTTGACACCCCTTTGCATAATCTATACAATCTTTGAGGATGGTGGGCCAATAATACCCGTATCTCCTTATTAACCATCTCATTTTTATGCCAGCTTGATGTGCTCCACAGATTCCTTCATGCACTTCAGCCATTACTTTAAATGCATTTACCTTGCTCAAGCATTTCAAAAGAAAACCATCCATTCCTCTCTTGAATAGCTCATTATTATACATTATATAGTTCATTGCTTTCAACTTGGTTGCCTTATCTGCAACACTATCTGGCTTGGTTAGGTATTCAATCAATGCTTGCCTCCAATCAGCGTTTTGATGAGTTAAAGCATCGACTTTTAATACTTCGAAGTCCATCAATCTATTGTGTAACATAGGCAGGGATTTCCTCAAAGTTAATTGACAAAATTCCTTGTCAATTTCTGATAAAATGTTGTAGCCAGAAGCTCTTTGAGCTATTTCGTCAGCCTCTTCATTAAAGAACCTAGGAATATATGTTAAAGTAAGCATATAAAATTGATCCATCAGCTTCTTTGCATGCTGATAATAGATTATCAGCGCTGGACTAGTACATTTAAACTGTCCATTTAGTTGGTTAATCACTAATTGAGAATCTCCAAAGATTTCAGCAACACTAACCCTTAATTTAAGCAAAATTTCTACCCCAATAATCAAGGCCTCATACTCTGCCTGGTTATTGGAACATTGTCCCTCACTGAGTCGAAAACCATATTTGGTTTTCAAGCCTTGGGGGGATTCCAGAATTATACCCACTCCAGCCATCTGAATAGTTCTTGATCCATCGAACCATAATTTCCATGGCCTGATTTCAGCTGTACTAGCTTCCAACGTTCTTGGTGCCTCATACTCATTTGGGTGATCGGCCAAAAAATTGGCCAATGCTTGGCCTTTTATCGACTTTTGAGGCACATACTCAAGACAAAACTCAATTAAAGACACTATCCATTTCCCAATCTTCCCACTAAGCACTGGTTTAGAAAGCATGTGCTTAATTACATCAGTTTGAGAAATAACATAAGTTATTCTAGGCAACATATAATGCCTGAGTTTCTTAGAAGCATAAAATAAAGCTAAACATAGTTTCTCTACTGCAGCATACTTGCATTCACAAGAGTTTAAAAACCTACTAAAATAATAAACTGCTCTTTCCTTGCCATCCTGATTGTCTTGAGCCAACAGAACACCTATTGAGTCTTGCGTTGCAGCTAAGTACAACTTTACTGGCTTTCCTTCAATGGGAGGCGCCAATACAGGAGGGTTGGCTAAGTATCTTTTGATGGCTTCGAAGGCTTCATCATGCTCCTTTGACCATTTGAATTCTTCCCCTTCCTTCAGTTTCAACAAAGAAGAGAAAATTTTAGTTTTTCCTGCAGTATTAGATATAAATCTTCGAAGGAAATTTAATTGACCAAGAAACCTTTGTAACTCCTTCTTAGAAGAATGTGGTTTAGCCTCAATGATGGCCTTAGCTTTGTTCTTGTCAACCTGTATTCCTTTACTGTGAACTAGATACCCTAGAAACTTCCCAGCTGATACTCCAAAAGCACATTTTTCTGGATTTAACTTCAGCTGATAGCGTTTCATTTGTTGAAATGTCTTTTCTAAGTGTTGTAGGTGATCCTCATCAGAGTTTGACTTCACAATGATATCATCTATGTAACACTCCAGAAAAGTTCCCACTAAATCATGAAAAATAGTGTTCATTGCTCTCTGATATGTAGCCCCAGCATTCTTTAGCCCATATGGCATTTTAACCCATTCGAAGATGCCAATGTTACCTGGGCAGGCAAATGCTGTTTTATGCACATCTTCTTCTGCTATGCAGATTTGATTGTACCCTGAATGCCCATCTAAAATGGACAATATCTTGTGGCCAGCAGAACTGTCCACAAGTGTATCCACATTAGGCATTGGGTATTCATCCTTAGGAGTCGCAGTATTTAGGTTTCGAAAATCAACACAGATTCTGATAGTTCCATTCTTTTTAGGGACTGGAACTATATTAGATAGCCATTCGACATACCTGGCTGTTCTAATGAAGCCTGCATTTAGAAGCCTCTGCATTTCCTTTTTAACACCTGCAATAGTTTCTGGACTCATCTTCCTGGTCGGTTGTTTCACAGGTTTGAATTGTGGCTTGATAGGTAACCTATGCTCCACCAATCCCCTGTCCAAGCCAGGTAGTTCCTTGTAACTCCATGCAAAGCATTCCTTATTTGCTTTCAATAGTGCCACCAATTCAGCTTTCATACCAGGTTCAAGCTGTCTATTAATAAGCACTGGATTGGGGTTTTGTGCATCTCCCAACCTTACTTCTTCCAACAGATCTTGTGATTCAACCCGTTCCTCAGAAGTGAGTTGGATTTCTTTCACATGAGGGTTATTGTTCTGCATAACCTCTTCCCATATGTTCTCTTCTTGGATCTTCTGTTCGATCCCCAAAGCAACATACTTTACTAAAGCCAATGAGTTGGCTTCTTCTTCAACCTCTCGCTTGGATTTACATCCAAGCAGCATCGTCTTTTGGGGTGTCTGATTCATAGTCAACAGCTTGTTTCAGCTTCGATTTCAGCTCTGCCAATTCCCCCAGTTCCATCTCGTTGGTTGGGTAGGTGGCTGCTTGAAGTAGTTCACTCAAAGGAACTACATCCGATTTGTACATTTCTGCTTCAGCAAAATTTGCCGTGGCACCAAATGGATGTGGATCAGCTTTGACTCCTTCAACACCCACTTCTTTGCCTTTGTCATACTTAACAATCATTAATTCCTGATGCATAGAGGAAGGAATACATCCGTTAACATGAATCCAATCCCTTCCCAATAAAGCATTATATTTAGCATATGTGTCAACTACAAAGAAAACAGTATCAGTTTCTATTCCACCTACTGCCAATCTAATGGAGATGATTCCCCTGGCATGTTGGCTTTCCCCAGTAAATCCTGCAATGGATGTGCTGGTTGGAATCAATTTTGCTTTTCCTTTTCCTAACTTTTTCAGAGTTTGGAAAGGCAAAATGTTCACCGCAGCCCCATTATCCACCAAGATTCTGTTAAGTGGGACTCCATCAAAGTGTGCAGTGATATACAATGGACGCAAATGTTGTCTCATTGCATTAGTAGGTAGTTTAAATGGATATGAAATTTCCACATAATTTAAATCTATTACCAAGGGGTATTCGACGTCGGACATGGAATCTGACACGAAACAAGCACTCTCTTTTGAGCTTACCTCCAAACTTTCTTGATTCTGCTCAATTTCACGTACCAAGTTCTTACCCATCTCGATCTGAGAAACTTCTTTCAAATCACAGTCGTTGCATATGATATTTAACTCCTTATCACTCAGAGTTTCTTCAGAAATCTCTGGCTCGCTCAAGTTTGACCAAGCAGTATCTTGATCTTTGAACGTCTGACCATTTGAGAAGAAATCCATAGAGCTTGGATAAACCATATTAACTTGTACTTCTGGCTGATCTCCAAATTGGATTGTAGCCACTTCTTTGATTGGTTTAACTGCTTCGATCTCCTCAGCATCCTTCTTTTCGAATTCTTGTGTGGATACCTCCATAGGGGAAAAGGTTCCTTCCATCCCCTGTTGTTCTACCACCATGGCCTCGAGCAAACCAGACTGATAACTGGCCAGCGAGTTAGGAGAATGTGGATCAAGATCCTCTTCGAGCATGGCAGAGGCAACCTTTTCTAAAGTCTCCCTCTCGTGATACTGGGTTCGAAATTCCTCTGGGTCCCTTTCGATCCTGTTGAACCTTGGATTAGGTTTTGCTCGTCTGCTTGATTCTTCCCCCGTTGAAGATTCTCCTGACTGGAAGAGCGTATACTTTCTCTGGAGCTTTCTCTTTTGAGTTCTTGAGAGCAATGGAACCATCTGTGGTAATTGAGACTTGGGATCCCTAATCAACACCCAGTTGCCAGAGTTCGAAACTGGTGGCTTGAAAGTTCTGCTCGCATTCCTGTTTGAACCTTTGTATCCTTGGAACAAATCAGGTTTAACTTGCTTCAGAAACCAGTCAGGAACCCCCTTCACCAAGGTGAATTCTTCTTGTTTAGCCTCTTCTTGGGCCTTCGATGTTTGGCCAATATTGGCCTTCTTCGAAGGTGGCAGCTCCCTTCTGTGAATAGCTGGAACAGGGCTAGTAGGCATGTCCCTTTTTGGTGCCAACCAAGACTTGCTGTCACTTGGCTTTGCTTGAACTGGGGGCCATTCTTTTCATTCCCATTTCTTTTGGGAAAAAACTCACGCCCTTTCTATCCAAATCTTTGAAAACCAAATAGTTGGCCCTGCATCCTACACACAGGCACTCCAAAAATGAGGCTTCTAGCATAGGCAGGTGATTATTACCTGAGAATTTCTGCAAAGAAAAACCATCATTGGCTCGCCTATAGGAACTTGGCCTCGCTCCCATGCCTCGAGGGTGGCCAGCGTATGGCTTGCCCCTTCCATATTGAACAGTATTCATGTTTACTGGTGCTTCTTTGTCCTGCCAATATTTTTTGACAGTTCGAGCCAGTGAGGAGGGCACACTGGTGTTGACCTCTTCTACCTTTGGAAAATGCACTGCATCTATCCCCATAGTCTTTTCAGGGAATTTGATTCTTCCTTTCTTGATTTGTTCCTGAATTCTGTCACGAAAAACATTACAAGATTTAGTTGAATGAGACCAAGAATCATGCCATTTGCAATAGGTCTTTCCATTCTTTTCTTCCACTGTGGGCAGTTTCATATTCAAAGGTAGCTTAATGATTTTCTTTCTTAACAAGAAGTCAAAGATCTCATCAGCTTTAGATATATCAAAAGAATATACTTTAGTAATTTCCTTTTGTTTGAACTTCTGCCCAAGAGAGACATTCTTTTGAATTAAGGGCTCACAAACACAAGGTTCGTGCTCTATAATTTCAGCAGCATCTATTTCATAATTAGGATCCCTATAGTATGTTGGGTAAGAGGAATTATGCCTATCCATATCTTCCTCTAGCAGTGATTCATATCTAGCCACTTTATAGGTTAGATCTGCAAAGTCCCTGAACTCTGTAGAATCAAACCTCTTTCGAAGCTCCCTTTCTAAACCATCTTGTGCTAATCTCACAAACTCTGCCTCTGGCAGATGGAGTTTGCACTTGGTTTTAGCCCTTTTGAACCTAGATATGAAATCTGCTACCTTTTCATCTGGTTTCTGCTTTAACCTAGCTAAGTCTGCCATAGAGACTTCAGGCTCAGCATTAAAGAATTGTGCATGAAATGCCTCTTCCATTTGAAACCAACTTGTTATCGACTCTGCAGGCAAATTTGTATACCATGCAAAAGCTGGCCCAGACAAAGAATTTGGGAACAATTTCAACTTCATGAAACCATTCTGAGCCAAGTTCTTACATTG
Source organism: Rhododendron mucronatum var. ripense (assembly GCA_019656295.1). Lineage (NCBI taxonomy): Eukaryota > Viridiplantae > Streptophyta > Magnoliopsida > Ericales > Ericaceae > Rhododendron > Rhododendron mucronatum. The sequence continues at coordinate 309,754 of BPLT01000145.1, read as the reverse complement.
GGCAGAAAACCTAGCAATATGTTCTATAGAAGATTGTCTCCCATCCCCATAAAACAAAGTAAAGTCTGGGATTTTAAATTCTCTAGGGATCTGAAATGTTGTATCAACCCATTCTGGATATGGTTTTCTATAGATTTGAGGTTGTACCCCCCGAGTTCGAGGCCCACAAACTTCTTGTATGAGATCCATAACTTGGTCTCTTAGTATTGGATTGCCTACAAGGAAATTTTGTTCTTGATTTCCTACCGGTGGACTTGGTTCTACCAAGTCATCTCTATGCGTTTCCCTTATAGTGTTAAAATCCTCTTGGTTTTCTCTGGGAAATCTCCCATACCAAGGTTGCTGCATTGGGTCGGCCATAGTGTTCACCCGAGCAGGCCTATGGCTTCCATAAACTGCTGTGGTGGGATTTTTGGTATTTGGGAGACTGTGACGAGAAGGCTGTGCGTTATCCCTTGTTTTCTCAGGTCTATAACCTCGTTCTAGCTCTACATCATCCTCCCATCCCCCAAGTGTGGGTTCGAAAAGAGGATTAACGCTTTGCCTGTCTCTGGCATTTCTTGGAATCCCAATAGGAATTCCATGAGATTGGTCTGGGATTTCGAAGACTGGCTTTGTAGGCTTCAAAGGCTCATACCAAGATTGTGGTATTTCCTCTGGATACATTTTTTCCTTACCCTTTCTAGACCTTATCTTACCCTGACCATGACCAACATCCTCTCCAAGCCTTCCTTCGAAGGGACTTTGGTGAGTAGTTGAATTAGCATGATCTTCTAGCCCAATATTCCCTGGACTGTTTCTTGTTACCTCTAAGTTGGGCAACCTACTTCTTATGCTTTTGATCATGGCTCTTTGGGTTTGAGCCATCTCTCGAAAAGCTATCATCATTTCTCTGAACATTTCCTCCTTATCATGGTTTTTACCACTGGCTTGTCCCGTTTGGAAATTTGGAGGCCCTTCATAAGGAGGTACTTCATAAGAAGGCTCCTCATAAGGAAGCTCTCCCATTTCGGGAGCCAATTGGGGAAACTCATGATTCATAGGCGTTCCCTGTTCCGTGGCCTGTTCTGGCACAGCTTGTTCCTCTGGCACTTGACCACCAACAGGTGTCCCTATCTGCTTTCGAAGCCTTGGCATTCTGACACCTTCGAGGTCCCACCGGGCGTGCCAAAAATTGTTTGGTCTGAATTAACTCAAATCAATCGACAAATAATTGTGTGCGGGCGTGCCAGAAAAGAAATAATTTCAAAGAAGAAATTACTCTTTTCAAAATGATTTGAAACCACTAATTTCAATCAGGCAATTGTATTATCCGTTCGATTACCTCAACTAAGAGGATTTTTCCTTAAGGTATCAATCAAATAAAAGATTGACGCGCTTCGAAATCAGAAAAGATGCTTGAACACAAACAAACCTGAATCTAATCAAAGGTAAGTTTGTATACAAACACTCTTAAGATTCTATCAAGAATAATAAAGAAATGCAAGCACACTGAATTTAATCAAAAGCGAACTTGCAAACAACTATTCTTTGGTAAGAGAAAGAACTTAAAGGAAATAAGAAAACTTGAATTTAATCGAAAGTAGTCTTACATGCAAATAAGCCTTCAACTTACAAAAAAGATCCTACTCTAAACTAAAAACTAATCTAAGATAGATCTCTGAGCAATCATTTTGTATGAATTGTCAGATGATATGGATTTTGTGTCCCTTTTCTCTTCACTTGCTTCTTCTATTTATAGACGCTGAACTTTGCCTTCGACCTCCACGTCTTCGATTGATACCCACGTTGGCCACATAAAACGGTTGAGGGGGGTCTTCGAACGGTTACCCTGATATTTCCAGAATTCCTTCTTCCCCTGCTTGCTTCGATCATGGTGTTCATGGCCACTTCCTGGATCGTGGTTCCTATTTTCAAGCAACGTAAATCAATGCAACGTGTTTGCCTTCCAAAATGATTCCCTGCAATTGCATCTAATTTCAGTTATACAACAGGGCAGTGAGGACACCGTTAGATGATCGTAAAGTCCAAATTAATGGTTAGATCCAATATCCTCTCAAACCATCGTTTAATTACTACTCAAACGACATCGGTTCACTCTAAAACGACACCGTTTGTCATATAACAGTGTCCTTTTTAACTCCCGCAATCCTCTGTAATTAGTACTCGATTGGGACAGGTTTTATGCAACCGCCGTACCGTTCGGGGCCACGTGGAATTTTTTCATTGGGTGGCACTTTTTAGGATGTAAACAAATCCACAGTATTTTGTAGTATCCTTGTAAGCTACTACCAGTAATTTAAATACTAACTCAATCATTTCAATAAATCCACTGCACACAAACGTAATGCATTCATTGCAATTTATAAATTATTAGGAGTATTCAGTTCCATTTCTTTGTTGTCATAAACGTAATGCATCCAAAAACTATAGAATGATTCCTTGATTCTGTTGAAGACTAGCCATTGGTGCCTGCTGTTGTTGTTCTGTGGCCAGAAATGGTATAAGAAGATAATGTCAGCGTCAATCCAATCCCCTTCTTTCGACCACCACCACCAAGTATCTCTCTCTATTGTAGAAAAACAGTGTTTTTACCAAACTATGGTATAGTTATTGTTTTGTCTTTTGGTGGTGCAAAACTATCAGTCGTAAAAAACCGGTTAGGTGAAGGTGAAGCGTTTGTTGTCCGCCAATTTGTGGAGGGTCGTACCCACCCTCTTACGACGCCATGGAAGGTGCATTTGTTGAAATCTCATCATCGAGTGTCGGATGATGACAATGTCCAAAACCTCTGAACATGCAAGTGTTTGTAATTCAAGTACTTTTGAGGTTTTGTCTGTTTAGCTTCTTACACTATGCATGTTAGGAAGAACTTACTTATTAGCTTGTGATTTTACTGTCTAAGGTGTTCCGGACTAATTAGTCTTTTATTCACAGATTCGTTGCTGTTCATGCTGTTACGGAAGTGGTTCTTTTATTCCAAGAGAATTATCTATTAGAATCGTATATTTTCTATGAGAACTGTACCTTTTCTATGAGAATTGTCTTATTTTTCTATTAAAATTGCGTATTGCCCATGAGAACTGTCTATGAGAACTATATATTTTTTATGAGAACTGTGTATTTGTGTGTGTTGTGAGGTTATGTGAATTGTGTATTTTTCTATGAGAACTGTGTATTTTCAATGAGAATTGTTTTATTTTCTATAAGAGTTGTGTATTGTCCATGAGAACTATCTATTAAAATCGTGTATTTTTTATGAAAACTGTATATTTTCTATAAGGATTTTCTAATTTTTCTATGAGAATTACATATTGCTCATGAAAACTGTCTATGAGAACTATATATTTTATATGAGAACTGTGTATATTTTATGAGAATTGTCTTATTTTCTATGAGAGCTATGTATTGTCCATAAGAACTATCTATTAGAACCACGGATTTTCTATAAGAACTGTATATTTTAGTGTGTAGTGAGATTATGTGAACTGTGTATTTTTCAATTCATATAGCCAGTTTTCATAGCCAATTCACATAGTCAGTTCTCTATGAGAACAGTTAGTTCTCATAGGCAGTTCCCATAGTCAAGTGTATTTTTCTCCGAAATAATATGAGGTAGGAATTAACTCTAAAAATGTAGCTCTCATAGCCACAGTTTAGGGGGTATTTTTGTCCAAAATAATATGTTAACTCGGGCAATGTGAACTGATAGGGATACTTTTGTCTGAAATATTATGTTAACTGGTTATGAGAATTGCCAATTCTCATAGCCAGTTCACATAGCTAAGGGTATTTTTGTCCAGGATAATATGGGTAAAAATATAAATTTCACTAAAAATGGACATGTACACAAAAAGTTAAGATTAAGGGGTAAAATAGTAAAAATACATGAAAAGTTAAGAAAAAGGATTGAAATAAAGAAGAAATATTTTTGTCAGGACTAAAGTAGGTCCGAAACTATTTTTTTGGGCCTGCCTCTAAATTCCCCTATATTCTTATATCTTTAAACTACACATCCACTCCTTCAATCTTCTATTCTTTCACTTAAATTCTCAAATCAACAACATGCAACAACAAAAAATAGTGGGCTTCCACCATACAGTGGCACCGTATCCAAATTACATGCAACAAAAAAAATAGTGGACTTCCACCATACAGTGGCACCGTATCCAAATTCCGATTCCGTCAATGCATGTGTCTTGCACTGGGATACGCATATATATTCAATCCAGGAAGCTGCGGCGAGCAATGTTCCGAGACGTGTATGATGGAAACCTAAAGATCACACGCGTGAGGCGGCGAGCAATGTTCCGAGACCTGAGACGTGTATGTTGGAACCCTAAAGAGCAATGTTTCGAGACGTGTATGTTGGAACCCTAAAGATCATACGTGTGAGGCAGCAACTGGGCAAAGGTGTCGGGTGATTCCACCTGCAAAGATCATGTGCGTGAGGCTGCAACTGGGCAGAGGTGGTAGAAAGAACCAGAGTGAGCATTTTCCCGCAACCTGCTGAACATGTTGAGGAGGTAAAAGTGTTGTGGGCACAAAAATGTTAATGTTGGAAAGGGTTTGATGGAGAAAATTAGTCTAAAACTATAATCGGCGATATTAGCATAAAGAGCTCTTTCATCTTACCAACAAATAAAGATAAGAGAATTAAGCTGTAAACCACCGTTCATATCATTATCTTATCACCTATTTACATAATCCTGATTTACATATACTGAGCCATCCTAGGCTACAAACCCCACTGTTTTAGGTCTAAATACTGGACAAAAAACTTAAAACCGAATTCCCATAAATGTCTTGCATCCAAAACGATAACTGAAGTCCCAAAATTGCTTTTTCACGAGAGATCAGTAATAATTATAAGGCAAGTTTGGGGATCCCTTCTTGGCAAGGGAAAGGAACTTCTCACAATCCTTTGCCCCTATTAGTGAAAATGTCTGAACAAGAACTGTGATGTACTTAGCCAAATTACTCTTGAACAGTGTTGAGCAGCTCTTGCTACCTGCATCAACATCCTGAACACCTCCCCCAGCCAGACATCCCACTTGAACACCTTCCATGTATGCTTTACATGCTGCCAAAATATCTTGAGCATGCTTGCGGAAATGTCCAAGAACCAAGTCCTCGAAATGCTGCACCCAAAATAAAATGAAAATGATGTTGGATTCTGAGAGCCCGAAAAATCCTCATATTACAGCCAATGAATTCTACACAGGACATCGGCTAGTGCAATTTATTTTATTTCACCAATTTTTCAAAACCAACAAGACATGCATCAACTCAAATGAGAAGGCTAATCCCACAAAAGTAATAGCTTATGTATAAGATGGTAATAGAACGTCGGGATAAAGTTGAGGGTAGGAAAAATATGGTAACAAATCTACCAGAAGTCCTGCACCCTTTCACAACTTTTTGTCACCATATTTCATAAAACTAAATTGAGAGTTTTTTCATAATAGTTCTGTCATCCATATCTCACAAAAACGAATTTTCTTGCTATTTTGATCAAGTATGCCAAATTTCATTCTATAAAAGATTATTAACTCTCTTCACAAAAAAAAACGTGAGATGAAGACTTGTCTTATTGTCCCTTTGATGCTGTCTCTTAATGAAAGGAAAGACAATAAACAAAGGAAAAACTACCAATCACATAATGAACATTTCATCGCTTTATTTGGCAGGCTTCAAAAGCCAGTGTATTGGTTTTGAGTCAAACAAAAATGCGCCAACATATGGTGGTTTGTTTAAACTTATTCTCTCAAAAGTTCTCATAATGTCAGCGGCACCGATTATCAATATCATCCAAAGTGTTTGGTCAAGTGCAAGGACCTTGAGACTAAACTTCTTCTAAAGACTACAATCTTGCTTCGTCCAATGATAAAACCGTTTGTCCTTGGAATCTTTTTAGACAAACACCATGAGCATGCATGATTACACAACTATCAGTGAGGGTCTAACCAAGAATTGCAGAAAGCAAATGGATCATAACAAACTCAAACTATGTGCAGTAAGCAGGGGTAACAGCAGTACCTTTGGTGGCTTCTTCATGGTATAAACCATTGTTTTCAGTGACAGAATCAGCGTAGTTTCATTGTAGCTCTGGGAGCTCTTTTCTCCAATAGGTGTCCCACTCGAATGTGCAAAACCAGGTTCATTGAAGTAGGGCTTTTCATTCAGAATCAGAGCCTGTATAGACACCAGAACTTGTAGCATGGTTGATACACCGGGGATCCACTTTTCATTCTGGCTACCGCTCCAGGTATTGAGAAGACTCAGGCATACTTTTCCACAGGCGTACAAATTTGGGTTGAGTCGAAGACCACCAGCATGGTAGTGCACAAGCTGCCACAAGCAGTTCCCTTGTCATTAGGACTGTTAAGGAAATACAATCAATACAATCCCATATCGCTTCGTACGGAATGGGTGATCACTTAATATAATTTTGGGACCTCTCCACTTAAAAGCTTAAGCTTTGAGGTTGGATATAAAGTTTCCACATGCTCGCAGAGCAGGGCTCATTCCACCCCACATTTTAAAAATTCACAATCCACACCCCGCCACGATGATAGACCCAACAAAAAAGGTTGCACTATGATAGACCCAAAAAAAGGCTGCACGTGACAAACCTCAAAACAGGCTGCACGTGAGGGGGCATGTTAAGGAAGTACAATCCACATGTCTTGGGTATGTAATGGGTGATCACTCAATAATGATGGGAACTGTCCACTTAAAAGCTTTAGTTTTAGGGTTGGATATAAAGTTTCCACATACTACAATATACAACAAAGTATGCAACCAAAAGTACTAGCACACATTAAGAAGCATAAAATACCGGTGGGACACTTGGATACCCGGCTGGGAAGAAAATATCAAAGAAGAAGAGACCATCATGGTAGGGAGTCCCCTCAGCTCCTACAATTACTGCTCTCAAAAGGTCCATCCTTGATTCATAAACCCTGACAAATATCGTGTCTGTGCAACAAAAAGCAAGAGACAGTGTGAAACTACAAGTAAAAAGATTGAAAACAGGTGATCTTGCACAAAAAGGCTGGGCAAAAATGGCAACGCCCAGGGGAAAAAGGCAGGGAGTGGCACCATTAAAGCAAACCACCATTGCTCTGACCGCGTCTAAGTAAAGTTTCGTATAAATTTGTTCACCAAAAACAACAGTAAAGGTTCAATGACAAGGAACGGCCACAAAATCAGGTGAAATAGTTGATTACTAGGAGAACAAATCATATTAACTTGCCTGGCAAATCTTTCTCCAGGATCCTCCACTCATCCTGTATTTTCTTTGCCCAATTCTTTGAGGGCTGTCAAAAGAAAGTAACAACCAAGAACGCAAAGAAAATCACCCAGTGACTGTTACACTTGATCAAAGCTGGTAGGATGGGTAAGAGTAAGACTGGCGAGATAACTACATATAGTATTTTTTACCCAAACAAGGTTACGTTTTATAGATTAAAAAAATCAAAAAAAAGGAATGTATCTTTTCAAATGGGCGTACCTGCTTTGATGAAGAACCTTTGGAAGAATGATAATGGTCAGAATGATCTTGAACCATATCAAACTTTTTAAAAAGTTGGAACTTCTTCAGAATATCATCATCATTACCATGACTCTCAGTTGGAGACGTTGCAACAGGTGGCGCTGTTGAACTTCCAGCAGCAGTTGGACTCTCTTGACCGGTAGAAAGATCCTGGACCCAGGGGGCATACGACTCTTTCCCAGCAGCAGGTGGACTCTTTTGACTATTAGCAAGATTCTGGACCCACGGGCCATAAAATTCTTTCCCAGCAGCAGTTGGACTCATTTGACTGTAAGCAAAATCCTGGACCCAGGGGGCAAAAAATGGTTCCCCAGAAGTGAAAGGACTATGTGATGAATTATGGATACCACCACCCATAGTAGACGGTTTGTCCATAAATCCATCATAGCGTTGCCACCCAGACATATATGGATCTACTTCAGGAGGAAGACTCATTGTGTCCTTTGCGGGAAACTTTGGATCAATTACATCACCATTATCAACTGGCTTATTACGTCTGCTGCAAAGATAAGGCCCCTGAAAAGATTCCATTCCAGAGGGCGGCTGCATAGCGTCCAGTCGGCTATTTGAAGCATAGTTACTGCCAGAAAGAGAGAGTTTCTTCTTACCATATTCCATAATGGATTTAAATCGACTTGGAAAATTTGCAGCAGCCCTCTCCATTTGAGATTTCCCAGAAGTTGAACTAGTTGAAGCAGCTGATTTCTTCTTATTCTGAGCAGATTCAGCATAGGATGAAGATGGAGGCACAGGCACCCACCTAGGTTGACTCCGAGTGTTCATCCGGGTTTTCAAACTTGAACTGCTCGAGGAAGCTGACATTTTTCCAGGCTTTGCAGGCTCAGGCAAACCACAAGAATGAGACGAGTCTGTCCGACGATTTGAACTCTTCATAGCAGCACTATTCTTTTCATTCACGATAGGATTAGAGAACCAAGGAATCGGAGCCTCAACTCCAGGAGGAATATCTATGGTATCAAAATGGGCTTGTAGAACTGCATACTTGTCATCATTCTGTACATAATTTACACTATCCATATAATCATCATAGGAATAAGAAAAATAGTTACTGAAACCTTCTAGATTAAGAGAAGTATCCAGAACTGAGACAGAGCTCTTCTTAGAAGACTCAACTCCAGCCACTGATCCAGAAGAAATAACCAAAGCTTCCTAAAAGTGAGGAAGAAGGTATAACTCAGCATACCAAACCAAACCGAGCCTTATGTCCCAATCAATTGGGGTTGGCTAAGGTATAACTCAGCATCATAATCAAAAAACAAGGAACAACTATTGCAAAGAGGAGAACCAAGGATTAGCTAGGATATTTAACTGGGAACAAAAGAAAAACTCTTGATTACTGAAGTAAAGACCAAAAACATTTGAATTACCTTTCGTTTGTTATTTGCACCAATTTTCTCATCAATGAACATAATATCATCCGAATCTTCATCCATGTCGATATCAATTACTTCATGTTCAATTACCTGCACGATATCAGTTTCTAGGTCAAACACAATATTTGTGTACACTATACAAATTTTCAGCACACGATCCTTTCAGCAGACCACTCGATATCAGTTACATACATAATTAAACGAAGCCAATGCTTAAAAAAAAAACAAAATCCCCTCAACAATGAGTTTACCAAATAGCAGCCAAAGGAGTAAAGAACCGGACAAAGCTTGAGAAATACGTCAGAAGAAGAAAGCACTAGACCAGTGGTGTAGAAAAGACCCAAACAATCAGCAAACTCAGTTTGATTTGTATGGTTCTCGGCAAAACAACCCACCCACAACTGCCCCCTTATATCTAATTTACCTATGCATGGTTCACACTTCACATGTCTGAACGCTACCGCTTACAACTATGTCTGATAGACATACTCCTATGTCATATAGTTGCGGTAGCAATCTCCCTTTTATGTATTAAGGTTGCTAAATTCGGTTTTCATCCAACAACTCTCTCTCTCTCCCTCCTCGAGAAACTCTCTTCTAGGGTTCCATTTCCTCGCCGCCGCCGGGGGGGGGGGGGGAGGTGCTCCTCCCTCCCTCCTCCCCCGGGACCGTTTGTCCTCCCTCTCCCCTTCTATCTATTCCCTCCTTCCCTCATTCTCCAGTCGATTTTCCCTTACCCCCTCTTGATTTCGATGGTTTGCTGTCTTCCGTGGTGTGGAAGACAAGGCGGTTTTCGTCTCCACCGGAGGTTCCTTGGCTCCTCCGGTAGCCTAACGGTGTGGGTGTTTCTCATTGAAGTTTTTGGGTGGTCTGGTTAGGGCGGTGGCCTGGATCTGGATCTGTAGGTTGTGGGTGGTGGTGCGGCGGCTTGGGTGGTGTCTGGTAGCTGTTTGTTTATCGTTTTGTTTTGCAGGTTTCGTTTCATATATTCAGAAAATGATCGAAGATGATGGTGATGTTGATCGGTGATGGTTTCAATCCGGTGTTGGTGAGGTGGATGCGGCTCTTATGGCTGGGATCTCTTGTCGTCTCTGTGTGCCGAAGTCCGGCCGGCGACTGTTCGGAGTTCTCAACCGGGCGTGGGGCTGTCATTTCGTCACGTTGGAGTGTTGTTGTTGCTGCTGCTGGTGGTGAAGATCATGGCTGCAGGGGATTAGCTGGAATTGGCAGATGGGGTGGAGGTTTTGGTTTCCCTGGACTCTGATTGCTCTGGTTTCTCACTTTCGTAGGCTGGTACTGCCGGCCTCTACATCTGGGTAAGGTCGGCTCGGCTTAACGGCGAGGCTGGTCTCTGATGTTTTGTACGGCAGTGGTGGCTGACGTGGTTAGGGTTTAGGGGCCGGGTTGGGTGGGCCAGCCCAGGCTTGGGTGTTTGGGGCTTTTCCTTGTTTATTTAGGGTATGGGTTGGGCTTTATTGTTTCTTTTCGTTGTGGACCCTGTAGACCCTTGGGTGTTTTGGGCTTTTTCCCTTGTGATGTTCATCCAACTCTTTGTTGGATTCTCTTTCCCTTTTCCCCATTTTTAATAAAATTTCATCCTTTGCCGATCAAAAAAAAAAATGTATTAAGGTTTCTAGAAATATCTTGTGCCTCGTTGTCTATAGGCAATGGTAATTCTAGGCTCTGTCGTCAGCTATATGGTTGTTGGCTGAAGGGAGTTAGAACACTAGAAGAAGCACATTAAGAAGTTTATAGGTCTACATTTAACAATCGGGCATGTTTCATCTCTATGCTCTAGCTTGAGGGGGAATGTAGAGTCTTATCTATGAGTTATTTCAACCTTAGTGCCATTCCAGTCTGACCTGTTGCATCACTGACGGTATCGATCAGCCATACAGTTGGTACTGGGTCCGAACATTAATTTTGTTTCAAGTTTCAGTCTACAGCAGGTGTAGGGGTGTAGGTCTCATTATTCGACCATACTAACCGTCACATTATTATATGCTATACACAAAAACTAGGCTGCTACATGTGTTGTCTTCTGAGATTGCAAAATTTGGTTAGTTTATATCTCCTTATCTCTTTGTATATGTGGCGCTCATCCATGGGTACTCAAAACATACAATAAATAAAGACAAAAATGAAGATTGATGATAAATTAAAACTTTGAAAGTATCAAAAACCTGCAATGTTCTACATATCTAAAAGCTTTTCTCTCTCCTCTTAAACCCAATATTCTCTCTCTTAGACTCCAACAAACAACAAAGATGGCATTGAAGATTGAAGCTCTCTGATTACAAGTAGAAGATTCATGCTCTCTCATCTCTCTGAGTCTCCTACAAACAACAAAGATAAAGACAAAGTCAATGGGTCTTCTATAGTTCTATGGACAATAACATATCTCCTTTCTCTCTCTTCTCAACGTGGAATTCAAAACGAATGCGAAAGGACAGAGAGAACAAGGCTACCCGATCAAACCAACTAAATCTGACCCGTACCCACCCGATCATATAGCTGCGATTTCAAGGACTCATTCGGTCACCTGCAAGTGACGCTTTCTTGAACCCGAATGGTTCAGATGGAGTGACGGACTGAGCACAAAACCAACCAAACCCGACCACCCCTACTAGTTGTAATGATCATGCATATACAAAATCAAGGTTGAATAAGCTCATCTATAGATTTGCCACATTACACTTATCTTCATCTCTTCTTCTTAGGGCTGATAAATGGACCAGGCTACTAGAGTTCAAGTATGAGCTCGTGTTTGCTTGTTAAATACTAATTCAATATCAGTTAGGTCTAGATAGAATCATAGTCTCATAGACAACCCAACCCAAACTTGAACATTACACGAAGCTCATTAATGCCTTGTTTGGATAGTGATTTGAAAAAAAAATCTCAACTCAAAAAATACTCATTACTCTTACTTCCAATCATTACTCACATCTATCTCCAATCATTATTCTCATTTCCCTCTCTCTATCTCTCTCCAATCATTATCCCTACTTCCAATCATTACCCCTACTTCCAATCATTACTCTCATTTCTCTCTCCACTCATAACCCTACAAAAATTTCTCAAAAACACATCCAAACACAGCACAAACTTTCCAAACCAATCTTTAACAAGCTACTACTTTTACGCTGTTCAAAAACACATACTATTCGAGATCGGCTCATTTAACACTCGTTTGAGATTGACGTGCCTAGTCAACAATCCAAATTGTACATGCTTTTTAATCTCTATTATGTTTTCAAACCACGCTCGCACAGTTCACTGCTTGGCTTGTCTATCAGTCCTACTTCCTCAGCTCTAAACCCTCAAAGTCTATTTTACACTTAGAAACAGTTATAGCCAAGATAAGCGCCCCACATAGCCCCAACCAAGCCACACCTTTAAACAAGCAAGAGTGCAAGGACCAAGTACTACACAATCTCAAAATTTTACTACTAGGGCCCTTTTTAAGATCCCTTCATTTGTTTTTAAGAAATTATTTAAGGTACCTCTGAAGAACTTATTCAAGATATGCTGAAAATCCGCACTGTCATCGCATAAATTGGACAGCCTAATAGATCAATCCACCTTTGACACCCGTGACACTCTATCTCCTCCAGCAGAAGATTAGCATCAATCACCTTTGTCAAGTGTTATTTCGTGTTTTTCATCAGCAATTGGATTGACGTATGCTTGGTTTTATAATTGACATCGATGTATACGCGTTAACATTCTTTACAGATATCATATGTCTATGTCCCCAGTCCTTATGCGTGCTTCTCCGAATATCCCAATTAGTCAACTAACCCTAATTTCTATGCCCCCTTCATGTTCTAGCTCCCATTCCAGCTCTAGACATGTTAGTCTTACCACACACAAATCCTGAATACTAACATACAAGATAATAAATCATCTTGGGGGCCGGTTCCCCTCACACACAATTTAACACAAATTTTGGCACAATATCTTAGCCATTAAAATCAATGACTGAGATTAAAACACCATTTCTCCACACTCTCCATCTCATCACAGGATCCCTCCCCCTCTCCTTCCCCACACCCCACAATTTTATTCCCCTAGTTTCCAGAACCCACTCCGGCTACTCCAGCCGGCACCTCATTTTCCTGCCAGACCCAATTTCCGGCGACCCCCTACTCCGGAGAACCTCCCTCCCTCCCTCCCTCTCTCTGTCTCTCTGACCCGGTGGTCCCTATTTCAAAAGCAACGCAGCGGCAGCCATAGCCACCGGCTGCAACCAAAAGCCACAAATATAGAAGTGAAATAAACCAAAACGATGTTCACATGGAACTGCAGAGGATTACAATTTTGTATTGAATAACCAAAAGTTCTTCGAGTTACAGACCTATACATAAAACAACCAAAACGTGATTGTTCTTCACACAAAACAAAACATTTTGTAGTGGTAACTAACATATTTTTGGTTCCACTTGCAAATTAAACACAGAAAAGCACGATTGTGCATATGGAGAGGAGTCGTCGCCGGAGATGGAGGTGTCTGAGTTTGAGGGCCGTCGTTGTGGGGAAGGAAAGAGGGGGATCCTATGAGGAGATGGAGAGTGTGGAGAGATAGTGTTTTAATCTCGGCCATTGATTTCAATGGCTAAGATATTGTGTCAAAATTTGTGTTAAATTGTGTGTGAGGGGAACCGGCCCCATCATCTTGATGGAAGGAAAAGTGCATTTTGTCAATAGCTGTACAATATTTCTTGAATTGAATTGCCAATATACCCACTTTCATTCTAAACTTTAGAATGCCCTATTAGCGGGTCATAGATTCTAAAAGCCCATCTTCATACTCCTATAAAGGCAAGAAACCAATTTCTTACGGTCTTCAGAGCACGCAAAGCCAATATACTGTCAATTGTGAAATGGTCTAACATCTTTATTTCTGTCCATGCACAATCTTTGCCACATCCTTCCATGTTAAGTTGCCAGATAGCTTGACTGCCACCAACTTACATCATTCTCCTAAGCCATATATCAAAAAAATTAGCCTGAATAACAGATCTCCTGAAACTCGACACCATGACAAACAACACGACTCTACATTGTTCTCAACAGCTATAAGTTATAAAAACTCCTAAAAAAAGAGAGGGATGGGGTTTCTCGCGCTTTGGCATAGCCAGCCCCCAGTGAGAACTCGAGTAACTCAATGGTAGAGCGCACCCCTGATAATTGGGTCGTTGTGCCTTGGTTGTGAGGGCTCACAGTCATATGGATTGTTCAATGAGCTCATCAGCACCTGACTGTGAGATGTAGATTGTCCAAGGCACATTAACATGGCGAACTTGCCTTTTCAAACTGTGGTTTGCAACCCTCCTCCTCAAGACAATAGATGGAGCTACGAAAGGGCAGACACGAGTGATACAAAATAACAAGCCTGCCTTTGAACCCTAACCCTCCAAATTAATACAGGAGACCGATGTCAGCAAAATCAATACAGGCCATCAGCATAACGACCTACCATACCTTAATGAATGAACTGATGGCATGCATTAGACGAGACACTGGTATCTGTTTTCAGTACTCACAATCACAAATTCTTCAAAATGAACCCAGTTGTTCCAATGTTGCTTTAAGCAAGGCATAAACAACAAAAACACAGGACTGTTAAGGTCTCTACTCTCTACACTTCAAGAAGGTTAATTCCAACCAAACTTAAAAGAGTTCTACATAGCAATAACCTTTTTTGGGTGATTACACGAACATAACCCGAAAACAATAGCACACCACTCGAATAAAACAAGCCGAAAAAACACTCACAAGAAATCAATCGACCTATTGACTAACCACATTCCCCATTTAAAACCCCTAATCACTGCATGCCGCTAATTGAATGAATACGACCGATCAGTCAATATACATACACGCCGAATGTCAAAGCATCGATTTTTTTTACCTCCTTTTGCTTGAGCAATCTGGGTTTCGAACTCCACGACGAGGGCGGAGAGATTTCCACCACCTCCTGATCCATATACGACGAACTACTCTCGGGGAACACTCTTTTCCTGCACCGATTGCCGATCAAAATCGCACATATACAAACACACACGCATGCATATATCAAATGAGAGAGAGAGAGAGAGAGTCACTTAGATTGCTGAGGGATGTATCTGGTGAGCTGCTGTGACTCCATCGCCGATCGAGAAAACCTAGGGCTTTTATTGATTTTGTTTCCGGGTCGATCGTCTTCTGGGGAGTGAGGCGAGTGATTAGGGAAACGCTTCGTTTACGTCTCCGTCTAAACTATCAACGAACAGAGAAAGATATTTACAGTCATCTCTTAGTTTCATCTCACTTTTTTTCTATTATATGTTTTTCAATACTTTTTTTTTTTTATCTCCTCACTATTATCACTTATCATATTAAAAATAACTTTCAAAAATTTAAACTAAATGAAGTGTATATTTTTTGAGAGAATGTTTATCAATCAAGATTGAGAATTTATTCAGAGCAAAAGAGAGAATCTTTTAGCCCTTTTCCTCACTTCCTGACTAGTTTTAAGTACCGATTGACAAGCGACTGCGAAGGGTATCGAATTAACTGCGAGCCATTTTATTCTGAAAATTGATTTCATCACTCTTTCTCTTAACGTTAATTTTTTTCTTATAAAATAAATTATCTAATAAAAACACAAAAAAAAAGTAACTGTGACAAGAGAGGAATGGCAAATTATTTTTCTCATTTTCTTTTTGTTTCAAGTAGGACCAACTTACACATTCTTCAAGGTATAATCGGAGCTTCTCCAAGTTCGATCAAGGGCATTCAAGCCGAAATTAAAAGATGAACGTGTGATTTCTTTCTCGGGGCCTGGGTGACCCGGCCTTGAAAGTTGCCAAAACGTTTGTTTTTTTCTTTTTTGATGACACGGTGGATCTGTGGTTTGTTTTCTGGGTCGTTGGATGATCTGAATTTGCAAGTCGAAGGGCGGCGACGGTGATGATGGGATAAAAGGGGCACGCTTGATCATGGCCGTTTAAATCGCGGACGTGTTTCAGGGGTCGGGGCCAGTGGTTCCCACTACCTCTGTGGATGCCACGTGTGAATGAAGATAAAAGGTCTGTGCATAGTATTAGTATTAGTATGAGGTCCCGTTTCAGAAACCTTCTTAAAAAATAAGCAGCTCATTTCACATTTTCAAACTCAAAAATAAGGTAAATGAAAAATAATTTTTTAATTTTTTTTGCACCGTATTAAAGATCTTGATGAGATCTATTAAACAAGATCCATATTGGTAGGAAAATTATTTGTGTAAACATATTATTTTTGAGCTTGAAATTGCCTTCTTAAAAAATAACTACTTATTTTAAGTTCCGGAACGGAGCCTAGTACTCGTTTATTAGACTTTTCACCTCGTATTTTAAGGTGGTGTTAAAAAGAACTTTTAAAAAAAAGATTTTTCAAGCTTAATTAATTTTTCTACTAATATGAATCTTATTTGATAGATTTCATTGAGATCTTTTAAACAATGTAAAAAAAATTAAAATATTATTTTTTATTTTCATTATATTTGAGCTTGAAATTACCTTCTTTTTGAAAAAGAAGGTTTAAAAAGAAAGCGAAACGGAGCCTAAATCATAGGAGAAGTATGTTAACGCTACACTTTGCATGCCAATATATACAACGTACTTAGGTTGGCACTGTATCGTTGAGCAATCCACCTAAACATGTTATGCATATTGTTGTGAAAACACCCTCCTAAATCATATGATGATTCAACGTATGAATTATAATTCATATTAGTTAGCAGCTTGTAGGTATGGTCACATGTTACAATGACATAGTCTCACGCTCACCACGTGAGATCCCTAAGAGGCCAATTCGAGCAGCACAGTTGAAATTCCAGTAAAAACAAAAGCGGGATTACACAATCGATAGAAGAAGACAGAATTATTATTTCAAATAGAATAGTGTTAGAGATAGGACGATGATAGAAGTGAGGGTGATGTTGGATTTCATTTAGTGTTGTTTAAACCAACTTGACATTAGTTGACAAGTCTCTGCTCGCAACCGAATTGGGTCATAATCGCAAAGCAAACTCTTTGCATAGACATAAAACTTAGGCAACTTCTCCATGTATTATGGCTTTTATTTGATTCTTGAAAAAATGCGGAGCATTTTTCTCAACTTGACATAAAAAAAAGTATACCACTTATTTTTCTAGTTTTTTTTGTAGTGATTTTCGCAACGTGACAACAGTGGTGAACTATTGCATACTTTAAGATTGTCGAATATAGTAGCTTAGAAAGATGAATAAGAGGAAGTTCGTTGATCCCTGTGCTGACCATGCTATAGCATTGCAAGTTTTTAAATTGGCAATACTAGTAAAATTTACTACAAGGTACAAAACTCAACACATAATTGTTTTGTCTATGAGAGGTGTCAAAACATGCACACAAACATTACTCAACATATTTCGATCTCCATGCCATATAAGGCTAACATGTGTAACTATTATTGATGATTCTTCATGCGTTAAACCATGCAGGGGTAGGAGTGGGCCTTTGCCAAGTTTAGGGCAATGATGTTTTGCATAGTAAAGGAAATTATGTTTGTTAATTTAAGCCCTCAAAACTAATAATATGGACTTAATATGGTAATTTTGAGCCAGAGTTTATGTCACAAGCTTGGCCCACTTGGACCATTATATATATATTTATTAAAAGCCTTAAGACTCGGATATAGTTCTACGTACTATAGGATATTTATACTTTTATCAAGTTCTAATTAAATCGAACACAAACACAAATTTAGAAACAATTATTACTCAAGATCAAGAAACAAAGGCCACAATTAAGGGGGGTTGATATGAAAATGTTTAATTTTTTTCCATTCACCTGTTATGCCTTACAAAAATTTTTTTTGTGATATTCATTACATCAAATATGTATGCAATTATGGGCTGATGTTAAATTAGACTCAAAATGTGTACGTATGGTAGTTCTATTATATAAACGGACTCAAGGAAAGGAGTGAAGCCTCTCCATTGGCCTTTGGAGAGGAAAGGGTTGAGAAAAAAAAAAGGAACTCCGGTACGGTTATATGCATTTATGAATATTTATACTTTTATTAGGTTCTAACTAAATCAAACACATACACAAATTTAGAAACTAGTTATTACTCAAGAAAGCCGACAATTAAGGTTTGTTTAATTATATGAAAACGTTTAATAACTTTCCTATTATACTTTAGGCCTTATGTAAAGTTTTTGTGTAGTGGGCCGAAATTTCCCTCAGTTCATAAGGTCCAAATGGGATACCATCATATCTCGGAAGGACCATAAGGTATTATCTTTATTCTTATTTTTGGGACTTTTATTTATTATCTTGCCAAAACCACATCATTACAGCCGAACGATTTCAACAAGTAAAGTATTATCCCACAAGTATTGCCGAACATTTGTCTTAAAGTACATTCGGGAGCTCTTTGTATCACTCGGCAATTCTTATTATCGCTCGGCAATTCTTAATATCGTTCGGCAGCTCTTTGTATCGCTCGAAGGTTCTTTATGTTTGCTCGGAGTACTTCATCGCCAGCTCGACGGACATCTTTATCATTCGGTAAAATATACGGTCACTCGCTATTGCTCGGAACGTACTGCTATTGCTCGGTACGTGGACGCGACAAGTTGTGACCTTCTAGAAGTTTCTAAAAGCTTCCTTTGCACTTTTTACCTAGCTTACTCCCTAAGTCTCCTAACTTTCCATTTATAGAAACTTTCTACTAATAGCCTTTACTTAGTCATTAAGTTTCACTCACTTTTCTCTATATAAGCAAGGCTCTCCCCCTCACCTAAGGTACACAACACTCCTCTCCTACAAAAATGGCTTATATTCTCTGCTTTATGTTTCGATTTATCTTCCCCGGGTACTAACTAGCTCGTCAGAGACTCTACCCGGAGGAACCCCCCTCCGGTTGCAGGTGTGATATACTATTCCGACGATGCGGTTCAAACAGGAGCTATGCTATGGGATAAATCATCGGAGAACGTCAAATTCAGATTTTCACGCCCCCACATTTTGCAATATCCATTACATCAAATATGTATGCAATTCTGGGCCTGGAATTAAATTGGACTCAAAACGTATACATATGGTAGTTCTATTGATGTGTACCCACATGCAC
Organism: Rhododendron mucronatum var. ripense; assembly: GCA_019656295.1. Classification (NCBI taxonomy): domain Eukaryota; kingdom Viridiplantae; phylum Streptophyta; class Magnoliopsida; order Ericales; family Ericaceae; genus Rhododendron; species Rhododendron mucronatum. Next base: position 290,659 of record BPLT01000145.1, on the reverse strand, counting down.
CATGTGTGGTTCACGTGCATTGAATTAAACATTACGTGACATATATTACTACTACGTACACGAGTTCGACGCGAAAATATTTGCATATGAAGAGGTGTACGTCAAAACATGCCCATGAACGTTATGTAACCAATTTCTCCACATCACATGGCTAACATGTGCAAGCTTTATCGATTTTAATTCATGAGTTAATCCATGTCACGGGCTAGAGTGATCGTGTTGAGGTTCAGGGCGATGTTGTTTGCATAGTAAAGGCAATTTATGTGTGTTTAAGCCCTCACAATGAATAGATAGACTTAATATGGTAATTCTAACCCTCTTTTAAACTTCAGGTCACAAGCTCGACCCACCTTGGATGTTATTTTATATTTTAAAGGTTGGATACAGTTATGCATATTTTTACCTACGGCTGCTTGCGGTCCGGATCGGTTCGGGTTTCTAGAAATCCGAGGACCGAACCGCTAGTCACGGTTATTAAGTTCGAATCCCCCTATGGTCCGGTTCCAATCCGATCCATGACTCGTGAATCGGTTACGATTTTGTCTACAGATTTTAGCAAAAATAAAGCTCAAACATATATTCCACAATAAAAGGGAAGAATGTTACATTCAGAATTACGTTTAACACTACCATAAAGTACTTGTTACATAAACTACCAAAAGCCTACTTCAAAAATCAGATTCAAAAGAATCTAAACACTAGTAGAATTGTATTATTATAGTATTCTAGTGCTTACCCATGCCTACAGCACTACGTGATGTGAAATTTTATTGTACTCGCAAGCGCACGAATCGTATCGAAGTATAGTAATGCAAGAGCGAGGTCGAACCCACAGGGACTTATGATTTTTCTAGGAAAAATAAGTAACTTATACCGATTAAACCCTAACCTAGTTGACAAAAGTTGTGATTGATTTTTAAACTAAAAGTGAAAAGTAAAAACAATGAACTAAATTATCCAAGACAAGAAAATTAAAGCTTCTTTTCAATCAAATGTGAAAATACTAGGGTTTCAGAATCCACACCCATTAACTCATATCATTATATATTCATGATCATTGACTTTACCCTAAATTTCTTCATGATAATCTGAAAGCTAATTCTGTTACCACGGAAAATATCATCTAAAAAATCTAATGTTTGTTCCTCTCCGCTCGCAAGTATAAAACCAAATTATTAATTGTATCCGCTTTTAACAAATCACAATAAATATCCAGTTTTATAATTAACGATGAAAAACCAGCTTTCAATGTTAAAGACAATTCCAAATCATGAGAAAAACATGATTGAACTCATATCCAAAATCTATCCCTAACAATTGATTTGGAGTAAGAACAATTTAATTAAAATCAAATCAAATCAAATGATCGAGTAAAATCAAATCTTATGAATATATAAATAATAGTCAATAATGGGGCTTCATCCTCAATCCTAGTTAAAGAGTCTAGCTGCTCATGGAGTACAGAAATATGATCAAATAATAATAGAACTCCATGAAACTAAGCTTACAAAGATTAGAAATTTCCCTAGCTTTCTTCCTCCTCTGCCGTGCTCGTGGTAGCTAGGCGTGGCTTCCTGGTGAGTTACTGCGTGGAAAAAGCCCCCCTTCAAACCCTCTGAAGCTTCCTATTTATAAGGCCCCAAATCCCTTTGGAATATAATTCCCTTTTCTGTCAACTTCTCGTTAATTCGGTAATCACCGATTGTGTAGTTTTTCTTTTCCTTAAACAATACTTGCCTTAAGAGTTCTAATATTAGATGTGCAAGCCACATGCAGAGAACAAAATCCTTGCAATCCAATCTTCTTATTTCAATTCCATCATAGAGAAATTCCGTGATCTTGGATTTGGGTTTTGCTCTATTGAATCTTCTATTTTAGATTGGGTTAGGCCCACTTGGTTCAGAATTCATCTCATAAGTCTTGGAAGAAACAATTTTGCATGATCAAGCCCAACAACACCTACAAAACATAAATAAGTAATCATAAGTTATAAAATAACTATTAAGTTCAGACTAACAAGGCAAATATGAGAGTCTTTTAAGTACCATATTTTATGCCCATCACTACGCACCCCGGTAGTGCAGTAGGCATGGACATTTTTGAAATATATTTTTATTTTTTTATGCTAACGCTAGAAGTCGAGCAGTGGGTAAAAAGAACCGATGGCATTTTTGTAATATATTTGTAAGAGTGTGGGTATTTTCTTAAGAGAGTTGGAGAGCACACATCAGCCCTTGGATCAAATGAATCACAGTCCTTTTTCAACTTGCATTTGTGTGGTCTCCATACCCTTGTGTTTTATTAGGTAGATAACGTAAAAAGAACTAGAAAAGAAACGAACTATTGTAACTCAACTAGGGTTACCCATAATTTATGCGAAAAAACTACGATTGACTCTCTATATTTTATTTACATCTACACTATATCCTATTATTAAGATAAAATACTAAAATTGGTAGAAAAAAGTGCTAACATTACTAACAATTTATTATATAAATACACACACACACACACATATATATATGTATGTATGTATGTATGTATGTAATAAATACGGTCCGTGTCACGCCCTCGATTTTCAACATAAATAAAGATAGTTTTCATAAATAAAACTCCTCACATTATCTTACATAATATCCCAAAAGAGTTCACCATGTCTTAATCATTAAATTACATATCCAACTCTAAGAGTTTGAATATATTACATCATAAAAAGAAATAGAGTTAAGGTTCTATTACATTCCCAAAACTTGTTTTATCAAAAAGTCCATGAGTCTCTTTTACCACTTCTTTCGAAAATATGCACTTGAATGCATGCACTTTGCTCCATGCTACTGCTCCGGATCGATTCACACCTGAAAAATGATAGGTTGAGTTACACTAGTCCAGTGGAGAAATCTACACAACTATTATATGGAAATGGGATGACAAGTTGAATGAATAACAGAGGCAACGTACGGTATCTTAAAGAAGAAATAAAACACAATTAGTAATTTTTTCTACGTCAACGACGTAAATGAAGTACTATGACTACACACCAAGACTCTAGGCTAACCACACCACTCTATTCCGAATACTCTATCCGCTCCTCGACTTCACTTTAGTCATAACGTCACACGTTTAAAGAAAATGACCTGTTGATACATGACTCTATGGTATTGTTTTGACAACCAATCATTTCTCTCGTATATTTATCAAACAAACCCTTACGTCTACTCGTATACATCACCGTTGCAATCCCACATCACACGTCATAAGCAAGTGCTCTTTCCGAGCTGTTTATGGAGTCCCGCTACTCGGTATAAGTACCTTCCTCACTATAGGAACTGAATCACATCACATAGTATAGGTCACCGTACCACAATTCCTCCCATACAGTTCACAACTCAACCATTCATTTCAATCATATATAATGAATTCACAACGAAGACTTATTCACATAGAAGTAGTACGGATAACATCTCAATCGTACGGATAACATCTCAATCAACTCGCTATCATTACGTTATCAGTTTCTTATCACCATACAAGCACTCACATTTCAAGGTACATTATCTCAGAACGATTCATAGATTTCCACCTTGCCACTCATATAACCATACAAGTTACACAAGAAATGTATTACATATCAAACATAAGGAAAATGTCTCATGTATCCACACCTAACGTTGTTTAACTTAAAAGAGTGATCTACGTGTTCATTTTTCACATCGCATGTCAACACATACAACCTTCGTCCACCTATATTCTTTATATTCTCTAAACCTTGGTTTCGGTGTCAAAAGACTCAAACGAAACCCAACGACCACTACCAAGCGTTAAGTATACCATTAGCCTTGTCAAACCATTCAACTAGTACTCAGGAGAACCTAGGAACATTCGTGTCTCACCCAAATGATTCTAAGGAAAAGGATTTCCCATCAAATACAAACATATCTATCTTATTTTGGCTACCAAACTTTATCGGTTAAGAATTAGAAGATGAGACCACCACTATTAGAAAGTAAATTTTCTGTACATCAATTTTGATATGTAATATGCCCAAAACGGAGTTCGGATGAAAAAGTTATGCTTGTTCAAAATTTTGCTAAAATGCTGAATTTTCATTCCCTACCGGTAGGACACATTCTCCGACTGGTAGGAGACCAGAATTTTACGAAAATGACATTATTGGACAGCTTTTCTACCGGTAGGGCCAAAACTCCTACCGATAGGACCTGAGTTTTCAGTGCAAGATTTTCAGACTCCACCAGAACATTTCTAACAACAAAAGCAACGATCTAGGGCACGATTCATATACTAAATTAACACATAAACACATAATAAAAGTGAGAAATCCCAACTTCAAAGTTGAAGAATGAAACCCAAGCTCATTCAAGCAAGCCCTAGCTCCAAAAATTTTGAATCGACCGAATACTCCTCTTCGAGCTCAAACCCACAAATTTCCAAGCTCTAGAACACTTGAATGTAAGAACTTTGCAGCGAATCGAGGAGGGTTCGACGTATTTTAGGGTGTTGGAGAGAGAGAGAGAGAGAAAGAAGAAGAAGAGGAGCTGAGAGAGTGCTTCGAATCTTCTGATATAGAAGAATAACGCCCCAAGCGTAGGGCTTAATACGTCGATTGAAGCATAATAATCCGGAGAAGTCCGGGATCGTACCCAAGGGAATAATTATATGGCTTGGATGGATTTGTAGAGTAAGCAAGGTTTTCGGCTGTTAGGTAGCCAACCGAGTTTTGCTTTCAAACAGTGGAAATTAAAAGGCTAAAGCGAATAAACTAGATTAAAAGATAGGCTAGGTCTAGGAATCACTAGCACTCATGACTCGAGCTAAATCACATTTTCACCAATTCACGCGGTTCAAGATATGCAATTGAAGGTTCCTAAACCGGAAAAGTAGAGATTTAATTTTTAAGCTAGCTCTAGAATTTGTTCAATAACCACTTTGAGCGTTAGAGCTCGAAGCATCATGTGTGGTAGGTAGGCAACGCTCCTACCTACACATGATCAAAGAAGTTAACACCTAGGCGATTTACCAAATAAATCCGAACCCCACATTAATCTTTAAATCCAAAAATTGAAGCTTTATTGGTGAACAATGCAATTTTTGCCCAAGCCATGGGATGCTAATCATCCCATGACCTAACCCTTAAAACTACTCACACATATCTAGAGAGATATGAGCAAGCAAAAATCTACTTAGCATAATTGAAAAGCAAGACTAGAAATAAATTGGATCAAACGATAGATCGGGAGAAGAGTAACAACTTTAATTAAGACAAGAGTAGCAAAAGACAACTAATAAAGGCAGGAAATTAAGAAATAAGTTGCTGAAATTGAAGAACAAAGCAAGAACGATGCAAAAAGGTAAATTGAATCTAAGCTAGATCTAGAAAAGTACTCTCTAATATTTCCCTAATTGTTTGTACAAAGTGATGTCACAAGCTTTTATCCTCAGGAGATCCGCACCTAGAATATTCCCCGGATATGCTCTAAAAATCCGTGCTACAGCCCTCGGCATTGATGGCAACAGGCATAAGATGGGCCACTGAAGGGCTCGGCATCGATGCATCACCATTTCCTCTATCGATGCCGAGGTGAATAAGGAACTGGAGCACTAAGATGCTCGGCATCGATGTAAAGAATTAAGTCCCATCTATGCTGAGGTCAATAAGGGTCTGGGGCACTAATGGGCTCGGCATCGATGTAAAGAATTAAGTCCCATCGATGCCGAGGGCCATAAGGCCTTGCTCGCTGCTTTGGCTGTTGGCCTGCTCGAGCGGTGCCTTGATCTTGCCTTGGCATTTCTGCTTTTGCCTTGGCTGTTCACTAGCCATTGCTCTTCTGCCTGGGCTGTTCCTCTTGCTTTGGCTCTGCCTTGGCGTTGCTCAGCCATCGGTCATGCCTTAGCCTTGGCCTCGCCTTGCTCAGCCTGGACGTCGGGTAACTTTTGCCTGAGATGCGCCTTGGCCGTCGGTCTTCTGCCTAGGCTCTGCCTGAGCTGTGCCTTGGCCGTCGGGCAACTTCAGGCCATGACATGCCTTAAGCCTTTAAAGCTCCTTATTAAGCGATTCACCTACAAAACAAAACAAACAAACTCTACGAGCAAACATATTTAAAAACAACTAATTAACAATTAAAATGAACGAAACCTAGACACTAGCGCACCCTTTCATTACATTTCTGGGTGCTTATCAGAGAGGGTTGGGGATTTTTAATCCTCTACACCCTCACACACATATATATACTAGGGCACAGACCAACCACACTTGCACTCCCTCCACTTTCTATCTTATCACATTGACCCCAAATCAAATAAATTTAACAAATTTCACATTTGTTTCATATTCTAACATTAATAAAACCTGTAAACGATTTTCCGAAAATATGAGTCTTTATAGTCTGGTTTGGTTAATCCACGATCACATAATGAAAATCCAAGGACCGAACCGCAAGTCACGGTTTTCTAATTTTTCAATCCGTGTTTGGACCATTAATTCACGGACAAAATCCAAAAGGTACAGATCGATTTGGTCCAAACTGATTTCACGGTTCACCGGATTTTTTGAGCAACCCTATTTTTACCCACTGGCTGGTACTAATGCCATGATGGTTCTTTCTAATGCCACGATATTTAATTTGGTTTCACCATATTGCCCTCACTGGTCAAATCCACTCATATTCCCCCCCCACCCTGTGATAGCTAGTGGATCACCCCCCCCCCCCCCCCCCCGATAGCTAGTGGAAGAAATTCACTTTGATCATTTTACCTCTCAGTTCTCATCCTCTTTCGATTTTTCACTCACCCATCAAGACCCTTGAACTAACCCACCGGCCACCACCAAGTAAAATTTTCACCACCAGATCCACCTCCCCACTACCGTCAATTGCAAATTGCATCTCTCTCTCTCTCTATCTCTTTCTCTCTCTCTCTCATAATAGTTATATAGATACCCCATCTCCTAACGTAAATAAATACTCTTCTTGTTTTACATAAACACTCAATTTTTTTGTCTCAATTAGGAAGAAAAGAAGAGCATCACGACATCTTCTGGTTTTATTTCATTTTTCAAATCCTCTATTTTCATGTGATATAGATCTATGTACAGATGCAAAGAGAAAAACTAGAGTTTGGTTACGTTTTTTCTTATTTCGAATTTCACTGACGATGATGCTAATAAGGCTGAAGATGAGGTGTTCTTCTACAAGTTATAGTTGGGACCAAATAAAGGAATTTGGTTGAAGAGGCAGATGTGAAAAAAGAGTAAGAATCCTTATCTTGATAGTGGCCATTGGTGGAATAGTGTATTGTGTCCCTAGAGAGAGAGAGAGACGTTAAGCCGGGAAGTGGAGCTGAAATAAGAGACAAGTGGAGTCGTTGACTCTTTGGTGGACAACAGAAAGCGGTGACGGAAAGAAAGAGAGAGGGAAAAAGAGTCACACATGCATGATTGTCGTGGCACTAGACAAGCCTATCGTGGCATTAGCAATTCATTTTGTTTTTACTTTTCCTTGTTAAAATACATTGCCCCTTTTACACCTTGATTTCTAGGGTTGAACATGGTCCCGATTGGTTCGGTTTTATAGTAAATTAAGAACCAAACCAATACATAAAAAATTAAAAATTATGAATTTGAAGAACTAAACTAACCCACAAAAGTCATAGAACTAAACCAATCCAAACCATTAAAATACAGCTCGGTTTCAATTTTAAACCACCGTTTGGTTTGATCTAATATATCATCTTCAAAAATTATTTAAAGTACTTAAAATTACGAAGATAAGTTAAATGAAAATTTATATTAAAACAAATTTTATTCAAATTACCAAAATACACTAACACTAACCAACTAATTAAGAGTAGAATACTAACAATTGTCTCAAGTCTTAAACTAAGAAAATGAAATACTGGTAAGTCACTAAAATGAACCAATTAAGAATACCAACTACTAAACATTTTAAGATATTTGAATTATATATATAACTATTTGAATCAAGTTGATTTATCTCGACTAGCGAGAAGGTGGAATCGAGAACGTCAACCTACAGACGACATCTTCGTGGTCGTCGAGAGGAGAGAGAGAGCTATAACGACCTTACAATCCTCTTCGAAATCTTCCAGCCGCTGGTGGAGTTGATGGCGGACAAGTCGGTGTACGTGATTTTGGTGGCGGATCTCAAAAGAAAGTCACTCTCAGAGCATCTCCAATCCTTTGGCAGAGGATCTCGAAAGAATGTCACTCGGAGCTGCGCATTTGAAAACATCTCTAGTCCTTACCTTTTTTTTACCCAATTTTTTTGGGTGTAATAAATGGGTAAGAATTGGAGATTCTGTCAGTCGTTATGCGTGCATTTGAAAAATGGGCTGTAGTTCTCCATGCATTGGGCTAGTTTTCTGGAGCGGCCCATACTTCCCCCTAGATACATTGAGCTGGCCCACACGTCATAGACGCGAAGCGCGAAATCCCTGATTTCACCCCGACCCACCGAATCTCTATCTCTCTCACCCTCTCTCTTTACAGACGCGAAATCCCTGATTTCACCCCGACCCAGGGCTTCTCTCTCTCTCTCTCTCTCTCTCTCTCTCTCGAGATCGATGTTTTATCCACCGAACAGCGCAGAAGGAATGGCGGTATGAAAGATCCCTCTCTCTCTCTCTCTGCGTTATACGTATAGGAGGTGTTTGTATGTGTGTTTGGGTTCTATTCTAAAAGCTGCGTAGTTTTTCATATTGGATAGAAACAAACCTTGGTCAATCTTTCCAACTGATACTACATGTAGATTCTTAACTTTTTACCGAAATTTATAATCTACTTTAGCCGATAGCAAAAGGATTTTGGTATAGTTCTAAGTTGTAACAAAAAATCCAATCTTTTTTCATGTTATATTCAGAACTTTTGGTTTTATTTTGATTTCTTTCAGAAATTTTTTAGCCTTATCTATTAATATTCTGGAGAAGAATTGAAGGGCAAGCAAAATTCATTTTTGCTATAGTTAGGATAAATTTTAATTGGGTTTTGTTCAATAAAGTCATTTACTTCAACCAAAAATAAATAAACTGTAGAAGGATGAATTTTAGGTAGGAAGTGATAGTTTTGTAACAGGTGACATATTAATATGATAAGAAGGCAAACTTGTGTAAGAATAACGAAATATGGAGATTTTCATTTTGTTTTATTTTCGATTTGTTAACTTCCTTTTGTTCTACTCGTCGTTAACCATTGAAAGGAAGCGGGTGCTGATTTGGAAGAAAAGATTGAGCAGATCCTTGATGCCGATGACGAGGAAAGACTGATCTCATTTTTGACAAGCCTGCCTCTATTAGTTGATGGCACTCCTCAATATTGCCGGCACCATCTTTTGGATAGTCTCTGCATGCGTGATGCCGTGAAATGTGCCACTGCATTGCTGGAAGGGAAATTGGGTGGCCTAGGACTGGATTTGGATGGTGATCACCTCTTGCATCGTGCGGCTAGATTTTGTTCATCGGACCTGGTCCGGTTATTTCTTCACCATAAAGCTCGAAGTGATACCAGATATTCTGATTATAGATATGATCATGGCGAAGATCTGAGGAATGGGTTGCGCCCACTCGATATAGCGTTTAACTTTGCAAGGTCAAAAAGAAGAAAACACACACATAGTACTTCTTCTTCCTGATTTTGGCACTGTGTTTTTCATTCCATCTCATTTTTCCTCTTGTGCAGAAGTCAGTACCCCTCTCTGGAGTCGTATCCATTTGGAGGGCAATCTACTTTTCAAATGATACTGTATCTTTGCCAACTCGGAGCGGTTTGTTTGTTTTCATAGAATGCTTGCTTATATTTACTTGTTTTTTTTTTTAATCTTCAGCTGTCAAAGGTTTGGATATGAGGTGGATGAAAGAATTAAGAGGTTTCCTCCTGGGGCTCTTTTATTGACTTGTTGCAGGGACATGTTGGGGATACTATTAAGTTTCTTGCGTGTTCATCCGAGGGCGTTGCAAAGGAAGCGTACCATTATGCAAGGAAAGGAAAGCTCATTGAGTTGGCTCTCTTGCTGATTGTGGCTCGTGAAAAGATTTTGGTCCCTATCGATTTGTACGTCGAAGGTGGTGTTGGTTCAAGCGGAAGAACCACCATCCTGCATTGGTTACAGTTTCAAATCCTAATACTAACTTATGAGGAGAAATTAATGGGAGACTGTAAAAATGGCAAGTTAACTAAGATTTGCAGGGATAAGATGGTTATGAGGTCAGCTGCACTATTGCTTGAAGTTTTTGAGAGGGCTGGTCATGCTATTGAGGAAATTGTTCAGTACCTGTCACGGTCACCTTGTGTATGTGTTTTAATACCCTCATATTCTGGTTCCTTGCCTCATAATAGAAACAAGACATATTTGCGCAAGCATTACCAAATCAAACCGAGCCTTATGTCCCAATCACTTGGAGTCGGCATTGAGATATGAATACAGAGGGAGGACTGGACCAGTGAGCGTACCGGTGAAGGGACCAGGCGAATGGGTCACCGGTCCAATCTGTATCGAACCGTGATGTCATAGTTGCATAATTAATGTATTAAAATTATATATAGCCACAAATTTTACAAGAAAAATAAAACAAAATCACACGATACCAATATATTTTCACATGGTAGAAGTGTTATTCTTATAGTCTCACATCGGTGACAAATTAACCATAATGCGTTGGCTTCCCTTTTTCAAGCTCCATGCGATTTGTTTGTGCCTCACGCATCCCGGTTTACAACTTTAAATTACTGGCTGAGTTGTTTATGTGTGTTAAAAGAGTAACTTAATCATATGCCGTTGAACTTGTTTAGCATACTTCATATGCATGTCTGTGTATCGAGTTGTCCAGAATGACTATCTGATACTTTATTTCATCAAGTTATCATCTGCGTTCCCATATAGGCGAGAAGTGAAGAACTGGAGAAACATGCTGTTTTCTGGCTTAAGGAAGCAGGATTTAAATTCAAGAATGGGGACTTTGATTTTAGCCCTATGGACTGGTTTGAGTACGTAGTTGTTTAATAACTTTTATTCCGTATAGTGTTTCTTCTCTTTATGCACATTCATTCTTCTTATATTTCTTGTCGCGGTTAATGGTTAAACCTTGAGTGGCCGAATAAAACTGGTGTACCTTGTTGTGACAGCATCGCACTTACTGATTCCTTAAGGACCATGAACAGGACCCCTACCAAGGATGCTCCATCAGGTGTTTTTTTCGTGCTCTAGAACTCTATTCTTATGATTAAATTATGGAAAAACAACAAAAGCGGGATGATGTGGCAGTGGCAATTCTGTAAATTGAAGCTATTTTTCTCGGTGTTCTTCGCTCAAAAACTATGCATTGTCATTACTATTAAACAAATGTAACTTATACTTCCTAATTATTAAATTGAAAATGGCACACAAGGCTTGGTTTGGTGAAAATGCCATACAAGCTTCTGATGACTTCATTTTTCTTCCTTCCTTTTTTCCACAGCAGAGACGGATTCCAGTCCTCGCCTTCCTTTTCCGCAGCAAAAAATTCCATCTTTGCCCCTTTGGGTAAGAGAATTTGTATTTTTCATGTTCCATACTATATTAATGTTATTGGTTCAAGCGTCCTTGGAATCTTTTGGATTTGGTGCTTTACGCTATTTGCTTTCTGTTCTTTGTTTTCGTTTTTTTGGACTGAGATGCTTTGTGTCATAGTAAACAACTTTTCCTTTAAGTGACTCGTAGCTGATTGATTTTCTAGAGAAGGGGACGGGAGGGGGGAGGGGCGATAGGTGAATTAACCCAACATCTTTGTGGCCTTATGCCATGTTTTTAAGAGATATTTTATAGGAAGCTCAGACACATCTATGCATGTGTGTTAGACTTCTATGCTCTTTGGATACTCCTAGGAGCATGTCCATACTTCTTCAATGTAACTTAAGTGCCAAATTAGGTCCGTATAATCGTCTACTCCCAAAAGCGTGTCCAGTACTTGTTCTCCGCATCTTAATTCAAAAAACCATAATTATTGCATCAGACCTTTCCTGGTCTATGCTGACACTTCTGCGGCTGTTCTTGAACCATTAGAACACGTCCTACTTAAGGAATCTCTTCCCAATAACCTTGTAATCTTCTTTCATCTGAATCCCACTTATGGACTTTGAGTATAAGTGAATCCGTTCTGAATTGTAGTGTTAGAAATTGTATTGTGGTGTCTGCAATTGAATTTAAGTGGTGACATGGTTCATTGTTTTCGTTGCATTTGAATAACTGTCCATACATATCTCATAAACTAGATTTTAAAAAATATGAAATTCTAACGATTACCAGGATTATCTAGCATTTTGTGAAATTCCGTGGTGCTTGCTGTGTTACATGGACTCTTGTATTGTCCTCACAATAGCTAAAATGGATACTCCATATGTTACATGGATATGGGTGTGGGTATCAGGGTGTATACCCATGTATCTGACATCTAAACCCTGAAAATTAGGATACGTGGATATGGATCGAGATCTGGATATGGGTATGGGGTGTAGGGGGATGAAAACAACCAGTGTTCTGAACAACACCAATTTGTAGCGGCTACACGTGCCTCTACACCGGAACCCTAATTCTTCGTCGGAACCCTAATCTGCAAAACAGACAAGGGGTGAGCGCACCTTTGCCTCGCGTGGCAAAGGCCCTCCGATGCTTAAGTTAGTATCACGTACTGGTCTAAACCCTAATTATCAGTAGGAAAGCAATAAGAGATGGCCAAATATTGCGTACCTTTTACCTCCAGGCTCACCTCGTATTTATAGGCTCACGGATGCTTGCAGTCCAAGCATCCTTGTTGCCCTAGGATCCCTACCTCGTATAGGAAACCTAGTATCTCCTGGATTCTCATTCCCTTATCTGTACGAAAGCTCAATCTTTATGGGTCTCTTTCCCATAATTATCCGAACACCCCATTCACGTTGGGTCTCTTGCTTCGATCCTTTATACTCGGAATCTTATCCTTCCATGGAATATTATCATTCCAGAGTATTCTTGCCACGTCAAGACTCAGGGTAACTTGCTTCACCGTTCGGCTTCCTCTTTGCCGAACAGTCCTCCTGGACCAATGACCTCACATGCAACTGGTCCATGTCATTATACCTGGACAAATGACTTCACATGTCTTTGACCTTATCAGCCGAACAGACTGTCTGGACCAATGACTTTCATGCGTCACTGGTCCATATCACCACTCATCGAACTGCCCGGCAATAAACCTATCGTGCCTGCCACGTGTCCCTAACACATCACGTGTTCGGCGACTAATCTTATCTGTTCGGGAATACCTCCCTACAATTGCTCCCCAGCCCCATCCGTTTGCCACTGTTCGGGGGCAATGGATGGGGCTTTTTAGAAACAACCATTCTGGACCATATTCGTCCAGCCCCGAGCTGTCATCTCATCTGACACCCTTTGATATTCTTGGCGGCTTCGTCATTATACCATCTCGGGGAAATAACTCCACGTGGCGTATCTCGTACGCCCTACATTTAATTTTGAACTGACGTTTCTCAAACGTCGTCAGCGAAATCTCCGCTTTCCGTTACTTTAACTTGTAACGGCGTGGAGAGAGACGCTTCGTCTCCGTTTCAAACCCTTAAACCTCTAAAAAGGGGTTCATTTGGGTTTTCTAACACATTCAAAACCCTTTCGTCGTCTCTTTCTGCTCAAGCGACTCAAAACGCCATCGCCGCCGTCTGCAACCTCCGACACCGCCGTAGTTTACCTCGTAAGGTTCTTCGTTCCTTCTCATTCATCTGTTTTAGGGATTTACTTGTACCCCCTTTATTCGTTTCATAGTCCTCTCCATATTTCAAATGGCAGATGAGGGCAGTAGTAGCCCCAAAGCGGGGAAGTTTAGGAAACTCTGTGAAACCCCGTCAGCCATGGCGGCTTTTAGGATAAAGTATGAAGTTCCTGACAATGTGGGGCTTGAACTTGCCCCATTAGACGCAGATAGAGATGGGGGCACATGGGATAGGATGTGCATTCCCATTGTTGCCATTGTCGAGGGGGGAGTCAGATTCCCCCTCCATCCTTTACTCCGCCAAGTTCTAAATTGGTACAGACTGACACCAATGCAAGTTTCCACAAATTTCTTTAGGGTAGTAATGGGGGTAGAGGCTCTGAATAGAATATTGGGGACCCAACTGGGGATCTGGGACATCCAGTGGTGGTATAGCATCGTGCTAAACACCGACTATAACACTTTCTACTTGAAAGTTAGGAAAGCAGAGAAGCGTCTCGTGCTCAACCTTCCAGACTCTGCTCGCGATCACGAGATCGATTTTCTGTATGTTACCGGAGCATTTGAACCAATAGGCGAAGACGGCCAAGTGGTGGGCTTCCACTGCCCCCACATATGGGGCTACCCACGTATGCTCCTTTTTCCATTTTTCCTTTGTAGTTTTTATCTAACCTTCCAATATGGTCTCTGACCTTGTGCTCTTTGCCGTGCAGCTACTAACGCAAACAAACGTCCAAGAAATGAGCCCAGTTACGTCCGAACAGCAGAGATTAACAGAATCTTGAAATACAAAGGGGAACTGGGCTCTCCAGATTATGGTCGAGGTCGTGACGCCCACGTACTACTAGGCTACGTTCCCACTTACAAAGGCTTCATAGACAGGAGGTTAGCTAACCCGAGCACCAGTGGTGCTTCCACTTCATCAGCTCCCCAAAGTTCAAGTTTGCAGGCCGGGGTCACACTTGCCGGACAGCCAGACGAAGTGACCATTCCTGTCGGCGTCCCCACTACTCGTGTGGTGCTTAGGAGGCCAAGGAGAAGACAGAGCAGGTCCGGGCAAGTGACCGAGCAACCTGTTCCCCTTGGTTCAACGAGTCAGTCGTCTTCGTCAGGCTACTCCCGATCTCCCCCAGATTCAGGTACAATGGCTCGCGAACCCCTCAACCTCAGCTCCCTCCTGTCTGTCTCAACGCGGGGACGTGGTGCCGCTAGCAGAGTGGCATCCACAGGTGCTCCCCCCCCACCCTCTCGCCGCACTAGAGGGGGGACATCCACACAGATACGCGAAAGGGACAGCTCTCTCGAAGCTGAGGACACTCGAGGGGACAAACGCCCGAGGACTGAAGACCAGTCCGCTTCCGATGTGCCAGCTGACACAAACGTCAGCCAGCCCCAATCGCCCCCTCTCCAAGTGCTTCCCCAAACATGGGCTCCTACTCTTGTGAGAGGTGATCGGCCCATTCACGTTGGGGACAGCGCCAGTTCTTCCGAGACGGCATTGGCTCTAGCACAGGCATTGTCTCTGCCTGTTGACATGCAGAAGGAAGCTGCATCGTCCGCTGATAGGCTCGTGTCCACTGGTCTTGTCAGTGGGATTAAGGTAAACAAACTTCCTTTCATTAGCAAGAAGCTTTATTTAGACATTTTCTTTAACAAAATGTCTGGTGTTTGCGCAGTTCATCCAAAAGATGATGACTTTGGGGCAGAAGTTCCAGGCTTCTGAGGTTGAAAGGGTCAAGCTGCTGAACGATAATACAAGACTGCTCCGAACAGTCACCAGGCTTGAGCGAGAGAGAGACAATGCCAAAGCAGATTACGCTGAAGCCAAAGGCAGCCTAGAGACTGCTGAGGACAACCTCAAGCAGGCTTTGGCTGAGATTGACAATACCAAAAAGGCAGCCTTCGATGCTGGCTATGAGAAAGGCTTCGATGCAACTACAGCCAGCTACGTTGAACAGATGCCGGGCATCCAGGATCAGATCTGGGCAGCAAGCTGGGAGGCCTGCTTGACCAAGGTTGGTGTCGCTGAGGATTCTCCCCTCTGGGAAGACAATGAACTGCCAAGCCGCCGTGCTCAAGTTGCAGATGAATCCCAGGGAGATCCTGAAGACGATATCGATCAACAGATCGAGAATTTTGCTGGAGCTGCAGAAGTCCCTTCTGAGGTGCTGACGTCTGCCCCTGAAGAGTCGCCTGTCCGGGGCTCAAACGTTGACCTTATTGCTGAAGAAGAGAATGCTGGTGGCAACGAAGTTCCAAGAGAGGCTGGAACAGAAGAAGCTGGGCTATTAACTCCTGAAGTCCAAGAATTGGACTGAATGAGCCACGAAACATTTCGCAGGTCCTGAGTGACCGTAGTTTGATCTAGCCCTGCGTGGCATCAAATCATCTTTTCTTTTTGTTTTACGTAAGTACTTTGCCCCTCGTGGCATGACTCTCTGGATTTCGACTGTTTGCTCGGCCCTTCGTGGCCTTTAATCTAGTACTTTTAGTTGTTTTGACATGTTTCGTCATAACAGAACCAAGCCTTTTCGTACTTGATCTCTTGCATGTTCATATATGCAAGCCGCGTGTGTTGGTATGCGAACCCGAACAGCCGCGTGCGTTCTATATTCATTCCAAGTTTTTCATACTTGGGGTAAGTTTCCAATACTTAGATTTCACTAAGTGTTTGACATGTCTCGTTATGCCTCGCAGAATCAAGTATTTCGTACTTGATTATTTTGCATGTTTACGTATGCATGCCCCAGAGTATATTCGTACGTAGGCATGTTATAAGTATTTCGTACTTACAGGTATCTCATACCAGGTTATGATTTAAAATCCTTTTGAATTTAACTAGTTAACAGTAAGTTTCTCGGACTTATAGTATCTCATACTCTTTAGCACAATCATTTACTCGAATGATTGTACCCGAACAGCTGCATGCAACCCAAGTGTTTTCATGCTTGGGGTACATTTGTTTGCAAGTTTCTCATACTTTAGCGTTTGTTCGTGCGCGGTTCTCAAGCTATCAAGCATAGATATATTCATATATGGCGTTCGTGCCAATCCCATGCTCCCCAATATGAATAATGAAAATAAAAATCAGGATTCATATTAAAAAACCAAATATTTGAAAAAGCCAAATATACTGTGAAGAAAAGGGTGTCTGTATTCATAGACTGAACTTAAGAAACAGAAGGGAACTTTATTCGTAATTCCCACATAATCACGTGGTGAAACTAAATTCTTTTTAAACAAAGAATTTTCTCAGATTATGAGCATTCCATGGCCTTGGAATTGGGACGCCGTCCAGATCAACCAATCTGTAGGCCCCAACGCCCACAATCTCTGTCACCCGATACGGGCCTTCCCAATTGGCTCCTAGCTTGCCTTCGTTGGCTACCTTGGTGTTGCCGAGCACCTTCCGTAGTACAAGGTCCCCAACACCAAATTCTCGTGGGTGAACATGCTTATTGTAGCTCTTCATCAACTGTTCCTGGTAGGAGGCCAAATGGATTAGGGCCCTTTCTCTCCTCTCCTCGGCGAGGTCAAGCTCAATTTCGAGGGCTCTGTCATTGCCCCCACTTTCAACCAACACAGTCCTGTTCGTTGGAAGTCCTACTTCTAGAGGTATAACTGCCTCTGTACCGTATGCTAACGAATAGGGGGTCTCTCCCGTAGACCTCCTCGGTGTTGTCCTATGAGCCCATAAAACAAGGGGCAATTCATCAGGCCATTTCCCCTTTGCCTTATCCAACCTCTTCTTGATCCCATCAAGAATGGTTTTGTTAGACGCTTCTGCCTGCCCATTACTTTGAGGGTAGGCCGGAGTGGAATAATAATTTCGAATTCCATATTGGGCACAGAACGCCTTGAATTTCTTTTGAAATTGGGACCCGTTATCTGTGATCAGAGAATAAGGAACCCCGAATCGAGTAATAATACTCTTCCACACGAACTTCTCAACCATGGGCTCGGTAATTTTGGCCAGTGGTTCAGCCTCAATCCACTTGGTGAAGTAATCGGTTGCAACTAAAAGGAATTTTCGGTTCCCAGTTGCTTTGTGCAATGGACCCACGATGTCCATCCCCCATTGAGCAAACGGCCAAGGACTTGTCAAAGGCACCAAATCCTCCGCAGGTGTTCGAATCATTGGTGAGAATTTCTGACATTTCTCACAAATTTTAACATACATCTTTGCATCCTCCTGCATATGTGGCCACCAGTAGCCTTGGGTAATTGCTCGGTGGGCAATGGATCTTCCCCCAGCATGACTCCCACATGTTCCTTCATGTATTTCGTGAAGAAATCTCTGAACCATCTCGGGGTGCACGCACAACAAATAAGGGCCTGTAAAGGACTTTCTGTAGAGCTTCCCCTCTGGGGACAACCAAAACCTTGCTGACTTGGTTTTGACCTTATGTGCCTCTTTCTTGTCAGCGGGGAGTATTTCATCTCGTAAAAACTCCACAATTGGGTCCATCCAACTTGGACCTTGGTTCACTTCCAAAACTAACTCCACGCTTCTACCAATGCTCGGCTCATTCAGATACTCAACTGCAACTCTTCGCTTGAGTTCAGTTGGGACTGCTGCAGCCAGCCATGCCAATGAGTCGGCATGTGCATTTTGTCCGGAGCTTATCTGTTCAATGTGGACCCTCTCGAAGGTATCAAGCAAATCCTTGGCAGCTTCCACGTATGCCGCCATTTTTTCGTTCCGGGCCTGATACTCGCCGGACAGCTGATTTACCACAAGCTGCGAGTCACAATGCACCCTAACTCTTTTTGCCTTCAGAGTCTTCGCACTTTTTAAACCAGCTAGGAGTGCCTCGTACTCCGCCACGTTATTTGACGCGCTGAATCCCAGCCGAACAGACAGTTCTATCATAATTCCTCTAGGAGGAAAAAGAACAACACCAATTCCTGAACCAGTATTACAAGATGACCCATCAACGAATAGATTCCATTCCGTGCCATCCTGTTCGGCTGAGACCTTGTCCCTCGTGGACAAGGTTCTACTCTCCTGTCCTTTTTTCGTAGGAGGCAGGGGAGCTACTGTGGGAGAAAACTTTGCCACAAAATCAGCCAGCACTTGGCCCTTGATTGCTGTTCGTGGTTGATAATCAATATCATACTGACTCAACTCGACGGACCACGTCGAGATTCTTCCAGAAAAATCTGCCTTTCGTAGTAGTGACTTCAATGGAAACTCAGTGTACACTACAACCCTATGGCTTTGGAAGTAGTGTGGCAGCTTTCTCGTTGCTGTCCTAAGTGCCAGGATAAGTTTTTCCAGGGGCAGATATCTCGTTTCTGCGTCTAGTAATGTTTTGCTAACATAGTAAATTGGGATCTGCTCAACTCCCAAATCCCTTAACAGGATTGCACTAACAGCATGCTCAGAAACAGCTAGGTATAAAATCAAGGACTCACCTGGCTGTGGGGTTGACAGAAGTGGTGGCTCAGCCAGATACTTCTTCAGGTCCTGGAAAGCTTGCTCACATTCTGCTCCCCATTCAAATCCTTCCCTTTTTTTTAACAACTGAAAGAAGGGCCTACACTTGTCGCTTGATCTGCTGATAAATCTGTTGAGGGCGGCAGCCATCCCAGTTAGTCTTTGAACCTCCTTCGTGGTTCTGGGACTTTGCAACTTCTGTAAGGCCGCAATCTGGTCTGGGTTAGCCTCAATCCCCCTCATAGTCACCAAGTGCCCTAGGAATTTTCCAGAACCAACCCCAAACGCACATTTCGAGGCGTTGAGTTTTAATTTGTATTTCCTCAAGATCTCAAAGACCTCTCTTAAGTCTGTGATATGCCCTCGCTTGTCTCGGCTTTTCACCACCATATCGTCTATGTAAACCTCCATAGTTCTCCCGAGCAATTCCTTAAACATGAGAGTTGCAAGTCTTTGGTACGTCGCCCCTGCATTTCTCAGCCCAAACGGCATCACACTATAGCAGTACAAACCCCGTGGGGTGATGAAAGACGTCTTCTCCTGATCGGGCCCATACATAGCAATTTGATGGTATCCTCGATACGCATCAAGAAAACTCATTCGCTCATAGCCAGCTGTTGCGTCAACCAACTGGTCTATCCTTGGGAGGGGAAAACTATCTTTAGGGCAGGCTTTGTTCAAGTCTGTGAAGTCCACACAGACACGCCACTTTCCATTCTTTTTCTTCACGACTACAGTGTTGGATAGCCACTCAGGGTAGTGAACCTCGCGTATTGCTTTTGCCTCAAGCAATCGATTGACCTCTTCAACAACAGCATCCACATGCTGCACGGCAGCCCTACGCTTCTTCTGAATAACCGGTTTATGCTGAGGGTCAACATTCAGATGGTGACAGATTATGTCAGCATCTACACCAGGCATCTCTTCTGGTACCCATGCAAACACATCAACATATTCCTTCAGAAATTGTATTGATTCGGTCCTTTCCACTGCAGGTAACGATTCCCCAATCAAAAAATATCTTTCAGGATCAGCCTCGTTGATCTGAATCTTCTCCAAACCCTCGATCACCTTATCAGCCGGGCTTCTTCCGACATCCTCGATAGTCGGTTGATCTGGCACTTCCAGTGTGTGAACATGATGGGCCTTTGGGGCCTTCTTAATGATAGAGATCAAACACTGTTGGGCCGCTCTCTGGTTACCCCTGATTGACTCGACCCCATTGGATCCTGGGAATTTCACCATCTGGTGGTAAGTCGAGGAGACTGCCTTCATCTTGTGTAACCAAGTTCTTCCTATAATCGCGTTATAAGAAGAGGGGACGTCTACCACCAGGAAATCCGTCCTTAAGACAACTGAACCTGCCCGAACAGGCAGGGTCACCTTTCCAAGGGGCCACACTGCCCCTGCACCAAACCCAATCAATGGTGTCGTGGACTGTTCCAAATCTGTCTGGGCCAGTCCAAGCTTTTTGAACGCATCGTAGTACATCACCTCTGTACAACTTCCTGAATCCACTAGGATCCTTTCAATGTCATACTCCCCCACTCGTAGGGTTATGACCAGAGCATCGTTATGAGGTATCTGGACCTCTCCCAAATCATCATCTGTGAAGGCTATGCTTTCTTTGCGTACATCATTCTCTCGCCCTCTTTTATTGCCCAATCGCATCACGTGCTGATCGTGCTTAAATTGCCTCTGTAACAGTCTAACCTCATTTCTCGTATAAGGTGCAGCCAACCCATGTATCATATGGATTACTCCTTTAGGATTTTGCTCATAATCCAGTTCCATGGCCTTCTCCTTTTCCTTGGGATCCTCCTGGATGAATTCCTTGAGATAGCCCCGAGAGACCAAATCATCGAGGTGTTTCTTGTACATCTCGCAATCTTCAGTCATGTGGCCCCAAGCCTTGTGGTAGCTGCAGTGCTGATTCGTAGCACGTCTAGCGTCCTTATCTCCGCCAAGGCTCGGAGGCCATTTGAAATATGGTTGATTCTTTATTCGATAAAGAATCCTGTAAATTGGCTCCTTCCAAACAGTATTGATAGAAAAGAAGGACTTGGGGTCAGGGGCTTGCTTTTCCTTATACGGATCCTTCTTAGCCTGCCCGTAATCTTTGCGCTCCTTGTATGTTTTGGGCTCAGGCTTGTCCGCCTTCTTTGCTGGCGTCTTAGGCTCTTCGGCAGCAACCCTGCCGTCTTCGCGGAGTATGTCATCTTCCATTCTGGCATGCTGCTCTATTCGCTCCATCAGTTTCGCCAGCGTAGACACCGGATGTTTATTCAATGAGCGGCGCAGTTCTCCCCGAACAGGCAAACCAGTTTTGAAGGTTGCTATGGCATACTCTTCACTGCAGCTTTCAATCTCGTTGAAAGTTTCCCAGTACTTCTTGGCATAATCTCTGATCGGCTCACTTTCCGCCTGTTTCATAGTGGATAGACTCTCAAAGGTCTTTGGGGCCTTTCTGCTTGTCAAGAACCGAGCAGTGAATTCTTCAGCCAACTGCCTCCATCCTCTTATGGATCGTGGTGCTAGTTTATGAAACCAGCTTAGGGCCACCTTGCCAAGACTTGATGGGAACATTTTGCAGAGAATGGCATCATCACCATCATGCATGAACATGGCCTGTTGGTAATGCTGTATGTGAGACACAGGGTCCGTGTTTGTCTCGTAAAGCACGAACGCTCCGTGCTTCACTCTGCTCGGCAACCTGGCCTCCTGCAGCCTTTTTGCAAACGGGGAGGCTGCGATGTTACTCAGGGCTTTACGCGCCGCTTCTCGTGCGGACACTGTCCCTTCTTCTTTTTCAACCGTCTTATGAGCTGTGGCTTTGGCCCAATCAGCATCAGGTCTCTCGTACCTGTCACGGTGGTGCTTCCTCGTCTTTTCTTCAGATGAGGAACTTCGTTCTCTGCTCCTTCTTCTTCGTGAAGACGCCCTTCGCCTTTCTGGCGTACGGTCTCTACTTCTGCTTCTCCTTCTCCGTGGGGAAGCTTCACGCCGTCTCGTGGTGGGACTGTTACTCCTGCCTCTTCTTTCTCGTGAACGGGGCTGTTTATGGACTAGTAAAGCCCTCTCGTCTTCTCTAGAACTCCTTCGCGAAAGTCCGGAGTCCTCCGGGTGATCTCGTACCCGCTGTAGCTCTCGTATCTCGTACTCTCGTCTCTTAATCAAACGAGCGTACTCCTCAATTTCTTTCCTCTTTGTGTCGAGGATATCTTCACTGTTATGAACACTTTTTGAACGGTCCACCGATGCCTCTCTTCGGTGGGACTTGCTCCTTCTCGTGGAGCCAGTAGCTGCTCTATCCTCTCTTCCAGCGGGCTTTCTCGGAGCTCCTGGTGGAGATTTATCCCCTCCACCAGTTAACTGGTTCTTTGGATCGAACGGCGTGGTTGGATCTTCTTCCATCATGGTTATATTTTCACGAACTGGTTCCTTTCCCACAGACGGCGCCAATTGTAGGGGGATGAAAACAACCAGTGTTCTGAACAACACCAATTTGTAGCGGCTACACGTGCCTCTACACCGGAACCCTAATTCTTCGTCGGAACCCTAATCTGCAAAACAGACAAGGGGTGAGCGCACCTTTGCCTCGCGTGGCAAAGGCCCTCCGATGCTTAAGTTAGTATCACGTACTGGTCTAAACCCTAATTATCAGTAGGAAAGCAATAAGAGATGGCCAAATATTGCGTACCTTTTACCTCCAGGCTCACCTCGTATTTATAGGCTCACGGATGCTTGCAGTCCAAGCATCCTTGTTGCCCTAGGATCCCTACCTCGTATAGGAAACCTAGTATCTCCTGGATTCTCATTCCCTTATCTGTACGAAAGCTCAATCTTTATGGGTCTCTTTCCCATAATTATCCGAACACCCCATTCACGTTGGGTCTCTTGCTTCGATCCTTTATACTCGGAATCTTATCCTTCCATGGAATATTATCATTCCAGAGTATTCTTGCCACGTCAAGACTTAGGGTAACTTGCTTCACCGTTCGGCTTCCTCTTTGCCGAACAGTCCTCCTGGACCAATGACCTCACATGCAACTGGTCCATGTCATTATACCTGGACAAATGACTTCACATGTCTTTGACCTTATCAGCCGAACAGACTGTCTGGACCAATGACTTTCATGCGTCACTGGTCCATATCACCACTCATCGAACTGCCCGGCAATAAACCTATCGTGCCTGCCACGTGTCCCTAACACATCACGTGTTCGGCGACTAATCTTATCTGTTCGGGAATACCTCCCTACATGGGGTACGGAAAATGATAACTTTTAATATATTTTTGCTATGAACCTGAGTTTCTAACTTGCCCTGACAATTCTCTAATGCTACATTTGTGTCCCAAATTCTATGAAACAGTAGTTTGCCCTATTTATCCTTTAGCATATTTAGATTGGTTTTTGTCCCATTTATCCTTTGGTTTGGATTAAAAGTTGTATAGCCCATTCAAACTTTAGCCTAGTGGCCCATGTTGGCTTTAACCTAAATAAACAACTAACTTGACTTTGTCTTCACATAAATCAAAAGACTGCGTTTAATTTATCCAAACACTCGTCTCCCTCCCTTCCTCTCTTGTTCGTTCAGATCACGTTATAACGAAACCTTAGTAGCTGCCAGTCTTGTCATCGTCTGGTCTTTGAACAAATATGACACTCAGTTCAGTCTTGCAGAACGCGAGGATCTCGTCGTTTCTCTTTTTCTTCGATCTGATCTTCTGAAAGCAACTCGCTGCCAGATCTGAACGGAATTCATCCATCAAAGTTCTTCTCTTTTCAAACATCGTCCTTGAGTCAGTCGTGTTTGACAAAAATGTGCCAGGTCCAGCCCATATGCTGCACCTGCACCGCGACACTAGTACTTTGCCCAAAATGGAGGATCCATCTAGCATAGGATACGACATGGGTATGAGCTTGAGTTATGTGTTCGACTCCCATACCCATTTTAAGCACCTAG
The DNA here is from genome assembly GCA_019656295.1 of Rhododendron mucronatum var. ripense. Lineage (NCBI taxonomy): Eukaryota > Viridiplantae > Streptophyta > Magnoliopsida > Ericales > Ericaceae > Rhododendron > Rhododendron mucronatum. Next base: position 266,487 of record BPLT01000145.1, on the reverse strand, counting down.
ATCCTCAGTTTTATGATATTTGAGCTCGCTTCAGGTCTTCCCCTCCCTGTAGCATTGCTACCCAACGTTATTCTATCTGCTTTCTTAACTACTGCATCTCCAAGTCTGAGGTAGACATGCCCAAACCACTTTAGCTAAGTGGCCTGACATTCTTGTTTTGCTACCAACCCAATAATCAAGCAGTCATAGGAACGAAGAATAAACGATGTACACCGGATATACGTGAAAAATCCTAGATGGGTAAAAAAACCACGAGAAGGAATCAAACACTATAAACCATTGTGCGGTTACAAGTAATCTTACCCTACGATTCTCAATCCTCACAAATCGCCGTAATACTTGCTTGCCAAATCCACGTTCACTACACCCATTGCTCGACTGCCACTGAATCCACAAGCCTTCCACTATCCTTCGGAATACATCGAAGGCCAACTCAAGTAAGATGAATCAAAGTTGTGAACCCCTCTTAGAGTTTCATTGTAGCTTGAACAATTTAATAGGAACTCCAAGATTCAAATATAAAAACCCATATGTGTTGTTTGACCTTCGATCAACCCAACACCTTTTGACTGCCGCTCCCTTTTCTCATTTTTTAGTTTCACGGCAAGTGTAATTGACTGCCTCTATCCTCCATACCCTAGCAGCCACAAGGAGACCACTATATATATTAGTTGTGCCACGTCACAAGCCGATCTGATCGGTCCATTCTATTCCACTCCCAAATTTTGCCTCATTTAAGACAGGTTGCTCTCCGATTGATATCTGGTTGATCACCCGATCAATCCATTCCGTTTTAATTGAATTTACTAAGTTACAAAAATAAATGACTCCTTCCAGACTAGCTACGCTGAGAAAAGATAAAAAGAAATTACAACCCGATAAAGAATGAAATGCAAAAGAAACTATGCTTTGTCAATGGAATTGCCAACCAAAAAATAGCACCGCCTTTTGGAGCTAACAATCTCCCCCTTTGGCACTTCCATACAATTTCTATTTTTTACATAAAATATATAATATTTCCCTAAATAATATAAATAAAAAATACATATCCAATATATATATATATATATACACACTATTTTTTTTATTACTAATAGAAAAATTTCTATTTATGTAAAAATATTCCGCATATCCCCGCACCTGTGTCCAAATTTGGATACATATCTCCGAATCCTCTATTTTTAGCTTTGAGGTGTCCGACCCTTGGATATGTACCTGCACCCGAGTCCGAGTAGCATAGATTCCCATCACTATTGGTCACTTTCTTGAAAAATTGTTTGAAATTTTTGGTAAACAACGCCATAGCTTCAAGATCATATTCACGGTCACAATCAGAATCCCTAGACTCAGCTTTGAGAACTTGAAAAAGCAATCAGCTTAGCCGAAGGTTTAATTTTTTATTTTTGAGACTCGGGTTGTAACATAGCAGCTTCATAAGTTTGGAGGAGACCTACCACTTCTTCAACAGATTTTTCATTGAGTTTATGTTTACCCTCAAACATAGTGACCTTCATCTTAAACCTTTCTGGCAAGGATCTCAAAATCTTCTTAATCACCCTGAAAGGAGGAATTGGCTCACCGAGGGTTTCGCAACTATTGACAATACCGATCAATTTAGAGTAGAATTGATTAAACGTCTCGTTCTCCTCCAATCTAATTATCTCGAATTCAATAGTGAGCCTTTGAAACTTAGATTGTTTAACATGATGCGTTCCTTCATGAAAAGTTGCTAAAATGTCGCATGCCTCTTTAGCAATCTTGCAATTAGCTACCTTATGATGTTCATTAACATCAACAACACTAAATAATATGTCTAAGGCACGATTATTAGCCTGTAAAGGTGCTTTTTCCGTGACAGTTAGTTCAGAAGTAAGTTTAGGGACTTGTTTTCCTTCTACTGTTTTCATAGGATAACTATATCCAGTAATGCAAGAATTCCAAATTTCCTCATCACAGACCCCATGATAGCCTAGATTTCCAGTAATCAAAATTTTCACTGTCCAGAATAGGTGTGCGACACGACGGATAATTCATGTTAGTGTTCATATTCATTATTGCTACAAATCCGTTCTAGGAAGAAATCCTAAAAAAAACGAGCGACCTGCTCTTATACCAATTGAAATTCCTTTTGCATGATCAAATACTCAAAAGTCAAAAGCAAAGTAAAAAAGGAATGAAAAGCAATAACAGGTGAACACCCGAATATTCGTGGAAAATCCCTTAAAAAGGGCAAAAACCACGGAAGGAAATTGAACCACTAAAAGTAATCTTTGTGCAGTTACAAAAACGACCTTGGCTAAACAATCGTGAATCCTTATTGACTGACCAAAGATCAATTTGTTGAATCCACGTACACCGCACCGTACCAAGTGGTTGATTGCTGCGCGTCTTAAATCCTCAAGTCCTCCGAGATACTTCCAGAATCCATCGGAAGAACATTTGAATCAATGATTGAAACAAGCTCTTGGAGTTATTCGGAAAGGTTGATGATCAATAGACCATATGTTCCTCCAAGAGATAAGTTGCGTCTTCCTTTGGTATTATCTCCTTATTGAAGCCAGAGGAGTGCAGCAATTATATATTTCTGTGTCTTCCAAAACCCAACAAAACCGTATATAAATATACTACTGGAAAACAGGAAGGTTGCTTGAGCACTGTATATTACCTGTCTTTGAGTTGCTTAAGCACTGTGACTGAAAAACAATCCATATTGCCACACACGTGATATCTTCATTTCCTTTTCTGATATGGCACGTGCACGAAATCCTCTTGCAAAATGATTTCCTTCTGTGCTAATTTCCTTAACAACCTCCACCTTTTTCATTTACATAATATAATCAAAATACTTCCTAAACAAACGCTCTAAAGATAGAAGAAAAATAAATTACATTCTAATAACGAGGGATACAAATCAATGTGTTTTTGTCATGGGATTTGCCAAATAAAACATGACCTTACATGGCCATTGATAGAGCTAAATGGGGAAAAAGTTTTCATGTAGTTGACCCCAATTGATTGAGACATAAGGCTCGGTTTGGTTTGAGCTCGCTATAGCATTGTGAAGCAGCATTTCTAGCTTTTCACATGGATGGGGGGACATAAATTTGATACTTTTCCTTAGTCCCATATGTACAACGTTCTCAGATAATAGGTCTTACATTATTTCGCATTCCAAGTATTACATTCTTACAAAAGAAATCCACCGGTAAAACCCGGTATTCTGGCCGGAATGATAGTATGTGGTTTTAACTCCGGTTTTCACCTAAAACGGTACAGTATTCATACCTTTGGTCCTGTACCCATAGCTGACTTGTGGACAAATCCCGATTTTCGAAGATTTGAGTTTAGGATGATTAGACACGCATCCGATACTCATGCCTGAGCCCATGTGACAAAGGTTGCGTGTATATGCCATATTGCTTGTATCTCTTGGCATCCCAATGTCTTTGGTACTTGCTCATGAATTTTAGTTAGATGGAGCAGTTATTGAAAGGTGGTGGTCTTTTGTTTGTAAGATATACTACTAAGCACTGGTTTTCGTGTTGTCTTATATCGTGAATAAGTTTTTGATAAGGATTATTTGTTTGAGCAGGGTTTGTCCTCCCCTTTTCACCAAACCCATGGTTTATCCTCTCCGGACAAGTCACACTACACAAATCATATCCCAAAATCAATCTCTCGTTCTCAGTATTCTGCAAGTTTGGATGTTCAAGCAAAGAAGCAAACTGAACCCATAGAGCAGAATGTGCCCCAATGCCTGTCCAAGCTGAAGCTTGCACGTGTTGCTAGGTTGCTCCGAAGGGGGACAAGAATTGCTTGATTCATGTACGAGCTCTTTGGAGTTCTCACTTGTTACCTTTGGTAAGGATTGTTTTCTTGCAGCTTCTGTAATAATTATTATGTGTTTCCGTGCATGCATGCTTGATGCTTCCGATGCCATCACGTGCCCTCCCTATCATGTTATCAAGCAGTGTTTTTGGTATGTCTATCGAGACCAGGTCAGTTTTGAAAGGGATTTGAATGACCTTGTTTATTAAGCTAACCTACTGATTTAAATATTTCGTTTGTCAGTGTTAGAGCGTCCTAAGTAGCCCTCATTCTGTGCACTTGCTATCATGATTGTTGCTTTGCAGCAGATTTGCGACTTGTGTTCCTTGATGTCTAAAACACCCACTAATTACTTGCTCTTTAACGTCTGCCGATGGACAGCAGTTGGAAGTCTTATGACTTGTCTGGGTAGGTTTCGGTTGATGCTTTACGTTTATGAGAACCAGGGTGGGGTTTTAGGTTTTATGGAGACTATAGGGCTATATCCAGCATGGCTTTCTTACAGTAGATGGATTTCCAGAATCGGGCGCTGCAAGTGCTGGATGGGCATGTAATAACGGTTTTCAAGGGCTGGCTTCTAATAAGTTCTATTGACTTAAGGCACCGTTTCAGTTTTTACTGGATTATAGCATCAGGTGGACCATAGGCGCAAGGGGACCACGTTACCTACATTTGGTTGGAACTAATTGCGGTCACCAGTACATATCCATCGGATACATTACCTAGGACGGTGTGATATTGTTATTTCCCTGAGCATTAGTCGGATGGGATTGGTGTTAATTACGTATTGTTTAAAAATTATTTGGCGTAATATTGATTGTTAGACGAACATGCCTATTCAATGCTTCGAACAGTTTATCAGGATTCTGCCATCCTCGAACTCTGTTATCTTGCCATTTCTTGGTGGTCTGTTTATGTTAGACGAACATGCCTATTCAATGCTTCGAACAATTTATCAGGATTCTAAATAGTTGAACTTTCTAGCCTTCGCATTTGTAAGATAATGTTGCTTTGTTTACTTTTAGTAATTGTTGCCTGGCACAACAGTTGACGAGAGTAGGCAATTGATCAAATGAATTTTGTAATTATGCAGTTGCTTACGGAGTTCGTCTTGGTTGAACGTGGAAGATTTCCTGGTTAAGTTTAAAGGCTTTTATGGTCATATGTTATGTATGCATCTATCCAGGTGCTTGTGAACTTACAACGATGGCATCACGCTCTTTGACCAACGATGCACATTCTAATCAGTATTTTGGTATTGCTCTTGCAAGGCTATGACTTATGAATTGATGGAATGTATGTCTAGGCTATGACTTATGAATTGATGGAATGTATGTCTCTGTGCTTGTGAACTTATCTTGACACTAAGCTCTTTGACGAACCATGCACTTTCTAATGTAATTCATTATTCTGGTCTTCTTATAAGGCTGTGACTTAGGAATTGACATGTGTCTAATTTTGCGAACAAACTTTGAGTCGATGCATGTTCTTCTGCTGGATAATTTTTTGAGTACTGCTAATTAGCTAGTCATTCTTGCTGTGTGTGTCAACAGAGTCTGCACATTTCTTTTACTGTGATGTGATAATAGTTTGGGAAGCTTGAATGCGGCTGTAAATCCATCTCTTTTGAATATCTGGCTTGTCCTTTTAATGCCATTGGCAGGTTTGGAATGTACTTAGCGTAACTATTGATAAATGCTAATTTAGCTTTGAGCACCTTTGCTCAATAGTGCAAGGTTGAGTGTTCGAGTCCTCCTAGATGCCTTCTTTATAGAGGAAAGGGTTTATAGGCAACCAACCAGACAAAAAGAGAAAGATGTTTGTGCTTATTGAATCACAACCAAAGGGATCTAATGAACAATGGGCAGAGTTTGATTTCAATAAGCACCCAGGGCAGGGTTTAGAGCCGGCCGTGCGAATAGGTGGGCTAGAGATAATAAAACTGGTGTTGGCAATCTCAGTGAAGGCGGGGGATGGGTGGTGAATTTGGGTGAGGGGGGGAAAGGTGGAGGTGCACAGTTTAGTGGAAGGAGGTTGCATGACGGGCGGCTTACATTGTGGACTATGGTGATCGGTGGCTCAGCTGGAGGTGAAAAGGTGGCTGGTGGTGGTATAAGTGGTAATGGGTTGGGAAAATGGTGGAAGAGGATCTGGAGATAGATAATGGGTGGAGAAGATTGGAGGAAAACGAGGTGGTGATGGAGAGGGATGGAGGAGGAAGTGGTCTGCTGCCTGCCGGTAGAGAGGGGAGAGGGGACCACCGTTTTTTGCAGCAATTCCGCAATTAAAAATATTTGAATAGCATAAGCATCTTAGAAAAGAAGTACAGCAAGAAAGAAACACCCAAGTTGAATAAATTTGTGAGAGACCAATAGATCCAATTTCTTTTGTTTCACGTAAATGATGGTTGTTTCTCAAATGTTTCCATTGTCAACCGGATCTAAGTTCCACCAATATAACTACCCATAGACTTACTAGTTACTACTACTATAATGAAATCGTTCGCTTGTAAAACTTTCAACCAGTAAACAGATGCATAGGCCATGGCTAAAGAATACTATCTCAAATGTTGCAACTCTGCACGAGTTTTTTGCCGACGTATACTTCACTTACTAATTCATCAAAATATAATCTTTTACAAACATACTTTAAAAATAGTCCAAACACACGCCCAAAATGCTCCAAGTAAGGGGTTGTTCCAATTTCCCTTCTGTTTCCAAAAGTACCTTTTCGCGTAATGAACAGTGTCAAAACCGAAGGTTCATTCCACTTTCCTTAAACAGTTGTTCTTTTTTTAAAATGATTATTGCAGTAATGACCATATTGCCCCTTTCTACCAATTAAATTCCCCATACACCCTCCCTCTTGTTTTGACGCGCAGACCCAGAGGCTCCTCCTCCCCCTCTCTCTCTCTCTCTCTCTCTCTCTCTTCATCAGGTTCCTGCACCAACCCTAACCTCTAGTAAAAAGAAACCCCAGCTATAAACAAGGAATAAGCCACCACAGGATTTCCTCTCCCGCCACACACCCTACCTCAATACCAGTAAGACAACTCCAAAATATCATTTACCCCGAGTCAAAAGTTCAAATCAAATGCAGAGTGTTGGTCTGTATCCTATTCCATCAATTTTAACCCAGCCGTTCTCAGTTACAATTTTGAGGCATAGCTTACACTTTTTCATTCAAGGGAACAACAATATCGATACATATACCTTATATATATATATATATACACACACCCGCGGATCTGGAATCGGACCTCTTCTCCTCCGTGTGCGTACCGGCCCGTTGTTACTTCTAGAGAGGGGAAGAGGGAGGGCAAGTCTTCTAGGTTGGAAATTGGTGTTCTTCCCGGCCCGTTCCAACTTCTGGAGAGGGGGAGAGAGGGGTGGAGAGGAGAGACGAACAGCTGACTTCTGGAAAGGGGAAGAGGGGGCTGTGGAGATGGGATGAGGAGGTGTAGTGTCGTACAGTGAAAGCCCCAGGGGATAAAAATAGGGCAAGGGCAGTATTGTCATTTCACTTAGGAGGCTGTGGGGAACAGGGACCAAAACGTCGTCGTTTAGGTTGAAATTTTTTGAAAAAATGGAAGTTCAGAAATCTAGAATCAGCCTTCTTTTTTGGACAAAAAAATGGAATTTTAAGGAAAAGTGGAACGACCCCTAAATACACGTATGAAATGTGCTTTTTTCAACTTGCGTGGCACCAAAATCCAGTTAAACCAAGTCAAGCATTTCTGGAAATGCGTTTTCGAACTAGATGACGCATTTTGACATGCGTTATACGACAAAGGCAAAAACATGGCAACTTTAAGTTCAAAAAATACATCCAGGAACCATACATGTCAACTTTAGCCGCTAACCATTACACTTGTCATCCAATGTGAATTTTAAGTTAACGTCAGTACAAAAAATACATCCAAGAACCATTTCGAGTACCCAACAACTAAGTAGCCTAATGAAAATTCAGTCTAGCGAGCTTAAGAGGAATACCATTCCACCTCCTCGTGGGAGGAGATTGGGTAATTTGGCTTCCTTCTTCTCATAACATGTTGCCTACTCTTTTATCCTCCCATTTGTTGCGGTCACCGTAATCGATTCCTCTACCATCACCATGCTATGATTACCAAACAAATATTTTCACATCTATTCTAGATAGCATGGTCTTTACTATTTCGGAGTATATTTCCCATTCGTGTTACTTGTGTCCAGGGATCAAAAATGGGGTATGAACTAAGACAAGATACATGGAATGTAATAATTGTAGGGGGACGTTAAATTTGAAGGCTTGAAGTGAACCGAACATAATCCGATAGTTGAGGCAAAATTGTAACTACTCAAGACATTGTATCAAGCAATTTGGCAACAGAAATCCACAATTAATCATCTGCCTTAACAAACAACCAAAAGTACGGAAGCCTCATAAAACTAGAAGCTTGCAGACAAACACTGAACAATATTCCAAAAAGCTGTTAAAGGTCAACAGTAAACCAAAACAACATTCATAAGTGTACCTGCAACTTGAAAACGATTAAAATGTTTGTAAGATAGACCCTACTGCATAAAACTTTCATCATTGTATCTACAGCCTGCCTACTAAGAATTTGGGGCATGTCTTCTATGCATATCTCCCATATTACTACCAGGTGACAGTCTTGCCATGTTGTTGGCTGGGACACCTCATCCTGTGTTGGGTCCAGGATTTTTTGTGCGTGGATAAGAAGTGATATTCGGTTCAAGATTCTGCACATTCTCGACATATCGATTATGTACCTTCTCCCTCCTTACATGGGGCATAAAAGGCTCTCCTGCCACGATAACAAACAAATACAGCCAGCAGTCAAACAAATTTGGAAAATAAAGACAATACGGTACATAATACAGCATATGTAATTACCTTACATTGAATTTAGATCTACTTGAAATTATGTACGTACAGATTGTTTATTGAATATGGTTCTAATTTTGCCGGGGTAGATGAGTAGTACTTCGATGTCTAATGTGACTACTTTGTACATCTTGAGTGTCGTGGATACTACGTGCTTGTTTATTTTTTGGTATTATGGGTTTCTGTGTGTTTCATGACCTAGAAAAAAGAAACACCTGGTAATCGATGTTAGGTTGGATATTGAGGGTTTCGGCGTGGCTCACAATCTAGAAGAAGATACACGGGGTCATTAATATAGGTTAGAATAGCATTTATTCAAAATTACTCAAGAAGCGTATACACCAAATTCACAATAACGAAACAGCCCAAAAGAATCCTAGCCAACAAGTAATCAAGCTTGATGATAAGGAAACAAGAAAACCCAATATCTGCAATCAATCTCCGTACACTTCGAAGCTAATGGAATTTCTTTTAGTTCCAAGAGTATAAAAACTCACTAAATCACACCTTAGATCTTATTCTCTCTCTTTTTTCACATACACGAGCCTTACAAGTTACAACACAAGCAATCTAAGTGAACTCTCAAGTCCACCATCATTGTTACCATAAACAAATGACCACTTCAATTTAAGACGATATACTGAGTACTCTGCCAATATCACACGAAAAGAGTAGCAGGGCCACAATTCTTGAAGAAAAATTACTACACTCCATCTTGATACGTCAACATTCAATATACATTTTCTAGCCTTGAGATCTAACTCCAAAACAGTCAAATTATGAGAGTACACATTAGTCCTCCCAAATTTTTTTTTCCAGAACATCTTACTACCATCCATAACAATAAACCATCAGCAAAAGTATACACGAAATTACAATCACTCTTCACCTAATAAGTACTAATCCAAAACAGAAAAGAAGAAAATTAACCAAGCCATCAATCAAATTTGGAATTATCATAGTCATGAAAAGAATACAAACGAATTCTAGCCCAAACCAAATAAGACAAGGACTAATGAGTAAACTTCCACTACTAATTAGTAATATACATTCAACCTCGAAATCCAAATCTGTCTTATTTAACTCATTAAACCCCAAGATATCGATGTTCGTTTCCTTGTCACATGTCCTTTCGCACAATAGATCACGTTTTGCCATTAATTTATGATGCACGAACACTGGGACACAGGGATTCTAAAAAAATAGGGACACAAACACGGCAGGGAACACGCCACGTGTATTTATATATATATATATATATATATTCAATTTTTTCCAAGTTTAAATGGCAAAATGTTGACAAAACATAACATCCATAGTTCTAATTCCATTCAAACAAAACAAGACATCCATGATCCATAAGTTCAATACAATCTAAATACCCAATTGAAAACAAAACATGATAAACATTCATAGTTCCATAAATTATGGGACACGCCACCATACGTGTTCCCAGCCGTGTCCCCCTAAAAAATTTATATTAAACTATGAGACGCCATGGCGTGTCCCATACGTGTCCCCGTGTCCAGACACTGCGATACGTCGACTTTTAGAGGTGTCGATAGCCATTAATTGATATTACTAATCAACTAGAGATCATACATCACACCATCCAAAACCATTTAGTTGAATCATCCTCAAATCTAGTCTTCACCTGAATACAAACACATGATCAAATTCAAGTTGAGTTATCGAGTAATAAATGGAACTTCCAAATTTCATTTTCACTTCCACTGTTCCACATACCAAACAAGGGTCGAAGGACTATGACTTTTTTAGTGCAATTTACACCGACCACCTCAACCGAAGTTATAAAGACATCAATGATACTGTTAAACACATACAAATTACAGAGACACATTCAATCAAAATCCGACTAAATTTAACCATCTACAAGAAAAATCGTGCATCGCTATATACGTATCTGCAATCTCATCAATCACAAAAATTTCAATAAGGTCTTTAATTTAATGGATCAACATAATTAGTTCTCAATACCTCTTCTCAAATAACAGTGACCTATATTCCACAAGACCACCTCCAAACACCTAACATCTCGAGGTCTAACTCCTTGTACTAAACCAATATACATTTAACTCGGTCGAATGCTCCTGTAAAAATTCTTCTAGCGACCATTGCACAATGACCAAAAGTGAAAACTTTACCATTTGCACTAAAGAAGTTAGGAAGTCCCAAAACCAAAAACAATCTAGATCAATAATAATCCATTATCACATCAACATGACTGATTGATATTCCAAGTCTAATCTTGTAAGTTTACCTCCACACAATCTTCTAGTTTCCAAAATCTCCACAACCATAAGACAGTGATTACCATATAGTAGACTTCAAAATCACTACAATAACATTACATGCCTCCACTTAGCTGCTCATCACCAAAATGCAACCCTAAAATAATCCATTCCAATATTCATGCGACACAAGCAGCCACATCCGAACACACCATGGCCATGGCCAATCAATCAATCCAACACTACATATAACACAAAAACTTATTCATCTACAGCTAAGATGTCAAAATAAACATTTAAAAGGATATAACTCCATTAGTAATGGGATATGAAATCAATACCTCCATACTTTTCGTTTCCCACGTCAACGTACGCATCTGGGATCACCCAACGCACTGTTGGCAATGCTGCAAAGTATTGTATCACACAGTTAGAAATAAATTTAAAAAAAAACCACATATCAATTACTATAAAACATACTATAAAACATAGAAGCAAAATGCAACATTAACATTAACCACCTCTAAGACCGATCGAAATATCTTCAGACACCAACGCTCCAAATGCATAACGAGGGCTTTTCGAGATTGAGTAGATATTCATCCTTGCTTCTTCCTCACTGTAGATTAATTAAAATATACGTAAATAGAACTATGAAATCTACGTAAATAGAACTATGAAATCAAGAAATCAAGAAAGAATAAAAGAACAAATAGAGCCTTTTTGTTGAACAGGGTAAAAAAAAAAAACAAAAATAGAAAACTTAAACAAAAACAAAAATGGCTAGTTGTTCAAACCTTCCAATAACCCTAGCTAGGGTTTTGATGAACATGTCTATCATCTCATCACTGCTGCTCGGCTCAACCTCAGGATCCTCCATGACAACAAGCCAGTGTTCGTAATCACAACCAGGACTGTAATGAATTCGATTTTCGGGGGGTTTCTTGGGAGGGCTTTTAAGAGCCGAGGAGAAAGAGCGAGCGGGGGCGAAGAGAGGGGTCGACGAAAAGAGAGGTCGACGGAGAAAGGGGTCGATGGAGGGAGTGGTCAAGGAAGAGAGGGGTCGACAAAGAGAGAGGAGAGAGCGGTCGATGGAGAGAGAGGAGAGAGGGGTCGACGAAAAGAGAGGAGAGAGAGGTGACGCGCCACTTTTGAAGCCATCCTGACGGTGGTGGCAGTCGCTGGAGGTGGGGAGGCTCTGGGCTGGGGTTGGGTTGTGGGCGGCGGCGGCAGTGCGTTGTGTTGTGTCTGCTTTGAAGGTTAAAATGGAAGAAGCAGCAGCGTGTCTGTTGTTTTCATGTTGGTAAACAACCCTACTAACCACACATACATCTATGTATAAATTGTTGAGAGATTTTGTTATTGGATCATCACGAGTCTCATATAAATGATTTGAGCCATTTATTAGATGTAAAATATTTTTTTAAAGACCCTCATAAAAAATAAGCTCAATCTAAAATCTATAAATGCTCGATCCAATCATCTAAATTTTTATTTAAATTTTCGGATAATAAAAAATTAGATAATTAGATCAAGTATCTATAGGTTTTGGATTGGGCTGATTTTTCTACAAGAACCATTGAAAAATGTTTTACATGTAATGAACGGCTCGGATCGTTTGTGTAGAATCCGTGGTGGCCCCACAATAAAATTTGCGCACAAATTATCTGTGTAGACAGATTTACCGTTTGGTAAATGATAATGCCACGATTTGTGTGTTCTAGTCTCACGACATATTTTAAGCCTCCGTCCCGCTTTCTTTTTTAAATATTTTTTAAAAATATATATAATTTCATGTTCAAATATAATGAAAATAAAAAATATTTTTTAATTTTTTTTTGCAGCATTTAAAAAATATCAATGAAATCTATTAAAAAAGATTCATATTTGTATAAAAATTACTTGCATAAACATATGATTTTTGAGCTTGAAATTATTATTTTTTCTTCTAAAAGTTTATTTTTTAAGAAACCAAAACACCCCCTAAACCTATTTACTGTCGTATCCTTGTCAAATTACAGTGGCCTTATTCGTTTCTAAATTTTACTTTGTTTTTCAATAATTACCCTATATATTTTTCCAAAACAAGGCCAGTACTATTCTTCCTGGTCAAAATTATCCTTCCACAGTTCGTCTTCCGATTTCTTTCATAACCCACCTATCCAGTTGCTCCAATCAACCATGAGATGCAAATGTCTCAAATACGAAACAGAAAACATTATGGGAAAATAATGGTTCAGGACGTGTTTTAATAATTAATATCCGTCAATGACATTTTTATTATTAACAAATGTTCACAGTATGTTCTTGACGAGTATTAATTATCAAAACACATCATTGGTCGTCATTTTCCCAAACATTATCAATTTCCTAGCCTTAAGTTTTAACCTTTATTTTTCATGATCCGGGTGTAATTGATGTTGGATATCTACAGTGGAAATCTTCGGGAAAATAACTGTCGAGGACGTGTTTTGATAATTAATATTTGCCAAGGATATTTTCAGCATTACCAAATGTTCTTAGCATATTCTTGGCGGATATTAATTATTAAAACACGAATATGTTTCTTTGTTGTCAATTATGGTAAAAAATAGACTTTTTTTTTTTATGACTTGCTATCCAACCCAATAAATCAACTAATTTGGGGATCAACCTCAAGGTTGTAATGTTCACTAGCAAGGTCCATATTAAAGCCGAGATAAAGCCTCGTATAAATTAACCCAACAAAAGAATAGCGGGGTGAGAGTCGACCTCGTGGATCCAGGGGGTGTGCTGTGCAGTCCACGCTGCACAGCGTGCTGCAGGGCAAAACGGCGTAGTTTTGCTGCTGTGCAACTCCTAATGTTCCAGCCAACAAGGGCTCTGTTTGGCTGCCCAAATTTCTGCAATTTCACTAACATTGACTCCCACCAAAACCCTAACATGACTCTCGCCCAAACCATCAACTCTTGCCCCGCCAAAACCATCGACTCTTGCCAAAACCATCAACTCCTACTGCTCTCGCCAAAATCGTTTCTCCTCCTCCCTCATGGACTCATATTGCTGCTTCTCCATCTTCGATTTCTTCTACCTTTGATTGATCCTCCACAGCCGAAGGTCTCTGAAACTGTTCAACAAGGTATGCATCTCATCCCTCATCAACATGATTTTGCAAATTGAGGATCAATAGAGAAAACAGGGGTTTGGAGTATGCGTGTGAAAGTTAGTGGTCATAAACATTAGTTTATTTGAGTTTGTTGCTCTTAAAAAATTAGAAAAGAAAAAGGCACTTGGGGTTTTGCTTTGGTTCTAAAAAATTAATCGAATAAATTGGTATTGACTGAAGCATTAGGAAGCACTAATCTTGGTTTTGCTGTTCTAAAAAAATAGTAATGTTGACCCATATGACTTTTGTATTAATTCATTGCAGATTTTGGTACTTATTTATTGTTCGAATGGAGGATGGTAGAGTTGAGGGGTCTATAGAACATAGTGAAGAATTATTAAAGGAATGTACACCATGTATTGATATAGAGTTTGAGTCTGAGCCCGCTGCATTTCGGTTCTATAACAAATATGAAAGGATTATAGGGTTTAGTATTCATAGAGACTACCATAACAAAAGCAGATTGGATGGTATGATAATTAACAGAAAATTTGTTTGTAGTAAGGAAGGAGTAAAAGATAACCGAAGTTCAGCACGAGCTAGAAGGGACACAAGAACTAACTGCAATGCATTTATGTACATATCGCTTGACCGGACATCATCAAAATGGAGAGTGACGAATTTTGATGATTCCCACAATCACTTGTTGCATACTCTTGAAACTATTCATATGATGAGAACTCAAAGAAAATTGTGAGTCCCAAGCTATAAGTGTTGAAATTGCCGAGGCTACTGAGATACCTCTTAAGTTGTCACATGATCTCATTAGTGCCCAATCAAGAGGGAAGGAATTTGTTGGGTTCATGTGAGAGGATCTTAAAAGTCACTTGCGTTCTAGAAGAGGGAGGGATTTGCAATATGGTGAAGCAAGAATTTTGTTCAAATATTTTCAGAACAAACCATATATAATCCTTACTTCTTTCACACAATGCAATTGGATGTAGATGAGATGATAACCAACATCTTTTGGGCTGACCATCAGATGATTACAGAGCTTTGGAATTTTATGTGGTCATGCAATCAGAGTGCTCTCACACATGAATGTCATGGAAGTACCCGTGAAATACATATTAGGTTGATGGAGGCTAGATGCAAAGAGTTGTTCATCTAAGGGAAAAGAAGTTATGGTGGAGAAGAATGATCGAAAGTTGGTAATATCGGCACGATATAGACATCTTTGTCCTAAAATGGTGACATTAGCGGCTCGGGCATCTGAAGATGATGAAGCATATAAGTTGGTGATGGATACTGTTACGCTTTTGTGTGCACAACTGCAGCACAAGTGGATGATATCACTCTTTCCAAGCATGGCGTTGGTGCTTCAAGTAGTGGTCCCGACATTGACATGGGATTAGATTTGATCGATCCTAATTTAAAAAAAGCAAAGGGCTTGAAAAAGAAAGTGACTAACCATGGAATCAAAGGTGGTAAAAGACTAACGGCTTGGCATGAGATGATTAAGAAGAGGGCAATGGTGTTCCAAGATCTCACTTTAGTCAGGTATTAATTAACCATAGAATGTTATGTCACAATAATTATTGTTTTTTTTCTGTGATCTTATTTTTCCTTCTTTGATAATAGAATGGTGAAACACCCTATTATCCACAAATGGCGCATTTACTGTCTCAAGCATCTTGCAGTACACAAGTTTAAGAGGTCTTTAGTGTACTTAACTTTCAACTATCGTTTGGTTCCGATTACGATAATAAAATCTTACATTTTACAATTGGCAATTTTCTTTAGGAGATGGCATTTGAGCGAGCATGGGATATTTCCACCGATCATTCAATCCACATTCCCATGGAGGCCGAGTTGTTCAATGATGAGGGGTTTATAGATTTTATGGCCAATTCACAACCACCCTAGCAATATTGACTTGAATGTGCAAGGATAAACATTAGACATTCTTTTTGGAATACTTTTTGGGGAGGTAGCATGCGAAATTGTTTTGATTGTGAGGAATTTGTGGAGGATTAAAACTTTGGTTGCCCAGTTGATATTATTTTGTTGCCTAGTTGATATTATTTTGTTGCCTAGTTGATTAAAACTTTGGGATACATTTGGAATACTCTGTTTTGATTTGTGCCCAGTGGAATACATTTGGTATTTAGAGCAGATTGGGACAAATTTCAAACGCTACTTTTGAAATTGTTGGGGTTTGATTTGTTGCCTAGTGCACTTTGCAATTTGGAGTACTCTGTTTTGTGGGTATTTGGAATACTCTGTTTTGTGGGTATAAAGTGAAATTGCAGAAACTTGGGCAGCCAAACAGAGCCCTTGTTGGCTAGAACATTAGGAGCTGCACAGCAGCAAAACTACGCCGTTTTGCTGTGCAGCACGCTGTGCAACGTGGACTGCACAGCACACTCCCCGGATCCCGACCTCGTACCACAAAGTTTTGGAGAACCTTGGTTGCCAAGTGAGTCCGAAGTTGGATTGAAATATCTTAATGTCTATAATTGGAATAATAGCAAGTTGTGTATCCATGATTACAGTCCTCAAAAAATGGGTGACAAAAACATGTAAATATGTGGAAAATAAAAAGAAAAAAAGTGATATCAAAATCAAGGAATGATCGTGACTTGTTTGCGCGGATCAAAAAAGAAGAAGATCGTGACTTGTTCGCGAGCACACAAGTTTTTTTTAGGGATTCTTATAAAAATACAATCCACTCGTTCATCTAGTCCAATGGTAATTAAGGCCGTTATGTGTCTCTTATTTTGATTTGGTTTGAGAACGAATAATCTAGTGTTATATATATATATATATATATATATATATATATATAATTATTATTGATTAAACAGGGGAGCATACAAATACAATTGTTTACCTGAATTACATTCCTTCACAAACTAATGATTCTTCCTTGGGCGCTACAAGCAGCACTAGGCTGAAAAACCTTTAGTGTATTTGCAGGCCAACACTGCATAACTTTTTGGAACCACGCAAATCATTTTGTTTATGATTTGCAGTTAATGGAAAACAAACACAACAATCCCGGTGAGGCAAAAAATGGAATATAAGAATCTGAGTTATAGCAAAACATACCTGTCGTTTCCGAGCCCCTTCTTTGCTATCCTTAGCATTGGCCCCAACTGTGATCTTAAGATATTTAATAGCTGATAAAAAGCAAGTAAAACCATGTCATATTTCACTTCTCATTTGTGGAAAACATGTAAACTTGGGAATAGATGATTGACCTACATGGGATGCCAGAAAGAGTAGATAAATGAAACCTTAAAAGGCTTATGGCTTCTTTGGGGTCTTGTTCATTCAGATCAAGAGACACTACATCCCGCTCTCTGCCATGAGACTTAGTGTGTCAAGTCATTTTATGAATCAAGATGTGAAAGATGTGGGTCAACAATTGGAAACTGAGCAAAGTTGAACGAAATAAAATACACATTTACCTGGTTTCAAGAAACTTTTTTGTAGATTTCTCATCTGCTTCCCGGGCCTTCTCTTTGAAAAAATGTCCCTGGATACCTACCACCCAGCAAGCACACACAGAGACGGAAAAAGAGAAAGAAGACACAAACAAATTGTGACTAACAATCCAAACTAACCAGCACTTAAAATTAACAAGAGAGGGCATGTCAATGTGTTACAAAATTAATCATGTTCAACATTCCTTGATTAAGTCACTTTAAACTACCACCATATTATATCATTTTTCTTCTGCATTACCCACATGCCATCACCTAGGTCTGCCTTAGTAGCTATATGCATTATGCCTCCTTTATTAACCAGCTGTTAAGCAAATGCAAATGTATGAGCAAAAGCGTCATACATATGAAAGAAGGGAAAACATAGAATTCTCCATGCACAACACTAGGGCCTCGTCTAGGTATCTTAGTTGTAACTAGTAACGCTTCCACAGCTTCATTATGCTAGAAAATCCAACAGGAAGCAGGCACTATCCAGCTTCCAACATTCTGTACAAGAAGAATTTAGCCACAAATTGTGCGTGTTCAAAAAAGATGTACCACACATTATGGCACACCCTGGTACAGAAAATATAAGAATAGATCGAGTGGGTTGTTAATCGCAAGTGGCCGGAAAGACCTCACCGCTTGAATACACGCTCTATTTTTTACTTTTGCCATGAGGTAACTTTACATTTAACCTACCTACCTCTTCGAGTAGTTTGTTTGCACGTTCATGGTCTCCCTTTGCAAAAGAATCAACAGCCTGTCAAGCAATATAAAACTATGAAATGTCTAATTATGTAATGCCCCAGGATGAACTTTTGTACAAATACTAGTCCAATTGAAGTGGATGATTACACTGAAGTACTATATATATTATATTCCATACACGTCCTTGGTAAGAGAATGCTGAATAAGGGCTTACGGCTTTATAGTCCTCTTTCATTGTTGTCCAATATTTCTTAACAGCTTTGCGTAGGGCCTCATAGCTTTTCTCATCCTCTTCATTTTCTATTCAAAACGTTATTGCATGCATCAGAAATCATTAGTACTGGGAAAGGAAGCAGAGCAGGGAAACAGAGAAAAATAACACAAAATTGATTTACTAGCCTATTAAAGGTGCAAAGTTTAGCCAAAAGATCTTTTCCAGTGTTGTGTCGACATGTGTATTGCAAATCAATGCAATCCAATGCAATATGGTCTTTCAATACTCAATAGTGGACTTCATCAAATACTGGGTTATCCTTGTCTGCTGATTTGCATAAAACGTGCAGGAGGAAATCAATAGGTTAAATTGAAGATAGTTGGAGAGACTTGAACCCAGTACCTTCGAAAACCCAAAGCTCGGATACTATATTCGATCAACAATTGTTCCAAAAGACTAAGTAAAAAAAATTATGATCGAAATCCAAATTTTTTTGAATAAAGAAGAAAAAATTGGCTTATCAGCTTATTTTCGTCTTTATTCAAAAAAAATTAGATTTTGATTGTAATTTTTTACTTTTTAGATTCCTCACGTAATGACAAAACAATAATCCTCAAATAATCGGAAAAAATTAACAAATGCAATTTTTTTTTGAGTAAAAGACAAAAAAATAAGCCATATGATCCTAAGTAAAATCTGAACAATATCGTGTAGCCAGCACAATCTCTCTACCTCCATCTTTCTAATTAGCATCAAGTTTTGCAAATTCATACAAGTTTTACAACGTCAGTAAGTTCAAGATAAATTTATTAAGCGGGAAAAGAGAAAATGCCAAATAAGATGATTGGTGGTTATTCTTGCATGATCAAGAGTTTTATTTTTTTATAAGCGGAAATGTCTCAACGTTTGGAATGTTTCACCTTCTTGAAATTCAAACATGCAACCTCGATAATAAAACAAAAACATGAACGCTGTCGTTGGTTGTGCAGCTGCATCTGCTTTTGTTGTACTGTGCTGCTGTTGTTGGTTCTGCCTTTCGTGTATTTTGAAATGTAAAAAAAATCACCTGATTTCTCCAATGTTATGGTCTAGTTTGTTTGTAATCGTACTTTATAGTGGCCTAATTCATTTTTGTGGACTTCAAATGAGATATTACTCTATTTTGCTTCGTGAAAATGTTGTTTGCGAAGTGCTTTGCTTGTATTTAGGTCTGCAAAGGAGCCGAGCCGAGCCGAGTCGTAGGTTGTTTGTGTTTGGTTTGAAAACTTAAAGAGCTTTAGAAACATGTTCGAGCTTGGTTTGCTTGTTAGTCTCCCACATCCTAAACGAGCTTTTAATAGAGCCGAGCTTTGAATCCTTGACTTTTTTGAAACGGTGGAGTCGTATACAAATTGTTTGCTTGTTAGTCGAGAAGATCCCAACCGAGCTTTAATAAAGCTGAGCTTTGAATCCTTGACTTTGTTTATTTATGGGCTGAGCTATTCGCAGTCACGTATTTTCTCCCATAGCCCACTCTATTTCGGTAAGTGGTTGTTGAAAATCATAAATAAAATTTCGGTAAATAGCTGTTGAAAATAAGATTATATTTCGGTAACTACATGTCGAAAATATATTCAACTTTCGGTAGACAACTGCCAAACATGCATTTTCGGTAAATAGCTGTTGAAAAAAATATCATATTTCGGTAATTTGATGTTGAAAATGTATCTTAATTTCGGTAACTAGCTGTCGAGTCTAATTGAAAATTTTTAACGGGCTGTGGGAGAAAATACGTGGCTGCGAATAGCCCGGCCCTTATTTATTTTTATTTTGAGTAAATTACAGTAAACCCCCTTCAACTAATCCAAATTTTCACTTAACCCCCTCCGACTACAAAACCCAACAGTGTGCACCCTCTAACTATCCAGAATTGACACTTAACACCCTTTTGTTAGGTCTCCGTAGGAAAAATGCACCGACGGCCGTCTCCGGCCACCGGCCGGCCGATCCGAGCCGTCCAAAATTTTTTTTAAAAAAAACCGAGTGGGCTATCGCGGGAATCAACGGCATCCGACGTGCGTAGGTGCTCGATCTAAACACCCCATTTAAATTCTTGGGGTGTTTGGATCGAGCACCTACGCACGTCGGATGTCGTTGATTCCCGCGATAGCCCACTCGGTTTTTTTTTTTTAAATTTTTGGAAGGCTCGGATCGGCCGCCCGGTGGCCGGAGACGGCCGTCGGTGCATTTTTCCTACGGAGACCTAACAAAAGGGTGTTAAGTGTCAATTCTGGATAGTTAGAGGGTGCACACTGTTGGGTTTTGTAGTCGGAGGGGGTTAAGTGAAAATTCGGGTTAGTTGAGGGGGGTTTACTGTAATTTACTCTTTTATTTTTCATAGAGGTGAGTATTTTTTTTAGGCTTAATTTAAAAACTTAAAATGAGTGTCAAAACTGTATTGAAGCTTATGCTATTTATGTAAGAAATGAATCTCAAACAAACTTTCCACGACGAAATCACGAGTTGATCTTGATCAGCTTGGTTCAATTTGCAGTCCAATGTGCATTTGGTCTCAGGAGCATGTGGGGATTGATATCCTGTTCTCTAACAGTTCGACCATAGGCATTTGTTTTCTACTTTTCTGCGTTGGTTCTATGGATGCAAATTTATTGATAGTTAGAAACTTGCATTGTGTTCTATGTATTTGATCTCTACTTTTCAGTTGTGCATTGCTATTCACCTGGATTTGGATAGAGTACAATCAGACATCTGGAGTATAAAGAACTCTTCTACTTTTGTTTGTGGTATGCGATTCAGACGGTTTCCATTGTAAATTGGATCTATGCCTGTTTGCTTAGTGTTTAAGTCATTCTCGTATAGTTCTGAATAACATATCCTTCGTGAAAAACGGTCTTCTGCGAACTCATGTTATTCTGTGCACTTTTTCTTGTGATTGATTGAAATTACTAATGAACAATGTGCTTTTTTCCTTGTGTTGTGGAAGGGTGAAGAAAGAAGAACTTACCTCTGGCACTTCCTGGTGCGACGATGGTGACAGAAGAGACTTGGAGCAGCTACTTGATGCCTTTGGCTCTGCTGTATCTCTTGAGGATATAGCCTCTGCCTATTGTCAAGCAGGCCGTGACATATATGCTGCTGGAGATTTACTATGTAATCTCAAGGGAAGCGCATCTAGTTCTTGTACTTCCGCCTCCAAGGAAGAATCACTGGCCTCAGATGACGATTTGTTAGACAAGTCAAATTTTGCAGAAACAAATGATATTGCATCAAAGCCAAAGAAATGTTCAGCATCCATGGGTACTGTTTCTGGTCTAATTGGAAGAGAGTATACTCGGTCCAGGCTCTCGAGAACAGAATCACCTAAAACTAACAAACCTCTGAAATTGAGTTCGGAAGATGTGCCTATCTCTGAGATTTGGGATGAAAGAGTTCCAACAGATATGTCAGCCTCAGTTGAATGTATGCCCATGGATACTAAAGAATTTATCTTTAAAATGCTTGGAGATGTCTTTCAGTTGGACATATGAAGATCATCCAAGAAGTTCTCGGTAAATACCCTCTGCCATTTTGCCATATGAACTTCCTAGTCTTGCCAGCCTAGCTATGTTTCGAAGGATTGTCTATTGCCCAAGTATGCTTGAATGTTGTTCATGGTTGAACGTTTTTCTATTGGCCAAAGTTTGTTAATACTCATAATCACAAAGTAATAGGATGAAATTTGTATTCCAGGACAAAGTCTAGGGTAAATCCACATGAAAAGACAATATCCATGTTTTGATCAGTTATCCCCTCCACAAGCCTGTTGATATGTGTGACTAGCTGATCAAAACGAAGACATACTATTTCATACTGATTGCATTACCACCACTGGGGAAACTTTTCAAGGAAAATGTTTCAAAGTGGGTTTTCCTTGTGAAAGCTATTCAGATTTTGTGTGGATCTTTTCCGATCAGATCACGTGTACTTTAATTATGGGTGTAATGTTTGCACAATATCTTGGTCTTTCTCTGCTATAGCTGTGTTCATTAAAATCTTTTTGATGTGGAGCAGACCACTTCAAGTGATAAATCCTTTTGTTCATTGGCCATCACATTCTATTGAGAAATTGAAGTACTTTTCCATACAGGTATTTTATTCTCACTCTCTTCCTCTTGACATAATGTAGAGGAAAATTTGTGGCGTTTGAACTTTGTCCAACTGTTTGTTATTTACAAAGGTCATTTTTCTTTATGCTTCATGCTATAACACTTGTAATGGTCGTTGTATGCCATAGATGTCACTTGCTTAATCACGCCATTATTTGCTACTGTTACCCTGTTCAAATTTAAGACTTTACCTGTTGAACCGTCCCTATCTCACATGTTTTAGGTTATGATAATGTCATGATTTGTCGCTTTTGTGTATCAAGTTTTATACTTAAGTTGATGGTATATGTGACCTTTGTACTCAACTTGCAGGCCGTTGTGGGTACGATGTCCAAAGGGTAAGTTCACCTTCACTTTAATGTTTAGAGCATCTCAGTCAAATCTTATCTTTGATGGCGAAGCTTTTTCACTCAGTCATATGAGGTCCAAGCTTTGTGAATTACGTAGGGTTGGTGAGTGAATCTTGCACATGAAAATCAAAGTAGTTGTAGTTTGGTTAACATGTTGTGTTTCGAGGGAAATGTGCTTCATGAAAACAAACAAATGGGTGCAACCTCTCTTCCCTTCAAACACATGCACACATCAGGAGTATATTCTTTGTCAAACAGAGTTTTGGTTGCTAATATTTCCGTTATTTCAGATTTTGTTTTCTTGTTATGGGAGGGCCTCTCACTTTTGGGTTCACTATAATAACAGAATCTTGTATATACCACTGGAATAGAGTACTGCTAAATATTGTTCCTCTTTAACTGACGGTGGGTGCTGGGAGGGGAAGACGGGTTGTAGAGCTTACACTCGCATCATTCTCTCAAAGTAGCTGCTTTCAGTCAAGCTCATTTTCATGTTGTTGGCCTAATCTTTTACCATTGCACATGCATTGCTGAATTAAGATGATTGCTTTCCCTAATGGATTTGAAATTCATTTTGAGTCTACTCATTGGGGATTAATTCCTTATGTGAATGTGTACAGTTCTAGGCCAACCAAGTCACCCATCTCTAGTATTAACATCATTTTTTTTAAGATGTCTCTTTTCTTATGCATAGAGTAATAGATACTAGCTGTTGTAAGTTCAAATGATTTTCTTTGGGTTCTGTAATTCTAACCCATCCATTTTGGAGATATGCCAATTATTCGACGTGTATCTGGATGCAGCAAGTAATACATGGAGTTTGCCATCACTGTTCCTGAATTATGCTTTCTATTTAAAAGATGTTGGACTGGGGAATGGGTTGCTCCTCACGCTATTTTACATGGTTATGTCCCAAATTGACTACATGTTCAGAAAAAATATGAAAGTTGAAGAAACAGAATAGGAGTTTATGTAAATTATAGTAGTTTTTTTAAAATTGCCCACGCACATATGTTTATATTAAGCACATACACTTAGATATACTATTATGTAGAGTTGGGTACCAATTCGAAACTACGTTATCATTGGTTTATTTAGGTCACGTTGTCCGTATTATCTTGGTTTGGCTAATGCAATTGACGATATTTATAAGCATGAGGTAACAGTTTTTTAAACCTTTGTGCTTTTTCACATCATGTAGATGCTTTCTGGATGAGAAGTGTTTATCTCACAGGTCAATTAAAAAGGCTACTTAATATTTTTTGAAGATTGCTCACTTTTAGTTTTCTCTTACGTAGCTCATGCATAAAGAGCTTTAGCAGCATTTCCTTTTTTGATTCGCATGTGTGGATCGTTGATCAGTCTTCGAAGATTTCATCCTCTACTCAACAGTGGACATGTTTCATCAATAGCGAATATAAGAGTCTCTCCTTTTTTCTGTAATGGTTTTGCAGAGCAAGGAGAAACTTCTGGATCTTACTGCACGTACTTTGGAGAACTACAATGATGTTTTAGACATGGCTGCTCAAAAAGTAAAATTTTCGGTCTTACTAATGGAAGTATCAAGTGGCCATGCATGAAAACTGTGTCCTTTTTGCAAGCAATATAATTGTATTCAAAGCAATGAACCTCTTATAGTCTTATGCTAATAGTGTTCCGTAAGATGGTTTTTTTTTCAAAGCTAGACCTTGAGAGTTTTTTTTTGACAGGTATAGACCTTGAGAGTTGAGAGTGAGGAGCGAAGGCAAAATGAACATCAGTTTCATTTTCAGAGCCATACTATTTCTCTATCCTCATTTCGATATCTTTTAACAGCCTATAGAGAAATATTCAGAATCGAAGTCTCTTTCATGCCTAGAACAACCGCAGAACATAAGTTCTGACAGAAGGTACGTTGTTTCTCTTGTGTCGGTGCACTATCTGCTCAGCTATGGGATATACTTTTTACACTGAAAAAGACTTCTTGTAGATTTTTCATTTCAGAATCTTACTTCTTTCCCAAACGTGTGAAGCTTAGTCTTGTGTTTTCTAACTTTTGCACTGTTAAACGTGGATTTATGTCTAGAAATGCTTCATACAAAAGTGACAAGGACTGATATAATCTCCAGAAGGATGTGTCAGAAGCATTGTTTACTGTTCCTGAAAGATCTGAGGAAGCACCAGAAAAAAACTATCCCAGTGAGGAATGTTAATTAGAAGATCGAGGGGATTTGGTCGGGTTGTAGTTGGACCTTTAAGGTACAGTACAATTGAGCGTAAGACCGTGGTTGCAAAACTACTTGTTACAGAGGATGGTAAGCAGTTTTATGTGTATCTTAATACATTTTTTCATTACATTATTTCCAAAGAGATTGCAGAAAATGTAGAGGTCATGATCATTGTCTGCTTATCCTTTGGCTTTTCTGAATGTCTTGAAATCTTCATATTTCTGGTTATAAGCATCAAACGACATAAGCTCAAAGTTTTGTTTTAGGAAATATATATAGCAGAAATTTTGTAGCTATCAAAATTCTGAAGAGATATTCAGCAAGGTTGTGAGGTCTAAGATTTTGTGAGAACTTTATGAAAACTGAGACTTTTGCAAACATGCTCGTTTGAAGTAAATTTGGATCGGCTAGAAATTAGCGTAATCCAGGAAACGGCCTCCTAAAGTACGAATTACATGTATGATTTAAGTTGCTCATTGTTCTTCATGATCTGTTTGTTTCACCCAAAACAAAGAGTTTCCCTGTTGTCTTAAAGAGTGTGGCTATACATCTTTTTCCTTTTTGGCAGCTAATACGACTCACCATGAATGCAATCGACTGACCAACTGTAACCATGCAACATACACCTGTCTTTGTTATGATAACATGGTAGCAATGCACTCTAGATAGAACAAGAGGTTCTTGAACCCACTGTATTGGAAAGAACATGTTTACTACTTTTTCCCTTCAAGAATCGGTAGCATATGGTTTAATTTGAAATTTGTTAAGTGTTGTAAATAATGGATGACCAAGCAATTTGGAGACAAAAGAAACAAGAAACGTAGTAATTAGTTGGCTGGTGACCTATTCTAAGCTGTGTCTCTAGCTATATATGATTTGATATCAACGATTCATTTGCTACAATTTGCAGAGAGAAAATCAAAGAGAAGGAATTTGGTGACCTATTCCTAGCGGTATAAAATAAAATTTTAATACTTATACCAATTCTTAGCCCCGTTCTGCTAAGAAAAATAAATACAGTACTTATTGTTTGATTTAAGGGTGATGTATTGTAAAAAAAATGACATGTCTCGTAAAGCAGAAAATAAGTACTTAAAAAAAAAAGGAGCCTTAACGGAACGGGAATTTTGATAGTTTCCGAAATAATTATCTTCTAGTAATAGTGTATTTATTTAAAGGGAAATGATAATACCAAAACTATTTTTGTTGGGGCCAAAATTATTTTTGTTCGTGCCAAAACTCTAGTACACAAAAGGCTTATACCATACAATGTACAAGACTTTTATGCATTGAAATTTTGACACCAACAAAAATGGTTCTGGTATTATCACCGCCTTATTTAAATTTTACAAAGTCTGATAATATTGCTTCGACAGTAAAGAGATGAGCCCACTCCAATCAGATCCAGTCCAGTCCAGTCCATCCTTTACCTCTCTCTATGCTGGGAAATATTTTCTCTGCTAAACAGCAAAACCCATTGCATCGTGAATTCGCCCCTTTACCACAATCTCCCACTAAATTCTTCAGCGTTTGCTCGGTACGGTCTCTCTCTCTCTCTCTCTCTCTCTCTTGCATCTATCAATTCTTTTGTGGGTAGGTATTAGCTGGTTCAATTGGAAACGGATACATGCTTCTACATACTTACACATCTTACATATCAAAATTAGTTTCTAATTCGACGTTCAGTTTCTTTTTCCCTTTCTCTCAACTGTGGGACTGTTGATTCGTCTGATTGAATTCATGTGACTTCTTCTATGTTGTTTTCAACTGGGGTTTGAATTATACCTCTCTTCCATTTGAGTATCTTGTGGTACCAATTTTTCCGTTTGAGATTTGACTGAGCTGTTTTGTACTATAGGGGGCCGTTTGGTAGGGGAGATAGAGAGTGCATATACTATCACCCAGATAGTATATACGAGCTACTAATATCCGGTGTTTGCTAGCCATATATAGATTTTGGATATAATATCCCCAGATTGCTCCCCCTATCTATGTTATAGCCACCCTTACAGGCCATTTAGTCGCCGGATTGGTTTTGGGTGGATAGAGTATGATGTGAGAAATGATTAAAGGGCGGATATATGAGTAGGGAAATATGTTGACAATGTTGTAGATGGTTTGTTTGAGGAATTTATAGAAGAGGGGATATGTATATGTTTAGTTTGTTTTTTGGGTATGAGTGCGTGTCTTAAATACGAAAATGGCCCAAAAACAAACTAAGCATATACATATACCTTCTTCTATAAATTACTTAAGCAAACCATCTACATGATATTCCATCTATAGACATGTCAGGCCATTTATCATATCCCGTTCCACCCAATACTAATCCGGCTAGCAAACTTATCATATCTGCGCTTTTCTCTAAAATGGAGGGAAAACAAGAGATTCTGATTCATGATCTGCACAAAACAAATGACTTAGGGTGTTCTTTAAAAAATTTCCAAACTCCAGTTAAATTAAAAGCAAGGGTGTTTCATGTTTGTTATTGTCCCTATTTTCCCAGTCTTGTGTCTGAAACAGGTTAATGATACTGAAGTCCCGGAGTGTGGACATTATGCTTCTCATAAAGTTCAGACATGTAACCTATTCATTGTAAGGGAAAATGTATTTGCATACCGCGTACCTATGTCCCCCATTGAGTTGGGAAAATGTTGTCGAAGAATCAATGTGATTTTCACGACCAGTCCAGGGAAACCACCTGACCTCCTATGCCTTTCTCTTTGTGAAGTCTTTGTGAAGGGTTGATTATTCTAAGTAAATATTTGGTTGGTGAATTCCTTTTGTGGAGTGATGAGCTACAACCAAGCAGCAGCAGATATAAGAAGGGCCAGTGGGGGCACGGCCCCCAACTGAATTTTTTTGAATTTTTTTTAGTTCTGGCTTTTAGCTTTAGAATAAAGAATACATTTTTGTTCCTCTCTCCAAAACATGAGTTTGTTTGGTTTGGGTTTTGAGGGATGTTTTTGAGGTAATGAGTGGAGAGAGATAGACAGAGAAATGAGACAAATGGTTTAAAAGAAGACTTATTGGGGACCGGGTGCAGAGAAGGGTAGGTTCTAGAGACTAGGGGTGGTTCTAGAGACCTAAAGTGAACAAGTTTGTGAACGCTTTTTGTTCCTCTTTCCAAAACCCACCCAAATACGCAATAGCCAATGGCAGAGAGCCACTTGGATCATGCAAAGCTTTCAATACCTGAAAACTCGTGGTGGTATATTGTAAAGCCTTAGGTTAGTTACTTTTATTGAGAGAAATAGTGCCAATTTTTGTATTGTGAAAAAATGACATATCTCGTGAAGCAGAAAATAAGTACTCAAAACAAAAAATAAGAGCCTTAGTGGAACAGGAATTTTGATAGTTTTCGAAATAATTATCTTCTAGTAATATTTATTTTAAATTTTATAAAGTCTGATAATATTGCTTCTAGTGTAAACAGATGAGCCCACTCTAATCAAATCCAGTCCAGTCCATCATTACCTCTCTATGCTGGGAAATATTTTCTCTGCTTTCAAACAGCAAATACCCATTGCATCGTGAATTCGCCCCTTTACCACAAATCTCCCACTAATTTCTTCAGCGTTTGCTCGGTACGCTCTCTCTCTCTCTCTCTCTCTCTCTCTCTCTCTCTCTCTCTCTCTCTCTCTCGCCTCTATCAATTCTTCTGTGGTGTATTAGCTGTTCAATTGGAAACTTGTATATGCTTCTACATACATACGCATCTCACATATCACGATTATTTTCAATTCGATGTTCAGTTTCTTTTTCCCTTTCTCTCAACTGTGGGACTGTTGATTCTGATTGAATTCATGTGATTTCTTATTTTCTTATATGTTAATTTTAACTGGGGTTTGAATTATACCTCTCTTCCATTTGAGTATCTTGTAGTACCACTGTACCAATTTTTCCGTTTGAGATTTAACTGAGCTGTTTTGTACCATATGGGGCCGTTTGGTAGGGGAGATAGAGAGTGCATATACTATCACCCCAGATAGTATATCCGACCTACTAATATCTGGTATTTGCTATCCATATATAGATGATGGATATAATATCCCCGGATTACATATCCGCCAGTGGCCGGAGATAGGAACAGCAACCCCCCATCTATGTTATAGCCACCCTTACGGGCCATTTGGTAGCCGGATTAGTTTTTGGTGGATAAGAGTATGAGGGAAGAAATGACAAAAGGGCGGATATATGAGTAGGGAAATATGCTGACAATGTTGTTGATAGTTTGTTTGAGGAATTTATAGAAGAGGGGATATGAATATGCTTAGTCTGTTTTTTTGGATATATGAGTGGGTGTCTTAATTACGAAAATGGCCCAAAAACAAACTAAGCATATACATATACCTACTTCTATAAATTACTCAAGCAAACCATCTACATGATATTCTGTCTATATAAATGTCAGCCCGTTTATCATATCCCCTTCCACTCAAAACTAATCCGGCTAGCAAACTTATCATATCTGCACTTTTCTCTAATGGAGGGAAAACAAGAGGTTTTCATTCATGATCTGCACAAAACAAACGACTTAGGGTGTTCTTTAAAAAATTTCCAGTCTCCAGTTATATTAAAAGCAAGGCTGTTTGTGATTGTCCCTATTTTCCAAGTCTTGTGTCTGAAAATGCAACCAATAGCTGCATGTAGGTCCTTCTCACGGGTTAATGATACAGAGGTCCCGGAGGGTGGACATTATGCTTCTCATAAAGTTCAGACATGTAACCTATTCATTGTAAGGGCAAATGTATTTGAGTACCGGGTACCTATTTCCCCCATTGAGTTGGGAAAATGTTGTCAAACAATCAATGTGATTTTCACGATCGGACCAGGGAAACCACTCGACCTCCTATGCCTTTCTCTTTGTGCTGGGTTGATTATTCTAATTAAATATTTTGTTGGTGAATTCCTTTTGTGGAGTGATAAGCTAAAACCAAGCAGCAGCGGATATAAGAAGGGGCAGCCCCCACTGAATTTTATTTATTTATTTTTAGTTCTGACTTTTAGCTTTAGAATAAAGAATACATTTTTGTTCCTCTCTCCATAACATGACTTTGTTTGGTTTGGGTTTTGAGGGATGTTTTTGAGGTAATGAGTGGAGAGATAGACAGAGGAATGAGACTAATGGTCTAAAATAAGACTTATTGGGGACCAGGCGCAGAGGGGTTGGTTCTAGAGACCCAAAGCGAACAAGTTTGTGAACGCTTTTTGTTCCTTTCCAAAACCCACCCAAATGCACAATAGCCAATAGCAGAGAGCCACTTGAATCATGCAAAGCTTTCAAAATCTGAAAACTCGTTGGGGTATATTGTAGAAAGCCTTAGTTTAGTTACTTTTGTTTGTGACTACGATAGTTTTTGACTTTTTGTTAGTATTTTTGGAATGGTAATTAACTCTTATGTGGGTTGATGAATATGTTACTTTTTGCTGGTATTTTTAATGAAGAAAGTTCATATTATCGTATCATTTTGTTATGATTTTTTTTAGTTTGTGTTTCCAATTTGGCCCTATTGGTCCTCATCCACTGAAACCAAGCATGTGTTGTTCCTCTCTTTGGAGCACATACTATTTTTGCCTCAGCCTCTGCCTTTGCCTCCACCGCGACGGTTGTTAAATATCTGTAATAAAATTCCCAGGTCTTGGCAGTAACAGATGGGAGGTAGAGGAGTTATCAGTGATAAATGGTCCATGAGGATTCTTTGGCTTTGTGCCCTTGGAAGTGCAGTCGGTATGCAGTCCTACATTTCTTCAATGTTTTGCAAAACAAGTGCAGTTTGTTCTTCAATTGAAGTTGATTGTATTTAATATTTATCATTGGTGATCTTGGTTTTAGGCCTATACATGGTTGCTGTAGAAAGGCAAACGCAGAACAGGGCACAAATGATGGCCGAAGCTTTTGAAGAATCAAATGCTGACATGGGGGAGGAATTTTAGGTTCATACTTGTCTAAATGTCAACACACAAATGGTTCATTTCTTTTTCCTGTTGTAGGTGTCGGTCGAGGTTTGAGTTCTCTGTTGGGTTTTACCAATCTTGCGTTTAACTTTCGAAGGATTAGTGTCTTGAGGAGTTAGAAAGTCAGAGGAGAGTCGGCTTTTCAGTATGAGATGTCTGAATAGGTACCGAATAACGTGAATTTTTGGATATTTAGGCAAGGATTCATTTTTCCAAATGCATTAGGTCTGACTTGTATCTTGTTGGAAATTTACTCATTGCTCTGAATAGTTTTTGGCTGCACATAATGCCTTATAACTGCTATTTCAATGCATTTTTCATTTGCTGGCTCGTTAACGAGTTTGAGCATTAACTTCGGGGGAGGTTGTTTGGGCATTAGTTCTGACGTGTTTCTTTCCCATTTTAATTTAGTTTAGTTTCGTTAGTGGGTGGAGAGAGAAATAGAGTAATAATTGGAGAGAAGGGTAATGAGTAGAGAGAGAAATGAAAGTAATAATTGAAGAAATATGGTAATGATTGAAGAGAAAAATAAGATAATGCTTAGAAAACAAAACTAAAACAAAATTAAAATGGGAAACAAACACAGGAAATTTTGATTTATTCTGTGGCAGAGCCAGGATTGACTTTCTGGGGTGGCACTGTTCTTAAAGAGTGTAATTTTGTTATTGCATGTTACTCCTCCCATCCCTTTTTAAGCGTCATGTATTTCATTTTGGATTATTCCTAGATAAGTGTTCTGTTGTAAAGTTAATGGGTTAAAGTTTGTACATTTTCTATTTTGCCCCTAAAAGTAAATTTCCTTTTAAAAAGTTCATGAATAAAAGTTTAATGATGATTTCTCCATAGAGAATAAGTATGAAAAGCAATATTTTAGAGGCACAATTATATTACACTCCCAAAACTGCGTGAAAGTCAAACATTGACACTTAAACAATGACAGAAGAAGTATATGCAAAAGTGTAAAAAAGAAGGTTACGTGGATATTCATATAATTATACTTTGTCATGGGTTTTTTTTAATTGAAAAACAAAATGTTTGAACTACTATTTGTGGTTTTCAAGTGAAAACCATTGAGATATTGTTGTTATGGTTCGAACTGTTCATTTTGTGAAAAGAGGTGTGTACATTATGTATATAATTTATGTAGTTTTTCGCATACCGGTAGGTGTCAACCGAATTTCGCTAGCGTAAAACAAAAATTTTGGCTTGAAATATGTTGGGGGGGGGGGGGGGGGGGGGGGGGGTGGTGGGGGGGGTGGGGGGGAGGGGGAAGCAATGCTCTTGTCAAGGCTGAAAAGCCACTTCTTCTAAGGACATAATAAAAGACATGAACAGCTCCACCAGCAAATGAAATGGAATGTTAATGTTACGTGAATAGCAATCACAATGTGAATTTGGAACAGCCAAAAGAAAGTGCACAGGCCAAGCAGACTTTAGAACGACCCTCGGAAAAATTGGGAGATGAGCCAAACTCTTGATGATAGCCTCCAAGCGAAACTGAAATTCAGATAAAATCACTGTCTTTGCAGTTTTCAAGTGAAGTTCCCGGTAAGCAAACCAAAGAACTGGGTAGTAAATCAAGCACAAAATTAGCCGATCATTCCAACTATTAAGAAAGAGTGAGAGTGAGAGTGAGAGAGAGGGATTAAGAACGTGGAAGCGCATTTCAACATCCAAAGTTATGTATAACTCGCGAGAGCGGGAATGAATAGTGAGAATTGAGAGTGGGAGCAAATAGTCCTACCAAGGATTATGCGACAGTCCCAACTTTTACTTTGTAACAGTGGGTGCGACCCGGGGGACACTTGGCCAAAATGGGTAGATGAGTAAAAGTCGAGAAACCTTGATGTCGAAGGGAGTGTTCCAGATTGCCTTCTGTTTTTTAAAGTTCTGTTTTCGGTCATAAACAGTGCAAGAAAAGAAGGTGAGTTCCACTTTCCCTTAAAAACTTCTTTTTTAAAAAGATTATTGCCATAATGACCATATTGCCCCTTGGACTTATTCAACTTTTCCAAACACCCTGCCATTTTCGCCTCCCCTATTTCCAGACACTCATATTGCCCCTTGGTCTAACATTTTCAAAAATCTGGAACAAACATTCTTTTTGGACCAAAAAAAAGGAACTTTCTCTTAAACTGGAACGGCCCTGAAGGCATCATCACTATCATTACCTACAAGTGCGACATTGCAAGATTCTCTTTTACATCAAAAGCTCATGAATTCGTTTCTGTGCGCTATGTTACAACTACAAATTGTACACGAACTCTGATTTTATCCTCATCGTCTTCTGTCTCATTTGTCGTAACTATGCCTTTCTTTCATTCTCTTCTTGCAGGAACTGAAAACGATCTTGTGAACGCTTCCGGCTGGAAAACTTGTGATGAAACTGTGGACGAAACGGAGGCAGATGGTCGAAGGAGAGGTGTACCAACTCGGCTCGAAGTTTCATTACCAACTGGAGAAGGACTGCTTGAGATAATAATAGTAGGGGTTTGTAATTCTATTTCTAGGTCCGTGGCAGCCTCGGCTCTAGGGCTATGGGTCAATTCTTGACCGTCATATTCCTCCACCGACATCACTGTGCTTGTGTCCGTGTGTATAGTTGAATCATCGGTGTAAATACCAAGCCTTCTTTTCCTTCTCCTAACATCCTTCCCCCATCCATGGATCGTCTCTCCTATTCTCTGGGAATTAGGGCTCCCTTGTAGTTTGTTCCCATCTGCAAATGAAAGAAATTAAGCCAATTATGGTTGCAAATGAATCCATTCATGAATGAGGGCACTCAATGGATTCATGCCTTGGGAGAGCAGGACGCTGCATAAAACTTTTGGACTTTCTTCGGCATGGGTTTGTGAAGGTATAAAGGAAAACAAAAGGAAAAGGAAAATTTAAGAAAGTAATGAGGTGAAGAAGCAAAATTATTGCTATGGTCTCCTCATCATCTTTGCCATGGTCAATCCCTCCACAAACCCATGATCCAAACACTGCCTCAGAGACTGAATGTGCTTCCATACTTTTTCAACTGAAAGACACGGAAGGTACGCTCTAAAGGAATATCTGAAAGCAGATGCATTGGATACAGAACGGTAAGGGTAAATGCAAGAAGATAATGAAGTGAAGTTCAATATACTGTAACTCCTTAGTTCCCGAATCATTTTCCTCCCCATCGGTAATTCCCTCCACAAATCCACGATCCAAACATAGCCTCAGAGGCTACATGTGCTCCATACTTTCACAGTTGAAACAAGAAAAGAAGGATTTAAGAAACTACAATGTTGCACTACATGAAAAATATTGCTTACCGCTTTTATCATCACCAAAAGAGAGTCAGAGAGAGAGAGAACAACCGATATTGGTTGACACGGAGATAACAAGTGAAATGAGAAGCCAAAATTCGGGTGTCATGGCTTGGAATCTTTTGAATGAGGGGGATCAGTCATGACAATAAGGACGAAGTTACGAATGTGTAGAACAAACATTTCCAATGATTACACAGAAGTTAATTACAAATGCTTGAGAAAACACCAGTTAATACAACTCTGGCTAGGATTCAACAGGCATGTCTAAGGTTGCACTTTCTTGGCTGTGATGGGTTTTGACTCTAGAACCTTTTTCTTAAAACGACACCCTTAGCCAAACTAACAAACAAAGAAAGGATTAAATAATGGTACCTGAGTGACGAGAGCATATAGTGGCAAGGTGCTGTAGCTACATAGAAATTGTCCAGCAAATCTGAAAGAAAAGACAAGCGTTCACAGTCATTTGTTTAATCTAATTTTAAATGGCAAATGTACCAATGTAGCGACAACAGCCAGTCATATGGTACAATTACCCCAATATCAAGCGCAGATACACAAGCAAATGGTTCCTGATGAGGCATGAATCATAGCTAAACTGCCACTGGAAT
Organism: Rhododendron mucronatum var. ripense; assembly: GCA_019656295.1. Taxonomy (NCBI): domain Eukaryota; kingdom Viridiplantae; phylum Streptophyta; class Magnoliopsida; order Ericales; family Ericaceae; genus Rhododendron; species Rhododendron mucronatum. Next base: position 231,452 of record BPLT01000145.1, on the reverse strand, counting down.
TTCAATAATAAACTTTAGTCCACACCCAAATTTCACATGCTATCACTTAAGGGAAGAGAATTCTCTCTCTCTCTCTCTCTCTCTCTCTCTCTCTCTCGTATACACACACACACACAAACACAATTTTTATGCTCTATGACAAACTTGCTTCAAGAAATTATCCATGTTGACAAAATGAACGAAAAGGAGAATATCCAACGCACTGGTGAATGGGTTCAGCAATAAGATTTGGGTGAAATTAATCAGGAGTCAGTGCTAAAATCAGAATCAAAATAGTCAAGGAAAAGCAAGTACCCAGAACCAAAAAAATGAAGCGAGCATTCTGCAGCCAAAAGTCAAACACGGAAAGTAGAAAATGAGTTCCCACATGAGAAAATACACCACTACAAAAGACAAAAATAGCGACAACTTTTGCGCTGCATCACAATAAATCAAGCCAACCTGAAAAAGAACAAAACGGATCAAGGACAACAATAGTTCAGGCTTTTTAAACCAGAAAAGACAATCCCGAGGCATTAGTTTTGCTTTGTTGAAGTAACCAGTTATTGCAGCACTCTCCAATGCCAAGGTTGCAATTACGTGTTGCAACTTTGCACCCACCAGAAGAACAAGCTTCGTAGAAACATAAGCCTTCAGTGGAACGTGATATAGGTTTTCATATGACAGAGTGAAGCCTATAGAAAATTAATGTTTTTCTTGACATAGTTGAAAGTTCCTGTAACATACTAGTAATTAATAACAAAATTAGTAATCTTTGGAAAAGGAGAAACTATTTTTCTATATTATTTTGATTTCAAAAGGGGACTACGGAGGTTTGGTTCACACTTCACATTCTGTTTAAAACCCAGGATCTAAAGAAAAGATAGATTATGAACTTGTTATGTTCCCTGGTAGGTTTGGTAACGAAAGAGGTTATGGAGAGAACATAAAGAAAAAAATGTATTGCTTAGAATCCACTTTCCACACTCAATTCTTCGTTGAGACTGGTGTGAATAACCATCATTACAAATTCGTTCTTAGTTTCCAGTTCTAAATAATAACCTCCATCTCAAAGAAAGGGAAAAAATAGAAAACTAGAAGAGAAGGTCCACGTCCAAATGGGGATGATTTAGAAGAATTTCTGGGCCTACCAACCAAATAAGTTTGACTTAAGTATTTCACATCTTTCTTCTTACTATTTCCCCCCCTTATTTTGAACTTGAGGGAAAAGCTCATGGACATTTAGTCTACTTCTAAAATCACTTTCCACCAATTCCTACGACAAACTGCTTCATAACAGGTACTTACTGTGACAGGAACGATAGTGTTCAATTTTAGGGTAATCGTAATAGGGAGAAAACCCATTAGGGTTAATTTCATTCAACGTAGAATATATATATACAAGCCGTATAAAAATTGCACTACGGGTCCTAGATACTTAAACTAATTACATGATAAGACACATAATTATACTATATACAAATAGATCCATCATCTAACACTCCCCCTCAAGTTGGTGCGAAGATATCAATCAAGCCCAACTTGAACACAATAGGATGAAAACTCTTGCTACCCAGCTCTTTTGTGAATATATCAGCTAAATGATCTCCAGATCTCACAAACGGCATACATATCAAACCCTCGTTCAACTTTTCCTTGATGAAGTGTCGATCAATCTCTATGTGCTTCGTTCTGTCATGCTGAATGGGATTATGAGCAATGTTAATGGCAGCTTTATTGTCGCAATAGAGTTTCATCGGAACACTGTCAGCAAATCCCAAATCAAGTAACAAAGTTTGGAGCCACAAGAGCTCGCAAACACCATGAGCCATAGCTCTATATTCAGCTTCTGCGCTAGACCTGGCGACTACCGATTGCTTCTTACTTTGCCAGGTAATCAGATTACCCCCAAGGAAAGTGCAATAGCCAGAAGTAGAGCGTCTATCATCCACAGAACCAGCCCAGTCAGCATCAGTGAATGCCTCCAATCGCAAATGGCCATGATTGGAGAACAAAATTCCTTTTCCTGGAGCTGATTTCAGATACCTCAAAATACGATAAACTGCATCTAGATGTGAAGTACGAGGATCATGCATAAACTGACTAACAACACCTACTGCATAAGTAATATCTAGTCGAGTGTGGGCCAAATATATTAGTCGACCCACAAGTTGCTGATACCTCTCCTTATCAGTACGCTCCCCCACATCTCCACTAAGATGATGATTCGCCTCAATAGGAGAATCTGCAGGTCTACAGTCCAACATACCTGTTTCTTCCAAAAAATAAGTATATACTTGCGTTGGGAAATAAAGATACCTCTATCAGACCTCGCTACTTCCATTCCAAGGAAGTATCTCAATGATCCCAAGTCCTTAATCTCGAATTCTTGAGCTAGACGAGACTTAATGTTATGAATCTCACTCACATCATTGCCTGTCATTATTATGTCATCAACATAAACAATAAGGACAACAATTTTACCATTAGTTTGCCGGATGAACATCGTATGATTTGCATGACTCTGCTTATAACCAAAACTCAACATAGCCTTAGAAAACCTGCCAAACCAGGCTCTAGGTGACTGCTTCAACCCATAAAGTGCCTTCTTCAATCTACACACCTTTCCTTCACTTGCAGGAGAAGAGAAACTTGGTGGAATATCCATATAAACTTCCTCTTCTAAATCACCATGGAGGAATGCATTTTTCACATTAAACTGCTGAAGAGGCCAATTCAAGTGGGCAGCACATGAGAGAAGAGCTTGCACAGAATTCATCTTCGCTACCGGAGCAAACGTCTCCTCATAGTCAATACCATAAGTTTGAGTAAAACCTCTGGCAACAAGCCTTGCCTTGTATCTCTCAACTGTACCATCAGCCTTTTGCTTAATAGTGAACACCCACTTGCAGCCCACTGGTTTCTTCCCTCCTGGAAGTGACACTAGATCCCAGGTGCCATTCTTTTTCAAAGCTGTCATCTCTTCTACCATAGCTTCTTTCCGCTTGGGTATCTTGAATGCATCTTGCCAATTCTGTAGAATAGATATAGAGGAAAGAGAAGAGACAAAGGCATGGTACGAAGGAGACAAACGGTCATAAGAAACAAACTGTGAGATAGGATGTTGAGTACAAGATCTAACACCTTTTCGAATAGCAATGGGAAGATTGTCAAGATCCATAGGAGGAGGTTCAATAAGAGAAGAATCATTACCAGAAGAGTCAGCTGAGGAATCTGGAACTAGAGTGGGTGATTGTGATTGACAAGGTGGTAACTTACATGAAGACTTTCCATTTTTCCGTCTAGCATACCTCTGTAAGCCAGCTCCCTGCAGTCGTTGTCGTGCAGGTAGTTGTTCTTCAATATCACCAGCAATATCATGTGTTTGCCTTTCAACAAATATTGGTTCCTCTCTAGTGTTTTCTTTCTCCCCCTCACTATGATCATAGAACAATTTCTCCCTCACTATGATTATAAAAGGTAAACATCTCTTCCTCTTGCTGATACTCCCCCTGAAGAGATGGTGTGGAGGGAGAATAAAAAACCTCTGTTTCCCAAAAAGTAACATCCATAAAGACAAACATCTTCCTTGAATAAGGATCATAACACTTATAGCCTTTTTGGGTTGGAGAGTACCCAACAAAAATACACTTATGGGCTTTATGTCCCAGCTTGCCCCCAGAAGGTTTGGGGGCATGAACAAAACACACACAACCAAACACCCGAGGTGGAAGAGACGTAACTCGACAATTGCTTGGCAGGCACTCAATGGGTGTTTTAAAATTAAGGACACTGGATGGCATACGGTTGATAAGATACGTGGCAGTTAAAATAGCTTCTCCCCATAAGTATTTAGGAACATTCATAGTGAACAAAAGGGATCGAGCGACCTCAGCAAGATGACGATTTTTACGTTCAGCGACTCCATTTTGTTGTGGAGTGTTAACGCAAGTCATCTGAAAAATAATACCATTATCATTTAGATATGTCCGAAAAATCTTATCAATATACTTAGTCCCATTATCACTCCAAAGAATTTTAATATGTGTGTCAAACTGAGTGCACACCATCTTATGAAAAGATTTGAAACTAAAAATACTTCATTTTTTGACCGGAGTAAGTACACCCATGTAGCACGAGAATAACAATCAATAAAAGTAACAAACCATCGATAGCCTTTTAAAGAAGTAACAGGAGAAGGACCCCAAACATCAGAATGGATAACCATAAATGGAGAATCACTTCGTTTATTAATAGGTGCATAAAAAGAATGTTTATGTTTCCCAAACTCACAGGCTTCACAAAAAAACTGATCCCTAGGACAATGTTTAACTAAAATAGGAAAGAGTTTCTCTAATATCCCAAAAGAGGGATGCCCCAATCTACGGTGCCACCGATGTAACAAAGAAAGAGTGGAACTCATATCTGCCTGCAGAGCTTGTCCACATGATAAAGATGGCTGAGATGGATGAGGTGCGTTCTCCTGATAATAGATACCACCATGTGCTTTACCACTGCCAAACACCTTCCCCGTTTCCAGTTCCTGAAAGACACAATGAGTAGGAAAAAATGTCACAGAACAGTTTGCAGAATGGGTAAAACTACTAACTGAAACAAGGTTAGTGGCAAAGTTTGGAATATGGAGGACCGAAGAGAGAGAGATAGTGGGAGAATACCGAACGGAACCTTTCCCTGAAATAGCAGAGAAGGACCCATCGGCAATTCGAACCTTATCCTTACCAGAACAAGTAGAATAGGAATCAAAAACAGAGGAACAACCTGTTATATGATCTGAAGCACCAGAATCGATAATCCAAGGAATACCGGAGGAGGCAGTAAATGCACTAGTTGAAATAGCTGAATGAGCAAAATAGGATGCAGTAGGAACTGGTGTAGAAGTAGGAGCTATAGTAGAGGAAGAATCAGCCCGAGCCATAAGACGCCTGAGAGCTTGCATCTCTCCCTGAGAGAAACCGCCAACAAAATCAGAAGGTGACTGAACTCTTGTACTGAATCCAGAATCAGACAAGGTAGCAAACTCTGAAACATGCGCTTGAGCCTGAGAACGCCCAGGACCACGACCTCGACCTCCACGTCCACTGCCTCGCCCACGAGAAGGACGACCATGTAACTTCCAACAGAAATCCTTGGTATGTCCATTGTTGTGGCAATAATCACACTGGAGTGACATACGATCTATGGTTCCACTGGTAGTACCGGACTGAGACTTTCCACTGCCAGACCCAAACTGTCCCTGCAGAATAGCAACCAAGGCAGAATGATCAGAAGTAGGAGCTTGTAACATAACACCCCTTTTGCTCTCCTCCTGCTGAACAATGGCATAGGCCTCTCCCAAAGATGGAAACGAAACACGACCCAATACCTGCACTCTAATTTGATCATACTCTACATCAAGACCAGCAAGAAAGTCATACACACGCTCTTTCTCTATTCTTGTTAACCAAGCACCAGCATCAACGGAGCAGACTGCCTGAAACCCCTGATAATAATCAAATTCTTGCCATGCCCCACTGAGATCAGCAAAGTAAACAGCAACAGATCGATTGTGTTGATCCATAGTACGAAGTCGCTTTCGCAACTCAAAACACTGAGCATCATTGCCTTGCTGAGAATAAGTCTGTTTGGCAATAGTCCAAATCTGATATGGAGTGTTAAGAAGCAAGAAAGGACTATGAATATCAGCCTTCATAGAATTAAACAACCAGGTCATGGCTAAAGATCGATGAGACTTAAACGTCTTGAGTTCAACATCAGAAGTAGGCTCAGTAACAGGGCCTTCAATGAACTCAGACATTCCTTTAGCTTCAATAGCTAATGTAAAAGTACGAGACCAAAGAAAATAATTTGTGCCATCCAGTTTGATGGGACAAATATCCAGCGGAGAGTTAGCCAGAGTCCCTACACGACTCAACTCATCCTTGCCACTAGCGGAAACCTGTTTTTTCTCGTCTGACATCTTGAAAGCAGAACAATAATGCCAAACAAACAATAAACAAATTTCCCAGCAGCTTTAGAGCTCCAAAAACAATAAATAAAGGTTCCAATAGCCCTAGAACCTCAAAAAAATCGACTGAATACCTTCGGATCTGATTGAAACAGTGCTGAAACTTCGTGAGAGAAGAAAAAAAAATAGATCTAATCGGCGAGAAGGAAAAAAACAGATCTGACGTACTGTTCACAAAGCACTGTTCACGTGACACTGTTCACAGAGCACTGTTCACGAAATCACTGTTCACCGAAGTACTGTTCATGCAGCAACGAGAAGAACGTCGTAGGTCGCCAGATTCTATCGCTCTGATACCATGTTCAATTTTAGGGTAATCGTAATAGGGAGAAAACCCATTAGGGTTAATTTCATTCAACGTAGAATATATATATACAAGCCGTATAAAAATTGCACTACGGGTCCTAGATACTTAAACTAATTACATGATAAGACACATATTTATACTATATACAAATAGATCCATCATCTAACAGATAGCTATCCGGAAATAGAGATTAGAACCTGCAAGTACAGAACCCTATTAAACACTAGTGTGATGCAAATACAATTTTAAAGGCTGAAATAAAATCATTGTGCAAGTTGTATCATCAATGGAACTTGTTCCTCTAGCTGATCCGCCAAAGAGAGGGAGTAGAAGCATAGAATTACATTAAAGCGTAAAATTCCCTTGAGGAGTGATTAATACTTGAGTAGTAAAGGTTTCTATATGTGTCCACTGTCCAGTGTACCAATTGGAGATGCAGCTGACAAGCTTGTGTGGTAGGGTACATATTTTTCTCAACATTTTCTACTAAAAATTGAGAAGAATGCAGGAAATATGAATATTTAGCCTCTTCAGATTTGGGAATCTGACTCTTAGACATGTCTCCAAACCTGACACTAACAATGGAATATCCATACCTTTGACATTAAAGAGCATGAAAGCCACGGAAAATCCCCATAGTGGGCCACTGCAAAAAATTCAAGCCTGGCTTTCAGTTGTTTGCTTCAAATGTACCCAAAACAAGGAGAAGAAGCTTCACAGAAAATAAAATAAGTAGACATTGGAACAGCAGTCAAATTGCGCCCAAAGAGGGGGATCAGGTTTGTTCTTATGTTCATTCAAGTTAGCAGTGTCCATAAAAGGGAAAAACTACCTAGAAAAACAAGGAATAAGGAAGGCAAACTACATTGCAATTTTTGGGCTTTTTAAAGCTGTAGCAAGCCAAAAAATGACTTTGACAAAGTCATCTTGGCATCAATGAGTGGACTTACTTTAACATGTTAAAAAAATAGCTTTAGCCTTTACCAAAATGGCTTGAACAAAGGAAGATACCCTAAGGCCATCTTCAGCCTTTACTTATATATACTCTTGCCCAAATCGAAGTCAAAATCTCAGGTATGAGGAGAAAAAAATAAGAGAGAGAAATAAACACGTCAGAGAAAACTTTTGGCCAAATACGAGTGGGCCAGATGACATGTCAGAGAAGACACAGAATCAAAAGCTACCATTGGGGTGCAATAACGAAGAACAAAATGGAACATTTACGCAGGACGATGGACGAAACTCTTGTCCACCAAACTCGCTTTTTATCTATATGGAAGGAAATAGGCATGCCCATTGGCAGCTCAACTGAAGGATTCAAAAGCTCAGCAGTTCCGGAAACAAAGATTTTCACTTACCTTACGCCAATTATCTTTTGAAATTCTTCTTCCATAGAGCGGATCATTAACTGTGAAAATCATATTTTGATGCAAGGTTGTGGTTCTGCCATGAATAAGACAAACTAGAACCGTAAATAGTAAACTAGTAGTAACAACATTCCAGTATAAACGAGCCTTATAATTTGAAGTGTCTGAATAGCAAAACTAACAAACACAGAACGGGGCATAAATGGATAACAGGTTCTAGAATACAATGAATCTATCTGGTTTGAAGACAATGATATTATCTGACAAGTTCATTTCAAAGGTCTACACTTAGAAGTCCAACGGTTCGAATTTGATCTTAACCATACTACTGGTGGCAAGTTTTACAAGCAAAGGAATGACCGATAGGACGTTAGTTCATCATGCTCTCACCAATGTTGCAAATAGTTAGCACTGTCCAAATTGCTACACTAAGCACGGTGCATCAGTGGATTAATGTGAGATTGGTTTGAATCCCTACGAAATTGACATGATACTAGTTTATTGTGGTCTGTTAGAAATATGGGGAGGATTGTAATAGCCACAGAGGCTCTTGTAGCTCATCAATTCTGCCCTGCAAAAGTGAAACCCATCGGACTCTGAGTCAGTCCTCGTTTTCAAGCAACAGTGTTTCACAGGCATTTTTACATGGCATTGACTGGTACAACGGTGAAAGCTGTCTGCCCGGTAGATCAAAGCAACACTGAACCTGTCTTTTTCTTTCGGCCATATCGTACAGTTCATACATCATTCACTAAGCGTTGTCCATGGCTCGACAAACTACAGTGACTCTACGAAGACTATTTTACAGATGACCTCTGTTGATCCGCCGTACGTATTTTTGACGAGTGCAGTCCATTATATGTAATCTGCAACTTGGAATTTCTTTGAGGTAGCTACAGCTTCAAACCAGTTCCATTGTCTACTGCTTACTGTACTTTCAATAGGTATATATCTGAGGTTCTCACATTATGGCCCAGTGGCCCATTCTATTATATACTAAATTGAGACCGTGAGTCCCTCATGATTTTTCCCTCATGATTTTTAACATTTTTACAACAGCATGCATATAGTAAACGTAGACATATAATACAGAACAAAATAAAACACTACAGACATACTCTTTCATTCGGCATATCAGGATTTTCAAAATGTACTTGAGAGAGAGAGAGAGAGAGAGAGAGTTACAGAGATGAAAGCCTTGCGAAGCATAAGATAGTCAGTGCGAACCACTGAATTCCCAAATTGCCTGAATAAACATGTCTGCAATTTCATAACACTATCAAAGATCTTCACCCAAAGAGCAGTTCAGTGAAGCCACATGGTGATATAAATTGAACTGCTATAGAAATATTACAGTTTGCATAATATATCATAAAAGTAACACACTCTCGAATACACTACTTGGCGGTGGGATCTACAAATATAACATAAAAGAGAGGGCAACAGGAGTAGCACGACACCCTCTCACTTCATACCAATAAAAGCATGTTATATTTGAAACCCTCCAGTCATTACTTTCCTTTTCCATCTTCAAATCCTTAGGCTCTTCAAAGCACCTCCTTAAACCAAAAGACACTCTTGACTTCTGACGTCAACCTCTACGGCCCTAATTGAATGTATGTAACTTCGTAAACCCGAAAAAACAGAGCTATTTTTCAGCTTTAAAAATACTTTCTGACGACACTGGAATAAAGGGTACGTGATGACATGTCACAGGCTTAGCACACAGACAGAAGCCAAATGTACACAATTACTTATGCATGTGTATAGCTACGGCATCCCTCCAAAAGAGGATTTATGGGGAAGGATGTTAAAGCATCCAACTCCAAACCAATTGGCAAAGAGTGGAGAGGCTGCTCAGGCTCATATACTAGTTTTGGAGGAGATAATTAACCAATGTGGGATAAATCCCAACACTCCCCCGCACGTGCGACCCCTGACTCGCACGTGGAGAGGTAAACAAAGGATCCAGAACACACGGATCACAGTGAAAGAAAGTGCAACTATGGCACAGACAAAGGGGAAAAGCCTCCTAAACTCTAGCTTTGATACCATGTTAAAGCATCCAACTCCAAACCAATTGGCAAAGAGTGGAGAGGCTGCTCAGGCTCATATACTAGTTTTGGAGGAGATAATTAACCAATGTGGGATAAATCCCAACAAACACTAATCGCTGAAAGAGGAAGTGGTCCAAGGAGTCTAAAGTAATATGACTTAGTCCACAGAATACTCCATATTCCAACACCGTTGCTCTTATATTATCTTTCTAGAGGTGCCTAAACTTTCTAGGTGCCATGAGCAACAATTTCGGAAGGGCAAATTTTCGCAGTAGTCCCTGTAGTTTTATGGTTGTCTCACTTTCGTCCCTCTAGTTTCAAAGTGCTCGAATTTCGTCTCTGTAGTTTGTTTTACGTTCCAAATTGGTAAAATCGTTAACACCGTTAATGAAACTAACAGAAAAAAAAATAAGTGTTCCAATTTTCAATCCGTTTGAACCGGTGCGAAGATCTTATTTTTTTGATCATTTATCCTAAATGGTCGTAATGAATTTTTGACTCTAAGGCCTTTCAATGAGCACCCTAAGAGAGCCTTGAAACTAAATAAGGAGTCTTCGGGTGCTCGTTGAAAGGCCTTAGAGCCAAAAATTCATTATGACCATTTAGGATAAAATGATCAAAAAAATAAGATCTTCGCACCGGTTCAAACAGATTGAAAATTGGAACACTTATTTTTTTTTTTCCGTTAGTTTCGTTAACGGTGTTAACGATTTTACCAATTTGGAACGTAAAACAAACTACAGGGACGAAATTCGAGCACTTTGAAATTAGAGGGACGAAAGTGAGACAACCATAAAACTACAGGGACTACTACGAAAATTTGCCCATTTCGGAATTATAGTCCAATGAACCACAGAGCCAAGACAGGAATCATGATATGATTAAGTAACCAAAATGAACCACAGCATCCATACTCCTCAATAACCCAGCAATTTGAATAAATAAAAAAAAACATAGACGACTTGAATTCACTTCACTTGCCATATGTAGGCCTGGCCTGTTAGGAAGCTTGGCCAACCAGAGTCCATTAAGAACTGATAAAGATAGGTTGAAGTATATAAGATAATTGCTAGGAAATGCTGTGTATGTTATACTAAACAGGACTTCATTTACCCAAGCAGGCGGTTGCAATAATCTGCGGAACAATGGGCAAGGAACTAAAAACCAAGAACCAATGATCCAAATTCTAGACCAAGATTATGGCAACAACAACAACAACAACAACAACAACAACAACATAACGGAACCCATCTAGTCCCCAATCATTGGGGGTATGGGCGGGGGCTGATTGGAGACAGACCTAACCTTTGGCAATATATGCACAAAGTGGCTGCTCTCAGAATACCACTAAAACAGTGGCCCCCCTAAACCTCCAAAAACCGAGGAGCTACAGGGACATTTTGTTGTCGAACCATGCCCCCAAATCAAAGCCAAATGGCATCAGAGAGGGCCGGCTTAGAGACCCAAATCAATTTATGTGCACATTACCAAGCTTCCTTCATTGATAGTCCAGAGCATCAGTATGCACAAAACCAAGATTATGGCAAATGAAGCAAAAAAATTCCAAGCTCCATTCAATTCATTGGACAGAAATTCTTAATGTTGTGTTCTCAGATGGCCAAATTTTTCTTGAAGCAACAAGTTTGTAAGTTATACTAATACATAACAAAGAAACAGAAAAACAACAAGACATTGACGTAGACTGGCAAAAAGAACGCAATGAAAGCAACTGGTTGTTCAATATTACCCAAACAAGAACGAATATGTACTACTTCTAGAAGCTTTCCTGCTGCCATCTATGTAGCACTGACACTCCAAAGGGGCGGCGTGTCTACGTGTTGGACACAGGGACACACCCAAATAAGTATTGGACACGCCACGTGGCGTGTCCAATAATTTTTATTATTTTTTGATGGGGGACACGGTTGGGGACACGCCGGGGACACGGCTAGTGGTCAAAATGTAATATATATATTTTTAATTTTGAGGGGTTAATATGAAATATTCAAAAATTCTTGGGTTAAACTGTAATTATGTCTTTATTTGGACCATGGTAATCTTATACATTCATCTAGGACATTTCTTCATCAACAGTGGAAGAAAAGAAAAAATATATGTATATATGTATTTATATATATTTTTTATTTATTTATACATGTGGCGTGTACCCCGCCGTGCCCGTATCCCCATTTTTTTAGAATTGCCGTGTCCCGTGTCCATGTCTGTATCTGTGTCCATGCTACATAGGCTGCCATTCCTCAGAGGATAAAGAGACAAATAGTTGCCACAAATTACATTTAGGAACAGGTACCTCAGTTATGAACAGAACTTTCGATTAAATGTGGCAGAGAGTGTGTTACGTACCACCCAGATAAGACAATTATTCCTGGTCAGCAGATTTGATGCATGAGATTTGATGAAGAAATATTGCCTTCACACTGTCATCCCTCTTGTGATTTCTGTTAGAAACAGCTTTATTGGTTAACATGTCATGTATCTACCAAATACGAAAGCAAATTGATTCTTAAGTTTACAGACCGCAATAGACCACTAATTCTTTTTTCTTTGCTATCTCACATGTTTCTCCTATCCACTCCCTACTCTCTTTTCTTCCAATCTAAATATCAGTAGCTAGCTAAAATAAAAACTAAAGCACGTGAAAAGGGACTTATACCAATTGACCAAGCTAGAATAAATGAAAACACTGACAATCATGTGAGTCTTATCAATCACCAGTTTAGAGCTTAATATCACTTAATGAATCATCCTCCCATGCTCTCCACCCGTGAATCTGATCAAATAATAACCAGTAAGCAGCCACAGGGTGCACCCACAACCTCAATACTGTCCAAGCATATGCTTAAACCAACAGAAGAACAACAAGAAATACTACTATGAAGTATGAACAGAGTTTTCTGCAACTCAGACAACATTCAAACACAACTGCACAAGGACCATTTAAAACTCTTTACATGATCTGGGTGTTAAATTGGTACTTGAATGCACTTGTTTTCCTATTCCTTTTTGAATGGGAAAATATTAGTAACATGTAACCAGAAATAAATGTAAGGCTGTGACCCAAGTAATCAATTGAATCATCTATTTAACAAAGAAGGTGTTTAATAGTCCATTCACAGAAACTGTATCCAACTCATGCTCTTTACATTTGATATTTGCACATATGCAAATGAAACTGTGCTCCAAATCATGCTCTTTAGTCCATTCCCATCATTAAAGGCAATGACTCCTTGGAAATAGTGGTTTCGACCTTGACTGGCTTCATGGAGAAACAACGCAGCTCATGAAATTCCTAAGGCTTACAAGGTCTTTCCCATGGAGCAAGTATATACCAATCCAAGACAAGAATATTGAACTAGAAAACACACAAACATCTCACTTCAGAAACTGCAACTGCTATAAGAATGTAACGTTCACGATTGCCAGCAGCATTGTTAAGCAGCTGTAAGATACATGTGCCACGGCCATGACAAAGATAAAGCGGTGCAATTGCTCAAGACCTTGGTATGAAACAAATGGTTCGTTACCGTGTGCCATAAAAAATTCAAGTAACCCAGATCAGTCAAAATGCAAACAGAAAATTTCAGTATAAGAGGAAAAGAACAGGACTATTGAGAAAGTCAAAAGAACGAAACCAAAATGTAATCATAAGTTTAACTCAAATATGCAAAAAGAACGAAATAGAAAAGAAAAAAAAAAAGGAAAAAAAAAACTATGGTAAAGTGAATTTTGCTGAATGAGTTGAAATTTTTTTGCTTACAAGGAAAAAGGAAAAAACGAGATCCTATCTAATGACAATATACTGATAAGCAACGTGCCTCTTTGCAGGTATTCACATTTAACACATTCAACATTCTCCTAAACGAGTGCGGATGAGCAAAAGCCATCAAAAGTCTGTGGTCCTCCGATGCAGTACTTTCAGTTTCCAGATCAACCTCCTTCTTGGTGCAAGGAGCAAACGCAGTATTATAGAATTTTGATGGGATGCATATATTTGCTACACTGCTTGAGGTGGCCGTCAACAGGAGCGATATGAAGCCCAGTAGCATCAGTTCTAAAAGATTGAAAAATCAAGTAAATGCAGCTTCAAGATGAGAATCCCAAAAATGTAGGTGCAAGGAAGTCAATACATTTTGTGAGGATTAACTTAGAATCATAGCTAGGTACCTTCTTTCATTTTCTCTACAGCTTGAAGCAAAGGCTTCCGATTGGTCTTCTGCAGCCACTGCAGATGAAAGTCGGAACACAAGCTTATCAGAAGATTCAGGACGATCAATAAGCAAATCAACTTCTTAACTTATTGCGAAGGCAGCGGAACAAATTGAACTAACTACACAACGTTTATAAAATAAACAAGAAAATACATCGATGGCGATAAGTTACTTGTTGATTAGCTCAAGCTCCCGAACAATAATAATTGGATTTTTCCTTGTACAGCTAAGATCAAATTAAGAGAAGCGTTAAAGAGAATGTCACCCGTATACCAAAAGAGGCCTCTGCCAAACGGATGCACTTCAATTCATCAAAAAGATCTATCTTCACGAGATATTGATCGAAAGACTGATTACATTCCTTCGACTTCAAACTACACAAGTTACAGTACTTAGGCGGTGAATCCAACGCTTCACAAGCAAGGAAACAGCAACAAAAACTGTCAATACAGAAGCCACGGACCATGTTGGTGTTAACGCCAAAGACCACGCTTCCTTTACATTTTCTGCCATTTTTCCAGAAAATTTTCCTCTCACAAAAACTAAATCAGTTACTCCTGACTTCCACTAGTTTGAGCACAAAAATCAGTTACCCACCTATGAACTAAAGGAAACCAGACCAATTACAAAGAAATACAAATGTTCATACAGTCAAAAACTAGAACTTTAACCCGATTCTTACGTTGTAGAACATTAAAACCCTAACCTATTACCGGCATTGACGACAATATGGACTCAAAAATCTTTCTTGCCAACAATGTGAAACCCTTGACTTAGTTTCCCCGTCCTACAAGATTATGGCGTTCACTTTGATCTTAACCGCTACCACAACGCTTCCACCTCTCTCTCTCTCTCTCCTCGAGTAAACTTCCAGGACTGTTGAGTAGGAATCAGCTTGTTCCTTCACTCCGAGAATAAACTTCTCTCTCTCTCTCTGGACCTCCACTAGGAGAGATCTGTATCTCTCTCCGTGTCTCACTCCTGAATGCCAGTTACGAGGAGCGACAGTTTGGTGATACATATAATGATGGAGGTTTGGTCCCACTGGTCGTGAATACACTGCTTCGTCTTTGCTGTGGGAAGAAGGAATGGGGAAAGCGTGAAACACAAACACGATCCTATCAGAGTTATGGCCGCAAACTACATGCTCCTGGACGCAAACATTTTCCTTATGGCCGCGATCACGCTTACTTAGAAACGCGCCCAGGCATCACGCTTTCCTTGTTTCCCTTGATTAATTGCTTTTCCCAGGTTTAAAATCCTCATGGTAAAAAGCCAAATATGTCCCGGCAGTAGTAGCCCGACTAGCCTCAGCCATTTGATTATATTTTGATTATTTTCTTCGGAGCCTTGTTAATAAAGACACACTACAAGATTCAACATGCAATTAGTTCACCTAAACTTTTTATAGCGGTTCCAGTCCTTATATAGACATGCGTTCCAAAAATATCCTTAACTCATAAAACACGCTCAAAACCAAAATTCTCTCTCTCTCAAACACACACACACACACACAGAGGGAATTGCCAAATGCCCCCGTCCAAAGCAGCCAAGAACCTGAGCTCCCTCCTCCGTTTCGCCATCAAAACCACCGCCTCAAAGCCCGACGACGCAACCCTTAAACACTTTGTTGGCTCCCTCGACACCTCCTCTTCCTCTTCTCCCACCACTTCCACCCCTCACAAACGCTCCACCAAATCTCATTCCAAGGCCTCTGTCTCCAATGCCTTCAGCGATTTGGCAATCGAGAGCTTTAAGATTTACGCGCCGTTGTATCCTGGTAACACGTCGTCTTGCTCTCCTGCTAGCTTTCACTCCCTCCGCCCCATTTTTGTTTGCTTCGTACGAAAAGTCGCGTCATTTTAACCTCAAAAAAGTGCTTTCGTAAATAATTTACCAAGATTTTTGCAAATGTCGCAAGATTTTCAGAGAATACAAAGAACAAGGATGGGTGGGGGATAGTGGAGAGGAGACAAAATTCTCTTGGGAAGAACTACAATAGTAGGGATTATTATGGTACAATCACCACATCCCTTTTGCCATATAATTATTAGACAATTTACTATTATTTTTGTAATTAATACAATTTAGTTTTTCGCCAAAAAAAGAACTATGATGATATCTTTTGGTTGCTATGTTTCTTTTTATTTTTCACTTCAGTAATTTTTCTTGTATACATGTGACATTTCTAGTAAGCATAACATTTTTTTTTCTTTTATGCAACTGTAAAAAAAATGAAACACATGGGTGGGTTTGGACAGATAACCTTAATTGTCAGTCTTTTGGGGATAATAAATAGTATAGATTTGGATAGATAACTAAATCTGTTGATTTTATTATGATTATACATAGTACAGAATTTGCAGAGATAACATTATATATTGGCCTTTTTGAAAAAAATTGATAATATGAATTTAGACAGGTAACATTATTTGTCAGTCTTTTGGAGGTAATAAAGAATATAGATTTTGATAGATTACCATATCAATTGATTTTGTTTGTGATTATATAGAGTACATAATTCGCAAAGATAATTATATTTGTTGATCTTTTTTTAAACAATATACAATATAAATTTGAACTGATAACCATATCTTTCCAAATCTATATTCTGTATTATGCCTAAAAGACCAATAAATAAGGTTATCTATGTAAAATTTGTGCCCTTTATAATGGCAATAAGACGAATAGATGTGGTTATCTCTCCGAATCTATACTCTGTATTCTAAAAAGATCAGCAAATAAGGTTATCTTTGAGACATACGTGTCCTGTATAATCGCAATAAAATCAAAAGATTGATTATTTGCCCAACTCTATAAAATTAAAAGATTGATTATTATCCCAAAAGACCAACATATAATCAGGTCAATTGTGTAAGATGTGTGCTCTTTATAATTGCAATAAAACCCACAAATTCATACTTTGTACTCTCCATGTCCCACTTTAAATGACCCCTACGAAAATTCACGCATTTTTAAACTCCTAAAAATATATTTCTAAATATTATTATTTTATTTTTTTAAACAAAATTAAAGTACTCATTGAATACTTTAATTTGGTATAAAAATAAAATAAAATAAAATAAATGATACAGGAAAAAATATTTTTCTGGAGTTTGAAAATGCATGAATTCCTATAGCAGACATTTAAAGTGGGACAGATGGAGTATTATCTTAAAAGACCAAAAGATTAGGTTATCTCTGATATGTAATCTGTATAATCTTAATAAAATGAATAGATGTAATTATCTGCCCAAATTTATACTTTGTGTTAATCAAAAAAGACAAATAGATAAGGTCATCTCAGAACAAATGTGTTATGTATAATTGTAACAAAATTAACAGATATGGTTATATATCCAAGTTTATGCTTTATATTATTTCAAAAAGATAAACAGATAATGTTATTTATGCAACATATGTGCTTTGTACAATCTCAATTTTACTAATAAATAAGGTTATCTATCCAAACCAACACATGTGTTTCATTTTTTGAAATTAGCCCAATTTTGTGTTGTTGTGAGGAGGTACATTTTTGGTTGGTAGGAAAAATAGATTTACATGCATCTCACACTTGAGCTAGGTAAAACAGATGGCAAATGCTATTAATGATAGTCATTCCTATCTATAAGCTATTATTGCCAAATATGTAAAAACTCTTCCTCCCATACTTGACCAACAGATAATGTTATCTTCATGAAATATGCAATCTATGCAGTAAAATAAATAGATGTGATTATCTGTCTATACTTTTTGAATTATTCCAAAAAGACTAAGAGCTAAGGTTATTTGATTTGTAAAGCATGTGCTCTGTATAATTGTAATAAAGTCAATAGATATGGTTATCTGTCCAAATTTGTATTCTCTTTTTTCAAAAATATCAACAGATAAGGTTATCGACTATACTTGTAAGAAAAATGATATAGGTACGGATATTGTACCGATGAGTGAGTGGGGCCCTCTACGAAATCTCACAAAAATAAGTCGAGACATTTATTTTGCAATTTTTACCCTACAAAGCTTAGAAACATTAATGATGAGCAATAGACAAGCACAGCTGTAATCTTAGAGTAGTGATACTCTGACCGAAGGATTTTCCCGCACCCTTACCGCAAGTATGGTCCCCACCTTAAAACAAATTAAAAAATAAATCGGCAAAACCAAAACAAAAGCCCTTCCCTCCAAAATCAAAAATCGGCAAAACCAAAACAAAAGTCCTTCCCCCCAAAATCCACATCGCACCCTGTTCGAGTTTGCGAGAGGGGACAGCCCGCACCACCGCCGAGCCCCATCACCACCGCCAACCACCATGTCCGCGTCTCCCCCTCTGGCGACCACCTCCATCTCACAAGAATCGCCAAATTTCGGGTCAAATCGCGACGAGCTCTCACCGCCAAAGGTCTCTCCTCCTCTCCCTCCCTTTCTCTCTCTCTCTGAGTGGAAGTGGGCTTTCACAAACTAAGAAACATAAATGAACATTGGCAGTGTTGAATGTTCATCCTGTAGTAATGTTTTTTTCTTTTATTCGAGGAATGCCCAAATTTTAAAAATCAAGCATGAGAAATATATCATGGTGCAAGATTAAAATTTTACGTCCGGGTAAGCGAGTAACCAATCAACTTGTCAAAACCCCGTCTTTTTTAGTAATAAGACCGATTTCCCTCTAACGAGTGACATTAAAGTCGACAACTTTCATTTTTCCCGTATTTTTGGCATCGCTAACGAGCAAGAAAGGGGCCCGTACTATAGATAGGCTAACGCGCCTTATCTTATTAGTAAAGCAGCCTTGAGACAATAAACAGCTTCAGTTATAGGTTTTAAGGATAAATCCTACTTTGTGTACACACTGACAAGTAACTAGTGTTAGTAGGGATAAATGTACACACTGAGAAGGCCAGGGGGTTTGGATGAAGAAATAGTCTGGGCTGTTGCTCATGTGAAGGGAAAAGTTTTTATTTTTATTGGTCTCTGTTTAGAATTTTTCTGTTTCTTTTTTAAGAATAGATAGAAACAGAATTGTCTTATCTTGTGATAATGCTTACTTCTTCGGTTAATTTTTGAACATGTAGGTGTTTCCGTTGCCATCACCATCATATTTGATCTCATCGAGTGGAGACATTGAAGAAGAAGAAGACGTATCGAATGGTTCTTCAAAACAAGATTGTGATGATATAGGTACTAATGAGGATGAAAAGGAGGCAACAGAGATTTCTGAACATATAGTTGAACCGAAGGAGGGAATGATATTTGACACATCAAATGAAGCTTATCTATATTATTTAAGATATGCTAAAGAAAAGGGGTTTGCTGTGGCAAAAAGAAACTCGAGAAAGGGGAAAGATGGAAACTTGAGGCACGTAACTTTTATGTGCAATCGCGGTGGAAAGGCGGTGATCACAACTAGCAATCCGGTCAAACCACGGCCACAAACAAAAATTGAGTGTCCAGCTCGGCTTAATTTGTCTAGAGACCCGGATGGAAAGTGGAGGTTAAATCGGGTTGCCTTGGTGCACAATCATGATAATAGCCCGGGAAAGGCCAGGTTTCACAAATGCTATAGGGTGCTTGATGAACATGTGAAAAGAAAGCTCCTATTGAATGATAAAGCCAGAATTAGGTCGTACAAGACTTATGACTCACTTCAAATTCAAGCGGGGAGCCCTCAGAACCTTCCATTTCTTCCCAGAGATTGCAGAAATTTTTTGGATAACAAGCGACGTAAATTACTTGTTGAAGGAGATGCTGAGGCGATGCATAGCTATTTCATGAAGATGAAAGCCGACAATTCTGATTTCTTTTTTGCCATGGATTTGGATGATGAGGGTCGACTAGTAAATGTATTCTGGGCTGATGCAAGGAGTAGGGCAGCTTGTAAGGAGTTTGGGGATGTTGTGACGTTTGACACAACGTACTTGGTAAACAAGTATGACATGCCTTTTGCTCCATTTGTAGGCGTTAATCATCATGGTCAGTCGATATTATTGGGATGTGGACTCATCTCTCATGAAGATACAAAGTCATTCTCATGGTTATTTAGGACTTGGATGACATGCATGTGGGGTTGTGCTCCCAAAGCAATTATTACCGATCAATGTATGGCCATGAAGAATGCTATAGAAGAAGTATTCCCTCACACTCGACACCGGTGGTGCATATGGCATATTTTGAAAAAGGTGCCAGAAAAATTGGGAAACTGTGAGGAGCGTAAATCAGTTTCACCTTCTTTGCACAATGTAGTTTATGATTCACTGACAATAGAGGAATTTGAGGTTGCTTGGGACATGTTCATCAAAAAGTACGCACTTCAAAATAATGAATGGTTACATGGGTTGTATTTAGAGAGGAATCGATGGGTGCCGGCTTTTGTGAAAGATGTATTTTGGGCGGGAATGTCATCCACACAAAGAAGTGAGAGTATGAATTCATATTTTGATGGTTACATCAACTCGAAGACGACTTTGAAACAATTTGTAGAGCAATATGAGAATGCATTGGCTAAAAAGGTGGAAAATGAGAACTATGAAGATACAAAAGATTTGCACTCTTACATCCCGTGCATAACTGCAGCTCAGTTGGAGAAACAATTCCAAAGTGCTTACACGTGTGCAAAGTTTAAAGAGTTTAAAGACGAAATTGTGGGGAAACTTAATTGTTCTTTGTATGAAAGGAAAGTAGGTGATGTTTGGTCAGAATATGCGGTAGAAGAAGACATCAAATTTGGAGAAGGGGAAGAGGAAAGGACAAAACGTGTGTCATTTAAGGTTAACTTTAATGGTGAGACCAATGAAGCAAATTGTAATTGTCGATTGTTTGAGTTTAGAGGAATGGTGTGTCGACATCAACTTATGGTGTTCCATGAAAGGAGAGTTCAAATATTACCTGAGAAGTATGTCTTGAGAAGATGGAGAAAAAATCTGAAAATGGCTCACACTAAAGTTCGAATCAACTACGATAACTCGTCCTCGACAATTGAAGCACGTCGGCATGACAACATGTGCAATCTCTTTAATGAGGTTGCTGATTTGGCGGAAGATTCTCAAGAGAAGTATGAAAAGGTGATGGGACGGCTACAGGAGTTAAAAACTAAAAGGGCTATTATCCTTCTGAGGGTGGTCATTCAGTCCACTCCAATCCTTTATATTGGATGTGTGGTTGAATGATCTTGGTGTAAAATCAAGGGCAGAAGAGCCACAAAGAAAATTTCCAATAAGCTCTGTGGCACTCTTGAGTGCTCAAAAATGCTCCCGAGCGCTAAGAAGTGATCTTGTCCATATTTCTCTTTTTCATGTGAATATTCAAGGGAAACGAAGGTTTCATGGATCCAGTTGCTGTTCTTTTGTGTTTTTGGAAATAATGTAGGCTTCCAGCTATTTCCAAAAATATTTTCACTTTTTTTCAAAAAATAATGCATAGTCAGCAGCGTCCACATTTCCCTTGGAAATTCACTTGTAATGTTCTGGTTAGCATGGAAATACTAGAGTATTACCAGAACTCGTTCAGTTTCTGAACTTAAATGTAACGAAGCAAAGTTTTTGGACGGCCAAGACCGGTTCTTGGTTGTCTAAATTATTTGCTGAATATTATGAGTATTATTTCATAGCATTGGTATTCCTATTATTTCAAGAACTTTTGTCTATCTGTCTAACCAAAGTTTGTAGGATGGTGCAGCAGAACTTCTGAGCGCTCAGGAGTGCAGTTTCGAGCGCTCGGGAGTGATCTCAGAAACTGATCCCCATTTTTCATGCTTTATTCTGTATCATGTTGTAACGCCCCGATTTTCAAACATGTTAATTAAATCATTTTTAATGGATTTAATAATTCATATGACTGATTTAAGAAATGAAATTTTATTAAGCAAAGTATAACAGCGAAAATCTCAAATACTAAATTCAAAATTTCTTAATTGTCTTACAACTCCAAACATAAAACAAAATTTGACTAATGTGATAACACTTTTGGAAATTTAAATAACAGTTTCTCAAATTAACAGAGCTTCTAAGGGTAAGAGATCCAAGACTCGACAAACTCCCCTTCCTCAGCTGGGAGGTCCTCACCCAGGTACTGATCAGCTTACAAAGGATCCTGTTCTTCGGTCCCCTGATATCCTGCACCCTCTGGCAAATTGATCGCCAAAGCAACTGATTTATCAGGATACAAACGTATCCGTGAGTGATAATTCACCCAATAGAATAATCCTAACCCTACCAACCCTTACTCTACAATTAGCAGTTCAACAATTTTACAATTGATAATATACAGATGGTACAAAATAATAGCACATCGTCTTTTTCTTTATTATCCATCATCTGACATGAAATCTAAGGATACTCTCCATGAGATCCTTTCCTCCCACATCCACTAACTACAACCGTCTCATGGGTCCACCCTTCCTCTTGCTTATCCTGTACCAGGGTCCTAGGTGAGCACACCTAAGTTATGTACCTAGCATGTTCTCACTTACGACCATAACAGGAAGATCGAATCATCCCATGACGTATTGTACATTAGGGTTGGACATCCGCTACCCCACGCTAACTATAACCGTCTCATAGGACCCATTCTCTTCCTCAAAGAGAAACTTTCCATGACGTATCATACGTTAACGTCTTACTAACTATGACCGTCTCATGAGACCCATTCCCTTCCTCGAAGAGAAACTTCCCATGATGTATCATACGTTAGCGTCTCACTAACGATAACCGTCTCATGGGATCCATTCCCTTCCTCGAAGAGAAACTTCCCATGACGTATCATACGTTAGTGTCACAACGTATCTCATCACTGGGCCCCGCAGGTAACCCATTTCAACATAGGGCCCCATAGGTTACCCTTGACATCACCATGGCTCAAAACACAATCCACACACTTACACTTCCAACACTTTACCATTTTTCCTTTACTTAACATCGTTTACGTGAGTTATTACTCGTAACCACCCAGTGAATCTAGGTCCATTCTAGCATGTATAATATGATACAATCAACAATAGCTCAAACACAATATATTTCAATGAGACAACAATATAATAATCGATAGGTGCAATTAATTAAACACAAAAGGAATTTGCAAATTGGGCTGAAACCTTTTCGAATATTTGAATTTTATCGAACAAGAATATAATCTTGTTAACTTCAAGGATTTCCATTAGCATTTTCGTAACCCTTAGGTTTAATATTATTTATATAAAATTATCTTATATCTGTTTAACATAGTAGACAACAGTAATGGATCATAAAATATTTTGACCATTTCCGGATATCAATATATTACATAAAGTGTATTAATCTTTAGAACGAACATCTTATTATTGACATGCTATTTTTATATTCGGCCGAACTCACATACTTCAATAATCCTGGGGCTGCCTGTAACAAGGGTGCAACTTGTATTTACTGTTGTGGGCTGAAATATAACATTCAATAACTCCAGGGGGTTACTTGTGATTTAGGTATCTTCTTCTTTTAAAACTCGACGTCTAGACACAGTAGTCACCTCGGAAAAATGGGTTTCGTCCCACTCGAAGCCGAACTCGTTCCTTTCCAATTCCAAACCTTAAACTGACATATGAGAAGGTTCGTGTGTAATTTAATTTATTTAACAACTAGTTTAGAAACCAGCTCATGTCAAATACTGTTCTTTGCCGAGATAACCAGAGGTAGCACCGGTTCTAGCCACCCGACACCGGAATCAATTCCTTTTCGTTCCGAAATAATAAAATCGATACGTATTCATATTATATACTTAGGAGAGAGTAGGGAAGCAATTATTTTACCTTTAATCTGGATAAAAAGCTCGACTATGGAATCCGGTGGATTTTTCGTTTGGCGGCGAAAGTTTGGTAGCAACTTCGGAGTGAAATAATCCAATCAAACCTTGACCCTTTTTGGCGATTCTTGTGTCTAACGTGAAGATCTCAAAACGCTCTACAACTTTCGTGAAGAAGTCTAAGCCTGAAAACCATTCAAACTAGGAGAAGTCCTGTGTGCTGTCTAGAAACAGAAATCCGAAAATTTCACTGAACTTTAGACAACGATTATTCTATCCCTTGACCGTTTTGAGTGATTCTTGAGTTGAAATCGAAGCTCTCGATGCCCTCTACAACATTTGTGAAGAAACTTAGGCCTAATAAAGTCATCAACAATGAAGAAAAAGGTCATGAACAGAGGTACGTGATATGGACGAAAAACGAAATGGTGGGATCAATCTTTTCTTTTTCTTCTCTTCTTTTTCCAGATTTTCCTCTCTCTCTCTCTCCCTCTCTCTCTCTCTCTCAGCCGAATAAAATGGAATGGGAAAGATGGGTTTGGTTTTGTAGAGGAATGGGAGGGAGGTGGAGAACTGATGAAGTAGTGGAGGAGGATGGGAGAGTCAGATGACATATAGATTAGAGAGAGATATAGTTTAGGACGAGTTTGAAGGGAAGTGGACAAGTGAAAAGATAAAGATAAAGGGAGAGATTGGTGAGAGATGGGTAACCAAATCCTATAAATTATGGGATGGTTATTAGTATGAACAATATAGATAAATATGTACACACATTTATAGTTACAAGTTAAGGTAAAATTATGCTAAACTAATTTCAGTTACCAAAAATTAATCTAGGTTCTAGTTTAATCTAATTACACTTTTAAATAATTAATCGATTACTATAATCTATTTGATTAAAAATAATATCTTTATTTGAAAAAAATAGGACAAAAATCCAGATCGTTACACATGCATTATTTCATTAACATGCATTTTACATCGGCACATGCCAACACTTTCTATTCAATATACCTGTGGATACTTGCTAAATATTCAATGCAACAAAAAGTATTTTTAAAAATCCCACAAATGTTTAGTAGAGACCGATTTCATATTGGGCAAGGGGGGTGCCGTAAAACCCTTCCCCCCTCGTAACATGGCTTTCGAACCCTTGAATGAATCTCTGGTTTACAATTCAATCGATCAATCAATCAAAATGGTTTCTCGAGTGGTAAACCTCAAATCCGGGTGGTGACTCCTCAATTTCAATTTTTTTTCAAATCAAAATATGTTTTTCGAGCCGCCCCCATTCACCCGGGGTTGTGGTAGCCCACATTTTGTCAACAAAATAATGAAGAGGACCTACTGGGCCATGGACTCTTTTGGCAGGACCTACTGGGCTATTTTCCATCTAGACAGGATCGGCCAGGAAGTTGCTCTATTTGTCCATGCATACAAGACCATACACATAACATCCCTAACTAAAACAACCCGACAATCAAAACAAGGCCCAACAAAAAACTTAAGAAACAAACAAGGCCAAACAAAACACCCTCACAAAAGCCACAAGAAAAAAAACAAGCACCCCTCAACGCCGAAGACAGAATCAATGTACGAAACCTGCAAAACAAGGATTAAGAACAAGAGAAAGAGATAAATCACTAAAAAGCATGGCGTTGAGGAATCCGATAAGTATGTGCATGGGGTCACCATTTATTGCTGTCTTCAATGACCCTTTCTCATCGCAAACATCCACTTGATAGACTACGATATTGTCTTGCGATTTGGAAATCTCCGAAGGGTAGATTAATTTGTTGGTATTGTTGGTAGAATGAGTTAAAGCTAAGTGCCTCACACTACAAGAAAAAACACCATTTCCGACTAACCCTTTAGTCGGCAATTGTAGCCTTTTTAGTCGGCAAAAACATTTCCTGACTAAATATTTTGGTCGGCACGTTAGTCGATGGAACGAGGTCAGCAAAGGTTGTTGCCGACTAAACAAGGTTTAGTCGGCGAAAGTATATATGTTTGCCGACTAAAAAATATTTAGTCGGCTAAAGTTTTTTTTAATCGACCATCATGTTTAGTCGGAAATTAAACTTTAGTCGGTAAATGTTCAGACTATCACCAACTAAACTTTAGTCTGGGAATGTTAATACTCATTAGCGACTAATTATTTAGTCGGCAATAACAGATTTTTTTTAAAAAAAAAATTGGAAAATAACAATCAGAGACTAATGTTTTAGTCGGCAATAATAGATTTTTTTTTAAAAAAAATTTGGGAAATAACAATCAGAGACTAATTGTTTAGTCGGCAATAACATTTAAAAAAAAAAAAAAGGGAAATAATACCTTGGTAACCTCATTACATCCACATTTGCTAACGTGCTGTAATTAACAGGAAACTAAAAATTCCAATAAATAGAGTTGTCCACCAATTATTTAGTAAACAAATTATATCCAAATCCCTAGAGCGCAAAATAATGATCGAACGACAACAAGGGGAAAAACCAAAAAACGAAGCAACAGTATACTAACCATGTAATCTTAAACAAAATGTATCCAAACAAAAAGTTCAACTTGCTGCACGTAGAATCCACAACCAAAATCTAACGTTGATCTTCAGAGTCCGTAACCCAAAGCAGAACCGTGGGATACTCCACTAAAATGACAATTTGTAAAAAAAACAAACAAACCACCATCTATTATGCAATATATGATCTTGTGCACTACCAAAATCAGATATGCAGTTGGTCTTCTACTATATTACAATACAGGATGTAGCAGGAATAGATGTAGCAAGAATATTGATTGAGATACTGACCTGATCAAAACTTGAAGATGGAGCACCCTTAATTATTGTATCCAGGGCAGGGAGGGGTACTTTGCTGAAAAGTGCTTAAGTTGTATAGTTTTGAGTTATTGCCGGTAGAAGTTGCACTGTAACGAGGTGGGGGAAGAGGGACCCTTATTGAAGCATTCTCCATCCGTCAACTGTTAAAGAAACAAAAAAAAAAAAAAAACGTATTGGTTTTAGTAACTGGAGGTTAAAGTCTTGGTCCAAAATACTTGTGGTATAAGAGTTAATTTTTTACCTAAACTACTGAATTTCAGCAAAATGCAGACATGGACACTTGTATTGTCAATATTCAAATGGACAAACTGGTGGGAACCTTAAAATTGTCAAAGGCTTGATCGGGATGTTATCATCAAACTCCCTCATCGTGTCCCAAGGGCCACCTCCTACGCCTACTAAGAAAAACGACAAGGGGTACTACGGTGATGCAGCATAAAAGTACGTGTTCCAAAACAAAAAGACAGAAAGAGAAAGGTCAACCTAAGTCTCGAGTTATGAAAAGGTTGACCTTGCTTTGATAAAAGCATCGATAGTTTTCTCTTCCTGCGGACTGACTTGACCATGCGCATTATCAACACTTCTTGTCACCTTATAGCAATGGAAAATCAATGAAGTACTTGACAATGGGCTCCCAATCCTTTATGCTAAATACTAAGTCGCTTCTCAAGTAGTCCGAGGAATTTTCATGCTCATTGACTGCTCCTACCCCCATCATAACCTCTAAAAACTAAATGACTGCTCCTACCTCCATCCTAACAGGTTGACTGCACCTACCTCCATTCTTCGAAAAATCAAGATATAGCAGGTTGAATCATACCATTTTTGAACTAAATGACTGTTCCTAAATGAGATTCATTGAGTGTTCCTAAATAACATTGAGTGTTCTTCTAAATGAGATTCATGTACGCAACAAAGATTGTAATGCACAAAGATTCTGTAAACTATAAAGCACCAGGATATCTTTATATCACTCGGTATCACCAAAACCAAACACACAATCCCCTTTGTAACACAATAGTCAAGCAAAGGTTCTTAATTTTATTGTTCCACCACTTAAAACACAAAATCCAACATAAAATTTCAATTTATGCACTTACACTCTCAGTTTCTGCATTCAAGAATGTAATTTCAGCATCTGTATCTCAATCTCAGCACATACCAGCTCTCAGCACCTAATTCAAGCACTTACACTGGGTTTTTTTTAATCTTAAAACTACATTTCCAGCACTTAATCACAATTTCAGCAACTCAAAAATTCATTTTCCAGCAACAAAGTTCAAATTTCGCATCCTATTTGTTCTCGAACCAAGCCGAGTGCTTCAAATACAAATTGAGACATTTGACCCAAAGAAGGGCTGGAATAGGAACACTGACCTTATGAAAGAGCGAGAGATCGGAGTCGGGGAGAAAAGGAGTGGCTTCAGTGGTGGCATCCGTGGTGCTTTGTCGTGTCGTGCCCTTTTTGATGTGTCGTGCCGTGCCTTTTTTGTCGTGTCGTGTCGTGCCGTGCCGGCCCGTTTACTTAATCGTGTGTCGTGTCGTGCCATGCCGTGCCATGCCTTTTTAAATCGTGCCAACGGTGCCGTGTTGTGCCATTCATTTTCGTAAACACATCACCAACCGATTTTCGTCTACAAAAAAAATCTTCCCAAAAAGCACACATTTCCGTGCCTCTAATGTTCTTAAGTTTGTAATATTCAATCCTAATTTGAGGCGTACTAGCAAAAAGAACTATAAAAGAACTATCTTTTTTGCTTAAAACTTTATTGAGACTTGTAAATTTCAATTCAAATAGGAAAAAAAAAAAACAGTTCACCTGGAATACTACTTCCACTAGACAGGCTGCAACCTTCTCAGCTTTGAGCCTCAGTTTCATCAACTGCTTCTTTCTCTCATGTGTCACCTGAGATTTTTCCTTCCTCTTCTTCATTTGCAGAAAGCAGAAAACACCAGCAGCAAGCGAAAACAAGAAAAAACCAGCAGCAGCAACAGCGCCGAAAAAGAGCTGGCTGGAAGTTCTCAATATTCTTCACATAAGAGCAATAAAAGAGCTTCAAGTTATGGAGTGTCTCCAAAGTGAATACTGACATTATCAGAATAAAACATTTCCATATAAGGATAAACTTCCACTATTTAAGACAGAAGTTACATTTCCATTGCATTTCAAAAGTGAAAACAAACTAAACAAATTGCAATTCCAAACATTATAATTCAACTTCAGTACTTCACCAATTTAAAGCAGTATAATTTCAACTACAACAAGGTGTAGTGAATATTTTGGAGGACCAAATTGATCAATGTACATTTAAATAGTGGAAGTTTATGATTCTTGTTGTATGGTAAAGACCATCATCCATTTGGTTACATCTTCTCGATTTCACTTCCTTTTTACAAAAAAAAAGGTGGCCTAAGATGCGATGAAGGACAAATTGATCAGCAACAGGACATTAGTTGTTAATCCGGTGGATCCAAAAGAGGTGCAGATTTGCTTGAAATACTACAAATCCATCATGTTTGTTTGGGCGTGCATACCGTTTTCCGGAAATTCTTCAACAAAACCCATTATTCACAACCACAAACACATAGTTTCAAGTTTTAATTCTATGGTGCAACTATGTGCATCTACCCTGCACTAAAAGATGTTTAACGGTATGGACTCCCTGTGAACTAACTTACTAACTCCCCTATACCCCATTGATGTATAAACTATGACCAAAAAAAAAAGTGGAGAGAGATAAAGAGAAATGTTGGAAGTAGAGAGAATTTAGGGAGAATTTTTAAAAAAATTCTTTTTGAGAAGTAAAGAGTTGATATTGCAATTATTCAATAAAAATTATGAATATGGACTGAACCAAACTTTTGTTAACAATTGGGATAATATTATTTTATTTTAATATTATTACCAAGCTTATAAAAATAAAATGCCAATTCCCCAGTTCTATCCTCAACTAATCCTGAAGGATCAATTTAACTTTGAAACAAGTCAAAAATTCATAGACAACTCAATTGAATGAGTAACAACGAAGCTTGTGCGCGGTGTCTAGAGTGGGGAAGAAACAATACCACCTAGGATAACTTCAACTACAACAAGGTCTAGCTACAAAACCCATATCAATTTCCATCAGTTGAGAGAACTAACAAACCCATTTTCTGTTAACGAGGTGCCTTCTTTCCATCCAATGCGCTATGCATTCCCTTTCGGCAGTTCCGAGCATTGGTACAAAACCAAATGGTTGAATGTTCAAAATTAGTACCCATTTCTAGAAAAACCATTTCGTAACCCTAACACACATAAACAGAGTGTAACCTCGTACTACAATTTTTCGATTTCTCCTGAATGATTAGTCTTAGAAAAAGAAAAAAAAGACCAAAACCTAACACAGACATTAATAAACATACAAAATACAAATTGTACTTAAAAATTATTACCCACCTGTAAAACAGTTTACTCTCAACAAGCAATAGCTTCGGTTGCAATTGGCAGTACCAAGAAGGAATCAACATGTACCAAGAAGGAATTAACAAGCAATAGCCTCGGTTGCAAATGCGTTTAAGTCCTATACTGCACCACTTGAGGGCCGCTCGAGTTGTTTTTTGAAAATCGAAACCGTCTACCTTTTACGTGGGAGTGATTATATCATTGGTGCAAAAAATGAAGTAAATTGGTTATCGTTATATACTTGATCGCACATAACAAAAAAATTCTATTAATAAATCTACGTCTCGATGAAAGGGCTTTCAAAACCCGATAGACCCAAAAATTTGCAAGAGTAATTAAAACACCAAGAACAATAAAATGAACGGTATGGATCGTCATACTTGTGTCGCAATTGTGTAGCTAGCGTACAAGATGCCCGTTTTTATAGAATAGAATTATATAATATATATTTTCTTTGTTCTAATTATAAGCACAAAAATATTGTTAGCCTTGATGGTTTGTGTGTCAACTGAAGACTTGGGTTGGAACGCCATAGAGATTATTTTTTTTAAATTAGTTTTTTTTCTTATTTATTTTTCTATGTATTTTTTTAAAATATTTATCAGATAAAACGTAATGTATATTAGTATATGTGTAGTAATTGGTATATTATCAATTATCATGTTTGAATTTTGATTCAAAATTTCTTAATCATATAAAATATTTTAAAAGTTTATTTTACTTAAGTAAAAGGAAAAGATTAACAAATTATTGGAATATCAAATTCTTTACATTTAAGAATTTTTGTGCCGATAAAAAGGCTTCCTTGGTCTGATCGAGCCAAAATTTACGAGAATCTTATGATTAAGAAGGGAAAAAAAATGAGCGGTAGCGATCGGAAAGGTTGCATCGTGATCAATGTCGTCGGAATCAATATTTCCTTTCTTTTAAATTTTTAAAAAGGGGTAAAAGTTGATATTACATGACTAAATCTATTAGTTGGGTATGTATTTGATTTTTTAATTTGGATTAAATGATATTACCCAACTAAAATATATTTGGTCAAAAAACGTAATTTCGTTTTCTATTATATTAAATTCGGAAATATAATATTTCCCGACTAAATATTAATTTAGTCGGCAAACAAATAAATTACCGACAAAAATATAGTTTAGTCGGGATTAATTTTTTATTTTATTAAATTCGAAAAATGTTATTTTACGACTAAATGTAGATTTAGTCGGCAAAAAAACAAATTACCGATTAAATTTAGTTTAGTCAGAATTATTTCTATCAATTACCGACTAAAATATATGTTTTGGCCGACTAAAGTAATTTAGTCGGCAATTGTGTTAAAGTTTTCCGGCTAAAAATTTTTTAGTCGGTAATTGGCTTATATTTGCCGACTAAATAAAATTTAGTCGGGAATTGTGTATTTTGTTTTCATTCAAACCTATGGTCTCTTATTCGAATTCTCACCTATTCCCCGTTTGTCCACTGCAACCCTACAAAAATCGCATTTACTCGAAAATCAGTTTGGACGAAGTTATAAATAACCGCAACACGTGAAAAAAAAGAAAGAAAGAGGGTGATAGCTAGGCAAAAAATAGTATATGTGTATTTCATCCGATGTCAAAAATTAAAGCCAACTTATTTATGAATGACTCCATACAGTTTTATTTTGCGACATAAACGCGAGAGCTAGGAATGGCGCATCCTATGGCAGTAGAACTACGATATGTACACTTCCAAATCGGAGATCAATGGTTCAATTATTGTAAAAAAAAAAATGATTAATTATTTTTTTACTTGAATGAGAGTTTTTTACTTATTTATTTGTCTCCAAATTGGGATTATAATTTAGGCTTAAGATTGTGAGGTTATTGTCGAGATCATTATAATTCAAATACTTGTATTTTGTTGTTGATGTTGTTGTTTTGCACTTTGCATATGCTTGTCTGCAGTTTCATGCTCGTGACTTTTTTTATTGTTCAATTGCCCCTATTGCATATATTTTAGGTGAGAAACATTGAATTGTTGAAGTTTCCTATATCAGTACCTTTAAGTTTCATCTAATCCAAAAAAGGATGGAAACACGGGAAATATTTCAATGCAATGATTATTTGTAACGCTCTCAAAAAAAAAATTTGTGAAAACACACCCTCTATCTGATTGTATTGTGGTTGTGCCCCTCCGTACCGTCCTCTACTTCACTTTGTAGCTGGTTCAGTAAATACCCCCGCCCGTTGAGAAAAAGGGGGAAAAGGAACTTTACATTATGCAGTTGTGTGATATCAGGAAAGGTTCACTAATGATTTAATCGTTTAAAAACTTTCAAAACAGATTTACCTTTAAGGATTTAATCGTTAAACTGCTTCTTGCTGCTTTTCTTGGCAAAACTCAAACCCAGTATAAATCTTTGAGGACCCAACAAATGAAACAATTAAAGAGCCAAGAGCTACAGACCCAAGGCTGTAACTCATAAGCCGCTTCATTGAGGACAAAACTGGAAGAAATGGAATTTGAGGCTGCATTCATAGAAAAGAATAGCAATCAGAGGAAATAGTTGGACAAGAAATTAGACGTTTACGATCTAAGCGAACCAATAAAATATGTCCTCAAGTACCTAACTGTGGAGAAGACAAAAGTTGGCTCACTACTTTTCTTCTTTTGTGTAACTCCCGCAATAGATTGGAATTCAATAGCTTCTATGTAAGCTGATGTCTTTGGACCAAACAATATTAATAATTCAAAGTTACTTAATGCACAATGGACCCATAGCAGCTCATTCTTTTACGAGAAAATTATCAAATTTTTTTCTAAACGAATTTCAGTGCCTATATGCTATTCCAGGTCAAGAAGCAGAGAGTCCACCAAATTAATTTGCCTCAGACTCGTCAAAGAACTTTTCAATTGGGCAGAGGGAGCAATCATATGGGGTTATCTCCCGTTGATTACTTTATACTTGAAGCAGAAGCTCACTGATGTTTCACCACCAGCCCAATAATAGGAAGCAACAGAACCTGCTATCACCGTTGACGAGCATGCTCTAAAAAACTGTGCAGCCCAGTAGCAACCAAACAGATGGAAAAGGATTGCAGCACTGATATGAGGAGTATAAGGGATACGGTAACCACAGAAACGATCGCAGACCACTCTTTTGAACCCAATTAGCTCATGGACACAGCAGTCGGAGTCACAGTCATTCTCCAGGACTTGACCAGAACGGAAAAGATGGAGAGCAGCCGAAAACCAGAACATGTAAAATATTGCAAGGATCGATGGTGTAAGGTATGACTGGAAAGATTATAAGCGCCTTAACTTCTCCAATGACTTTGGCGGCAACCTGCAAAAGAAATGGTAACAATTGCATGATGATAAGGTACAAAATCATCTATAGACCATGTCTCACAAACCCAATGTGGGGAGCTGATTTCTAGTTGACCGTCTTGACTCCTTTGAACCGAGTGATATGGCACCGGACTTCGTGTACCTGCAGAACCGGAGAGGGTTGTTCCTCCGGGAAGAAGCTCCGACGATCTAGTTAGAAAGAGGAGCAAGGAGGAAAGAGGTTTGGTAAGAACAAGATGCTAGGAAGGAAGAAGAGTGTTTAGAAAAATCTCACTTTACTTGGGGGAGGACCTCTTCTATTCATAGGCAAGGATGGAGAGAGTATAAAACAAGCTGTCTCTTCCACCCACGTGTTTGGTGACGCTCGGCTGACGTCACGAGTCAGAAGCATTAATTGACTGCCGCCTGTTGGGGAACAGGGAGCCGCCCAGTCAAAACAAGAGGGGTCACATCAATCTGAGATGCAGTGTCGGCCCCGACATTTGGGTTGCCCTAGCCTAATTCTTTGTTTTGTTGCCCACCTACTATTAAGTCATACAAAATATAAAAAAATATACAAGTTCAAAAAAAAAATTCAAAATTACATTGTTCTTAGTACATTAAAAAAATCAACATCAAAATGTTATCCTCGGTTATAGTACTTTATGTTTAGCATGATCCGATTCAAAGAAAATAACTTTTCATTGCATTTTTTGAAGCAATATTTTTAAATGGGTCATCGTTCTTTACTTATCCAAGAACTCGGGACATGTTCCGCTCACATTTTTTGTGTGGATTTTTGGGCTTTTTAATTGATATATGTGAGAAGAATAGTCTGTCTCAAAAAAAAAAGTTTTTTTAAAAAAAGAGCGCAAAATGCCAAAAATTCTCTTAGTGTAACGACTCCACATTTTCAATTGAGACCTTAGCCAATCTGTTTAATCTTTTTTGCAAGATGGTAGTTCAAAGGTAAAAATAAAAACCGTGTTAGCTCGCTCAGTTTATTTTAAGTATATTTTTTTTAATCAAATGTAAGCATATATCACTTATACATCACTCTTGTGTTTGTTAAATCGAAAATTTCCAAAAAAGTAATTTCTTTTCTGCAATATTGTGGACTGAGAGGAAAACAAAAAAAGGTAGAATAAAAATGTAGAAATAAAGATGATTTCATACTATTGTGAATTGGAAAGGAAATAAAAAGTAGGGAAAAAATGAAGAAATAAAAGAAAATGGGGGGCGCGTTCTGCAATATTGTGGATTGAGAGGAAAATAAAAAAAGGTAGAACAAAAATGTAGAAATAAAGATGATTTCATAATATGTGAATTGGAAAGAAAACAAAAAGTAGGAAAAAAAAATGAACAAATAAAGGTAAAAGGGAGGCGCAACCCGAGGCCTCCGGGGAGTCGAACTCGACACGTCTTAGACTTGCGCACGTTGTGGTCACAAGCCACACCAACTCGCCTAGCAACGAACTTGTGATGGAATAGAAAACTATTTTAAATTTATATCTAACTTTAGTCTTTCTTTTTTTGGTTGCCCTAGCCCGAAGGCTTGTGGGGCTTACCCCGGGGCCGGCCCTACTGAGATGTCACCTCACCTATCAAAGAAGCTCTCCCACGTATCTTTGGAAGCTTCCAGAAGGCTCCAGAATGGCAGTCTCCGACCAAGGCCTTCATGGCCGAAGAAACGATCAACAATGGATGGAACAATTTTCCGAAAGAAGAGGGTTATCTGGACATAACAAGTATATTATCCTTCGGCAATCATATTGTAGCTCGGCTAAGTTCCTGGGTTCCATTTATCCTTCGGATAACACGGACAGAAATAGTATATGGGTGCCTCTGGACAAAGATGAACTGAGACAACTACTTGGTCAAGAATAACATAGCGAGTCTCATTTGACCCATCCGAACCTTTTGGACCTTCGGATATTTCGCTTCACTACACCCAATGCAAATAATTAATACAAACAAAAAAATTGACAAGCTAAAAGGGGTTGTCGATGTTGCCAAAGAGAAGAAAATGCCACAGCATGGAATATCTCCGTAGGTACAAGTGTCCAACTGTAGCTCAGTTCTGAACAAATCAACTAACGTAAAGACTAAAGAGTATTGAGTAGACGTATGGAAACGTGTTTACTATGACAGCGACTGCAAATATTCAGAAAATTAACACAACACCATCCTCTCGATTTAAAACCCAAATGCTATTCCCATGGTGGAAATTTTCAATCCAAAATTAGAAGCTAAGGTAGTCTGCTATAGGTTAAACAAATAATGCAGTCTTAAATGCCCCAATATAATGCATCCTAAAACTAGCTCATAACTTCCAGAATTACCAGTGTTTTACCTTGAAACTGAAGGTTGCTACTTCCTACTTTGTCATACTGCACTTGTTGCGTCACAAAAAATAAAAATAAAAAAATAAAAATCCTACGGAGATTTTCCTCCCAAACCTTGGTAGAAAAAAGTTATTTTCCCAAAACTTTCAATTTTTTGGTCAATATAAGAATTTGTGGAAAAAAAAAGAAGCTACATGTTAAAGGTAAATTACATGCACATGATTAATGTTGATTTTAGAGAGGGGGAGAGAGAGTAAAGGAACTCTCATCTGTTGCTGCCTCTATTTGCAAAATAACATCGCATCAAAATCCAGGAAGGACTCTGTGGCTATAAATATAGCTTTATTCTCTTCATTAGATTTTGGGGTTATTGAGTGAATCCCTTCGGAGAGGCCCCTATGGGGTATCTCATGTTGAAGATTAGATATTAGAGTTTTGGTTTATGCTCTATTGGGTTCCATCTAGGGTTTTAGTATCCTTATCGGGTTCCGTTAGAGATTTATCCCTAGATATCTGTAATTGGATGCTTCAACGAGAGTTATGGGTATAGCCGGCTCTGTGTGTTATCTCCCTATTTACAATGGATCCTCTTGCTCTTTTCCTGTGGACGTACCCAATTTGGGAAACCACGTAAATCCTTGTGTCTCGTTTATTGCTTATTGATTTGTTATATTCAAAATTTCGTTTTCGACACAATAGTTAGAATCTCCTCTCATATTACTCTATCATCACTATGCCACCAAACAGTTTTCTTCGGGATTATCTAATAAAATTATAAACTAGAAAATGGGGATAAATAAATGAAGGGTGTTTTGGGATTTTTTTGAAAGTTAGGATGGGAACATAAGTATTCAAACTCACTAGGATGCACACCTAAATAAGTCTTCTGAATAGGATGTCTATTTAAATATTTCTTCTTCTACTTTTTTGCTAAAAATACAAGAAAATTTTATTTTTCTTGAGAAAATTGTCACATTTTTATGACACTTCCCATTATGTCCACAACTTTTCCTTTTCTATCATGATCTCTAATGTATGTTGAGCGTAAGTTAGTGAATACTTCCTCGGTCTCCATTTTTTGTCCCTCATCCTATCCTTACCGGATAAAAAATTAATTATAACTTTTAATTGGTAAAACTATTTATATGCAATATGGATCTTGTTTGATAGATCTCAATGAACTCATTTAAACAATATTTTTAAAATCACCTAAAAAATTAAAGATTGCAAAATATAATTAATTAAAAAGTGACATGGACTCCAAAAAAGAACTAAAGAATGTGGACGGATATGACGGAGTATTTTTTTTACTTGCAATATTCTCGCAAAACTTTTCATTTTAACCAAGCACATCCATGTAAGAAAATATTTTTTTTTCACTTTCTTTCTCTAACTTTAATTTCACTCATTTTTTCTTTCCAACATAAATTTCTTTCTAATCAAACGAACCCTTTATGACAATTAGGGCTAGTAGTAAAACTAGTTGTATGTGGTCACATGGCTCTACTTTCTATTGAAGTTCAAGAAAGTTCTACTTTCTGCTGAAGTTCAAGAAAGTGTAATGGATTACCAAGAATTTGGCATAAGGCATTCGAGTAAAACTAGTTGGGAGGAAAGCTAACTCCAGAAGTTGGACATTCATGTTATTATCATGAAATTGCATTAGAAAATTGGGACATATTTTGGACGTCTAGCAACGAGTAATTATTATTCAATAGTAAAGGAGTATCGTCATGTGGTACTTCAGATCACTTTACAACCAGTACACATTCATATGGGATCCTTACACTTACTGATAGACCTCATATGAATGTATGTGTAACGCCCCGAATTTTGGGTACGTTAAATAAAACATTTTATTAGAAAAACGAAGCGAGTCTAGCTCGTTATTACATCATAACTCTTGTAAGAGCATTTGAAATACAAAATAGGATGACAAAGAGGGAACTAAGGGTCCTACTCTACAGCTCCTCTTGCTTCTCCATCCTAGCCAGCTCCTCGGCTCCGCACTCCTCCAAGCTGAAGATCTCGCCCTGCTCATCTATGAAGTCTGACACATTATACCGGCGTCGCCACCAATATAATATGCCAGGGTCACCAAAAGGCAACACCGTGAGCTACAACGCTCAATAGGAAATCCTTACCCGCTAACCCATAGCTTACCAACAAACGATCATAGAAATCACATAAATGACGATAATACGTCCACATTCACTATCTAATGTTGGTGTCCAAGATTTCCCGATTTCTCCTACGCGACTCGTCGTAGACCGTGTCAACGTTTTCCACTTACAAAACCATTTTTTCAAAATCCTTTGCATTGGCTCCGTACCGCGGATAACCAAGCCACACACACACCCTTTCAAAATCATTTGACATTGGCTCCGTACCGCGGATAACCAAGCCACACACCCAACCTCGGTTCCGCCGCGCCGGGTTCCCGAGTATTCTCACAATGGTTCCACCGCGCCGGGTTCCCATTGGCACACAATTGCATTGGCTCCTCTCCGCGGATAACCAAGCTATACCTCACCATGGTTCCGCCGGTCCGGGATCCCATGGGAACGCACACACACAACCTTACAATGGTTCCGCTATTCCGGATTCCCATTGGAACACACACACACACATAATACCCTCGAAATGGTCATTATGTAGTTTCTAAGATATCTTCTTTTTCGGAAAACACATTTTCCTTGTCAACCACACCCTAGGTGTCATGTTTCTACTTTCTTGGTTCTTGTGTCTCGTTTACATGCAAGACTTCGCGGTAGTACTTTTACAAAGTAAACACAAACCACTCATTTTAATCTTGAAACAACAAGCAAGATCATCCAACTCTATGTTGCTAAACATATGCAAATCAACGCTTAAAGCATAACGCCACATGTTCGGACGCCCTTGGAGTGATAAATCACTTATGCTTTATCGTGTCACAAGTAATGCAAGCAATTCATATATCCATGCTCATATTCATCTTTAAAGATCAAAACACAATTAATTGACATGAAAAGTAATTCAAGGTAACATACTTATACATAGGGATAGGGATAAGGGTATCCTACCTTGATCCGAAACTAGTCGGGGCTGAATAAGCAAGTTGGAAGATCCTACGGGTGGTGAATACTCCAAATCTGGACCGAACTTCGGACGGCAGTAACTCGGTCAATCTTTGGCCGAATAGAGTCGTTCTTGGGTCCAAATCGAAGCTCAAGAAACGCTCTACAACTTTCGTGAAGAAAGTTGATCCTAGAAACTAATCTAAGTAGGAGAAAAATGGTGATGAAGGAGAAGACAGTAAGCTGTCTGGAAATTGGAAATCCGAGATTTTACTGAACTTCGGATGCCAATATCTTGGTCATTTCTTGGCCGATTGGGGTGGTTTTTGAGCCTAACTTGAAGCTCTCGAAGTGTTCTACAATTTTCCCGAAGGAAGTTGGTTCTAAAAACTAACTTAAGCAAGAGAAAACTGGGAATTTCCAAAGGGACAGTAGGCTGCCCAGAAATGGTTTCTAGAGAGAAGGAAGAGCAAAGCTTTGAAGGTGTGAGTTTTGAAGCTTGGAATGGCTTCTATTTATAGGCAAAACATTGGCTCTCTCTCCTCTTCTCCATGGCTGGCCCCCCTCTCTCTCTCTCCCTCTCTTTGACACTTGTCATGAATCTTGGAAGACCAAAGGCAAATCCAATGGCTAGGATTTGTTTCTTGGAAGACTTGGTGGGCAAGAAGAATATTGGTACAAGATTCTTGTTTAAACAAATATTGAAGTGTACAAAAAGGACATTGGAAGTTAAGACTTGGCTTGGAAGATCAACCATCAAGAATCTAGTTGTACAATGGAAGATCAATGGCAAGTACTAGCCAAAATCTCCCTCCTCTTCTCTCTCCCAACCAGCCCCCCCCCCCCCCCCCCCCCTCCTCTCTCTCTCCCTATTCGGCTGATCTCTTCTCTCCCTCCCCCTCTCTTGCTTCCTCAAGTACATATACATACATATACATGCAAGTAAACAATTAAAATATAGTACTTTTTGTACTTTAAGATCAAAAAAATAGACTTTAAGACCTAGGATTTTCCCAACAACTAATAAATAGGCATGAGGTACTTAGGGTAATATTTAAATCATCTTAGTACTTAAATAATATATACATAGATACACAAGTACTTAGGAAGATCAAAATCCCAATAGAAACAATTAAAGGGTACTTTAGAATCTTAGTACCTAGTACCTTTCCTATTAAAATATGGTTGTGCTTTCACACATGGTTTAAATGAAAGTATTAAACTAATAATCCCCATAGTACTTTGAAAGACTAGCTTTTACCCAATGGGTAATAAAATCCCTAACTTCTATTATCCAATGGACAATAGTTGCTAGGGTAATTATATAGTAAACTAATCAAAAATGTCCATTTTAAAAAGATAAAAGTACTTAGCCAAGTATACTTTTATTATAAACAATTAGGGTTCTTTTATCCAATGGATAATAATTCCCCTAATATTTATTGTCCAATGGACAAAGAATAAAACCAAAATAATTTTTAAAGCAAAAGAATAATCAATTTCTTTGTCTAGGGTTCAAAAGGTTCAAAAGGTCCAAGAGGGGCAAAACGGTCCATTTGCGGTTAGGAAAAAGTAACCAAATGATTTCCTAGTTTAGTTTCTCCAACAAGTCGGTTAGAAATCAACTAAGCTTACCAAGCGGGGTTAAAGTGCAAGAAACGAAAGTTCAAGGGCTAAAGTGCAGTTATGACAAACTATCGGAAATTAAAGTAATCAGGGTCGTTACAGTATGGTTATAAAGTAGCCCAGACTACCATGTGGTGGTACTCCCAGACTATTGTATAATTTCACTTATATAGCTTAGGATTTTTGTAAAGTCTCCGTTGTGTTTGTGAGTGTGGACCCTACAGACCTTGTGAGTGTATTTGTACATTTGTGTGTGCAAGTGTGTATGGTTATACTTGTGTGCTACACACAATTTGGGTTTGTTTAGAAGTTATGGAAAGATGTAGAAAGGAAAGGAAAGTTTTAAAATAAAATTTTCCCCACCCTTTGGTTCTTATGAAAGGAGAGGAAATTTTTTAAGTTCTAACTCAACTTTCCTCTCAATTTTCTCTTCCATTTTTCCATTCATTATTTTCTTTCCCTAACCTCCAAACAAAGCCTTTGTGAGCGCGTGCATTTGTGTGTGAAAGTATGTGGTTAAAGTATCGGTTCAACTTCTCCCCCTACATCCACCCTTCCATTTCAATCCCTCCTCCAAGCTAATTAAAAATGATTTTAGCAAGAGATATGGCTGCAGGAAATCTGCAACAGCTGCTGCTAATGACTTTTTCACGAAAAATCACACTTTTTTAAGTATTTAGTTTAGAACGTATCATTATCATTAAGGGAAACGTATCATTATCTTTTCCATTCTTTCCGAACATGTCTATCATCTCATCACTGTTGCTCGGCTCAACCTCAGGATCCTCTATGACAACGAGCCAATGTTCGTAATCACAACCAGGACTATAATGAATTCGATCTTCAAGGAGTTTCTTGGGATGGCTATTAAGAGCTAAGGAGAAAGAGCAAGTGGGGGCGAAGAGATGGGTCGACGAAAAGAGGGGTCGACGGAGAAAGGGATCAAGGAGAGAGGAGTCAACGAAGAGAGAGGAGAGAGGGGTCGATGGAGAGAGAGAA
Organism: Rhododendron mucronatum var. ripense; assembly: GCA_019656295.1. Classification (NCBI taxonomy): domain Eukaryota; kingdom Viridiplantae; phylum Streptophyta; class Magnoliopsida; order Ericales; family Ericaceae; genus Rhododendron; species Rhododendron mucronatum. The sequence goes on along the minus strand of BPLT01000145.1, from coordinate 190,107 downwards.
ACACAAATTTCTTTCTAATCAAACGAACCCTTAACGATAATTAGGGCTAGTATTAAAACTAGTTGTATGTGGTTGCATGGCTCTACTTTCTACTGAAGTTCAAGAAAGTTTAATGGATTCCTTCCGAGCCAAGAATTTGGTATGAGGCATTCGAGTAAAATTTGTTGGGAGGAAAGCTAACTCTAGAAGTTGGACATTCGTGTTATTATCATGAAATTGCATTAGAAAATTGGGACGTATTTTGGACGTCTAGCTATGAGTAATTATTATTCAATAGTAAAGGAGTATCGTCATGTGGTACTTCAGATCACTTTACAACCAGTACAAATTCATGTGGGATCCTTACACTTACTGATAGACCTCATATGAATGTATGGTTATAAAGTAGCCCGGACTACCATGTGGTGGTACTCCCAGACTATTGTATAATTTCACTTATATAGCTTAGGATTTTTGTAAAGTCTCCGTTGTGTTTGTGAGTGTGGACCCTACACACCTTGTGAGTGTATTTGTACACTTGTGTGTGCAAGTGTGTATGGTTATCATTGTGTGCTACACACAATTTGGGTTTGTTTAGAAGTTATGGAAAGATGTAGAAAGGAAAGGAAAGTTTTAAAATAAAATTTTCCCCACCCTTGGTTCTTATAAAAGGAGAGAAAATTTTTTAAATTCTAACTCAACTTTCCTCTCAATTTTCTATTCAATTTTTCCATTCATTATTTTCTTTCCCTAACCTCCAAACAAAGCCTTTGTGAGTGCGTGCATTTGTGTGTGAAAGTATGTGGTTAAAGTATCGGTTCAACTTCTCCCCCTACATCCACCCTTCCATTTCAATCCCTCCTCCAAACTGATTAAAGATGATTTTAGCAAGAGATATGACTGCAGGAAAGCTGTAACAGCTGCTGCTAATGACTCTTTTCATGAAAAATCACTCTTTTTTAAAGTATTTAGTTTAGAACGTATCATTATCATTAAGGAAAACGTATCATTATCATTTCCATTCTTTCTAAACATGTCTATCATCTCATCATTGCTGCTCGGCTCAACCTCGGGATCCTCCATGACAACGAGCCAGTGTTCGTAATCACTGTTGGAAATTTACGGAATTTCGGGTGAATGAAACCGGGACTTTGGAAGGTCTCTCAAGGCAATCGGTCCCGGGTTCGTTGAACCTGGACGCACCACAATCAATAGACGTATTGATTGTGGAAATTCGTAACCTTCCTCATCATGGTGAATGATCCCATAACCTCCCTATCAATGGCTGAATTCATTGGCTGAATTCAAATCAGCAATGAATGACAGCATTCATGTTCAAGGAGTTACTCAGCCCTCCTCCACCTATAAAAGGGAGGCTCACGGTTTTGACAAAGAACAACAAACTCAGAGCACTCAAATACCATTCTGGAAAATTCGTTCTTGAGAGAGAAAGGCAGGCTGTAGTCAGTTCGCCAAGGCGGTCGACGGCGGTGTTCTGGCGGCTTGCGGTTTAGCCGAGCCAACCCTGGGAGAAAGGCGCCGACGCAACCTACAACACCCACGGTAGGCGGCGAACATTTCTTAAGGAGACCGTGGTACCACACGGGACTCGGTTTAATGTTCAAATTCAGTTTGTATCTCGACTGTTGTAATTCTGTTTTGTATTCTGTTTTTGCTTTGATTATGTAATTGTTGCATTATGAATGAAACTGCTTTCTGGATTCTCTATGTATGCCGAAATTTTTTCCAACAAGCTTAAGAAATGTTTTGATCTCTGATCGGCAAATGAATTCCAGAAAAGAGTTTCTGTTTCGGACTAACATTTGAGTTGCAAGAACAGATTCAAACAGAGAGGTCCCGTAGTGAAGTACTTCAGGCGTAAGGCGAGAAAACAATCTGCTCAACAGACTGGGCAGATTGGTTTTCATACGAGATTATGATAGAATGATTGATGGATCGAAATGAGAACAGACCTGATTGGCTACGGCCATGGCATGTCGTGCGCGACATGGCCACTGTTCAGAGATGGGATTAACAGAAAGGCCACGGCCTCAGGCAGTCGGGCCACGGCCTGGCCTTGGGGCCACGGCGTAAGGCAGTCGGGCCACGGCCTAAGGTAGTCATGCGTGGCTTGGCCTTGGATCAATTTTGGTTGGCCTCTGGGGTGATCTACTTGGCTTCTGCCTTGACATCGCCTGGCCTTGATCCTGGGTTAATGATCTGCCCGGTGTGCAGTTCATGTTCTTGATGCCTGGGTTGCTCTCGGCCTGAAGTACTCAACCAGTGGAAGGTTTGAGTGCTCAGCCCTTGTGCACGGCAAGTGTTATATTCAGTACATGGACTGGACTCCAAAAACAGAAGGGGAAGGTGGACGGCCTAGGGGCGCTGCCCCCTGGACCCCCGCCACCTGACCGGGCAGGTCGATCCCCGCTGAGGGCGCTGCCCTCAGACTCCCGCCCGGGGGCGCTGCCCCCAGGACCCCCGCCAGGGGGCGCGCCCCCTGGGACCCCCAGGGTACGTGGTATTGTGGGGGATGTTAGACTTAGCTTGTTTGATAGATTGTTAATCTATGCATGTATAACTTGTCATTTTGAGATTGAGATTTGGTCTCGTATGTGGTTGTTCCTAATTTCAGGAAAACATGACAACTGAGCAAGGAAAAGCTACTGGCACTGGCAAAGAGAAAGAGACTGGCAATGTCAGTGGCAATGGAAATGGCGGTGTGGCTATTCCAACTCATGCTCCTATTCCTGGAATTCCCTCTGTTCCAATGTCCCACGTGGAGAGGCCGAGCAAATTTGTTGGGGTCGATTTCAAAAGGTGGCAACAGAAGATGTTGTTCTATCTCACCACCTTGAACTTGGCAAAGTGGCTTGTCGAGGAAGCACCTGTTATTGCTGAGGATGATCCTGACACTCAGAAGCGGATTGAGGTGGCTAGGTGGAAAGAGCATGATTACATGTGCAAGAATTACATCTTGAATGCTCTGGATGATTCGCTGTACTCTGTGTATGGTGAGGCTCCGTCGGCTAAGGAGTTATGGGAATCCTTAGACAGGAAATACAAGATCGAGGGTGCTGGGTCCAAGAAGTTTGTTGTGGGCCGGTTCCTTGATTATATGATGGTGGACTCCAAGTCTGTGGCAGTCCAAGTCCAAGAGCTGCAGCTCCTGCTCAATGAGATCAGGACTGAGGGGATGATTCTGAGTGAAGCATTCCAGGTGGCCGCGATCATCCACAAGCTACCTCTAGCATGGAAAGAGTTCAAGAGCTATCTCATGTTCAAGAATAAGGAGATGACCTTGGAGGCTCTTTTCATCAAGCTCCGTATTGAAGAGGAGAATCGGGGTATGGATAGGAGTGCAAAGGCCTCCTACATGGCCAAGGCAAACATGATGGAGCATGGCCAATCTTCCGGTGGGAGGAAAAACCAAAATGACAGGCGTTCTGACAAGCGGTCTGACAAGCAAGCTGCCAAGCAGAAGGACAAGAGTGTCAATTGGGACCGAGAGGTGGTGTTACCAAGAAACAAAGAGAAAAGTTTCAGGGCACTTGCTTCAACTGCAACAAATTTGGGCATAAAGCTTCGGAGTGTACGAAGCCACCTAACCCTCGCACTCAGGCGCACTTAGCTCAGGTGGAGGCAGGAGTGTCCGATATCAACCTCTCGGCTATGGTATCTGAAGTGAACATGGTTGGTTCAAACCCGCAGGAATGGTGGGTTGACACTGGGGCTACACGCCATATCTGTTGTGACAGGCAGTTGTTCACTACCTTCGAGCCAGTTGCTAATGGTGAGAAGTTGTTCATGGGGAATTCAGCTACCTCGGATGTTGCGGGGCAGGGGAAAGTGGTCCTGAAGATGACTTCGGGAAAAGAGTTGACTCTGAATAATGTGCTGTTCGTGCCAGATATTCGTAAGAATTTGGTTTCTGGCTCATTGTTGAGCAAGCACGGCTTCCGCCTGGTTTTCGAGGCTGATAGGGTCACTCTGACTAAAGCTGGAATGTATGTAGGGAAAGGTTACATGACCGATGGTCTCTTTAAGATGAATGTAATGACTGTTATCCCTGCTATCAATAAAAAGAAATCCCTTGTTGCTTATGTGCTTGAGTCTTCCTTTTTGTGGCATGGTAGACTAGGTCATGTTAATTATGATTCTATGCGTAGATTAATTAACTTGGACCATATTCCAGCTTTCCAATTTGATAAAAAACATAAGTGTGAGACTTGTGTAGAGGCTAAAATGCCAAGAGCATCTTTCAAAACAGTAGAAAGAAACACAGAACCTTTGGGTTTAATCCACACTGATGTGTGTGATCTGAAATATGTCCAAACTCGGGCCGGTAACAAGTATTTCATTACTTTTATCGATGATAGCACTCGGTTTTGCTATGTGTATTTGCTGAAAAGTAAGGACGAAGCCCTGGATAAGTTTGTTCATTACAAGACTCAGGTTGAGAATCAACCGAGCAGAAAGATTAAGGTGGTCAGAAGCGATCGTGGTGGTGAATTTCAGTCACCATTTGGAGAATTCTGTGCCCAACACGGAATTATCTATGAAACCACGGCACCTTATTCGCCTCAGACTAACGGTATTGCTGAGCGCAAGAATCGTACATTGAAGGATATGATGAACGCAATGTTGATCAGTTCTGGGTTGCCTCAGAACATGTGGGGAGATGCTGTTCTCACCGCTAATTATATCCTCAATAAAATACCTCGCAAAGATGTTGGTAAAACCCCGTATGAATTGTTTAAGGGTAGGAAGCCTACCTATACATTCTTACGAACATGGGGTTGTCTAGCGAAGGTGGCTGTACCTCCTCCTAAGAAGGAGAAGATAGGCCCTAAAACCGTTGATTGTGTGTTCATCGATTATGCAGACGATAGTAGTGCCTATCGTTTTCTTGTATATGAGTCAGATATACAAGATATTCATAAGAATACTCTCATGGAGTCAAGGAATGCAGTGTTTTTTGAACACATATTCCCTTATAGATCCATTGGAGAGTCAAGTTCTGCTAAACGGACTCTGCATCCGGCTAATGAAAGCAGACAAGGCCAAGAAGAGGAAATTGATGTTGAACCACGACGTAGCAAGCGAGCTAGAACATCAACATCTTTTGGTCCAGATTTTCTGACTAATCTAGTAGAGAATGAGCCTCGGACATACCAAGAAGCTGTAAGCTGCCCTGAAGGTCCTTTGTGGAAAGAGGCCATTAAGAGTGAGATTGACTCCATACTGCAAAAACATACGTGGGAACTGGTGAATTTGCCACCAGGCAGTAAGCCTCTCGGCTACAAATGGATCTTCAAAAGGAAGATGAAAGCAGATGGGTCAATTGATAAGTACAAAGCTAGGCTTGTTATCAAAGGCTACAGACAAAAAGAAGGCCTAGATTACTTTGATACTTACTCACCAGTCTCCAGGATTACATCCATTCGGATGATCATCGCAATTGCAGCCTTGCGTAACCTTGAGATACATCAAATGGATGTAAAGACAGCTTTCCTTAATGGCGATTTAGATGAAGAAATCTACATGGAACAACCCGAGGGTTTTTCTGCGCCAGGCCAAGAAAGGAAAGTATGTAGGCTTGTTAGATCATTATATGGTTTAAAGCAAGCACCGAAACAATGGCATGAGAAATTTGACAATGCTGTGTTGTCAAGTGGTTTCAAGATCAACGAATGTGACAAATGTGTTTACGTCAAAGACACAGACGAAGGGTACGTCATTTTGTGTCTCTACGTTGATGACATGCTCATTGTTGGTAGCAATGAAAGGGTCATTCAGTCTACCAAAGATATGTTAAACTCAAAGTTTGACATGAAGGATATGGGCCTTGCAGATGTCATTCTGGGTGTCAAGATCACCAGAACATCTGTCGGACTTGCATTGTCTCAGACACACTACGTTGACAAGATTCTTGAAAAGTTCAACTCGTCTGATTCAAGTGTCGCAAGAACCCCTGTGGATTTAAGTCTGCATTTATCCAAGAATGGGGGGGAAGGCGTATCTCAATTAGAGTATTCTCGGATAATTGGGAGCCTGATGTACTTAATGAGTTGTACAAGGCCCGATATAGCTTATTCAGTCAGCTGACTGAGCAGATACACGAGTAATCCAGGTCGTGATCACTGGAAGGCAATAGTCAGGGTTCTGCACTATTTGAGGTACACTCGTGAATTGGGGCTACACGACACCAGATATCCAGCAGTACTTGAAGGGTATTGTGATGCAAACTGGATATCAGATATGAAGGACTCAAATTCCACAAATGGATATGTCTTCATACTTGGTGGTGCAGCAGTTTCCTGGAAATCCTCTAAACAGACGTGTATAGCACGTTCAACGATGGAATCAGAGTTTATTGCTCTAGATAAGGCGTCTGAGGAGGCCGAGTGGCTCCGTCAGTTTTTGGAGGATATTCCAAGATGGCCGAAACCTGTGCCAGCAATTAGCATCCATTGCGACAGTCAATCTGCAATTGGAAGGGCACAGAGTAATATGTATAATGGTAAGTCTAGACATATTCGACGTAGACATAATACCATTAGGCAACTACTCTCGAGTGGGGTTGTCGCTATTGACTATGTGAGGTCAAAGGACAATATTGCGGATCCGCTAACCAAAGGGTTAAACAGAGAGTTAGTTGAGAAAGCATCGAAAGGGATGGGGCTAAAGCCACTACGCTCATAGTTACCGTGGGGGTAGCCAACCTAGCTGACTGGAGATCCCAAGATCTAGGTTCAATGAGACTATCTTTCGCGAGTAGCGGAGAATGATCACTGAGGAGACTCGGTCTCCTGCCCATTCCTATGGTGTAGAACAGTGATACCTGCAAATGGAAAGAGGTTAAGCATTGCTTTTAATGACTCCAATGCGCTGGGTTGCCAGGCGGGGTATAGCAGGATACCTTTTAAAAGGAAGGTCACCTATGTTAATATGAAGTGGGGCCGCTTCTTTGAGAATTGTGGCAAAATTCTCGAGAAAATACTCGCAGAACCAAGAAGGGGGTGTCATGGCCAAAATGAACCCAACTAGGGCTGTCCACAGGCCCGACCCGCCCGACCACCCGACCCGACCCGCCCGAAAAACGAAGGCAATGGACGGATCTGATCAACCCGATCGGTCGGATTCGGGTCCATTTTCTCGGATTTTCCAGTTGGTCGGTCGGGTGTCGGGTGCACCAAATTATTTCTCGGGTGATCCGATCCGACCGACAGATTTACTATAAAACTGAAAAAAAAACCCCTAACCCATTTCTTTCATTCCCCACTTCTCAGTTCCCAGACGGAACTCCTCACCAGACAAATGGTGTTCTCCTCCTCTCCTCCTCCATTTCCCACGGTCCAGTTCTCTTCTTCCCAAACGCCCGCCACCACACACTCCGCTAGCTTTCCCACCAGTCCTCCGCCGGCTACAGTGGCGTCTCCACATCGTCCTCAACGATGTCGAGATGGAGAAGACGAAGAACTAAGGTTTGTACTTTGTAGATCTGTTTGAGACCGAAGGTTTTTAGAAGGAGAAAGAGGACTAAGGTTCGTAGTCGTTCCTCGTCCTTTAGGCCGCTGTAATTTTGGAATAAAAAATTTGATTTTCAGATTTTTTTTTTTTAGATCTGTGATTGTTAATCGTGGTTTTGTAATATTTTGTTGTGAATCGTGATTATGATCTGGTTTCAGTGGTCTGTGATTGCAAGGTTTCCATTTTTTTTTTTTTTTTTGATTGCTGGCTGAAGAATGGAAATATGGAATTGTTGTTCGGGTGGATTTGGTTGAAGAATGGGACTGCGATTACACTCTGGAACCCGTTAACCCGACCGAACCCGATCAAATCCACCCGACAAGAATTCGGTCGGAGCCCGACTACAAGTTCGGTCGGTTTCGGGTGAGTGTTTCAATAATCCGACAAAAGTCGGGTCGGGTCCAACCCGACCCGAACCCGACCAAACCCGACCCGTGGACAGCCCTAAACCCAACAGTGAGAACTGAACTACGTCAGGAGAAGTCCTGTGTGACGTCTATTGTCTCGGTTTACATCGGCGGCGGAACAGTTCAAAGCAGGACCGCACACTGGTTTGCCAGTAAACCCGATAGGCTATCACAAAGGAAGGTTCCAGGCCAAAAGCCACCTATCCTTTGCAGGAATTATCCGTTGTCGCTCTCTCGGATCAGCTTTGTATTCTGCACCAGTATTCCTGCCAATTCCATTCAAGGGGGGGATTGTTGGAAATTTACGGAATTTCGGGTGAATGAAACTGGGACTTTGGAGGGTCTCTCGAGGCAATCGGTCCCGGGTTCGTTGAACCTGGACGCACCACAATCAATAGACGTATTGATTGTGGAAATTCGTAACCTTCCTCATCATGGTGAATGATCTCGTAACCTCCCTATCAATGGCTGAATTCATTGGCTGAATTCAAATCAGCAATGAATGACAGCATTCATGTTCAAGGAGTTACTCAGCCCTCCTTCACCTATAAAAGGGAGGCTCACGATTTTGACAAAGAACAACAAACTCAGAGCACTCAAATACCATTCTGGAAAATTCGTTCTTGAGAGAGAGAGGCAGGCTGTAGTCAGTTCGCCAAGGCGGTCGACGGCGGTGTTCCGGCGGCTTGCGGTTTAGCCGAGCCAACCCTGGGAGAAAGGCGCCGACGCAACCTACAACACCCACGGTAGGCGGCGAACATTTCTTAAGGAGACCGTGGTACCACACGGGACTCGGTTTGATGTTCAAATTCAGTTTGTATCTCGACTGTTGTAATTCTGTTTTGTATTTTGTTTTTGCTTTGATTATGTAATTGTTGCATTATGAATGAAACTGTTTTCTGGATTCTCTATGTATGCCGAAAGTTTTTCCAACAATCACAACCAGGACTATAACGAATTCGATCTTCAAGGAGTTTCTTGGGATGGCTATTAAGAGCTAAGGAGAAAGAGCAAGCGGGGGCAAAGAGAGGGGTCGACGGAGAAAGGGGTCGAGAAGAGAGGGGTCAACAAAGAGAGGGGTCGACAAAGAGAGGGGAGAGAGGGGTCAACGAAAAGAGAGGAGAGAGAGGTCGACGAAAATAGAGAAGAGAGAGGGGACGCACCATTTGTGTTGTGGGGTTGGGTTGTGGGCAGTGGCGGCAGCAGTAGGTTGTGTTGTGTTGTGTCTACTTAGACAGTTCAAAAAGAAGAAGTAGCGCATCTGTTGTTTTCATTTTGGTAAATGATAATTGATAAACACTCAATATTGTAGATATTTTGTGCGACTATTCCTATTTTATATTGTTTTAACTTCCGTTATTTAGCTTTTATAGTGATGTTGCACATAAGGTATGTTTTTAGTGTTTTTAGGTAATTTGTGTGATTAAGGCGCGTTTCAACGCCAAGTAATGCTCTGGATGCAACCAAGTGCTCATGGCCACATGCCACCCCATTGTGGTGTCCAAAAAGTCATGAAGAGATGGTTTGGAGGTTGCTTGGGTCGCCTAAGGGTTAAGAGAATTGAAGGAGATGTGAGAATTTTACCAAAGCTTTTCATTTTCCGACTAGCTGAGGGTAGAATCATCATATCTTTTATGTACAAGTGATCTTGGATTCAAACCACTTGGGTTAGAAAGTAGACTCGACAAGCTTTCCAACCGTCCAAAGAACACCAAAATCTGAGCTCGAAAGTGTCCGAAGCGAACCTGCAAAGTTCAACCAAGCAGAATTTGTCTTAACAGATAGGTATTGATACCAGTGCAAAAAGGTATCGATACCAGTCATCTTAAATCACCCCCAAGTTGAACAGGATGCTGGGTATCGATACCTATACCAAAAGGTAATGATACCAATGGCTTTTGGACAGCTTTTTGCCGCAGTTTTCAACTTCCATTAGTGGAAACTTTATACTTTTGGTATGTTTTTGGGATATTTTATAGAGAGAGAAGCAAATGTGTATATATAGCTCTCTCCTTCACAAATATCCATCTATTTACTTTATGTTCTAGCTTTAGTTCTCTCTCTAGGAGAGATCTCCATTGTTGTTCAAGCTTAATTTCTTAAGAACTCAAGTAAGTTTAAGTGTTTTGATGTTTTCTTATGTATTAAAGTTGTAACTACTCTTTAGATTTTCATTAATATCAAGTTTATTTTCGTTTCTATCGATTAATCATGTTTTCTTTTTCTAGCATACTTTCTTGTCTTTTCGTTATGTGTGAGTAGTTATTTGGCTAAGTATTTGTCACGACCCAAACCCGTAGGTTAAAGGTCTAATGACCGGCCAGTGAGTTTACGTCACCCTAGGCCTATCCTGATAAGATAAGTTTAGGGAATTTATAAAATTCTCTGATTAAAATAGTTTTCCTTAAGAAATTCAATAAACTGCAAAAACACAATTTCAATAGTTCCAACATATTTCAGAGTTCTACGTGTAAAGATAAAAAATAATTGCTTAACAATACCTGCAAATAATCATAGCATAACCTGACCAGAACAAGCCGGCTACCAAAATTCGTAAATCTTCAAATCAAGTCCTCACAGCTCTATACTCACATTAGAATAGTACTACTATATACACATAGGAACTGATCACCAAAAGACTTCGGCTCAAGAGAAAAGCCAAGTCCAGCTATTGCTTCTAACCTGAAAAGTATGATTTTTGAAAAACTCCATAAGCTAAAGCTCGTGTGAAACATGACATATCTAGTAGACACATTAAATCATGGATACAACTAATATCTTGTAAAAAGTGTAGTCATACTCTTCAGTTCCAAACATATTAAATATACCTCCTTTCAAAGATAATCAAATCTCAAGACCATAATAAAATGAGTTCGAGTCTTTCAATAGACTTACGCTAAAAGCAATATTTCTCAGGCATTAGTCCATCAGTTCATTCACAGAATGAAATCCAACTTTTCAGGATAAAGTAGAAAACCATCATGATATTCACAATATCACATTTCATAATACTCGTCGATTTCGCACATCTTTCATGAACAAGTTTCAACCAGAATCTAGAGGAGCTACCTCTAAAGTATAAAGGGAATGCCGTCAAACAATTAGGATACCTGGTTAATATCCCCCAACCTTATAACTCCAAATCCACTTTGTCTGTTTAAAGTCCTCAAGCACGGACACTTGTTCAGATGTATCGACAGGAAAAATACACATTTCATCAAATCATTTAGCAAGTTAATCAATATCCATGATTTGCTAGAAAACATTTCTAAAATATTTCAACAATGAAATATTTAAACAACTCATGTACTGTGACGACCCGAAATTTTAAATTGCCTCAAAATTAATATATCTCCAATAATTACAAGTCCTCAAGAACAAATATACATGGTCGGCCTAAAAACCTCCAAAATGATACAGATTTTCTAAAGCTAAATCTTTCAAATACTCCAACTCGGGTCCCCACTAACTTGCTTTGCACCTGAAAAATATAAAACGCCCGGGTAGTATATGCAATACGAGGACAATAACATGGCTAGCAATAAGAATATGCTCAATAAACGAGGATAACAAATCAAGTAGGATCATTCTAAACGCTTTTCATTTGTAGCCTCATACCCGGCTCATTTCGATAACATGTCAAGCACCACCCAGGTCAAACTCTGTATTGGGCACATGGGCCCCATAAACATTCTGGACGCCCCGTGCGGCAGTCCATCAAACATCTTTCATAACTCTATGACCCGGTGGGCTTAAACATGTATCAATCTGTTCCATGGCTTTCAGCCAAATACGTACTTTGTTGTGTCACAAAACAAGAAGTGACAATAACTGAATCAACAAGCTTAGATATCAAATGAGTATAAATATGAGAGAATCAAAGAATACTCTTTGCAAAGAGATTTAGCGAGGAATGTATTGCACACTACCCGGTACCTTAAACGAGTATTGCATGATATATGAACACAACCTCAAGAATCGACTCCATAAGTTGTACGACTACTGGACCTCAAATCACCAATGATTTTCTTGCTCTAAATGATGGATAACTCACAGCTTTGTAGGTGTACAAAAGAACTCTATGAAATAAAATGGGAAAGAATCAATTTACTATCTAATAGGAGGACAAAGATTCTTCACCTTATATATTATGTATGCACATAAACATGTAAAGCCACTAAGGTGCCACCTGCCCATGCATTCTATACAATCACCACGTGTATGACACTCACACCACAACCGAATGCCTTCTTTTACTTCTTTTTTTTTTTAATTTTGTCTAAAGTAAAATTAATATTGAGAAAAATACGGGATGTTACATGTAAACAAGATACGCATGTTTCACCTTGATCATGAAGATGCAGCTAATCTCTACTCGAGTCTTCGCGTATTTCATACTAACAATCACACAAACCTAATGAGAATATCATAAACGTCCAAGTATGAGTACAATTAATGTACTAAATCCGAATAATCCAATTCTAGTCATCTAAGTCATGGCTTAGAGCCGATTTGTTACAAGGGGTAAAACGGTCATTTTACGTTCTAGGGTCAATCTATCCAAGCACTATGAACTCAGATCTCTCATCTTATCAAATCTTATCCAAAAATCTTAAATTACTCAAAACTCAAGTATAAAACTCAGTTTTAAAACATTTATGACTAAAAAGGTCATTTTAGCACACATCAAATCCCAAGGGCAAAATAGTCATTTTAAATCTCTTAACTACAAAGTGTAAAATTTAAGTATCCTAATTATTCAAAAATTACAATCCTGTAATTTTTACAAAAATCAATAAGATTTTATACAAAGTCCATTTTTGGCGTAGAAACACAACACAATGGATTGGAGGTTCAACAACCTCTAATGGTAAAATGGTAAACACAATTCCACCTTAAGATCACATGAAATTTCTGGGTAAAAACTTAGTTTTGTCAAAAATTCTTAAAAACTTATGCATGCATGGTATTTTAAAAAAATAAAAACAATACTTTGTTCATTTACTAAAATCTGTCACACTTTCTTTGAAAAATCATAACTTATTCATGTAAGGTCCAAAAATACTCAAACCGGTGCCCAAACTTGCATAACAACCTTGTGTATCTACTGTAAAATATAAATATTGGTTATCAACTAAATATTCTCCAAATTTCAAAATAACAAGCTGTTCTACAGGAAAACAAGGCAGCTAAACATGTTTTAGTAGAAAATTCATAACTAATTCATTTCAACTCCAAAAATGTTGAAACCAACGCTCAAAGTTGAAAAACGTAAATTATTATTCTCAGTAAAAATATCAGGTTGATAAATTGAAAGGATGTTTCCTCGGCAAGAAAAGAATACAGATTGATCATAATTTATGTCTCTGTCAGACAACTCTACTTTAAAAATTGACCAAATATTGTATATTTATCCAAATGATTTGATTCCAACGCCAAAATATTTCCAAATTAAACCTCTAGTCCCTGAAAAAAAACCATAGCCATGCAAGTAGTGAAATTTCCCATAAATTTAAAAGAAGACAGACACAATCAAATTCGGACACACAGGAGACAGTCAGTATTAAAAAATTCATAACTAATTCTGTGTTTATTGGTTTTGCATGTTATTGGTGCCAAAATCTTCGCCTTTAAACGTACTTTTAAAGTTATGAAGACTTAAAAAATTGAATCATAGCAGAAGGGTTCTCAAAATACGAATTTGTGATGGTCCAGAAAGCTGTCAGGAAGGTTTAAGAAGTTACCCTCAAGATTTGATGGAGAACCTTGGTGTCTAAGGGCTGGTCCAGAGCTTGGAGAAGCTAAAATGGCTTCTCTCTCTCTCTCTCTTGCCGTACTCTCCTCTCTCTCTTTTCTTTTCATTGCATTTTCTTGCAACTAATAACTAATATAGTATTAATAATATATGTATAATTATGTGCTAGCATAAACTTGGCACATAAATAAGCTAATTGGGTGCCAAGTGTTGGCTTGGTCTTGACACCTAGACATGCATGCATGGTTAATTCCGGAGCGCAACTCGCGCGCGGTTCGAAAAACTGTTTGGGTTCCGAACTCAGAAAAATATGAAACTCTCACAGTATCCTAAATAAATTATTCTAAGAATAACCCCATTCTCGGAATTTCAAAGAAAAATTTAGAATATAGAGATTTGAAATGCCTGGCCGATTGACTTGTAAAATGTGCTTGTGACCTCGTCCGTGACGAATAATTAAAGTTAGTGACGAATTATCATCGTACTAATTATTTTTAACGTGAGGGTTCTCACAGTATTGCGCTACTCTTTTTCAAGGACTTAGGTGGTTATTTGGTTCTCAAACCTTTGGTCTTAAAATCATGATTTTCAGAATTAAATTAACCTAGTCATTTTGGTCTAAGTGAATGGTGTTAACTCCTTGATGTATAGTTTAGTCAAGCGGTCTTGGCAAGTGACATACCAAGAGCTCGTGGCCTCCTACATATTAGATACATTTAGCAAAAAAATAAGTTGGTTTAGTTTCGATCAATCACATAGATCTTTCGATAAACATAGTCTTTAAAGCTAAATCTTCTGAGCGTGAGCACACGGTCGTAACTCTCGTTTGAGTTATAATTGAGAATCAGTAATGCCTTTTGTCAAGCGATAGACGATCCCTATACTTGGCTCTTTTAGCTCATAAAGCACCTTTCTAGTCTTTTTTCCTTAGTATTTCTACTTTCAAAGTAAAACTAAGTTGGCCGTCTTTAACACCACAATCCACCATATAAAACCTATATTCCGATAAGATGTTACCGATTCCCTGTGGGTATGATCCCGATTTTACCGGTTATTATGCTCTCGACGATCTAGCTCTATGCATAGAGTTTTCAACCTTATTTGAAGGCAAGGTTGTTTGCGAAGCAATAATGCCACAAATTGTTTTTCTAGTGCCACGACATTTTAAGCCTATTTACTATTGTACCCTTGTCAAATTACAGTACTATTCTTCTTGGTAAAAATTATCCTTCCACTATTCATTTTCCAATTTTATTTTATGTTTTGATCACTCTTCCAATTTCTTTCACAACCAGGGCCGGCCCTGAGCTAAGGCGGACAAGGCGGAAGCCCCCGAAATTTCGCCAAATATTAGGGTCCCAAATAGGTATACCTATGTATGTAATATATATTTAATCAGTGCTTCCATCAACCAAAGGAGGTAGTTGGCGAAGTGGTAAGTCTAAGTCTTTTCTACACAACAGAAGCAAGGTTCTAGTTTCAGCCCCAGCAGCTTGTTACCTTTTTTCATTCTTATGATTTTGTTTTCCTTTTGAGGTTATTTTTTTTTAAAAGAAAACATAGGCCCCGGTTTTACAAGTTCGACTTAGGCCCTAAAAATCTCAGAGCCGGCCCTGTTCACACCGCAACTATCCAGTTGCTCCAATCAACCAAAATTGACAACGGAATGCATCCCCTCTCTCTCTCTCTCTTATTTTTTGGCCATAACGAAAACAAATAGTATTATTAAAACAAATAACGAAACATCAAGCAGAAGACCCATCCCAATAAAGAGGATTGAGTAACCACAACGGCAGGGATTCAGTCCAAAGACAAGACCCCGAACCATTCACACATTTTTCAGCCAACACATGAGTAACCTTGTTACTATCTCTACGTACAAAAGAGTAACTACAGCAGTAATTTGTACTGCTCAAAACCTGAATATCATGAATAATGACCTCCGCCTCTTGACTGATCAATAGTTGCTTTGCCATGAAGCATATTCATTATCAACTGAGCATCACTTTCTATAATCACTGACCCTAACCCAAACTGTGAGCTTGACAAAATGTCATGCCGAAATGCCACAGCTTCTGCAACTAAAGAACTTGTGCACCACGGGGAAATCCCGATCGAGGCAGCAACAAACAAGCCTCTGGAATCCCGAATCACAATGCCATAACCCCCTCTAGAGTCTTGACAACCCTTTCTTCCATGGCCCATCCACATTAATCTTGAACATCCCATCGGAGGCTTCCTCCATGAGTTAGGGCTTCCTTCCCCGTTCAAAATCACAGCTATGGTATCCAAAGAATTTGCAGATAAATACTCTTGAAAGTACTCAACTGCCTGCTGTTTTTACAAAGTGATTGTAGATCAGTTTATCGCCAAATTTTTTATGTATGTAGAAGTAAATTACACTCGACCTTTTCCTAGAACTAGTGAACACATCGTTCGACTGAGAGCTATTAGACCTCGTTTAACATGATGTTAGCCTTCAGGATGAGATGCAAATGTCAAATATGAAACAGAAACATTATCAATTTACTAGCCTTAAGTGTTTACCTTTATTTTTCATGATCCGAGTGTAATGGATGTTGGATCTCTACAGTGGAAATCTTCAGGCGTTTTCTTGGGCTTCAAATATCTTTGGAGGCCCGTATTTTTGGAAGGCCAACCCAATAAACACTACTTAGGCCTTGACGAGAATTGGGCTGGTCTTAGAGATTTACACACCATGTTCTAAAAGTGATTTTCATCAACCTTAAAAAGTATGTTTCTCTGTTGTCTAAGTAATGGTCAAAATTCGAAATATCTTTTTTATAACTTGCTATCCAACCCAATAAATCGATTAATTTGGCGATCAACCTCAAGGTTCTAATGTTCACTAGCAAGGTCTACATTAAAGCCCGGATAAAGCTTCGTATAAATTGACCCAACACAAGAATAGCTAGGTGAGAGTCGACCTCATACCACAATGTTTTCAAAGGCCCTTGGTTGACAGGTGAGTCTGAAGTTGGATTGAAATATCTTCATGTCTATAATTGGAATAATAGCAAGTTGTGTATACATGATTACAGTCCTCAAAAAATGGGTGACAAAAACATGTAAATATGCGGAAAATAAAAAGAAAAAAAGTGATATCAAAATAAAGGAATGATCGTGACTTGTTTGCGTGGATCAAAAAAGAAGAAGATTGAGACATGTTCACGCGCACACAAGTTTTTTTTTTAGTGATTCTTAGAAAAATACAATATATAGTCGTTCACGAATATCGTCATCCACTCGTTCATCTAGTCCAATGGTAATTAAGGCCGTTATGTGTCTTTTATTTTGTTTTGGTTTGAGAACGAAGAATCTAGTTATATATTGGAGTATTATTATTGATTAAACATGGGAGCATACAATTGTTTACCTGAATTACATTCATTCACAAACTAATGATTCTTCCTTGGGCACTACAAGCAGCACTAGGCTGAAAAACCTTTAAATTTGCCAACTAATGATCTTCCACATAAAAGAACATAAATTTGTTTACCTGAATTATGAGCCTTTTAGTTTTTAGAGTTTTCAATCATTTTGTTTTTACTTTTCCTTGTTAAAATACATTGCCCCTGTTACACCTTCATTACTAGGGGTGAAAGTGTCCAGATTGGTTCGATTTTATAGTAAACCAATAACCAAACTAATACATACGAATTATGAATTTAAAGAACCAAACCAACCCACAAAAGTCATAAACCAAACCAATCCAAACCATTAAAATACAGTTCGATTTCGGTTTTAAACCACGGTTTGCTTTGATCTAATATATCATCTTCAAAAAATATTTAAAGTACTTAAAATTACAAAGATAAGTTAAATGAAAATTTATGTTAAAATCAATTTTATTCAAATTACCAAAATACACTAAGGCCCCGTTCCGGAACAACTCCTTAAAATAAATGGGTAAGAATTGGAGATTCTGTGAGTCCTTATGCGTGCATTTGAAAAATGGGCTGTAGTTCTCCATGCATTGGGCTAGTTTTCTGGAGTGGCCCATACTTCACCCTAGATACATTGGGCTGGCCCACCCGTCATAGACGCGAAACGCGAAATCCCTGATTTCATCCCGACCCACCGATTTTCTCTCTCGCTCTCTCTATCTCTCCCCCCCTCTCTCTTTACAGACTCGAAATCCCTGATTTCACCCTGACCCACGGCTTCTCTCTCTCGATCGATCGATATTTTATCCACAGAACAGCGCAGAAGGAATGGCGGTATGAAAGATCTCTCTCTCTCTCTCTCTGTGTGTTATACGTATATGAGGTGTTTGTATGTGCGTTTGGGTTCTATTCTAAAAGCTGCGTAGTTTTTCATTTTGGATAGAAACAAACCTTGGTCAATCTTTCCAACTGATACTACATGTAGATTCTTAACTTTTTACCGAAATTTATAATCTACTTTAGCCGATAGCAAAAGGATTTTGGTATAGTTCTAAGTTGTAACAAAAAATCCGATCTTTTTTCATGTTATATTCAGAACTTTTGGTTTTATTTTGATTTCTTTCAGAAATTTAGCCTTATCTATTAATATTCTGGAGAAGAATTGAAGGGTAAGCAAAATTCATTTTTGATATAGTTAGGATAAATTTTAATTGGGTTTTGTTCAATAAAGTCATTTACTTCAACAAAAAAAACAAAAAACAAATGTAGAAGGACGAATTTTAAGCAGGAAGTGATAGTTTTGTAACAGGTGACATATTAATATGATATGAAGGCAAACTTGTGTAAGAATAACGAAATATGGAGATTTTCATTTTGTTTTATTTTCGATTTGTTAACTTCCTTTTGTTCTACTCGTTGTTAACCATTGAAAGGAAGCGGGTGCTGATTTGGAAGAAAAGATTGAGCAGATCCTTGATGCCGATGACGAGGAAAGACTGATCTCATTTTTGACGAGCCTGCCTCTATTAATTGATGGCACACCTCAATATTGCCGGCACCATCTTTTGGATAGTCTCTGCATGCGTGATGCCGTGAAATGTGCCACTGCGTTGCTGGAAGGGAAATTGGGTGGCCTAGGACTGGATTTGGATGGGGATCACCTCTTGCATCGTGCGGCTAGATTTTGTGCATCGGACCTGGTCCAGTTATTTCTTCACCATAAAGCTCGAAGTGATACCAGATATTCTGATTATAGATATGATCATGGCGAAGATCTGAGGAATGGGTTGCTCCCACTCGATATAGCGTTTAACTTTGCAAGGTCAAAAAGAAGAAAACACACACATAGTACTTCTTCTTCCTGATTTTGGCACTCTGTTTTTCATTCCATCTCATTTTTCCTCTTGTGCAGAAGTCAGCACCCCTCTCTGGAGTCGTATCCATTTGGAGGGCAATCTACTTTTGAAATGATACTGTATCTTTGCGAACTCGGAGCGGTTTGTTTGTTTTCATAGAATGCTTGCTTATATTTACTTTTTTTATTTTATTTTAATCTTCAGCTGTCAAAGGTTTGGATATGAGGTGGATTAAAGAATTAAGAGGTTTCCTCCTGGGGCTCTTTTATTGACTTGTTGCAGGTACATGTTGGGGATACTATTAAGTTTATTGCGTGTTCATCCGAGGACATTGCAAAGGAAGCGTACCATTATGCAAGGAAAGGAAAGCTCATGGAGTTGGCTCTCTTGCTGATTGTGGCTCGCGAAAAGATTTTGGTCCCTATCGATTTGTACGTCGAAGGTGGTGTTGGTTCAAGCGGAAGAACCACCATCCTGCGTTGGTTACAGTTTCAAATCCTAATACTAACTGATGAGGAGAAATTAATGGGAGACTGTAAAAATGGCAAGTTAACTGAGATTCGCAGGGATAAGATGGTTATGAGGTCAGCTGTACTATTGCTTGAAGTTTTTGAGAGGGCTGGTCATGCTATTGAGGAAATTGTTCAGTACCTGTCACGGTCACCTTATGTATGTGTTTTAATACCTCATATTCTGGTTCCTTGCCTCATAATAGAAACAAGACGTATTTGCGCAGGCATTACCAAATCAAACCGAGCCTTATGTCCCAATCACTTGGGGTTGGCATTGAGATATGAATACAGAGGGAGGACCGGACCAGTGAGCGTACCGGTGAAGGGACCAGGCGAATGGGTCACCGGTCCAATCTGTATCGAACCGTGACGTCATAATTGCATAATTAATTTATTAAAATTATATATAGCCACAAATTTTACAAGAAAAATAAACCAAAATCACACGATACCAATATATTTTCACATGGTAGAAATGTTATTCTTATAGTCTCACATTGGTGGAAAATTAAACATAATGTGTTGGCTACCCTTTTTCAAGTGCCATGCGATTTGTTTGTGCCTCACGCATCCCGGTTTACAACTTTGAATTACTGGCTGAGTCGTTTATGTGTGTTAAAAGAATAAATTAATCATATGCCGTTGAGCTTGTTTAGCATACTTCATATGCATGTCTGTGTAACGAGTTGTCCAGAATGACTATCTGATACTTTATTTCATCAAGTTATCATCTGCGTTCCCATATAGGCGAGAAGTGAAGAACTGGAGAAACATGCTGTTTTCTGGCTTAAGGAAGCAGGATTTAAATTCAAGAATGGGGACTTTGATTTTAGCACTATGGACTGGTTTGAGTATGCAGTTGTTTTATTACTTTTTTTCCGTATTGTGTTCTTCTCTTTATGCACATTCATTGTTCTTATATCTCTTGTCGTGGTTAATGGTTAAACCTTGAGTGGCTGAATAAAACTGGTGTACCTTATTGTGACAGCATCGCACTTACTGATTCCTTACGGACCATGAACAGGACCCCTACCAAGGATGCTCCATCAGGTGTTTTTTCGTGCTCTAGAACTCTATTCTTGCTATTAAATTATGGAAAAACAACAAAACCGGGATGATGTGGCAGTGGCAATTCTGTAAATTGAAGCCATTTTTCTCGGTGTTCTTCACTCAAAAACTATGCATTGTCATTACTATTAAATAAATGTAACTTATACTTCCTAATTATTATGATGAATTGAAAATGGCACACAAGGCTTGGTTTGGTGAAAATGGCATACAAGCTTCTGATGACTTCATTTTTCTTCCTTTCTTTTTTCCACAGCAGAGATGGATTCTAGTCCTCGCCGGCCTTTTCCGCAGCAAAAAATTCCGTCTTTGCCCCTTTGGGTAAGAGAATTTGTATTTGTCATGTTCCATACTATATTAATGTTATTGGTTCAAGCGTCCTAGGAATCTTTTGGATTTGGTGCTTTACGCTATTTGCTTTCTGTTCTTTGTTTTCGTTTTTTTAGACTGAGATGCTTTGTGTCATGGTAAACAACTTTTCCTTTAAGTGACTCATAGGCTCGTAGCTGATTGATTTCCTAGAGAAGGGGACAGGAAGGGGGAGGGGCGATAGGTGAATTAACCCAACATCTTTGTGGCCTTATGCCATGTTTTTAAGAGATATTTTATAGGAAGCTCAGACACATCTATAGAGGAGGCATGTGTGTTAGACTTCTATGCTCTTTGGATACTCCTAGGAGCATGTCCATTACTTCTTCAATGTAACTCAAGCGCCAAATTAGGTCCATATAATCGTCTACTCCTAAAAGTGTGTCCAGTACTTGTTCTCCGCATCTTAATTCAAAAAACCATAATTATTGCATCAGACCTTTCCTGGTCTATGCCGACACTTCTGCAGCTGTTCTTGAACCATTGGAACACGTCCTACTTAAGGAATCTCTTCCCAATAACCTTGTAATCTGCTTTCATCAGAATCCCACTTATGGACTTTAAGTATAAGTGAATCCATTCTGAATTGTAGTGTTAGAAATTGTATTGCGGTGTCTGCAGTTGAATGGTAACGTGAAGCATATCTCGCCGTTTGAATTACGAAACATAAGCTTTCGAATTTAAGTGGTGACATGGTTCATTGTTTTCGTTGCATTTGAATAACTGTCCATACTTTAAAAAATATGAAATTCTAACGATTACCTGGATTATCAAGCATTTTGTGAAATTCCGTGTTGCTTGCTGTGTTACATGGACTCTTGTATTGTCCTCACGGTAGCTAAAATGGATACGGTGTATGTTACATGGATATGGGTGTGGGTATCAGGGTGTATATCCATGTATCTGACATCTAAACCCTGAAAATTAGGATACGTGGATATGGATCGAGATCTGGATACGGGTATGGGGTACGGAAAATGATAACTTCTAATATATTTTTGCTATGAACCTGAGTTTATAACTTGCCCTGACAATTCTCTAATGCTACATTTGTGGCCCAAATTCTATGAAACAGTAGTTTGCCCTATTTATCCTTTAGCCTATTTAGATTGGTTTTTGTCCCATTTATCCTTTGGTTTGGATTAAAAGTTGTATAGCCCATTCAAACTTTAGCCCAGTGGCCCATGTTGCCTTCAACCTAAATAAACAACTAACTTAACTTTGTCTTCACATATATCAAAAGACTGCGTTTAATTTATCCAAACACTCGTCTCCCTCCCTCCCTCTCTTGTCCGTTCAGATTGCGTTATAACGAAACCTTAGTACCCGCCAGTCTTGTTATCGTCTGGTCTTTGAACAAATATGACACTCAGTTAAGTCTTGCAGAACGTGAGGATCTCGTCGTTTCTCTTTTTCTTTGATCTGATCTTCTGAAAGCAACTCGCTGCCAGATCTGAACGGAATTCATCCATCAAAAGTTCTTCTCTTTTCAAACATCATCCTTGAGTCAGCCGTGTCTGACAAAAATGAGCCAGGTCTGGCCCATATGCTGCACCTGCACCGCGACACTGGTACTTTGCCCAAACTGGAGGATCCATGTTGCATAGGATAGGACATGGGTATGAGCTTGAGTTATGTGTTCGACTCCCATACCCATTTTAAGCACCTAGATCCTCAGTTTTATGATATTTGAACTCACTTTAGGTCTTCCCCTCCCCGTAGCATTGCTACCCAATGTTATTCTATCTGCTATCTTAACTATTGCATCTCCAAGTCTGTGGTAGACATGCCCAAACCACCTTAGCTAAGTGGCCTGACATTCCTGTTTTGCTACCAATCCAATAATCAAGCAGTAATAGGAACGAAGAAATATACGTTGAAAATCCTAGATGGGTAAAAAACCACGAGAAGGAATCAAATACTATAAACCATTGTGTGGTTACAAGTAATCTTACCCTACGATTCTCAATCCTCACAAATTGCCCTAAGACTTGCTTGCCGAATCCACGTCCACCACACTTAGTGCTTGACCGCCGCTGAATCCACAAGCCTTCCACTATCCTTCGGAATCCACCGAAGGCCAACTCAAGTAAGTTGAATCAAAGTTGTGAACCCCTCTTAGAGTTTCATTGTAGCTTGAACAAGTTAATTGGAACTCCAAGATTCAAATATAAAAACCCATATGTGTTGTTTGACCTTCGATCAACCTAACACCTTTTGACTGCCGCTCCCTTTTCTCGTTTTTTAGTTTCACGGCAAGTGTAATTGACTGCCTCTATCCTCCATAACTAGCAGCCATAAGGAGACCACTATATATATTAGTTGTGCCACCTCACAAGCCGATCTGATCTGTCCGATTTGTGCCACTCCCAAATTTTGCCTCAGTTAAACAGGTTGCTCTCCGATTGATATCTAGTTGATCACCCGATCAATCCATTCCGTTTTAATTCAATTCACTAACAAATAGTTACAAAAATAATTGACTCCTTCCACTCTAATCTTATACAGACTCGCTACGCTTAGAAAAGATAAAAAGAAATTACAACTCGATAAAGAATGAAATGCAAAAGAAACTATGCTTTGTCAATGGAATTGCCAACCAAAAAATAGCACTGTCTTTTGGAGCTAGCGATCCTCCCCTTTGGCACTTCCATGACAATTTCTATTTTTTACATAAAATATATAATATTTCCCTAAATAATATAAATAAAAAATACATATCCAAGATATATATACACTATTTTTTTATTACTAATATAACATTTTCTATTTATATAAAAATATTCAGCGTATCCCCGCACCCGTGTCCAAATTTGGATACATATCTTTGAATCCTCTATTTTTAGCTTTGAGGTGTTCGACCCTTGGATATGTACCTGCACCCGATTCCCGTACCCGAGTCCGAGCAACATAGATTCCCATCTCTACCGGTCACTTTCTTGGAAAATTGTTTGAAATTTTTGGTAAACAACGCCATAGCTTCAAGATCATATTCACCGTCACAATCAAAATCCCTATACTCAGCTTTGAGAACTTGAAAAAGCGATTGGCTTAGCCGAAGGTTTAATTTTTTATTTTTGAGACTCAGTTTGTAACATATCAGCTTCATAAGTTTGGAGGAGGCCTACCACTTCTTCAACAGATTTTTCATTCAGTTTACGTTTACCCTCAAACATAGTGACCTCCATCTTAAACCTTTCTGGCAAGGATCTCAAAATCTTCTTAATCACCCTGAAAGGAGGAATAGGCTCACCGAGGGTTTCGCAACTATTGACAATACTGATCAATTTAGAGTAGAATTGATTAAACGTCTCATCCTCCTCCAATCTAATTATCTCAAATTCAGTAGTTAGCCTTTGAAACTTAGATTGTTTAACATGATGCGTTCCTTCATGACAAGTTACTAAAATGTCCCATGCCTCTTTAGCAATCTTGCAATTAGCTATCTTACAATGTTCATTAACATCAACAACACTAAATAATATGTCTAAGGCACGATTATTAGCCTGTAAAGGTGCTTTTTCCGTGACAGTGAGTTCAGAAGTAAGTTTAGGGACCTGTTTTCCTTCTACTATTTTCATAGGATAACTATATCCAGTAATGCAAAAATTCCAAATTTCCTCGTCCACAAACCTCATGATAGCCTTTATTCTAGATTTCCAGTAATCAAAATTTTCACTATCCAGAATAGGTGTGCAACTCGACAGATAATTCATGTTAGGGTTCATATTCATTATTGCTACAAATCTGCTCTAGGAAGAAATCCTAAAAAAATGAGCGACCTGCTCTGATACCAATTGAAATTCCTTTTTCACGATCAAATACTCAAAAGCAAAGGAAAAAAGGAATGAAAAGCAATAACAGGTGAACAACCGAATATTTGTGGAAAATCCCTTAAGAAGGGCAAAAACCATGGAAGGAAATTGAACCACTAAAAGTAATCTTTGTGCAGTTACAAAAACGACCTTAGCTAAACAATCGTGAATCCTTATCGACTGACCAAAGATCGATTTGTTGAATCCACGTACACCGCACCGCACCAAGTGGTTGATTGCCGCACGTCTTGAATTCTCAAGTCCTCCGAGATACTTCCGGAATCCACCGGAAGAACATTTGAATCAATGATTGAAACAAGCTCTTGGAGTTATTCGAAAAGGTTGATGATCAATAGACCATATGTTCCTCCAAGAGATAAGTTGCGTCTTCCTCAGGTATTATCTCTGTATTGAAGCTAGGGGAGTGCAGCAATTATATCTTTCTGTGTCTTCCAAAACCCAACTAAACCGTATATAAATATACTACTGGAAAACAAGAAGGTTGCTTGAGCACTGTACACTGTGACTGAAAAACACTTCCATATTGCCACACACGTGATTTATTCATTTCCTTTTTTGATATGACATGTGCACGAATCCTCTTGCAAAATGATTTCCTTCTGTGCTAATTTCCTTAACAATCTCCACCTTTCTCATTTACATAATATAATCGAAATACTTCCTAAACAAACACTCTAAGGATAGAAGAAAAATAAATTACATTCTAATAACGAGGGATACAAATCAATGTGTTTTTGTCATGGGATTTGCCAAATAAAACGTGACCTTACATGGCCATTGACAGAGCTCAATGGGGAAAAAGGTTTCATGTAGCTGTCTCCAATTGATTGGGATATAAGGCTCGGTTTGGTTTGAGCTCGCTATAGCATTGTGAAGCAGCATTTCTAGCCTTTCACATGGATGAGGGGGACATAAATTTATTACTTTTCCTTAGTCCCATATGTATAACGTTCTCAGATAATAGGTCTTACATTATTTCTTGTTCCAGGTATTGCATTCTTACAAAAGAAATCCATTGGTAACACCTGGTATTCTGGCCGGAACAATAGTATGTGGTTTTTACACCGGTTTTCACCTAAAACGGTACAATATTCGCCCCTATGGTCCTGTACCCATAGCCGACTTGTGGACAAATCCCAATTTGAGTTTAGGATGATTAGACACGCATCCGATACTCGTGCCTGAGCCCATGTGACAAAGGTTGCGTGTATATGCCATATCGGTTGTATCTCTTGGCATCCCAATGTCTTTGGTACTTGCTCATGAATTTTGGTTAGATGGAGCAGTTATTGAAAGGTGGTGGTCTTTTGTTTGTAAGATATACTCCCTCTGTCCCTTTTTTAAAGTCCAATATTCTATTTTGGGCTGTCCTTTAATAAGTGTCCATTTTGTAAAGTTAGTGGGTAAAAGTCGATGCATTTCCCATTTTGCCCCTAAAAGTATATTCCATTTTAAAAAGTTAGTAAGTAAAAGTGTAATGATGATGTCTCCATAGAGGGTAAGTAAGAAAAGTGGAGGTAAAAGTTGATGTGAAATGTGTAATGAAAATATTTTCCTAATAAGTTGAAATTACGAAGCGGGACACTTAAAAAGGGACGGAGGGAGTAGTACTA
The DNA here is from genome assembly GCA_019656295.1 of Rhododendron mucronatum var. ripense. Lineage (NCBI taxonomy): Eukaryota > Viridiplantae > Streptophyta > Magnoliopsida > Ericales > Ericaceae > Rhododendron > Rhododendron mucronatum. The sequence goes on along the minus strand of BPLT01000145.1, from coordinate 163,772 downwards.
AGCACCGGTTTTCGTGTTGTCTTATATCGTGAATAACTTTTTGATAAAGATTATTTGTTTGAGCAGGGTTGCTCCTCCCCTTTTCACCAAATCCGTGGTTTATCCTCTCTGGACAAGTCACATTACACAAATCATATCCCAAAATCAATCTCTCGTTCTCAGTATTATGCAAGTTTGGATGTTCAAGCAAGGAAGCAAACTGAACCCATAGAGCAGAATGTGCCCCAATGCCTGTCCAAGCTGAAGCTTGCACGTGTTGCTAGGTTGCTCAGAAGGGGGATAAGAATTGCTTGATTCATGTACGAACTCTTTGGAGTTCTCACTTGTTACCTTCGGTAAGGATTGTTTTCTTGCAGCTTCTGTAATAATTATTATGTGTTTCCGTGCATGCATGCTTGATGCTTCGAATGCCATCACGTGCACTCCCTATCATGTAATCAAGCAGAGCTTTTTGGTATGTCTATCGAGACAAGGTCAGTTTTGAAAGGGATTTGAATGACCTTGTTTATTAAGCTAACCTACTGATTTAAATATTTCGTTTGTCAGTGTTAGAGCGTCCTAAGTAGCCCTCATTCTGTGCACTTGCTATCATGATTGTTGCTTTGTAGCAGATTTGCGACTTGTGTTCCTTGATGTCTAAAACACCGACTAATTACTTGCTCTTTAACGTCTATCGAAGGACAGCAGTTGGAAGTCTTAAGACTTGTTTGGGTAGGTTTCAGTTGATGCTTCACTTTTATGAGAACCAGGGTGGGGTTTTAGGTTTTATGGAGACTATAGGGCTATATCCAGCATGGCTTTCTTACAGTAGATGGATTTCCAGAATTGGGCGCTGCAAGTGCTGGATGGGCATGTAATAACGGTTTTCAAGGGCTGGTTTCTAATGAGTTCTATTGACTTAAGGCACCGTTTCATTTTTTACTGGATTATAGCATCAGGTTGGACCATAGGCGCAAGGGGACCACATTTCCTACATTTGGTTGGAACTAATTGCGGTCACCATTACATATCCATCGGATACATTACCTAGGACGGTGTGGTATTGATAATACCCTGAGCATTAGTCGGATTGGATTGGTGTTAATTATGTATTGTTTAAAAATTATTTCGGGTAATATTGATTGTTAGACGAACATGCCTATTCAATGCTTCGAACAGTTTGTCAGGATTCTGCCAGCCTCGAACTCTGTTATCTTGCCATTTCTTGGTGGTCAGACGAACATGCCTATTCAATGCTTTGAACAATTTATCAGGATTCTAAATAGTTGAACTCTCTAGCCTTCGCATTTGTAAGATAATGTTGCTTTGTTTACTTTTAGTAATTGTTTTTTTTTTTTTTGGTCGGCTTACTTTTAGTAATTGTTGCCTGGCACAACAGTTGACGAGAGTAGGCAATTGATCAAATGATTTTGTAATTATGCAGTTGCTTACGGAGTTCGTCTTGGTTGAACGTGGAAGATTTCCTGGTTAAGTTTAAAGGCTTTTATGGTCATATGTTATGTATGCATCTGTCCAGGTGCTTGTGAACTTAGAACGATGGCATCACGCAACCAACGATGCACATTCTAATCAGTATTTTGGTATTGCTCTTGCAAGGCTATGACTTATGAATTGACGGAATGTATGTCTCTGTGCTTGTGAACTTATCTTGACACTAAGCTCTTTGACAAACCATGCGCTTTCTAATGTAATTCATTATTCTGGTCTTCTTATAAGGCTGTAACTTAGGAATTGACATGTGTCTAATTTTGCAAACAAACTTTGAGTCGATGCATGTTCTTCTGCTGGATAATTTTTGAGTACTGCTAATTAGCTAGTCATCCTTGCTGTGTGTGTCAACAGAGTCTGCACATTTCTTTTACTGTGATGTGATAATAGTTTGGGAAGCTTGAATGCGGCTGTAAATCCATCTCTTTTGAATATCTGGCTTGTCCTTTTAATGCCATTGGCAGGTTTGGAATGTACTTAGCGTAACTATTGATAAATGCTAAATTGGCTTTGAGCACCTTTGCTCAATAGTGCAAGGTTGAGTGTTCGAGTCCCCCTAGATGCCTTCTTTATAGAGGAAAGGGTTTATAGGCAACCAACCAGACAAAAAGAGAAAGATGTCTGTGCTCATTGAATCGCAACCAAAGGGATCTAATGAACAATGGACAGAGTTTGATTTCAGTAAGCACCCAGGGCAGGGTTTAGAGCGGGCCCTACGAATAGGTGGGCTAGAGATAATAAAACTAGTGGTGGCAATCTCAGTGAAGGCGGGGGATGGGTGGTGAGTTTGGGTGAGGGGTGGAAAGGTGGAGGTGGCACAGTTTAGTGGAAGGAGGTTGCATGACAGGTGGCTTACATTGTGGACTACGGTGATTGGTGGCTCAGCTGGAGGTGAAAAGGTGGCTGGTGGTGGTATAAGTGGTAATGGGTCGGGAAAATGGTGGAAGAGGAGATGGATAATGGGTGGAGAAGATTGGGGGAAAACGAGGTGGTGATGGAGAGGGATGGAGGAGGAAGTGGGCTGCTGCCTGCCGGTAGAGAGGGGAGAAGGGACCACTGTTTTTTGCAGCAATTCCGCAATTAAAAATATTTGAATAGCATAAGCATCTTAGAAAAGAAGTATAGCAAGAAAGAAACACCCAAGTTGAATAAATTTATGAGAGACCAATGGATCCAATTTCTTTTGTTTCACGTAAATGATGGTTGTTTCTCAAATGTTTTCATTGTCAACCGGATCTAAGTACCACCAACATAACTACCCATAGACTTACTACTACTATAATGAAATCGTTCCCTTGTAAAACTTTCAACCAGTAAACAGATGCATGGGCCATGGCTAAAGAATACTACGTGGTGTTCTCAAATGTTGCAACTCTGCACGGGTTTTTTGCCGAAGTATACTTAATTTACTAATAATTCATCAAAATATAATCTTTTACAAACAAAATTTAAAAATAATCCAAACACACGCCCAAAATGCTCCAAGTAAATCGTGCGTATGAAATGTGCTTTTTTCAACTTGCGTGGCACCAAAATTCACTTAAAACAAGTCAAGCATTTCTGGAAATGCGTTTTCGAACTAGATGACGCATTTTGACATGCGTTATACTACAAAGGCCAGAACATGGCAACTTTAAGTTCAAAAAATACATCCAGGAACCATACATGTCAACTTTAGCCGCTAACCATTACACTTGTCATCCAATGTGAATTTTAAGTTAACGTCAGTACAAAAAATACATCCAGGAACTATTTCGAGTACCCAACAACTAAGTAGCCTAATGAAAATTCAGTCTAGCGAGCTTAAGAGGAATACCATTCCACCTCCTCGTGGGAGGAGATTGGGTAATTTGGCTTCCTCCTTCTCATAACAGTAGGCAACATCTCAGTGCAAGAGATGTTGCCTACTGTTTATTCCTCCCATTTGTTGCGGTCACCGTAATCGATTCCTCTACCATCACCATGCTATGATTACCAAACAAATATTTTCGCATCTATTCTAGATAGCATGGTCTTTACTATTTTACTATTTCGGAGTATATTTCCCATCCGTGTTACTTGTGTCCAGGGATCAAAATATTTAATGGGGTAGAAACTAAGACAAGCTATATGGAATGTCATAATTATAGGGAGACGTTAAATTTGAAGGCTTGAAGGAACCGAACATAATCCGATAGTTGAGGCAAAATTGTAATTACTCAAGACATTGTATCAAGAAATTTGGCAACAGAAATCCACAATTAATCATCTGACTTAACAAACAACCAAAAGTACGGAAGCCTCAAATAAAGCTAGAAGCTTGCAGACAAACACTGAACAATATTCCAAAACGCTCTTAAAGGTCAACAGTAAACCAAAACAACATTCATAACGATTGAAATGTTCGTAAGATAGACCCTACTGCATAAAACTTTCATCATTGTACCTACTAAGAGTTTAGCATATTACTACCGGGTGACGGTCCTGCCATGTTGTTGGCTGGGACACCTCATCTTGTGTTGGGTCCAAGATTTTTTTTGTGCGTGGGTAAGAAGTGATCTTCGGTCCAAGATTCTGCACATTCTTGACATATCGATTATGTACCTTCTCCCTCCTTACATGGGGCATAAAAGGCTCCCCTGCCACGATAAATGTACCCTTCTCCCTCCTTACATGGGGCATAAAAGGCTCCCCTGCCACGATAACAAACAAATACAGCTAGCAGTCAAACAAATTTGGAATTATGAACGTACAAGTTGTTTCTTGAATATGGTTCTAATTTTGCCGGGTAGATGAGTAGTACTTCGATGTCTAGTGTGACTACTTTGTACATCTTGAGTGTTGTGGATACTACTTGCTTGTTTGTTTTTGGTATTATGGGTTTTTGTGTGGTTCATGACTTAGAAGAAAGATACACCTGGTGATCGACGTTAGGTTGGATATTGAGGGTCTCGGCGTGGCTCACAATCTAGAAAAAGATACACCAGGTAATATCGGTTAGAATAGCATTTATTCAAAATTAATCAAGAAGCGTATACACCAGATTTTGAACGAGTTGAAACCTATGGAAGTAAGGGGTTTATATAGGTTTATCCGTGGGGAAAAATGAATTAATTTTTCGAAGTGGGACTGTGGAAAATATTGAAAATATGGAATTCGAGGCGGCAAAAATAAACGACACCGAACAAATATTCAAGCCTCGCTTGGTAAGGGTTTGGTTTAGGTCTATATTCCGGGCTCATTTTTGGGTCAAAAGCAGACAATTTGGACTAAAAATCGGACTTTTGTGGGTTAAAAGTAAATCACTTTACGGATAAAAAAAAAAAACTCAACATTCTTCAAAAGAATATTTAAAAAGGAACATGCACAACATGATTTTAAAAAAAGTTGACAACTTGATAAAAACATTTTAGAAGGAACGACAGAAGACTAAATTCGAACATCCAAACATTCTCATAATTGGACGACTTGGCGAGAGGCCTAAGTGTTACAAACTACCAAATGAGGGGTGGGTATTCTACCTTTTATAAAGGACAGAAGAGGGTCTTAGAATAATTATTAATAACTTCCATGGCTCACCTTCTTTTCTTTGTCTCTATTTTTCTAAAATAACCCAGTAACTTTAATTGATGAAAAAATAGTAATAATAAGGGGTAAGTATTCTAGGCCTTAGAGATAATTATTAAGAGACACCTAATCCATCAAGGTCTCTTTTATTCTCAAGAGTTTTCCTTTATTTATAATTCTAATTAGTTATTGTAACGAACCATATCATTTCATTGGCTAATTATCTGATAGAGGAGTCCCATGTACACAAGACGTGGAGGCTAGTGAGCCACAATAATAGAAAAAAACTAACACCTTGGAGTTTAATAACTTCCCACAAGTCAGTACTCCAGTAACTCCACAAACCCATAGTTCCAATTTTTTTATTTTTTTATTTATAGAAAATCAACCTATAATGAATTGAATTTCATTGATAAAATATACAATGTTGACCGGATCCCATTCTCACAATGCAATGAGCAGAAAAGGAAATCACATAAAGAAATTAATTACATAAAAGTATTATATATAATTCATGCAAATAAGGACTATTTGCAATAGGTCCCACCAAAAAGGCAACGGAATTATGTTCACAATTCATGTAACCAAAACCTTTATTTGGGTTCTATTTGGGGGTAGGTAATAGATTATATATATATATATATATATATATATATATATATATATATATATATATATATAAAAGAATGCCCTAAATGGAACAAAATCTTCAAGTCAACCAATCGACCTGGTTCCGACTTCCGACAAACGGGGCAAGTCGGGTTTTGCATGAGCCAGAGGCGAATGCATTCCGGATAGAACGAGTGACCGCATTTAACAAGAACTCGGTTGGTCTCCCCCTCTAAACTTTCGCTTATTTATCCTTTGGCTTGGATTAAGTGTTGTATAGCACATTCAAACTTTAGCACATTCAAACTTTGGCCCGGTGGCCCATGTTGCCTTTAACCTAAATAAACAACTAACTTGACTTAGTCTTCACATGAATCAAATGACTGCGTTTAATTTATCCAAACATTCCTCTCCCTCCCTCCCTCCCTCCCTCCCTCTCTTATGCGTTCAGATCGCGTTATAACGAAACCTTAGTAGCCGCCACTCTCGTTATCGTCTGGTCTTTGAACAAATATGACACTCAGTTCGATCTTGCAGATCACAAGGATCTCGTCGTTTCTCTTTTTTCTTCGATCTGATCTTCTGAAAGCAACTCGTTGCCACATCTGAAAGGAATTCATCTATCAAAATTTCTTCTCTTTTCGAACTTCATCATCCTTGAGTCAGCTGTGTGTTTGACAAAAATGTGCCAGGTCGGGTACTTTGCCCAAAATGGAGGATCCATGTAGTGTAAGATACAAAATGGGTATGAGCTTGAGATATGTGTTTGACTTCATACCCAATTTAAGCACCTAGATCCCAGGTTTATGATATTTGAGCTGGCTTTAGCTTTGTGTAGCAGCATTTCTAATCTTTCGCATGGATGGGGGGACAGAAATTTAATACTTTTCGTTAGTCCAATATCTATATCGTTCTCAGATAATAGGTCTTACATTATTTTGCGTACCAGGTATTATATTATTACAAAAGAAATCCACCGGTAACCCCCGGTATTCTGGTTGAAATGGTAGTATGTGATTTTAACACCGGTTTTCACCTAAAACGGTATGGTATTCACACCTTTGGTCCCGATTCCATACCTGACTTGTAGACACACCCCAGTTTTCAAAGATTTGAGAGTTTAGAAAGGCTTGCTGGTTAGACACGCATCCAATACTCGTGCCTGAGCGGCTGAGCCCATGTGACAAAGGTTGCATATATGCATGTATATGCCATATCGCTCGTATCTCTTGGCGAGTTGGTGTTCCAATGTCTATAGTACTTGCTCGTGAATTTTAGTTAGATGGAGCAGTTATTGAAAGGTGGTGATCTTTTGTTTCCGTGTTTTCATGTTGTCTAATATATATCGTGAATAGGTTTTTGATAAGGCTTATTTGTTTGAGTAGGGTGTTGGTCATTGGACCGCCTCTACGAAGAAGTCAGATTACATAAATCATATCCCAAAATCATTCTCTAGTTCTCACTATTCTGCAAGTTTGGATGTTTTGCTAGGTTGCTCAGGAGGGGGGGGTGAGAATTGCTTGATTCATGTACAAGCTCTTGCGGTTTCTTTAATGATTATTACTCCTTCCGTCCCATAAAGTTGGTCCCCTGCGAAGCTACGTGTAATTTTCAAACTTTAAAATGACATACTTACTAAAGAATTTTTTGAATTTTTTGCACTGTTCAAAACATCTCATCAAAATCTATCAAACAAGATTTATATTGCATGAAAAAATATTTCGATGAATGTGTTTCTGTGCATGCATGCTTGATGCTTCCAATGCCATCATGTGCACTCGATCCCTATCATGTTAAGTAAAAGCAAGTAGAGTTTCTGGTATGTCTATCGAGACCATGTCATTTTTTGAAAGGGATTTGAATGACCTCGTTTATTAGCTAACCTATTGATTTAATTATTTCATTTGTCAGTATTAGATCGTCCTAAGTAGCCCCTCATTCTGTGCGCGCACTTGCTATCATGATTGTTGGCATTTGTTGCTTTGCAGCAGTTTTGCGACTTGTCTTCCTGCTTGATGTCTAAAACACCGACTAATTACTTGCTCTTTAACGTCTACCGGAGGACGGCCGCAGTTGGAAGTCTTGAGACTTGTCTGGGTGGGTTTCAGTTGATGCTTTACGTTTACGAGAACCAGGGTGGGGTATTAGGTTTTATGGAGGCTATATCCGGCATGACTTTCGTACAGTAGATGGATTCCCAGAATCAGGGCGCTGCAAGTGCTGGATGGGCATGTAATAACGGTTTTCAAGGGCTGGTTTCTAACGAATTCTATTGACGTAAGGCACCGTTTCATTTTTCACTGGATTATAGTATAGCACCAGGTTGGACTATAAACGCAAGGGGACCACGTTTGCTACATTGTTGGAAACTTGGAACTAATGAATTCCGGTCCAATTTAAGGACCGGAAAGGATCCAATTTCTTTCCTGATACCACGGAGTTTAATAACTTCCCACAGGTCAATGCTGGTACTATTTTAGTCCGACAAACAGGGCAAGTCCGGTTTCGCATGAGCTAGAGGCCAGGCGAATGCATTCTGGATGGAACGAGTACTGACCGCACGTGACAAGTGTTGGGTCGAGACTCCGACCCTGACTCACATCTCCTAGCACAAGCACGAAAATATAAACCAAGCACACAACGAGAGATATCCGAGGAAAACTCCACTATGTATAAATCACATATACAAGTATGAAAAAAACCTCACCAGGATAGCCACAATCCGGCTTCCCCACTCCTCTCTCTCTCCCTCACTCCGGTGGCTCTCCGATAGTCTCTCCGGGCATCTCCGAGGAGCACCGCTCCTCCCGAAGGAGGAGTCCTCACCGCTCAACTCTCCCTCACACTCTATGTCTCCAGCACACACACACCCACTGCCAAAGGCAGTCAACAAAAGGGAAAAGGGCCCAAGGGGTTTTATCCCCTACAACCACACCCACTCCACTTGGGTGTACCCCAACAATCACCCCCTACACCCGAGTGGGGTAATCGCTGAATCCGCAGCGCTGTCCGGCTGCTGTCCGCCACTCTAGTACCACAGCTACCCCCTGCTCACACCAGAGGCTCCACTCGCCAGATAATCTCACACATCACCTGCGAGGAGACTGAAACCTGTCTAGATATCCGTGGCTCTATCGGCAACACCACCGATACATCGCACCCCCTCAACTGAGTGCTCCGCATCCAAACCCGGATGCTCCACATCTCAATCCCAAGATGTCCGCAGCAAAGTCCATTTCTATCCGCGCTCCTCTGCTGCTTGAGCGCCCGCATCACCCCTTGGATGCAGCAATCCGCGTTCGCCAATCCCGTTCTGCCCCTCTAGTCAAGCGCCTGTGTCACTGCCAAACTCGAGCTCATCCGTACCCCAAACCGGGATACACTACTCGAATGAGTGTCTCCTTGCAAGACCAGATCTTCCATGGCTGAACCCTGAACGAACCGTGCCCAATCACCGAACACAATCCGTGACTCCATCTCTCCAACTCATGTGGCCACATATCCTGGAAAGGATCCAATCACCAAATCCCAGAAGGAAGAGAATCCTGCGATGCGTCGTCGCGTCTCCATCTCAATCCCCCTGTCCGGAGCTCCAATGAACAACCCCGCAAGCAGTAGCAATCATCACCCGGCCGGTATCCCTCACACCTCCTGATTCGTATCCAGGCACACATATCCGTACGTCTCAGGTCGCGACTCCTCGTACTCCGTGCCTATCCCGTGTGCGTCTGCAACTGCTGCTCATCCTGTTCATTATCGATAAACCCATACTACTTGTTCCGTACCAAACATCTGCTCCATCTGTCTGTACGCTCCACAAGCCCGTATCGGTTGCCCGTCATCCGTTAGACCGGAAGTCACATCCGATCAGCTCATCCTGCAGCCCGAATCACAAACTGCATCTCCGGATAATAAGACTTCGAACCCGATTGAACCAGACTGCCTCCGATCACTGTCAATCATCTCCGCAAACCATCGTTCTAGTGAGCGCCTGTTTGCCCTGATCAACCTCCGATCTCTGCTAGCCTGCTCCGTCAATCATCCTTTCCGCCACTTTCCGTCAACTCCTTGCACTCCCGTCAGCTCTCCCCGAGTCTTCTCCCTGCCACTCGTCCAATCCCGTTCCATTCCTGGCTTTCCAGCATTTTCAAACCGATCTATTACTTATAGCAAGCGCCTGTGTCAGTTACCAAACGAGCAAACCCGCTCGAATGTAAAGTCTCCTTGCTTGCTAGCTCATAACAGATCACCACAGAACAACCTCGCTGCTTCCAAGCCATTTCCCAACCCTAAATCAGCCTCCAAACACCCGATTCCTGCTCAACTAGCGCAATCGCACCTGCCTAGGAGCCTCCAATCAGAAAACGGAGCGCATGGTTGGATCCAGAACGTCAAGATAGTCAAAATCGACTACTCATACGCGAAAAAACGGTGTCCGAACGGCCCCGAAATCGCAAAAAACCAAATCTGACCCGGCAGTTGACCCGTTGACCAGCCACTGTACATGCTGACTGGACTGCCACGTCATCGTTGACCGGATGACGTGGACAGTTGACCGATGACGTGGCACCCAAATGGGCCCTTCCTGCTGACGTGGCACTGCCACGTGTCTGATGACGTGGCATGCTGACTGGGCTGCTGACTCATCGCCTCGTCAGCGTTGGCCGCCCATGTGGCGTTGACCGGCACACGCTCTCCACACGCCAGCGTGTGCTCTCCGCGTGCCAGCGTGTGCCCGGCACACTCCAGCGTGTAGATCTGACGCGCAGTCAACCCGAAACTTTGACCGGCGCGTGTAGCTCACTCCGGCGTCGTTCGGTGATTTTCCGACCACTTCCGAGCTCGTCTCGGCGAGACGAACACAACCCCGTGCTCAAATCTCGCATCCGACGACTCCTGGTACGAACCACCCTTGAACCGCCTCCCGCCACCTCGCCGCCGCCGTTCGAACAGCCATTGACGCCACCTCCGAGCTCCTCCGGCGACGTGCTACCCCAATCCGTGATCGTCTCCTCGAGGTGAACACAACCCAGTGCTCAAAACTCGTCTTTGATCACCCAAAACCACGGGCTTTTCAAAAACAGCCGCTCCGCCGTCGCCGCCTCCGCCCGCTGCAATCGAATGGCTCCCGAGCCTTCATCCGGTGACGAAACTCGACCCCGCCACCTCCTATAGACTCGTCTCAGTAAGGTGCACAACCTTTACTGGTCCGATTGAGTTTTCAGACGGCTCAACCGAGAACCCAGCTAAAGTTATGCTCCGTGCTTTCTTTCCGTCGTGTTGTGCTTCTCCGGTGCATTCCGCAGCCCGAACCAGCAACTCCGGCTCTGATACCACTGTTGGGTCGAGACTCCGACCCTGACTCACACCTCCTAGCACAAGCACGAAAATATAAACCAAGCACACAACGAGAGATATCCGAGGAAAACTCCACTATGTATAAATCACATATACAAGTATGAAAAAAACCTCACCAGGATAGCCACAATCCGGCTTCCCCACTCCTCTCTCTCTCCCTCACTCCAGTGGCTCTCCGATAGTCTCTCCGGACATCTCCGAGGAGCACCGCTCCTCCCGAAGGAGGAGTCCTCACCGCTCAACTCTCCCTCACCCTCTATGTCTCCAGCACACACACACCCACTGCCAAAGGCAGTCAACAAAAGGGAAAAGGGCCCAAGGGGTTTTATCCCCTACAACCACACCCACTCCACTTGGGTGTACCCCAACAACAAGAACTCTGCTGGTCTCCCCCTCTCTAAACTCCTCCGAATGCATTCCGGATAGAACAAGTACGGACCGCACGTGACAAGAACTCGGCTGGTCTTCCCTATTGGAAAATATTATAAGATATAATATTTTATTTTAAGTGTGAATGAAAATTGATTTATTTTGGAGTTGCATCTTTTCATTGGCACTTGTTCGCCGTGGACGGACGCGTCCTTTACGAACAGATGTGCCTCTTTCTTTGGTGACTTTTTGTAGAGTTACCAGTTGTCCTATAAATTTCATTTCCCTCATTCATTTTAGGTGGTTGATTTTTTCCTTCATTCAAGTCCATTCACATGAGAGAGTTACAAACACAAAATGGTTCGCTAGGCCCTCCAATTGAAGTGCTGCTTTGGGGGGATTCCGATCAAGTAGTGCTGGGAGACAGTCGTCCAATGCAAACCGTGAGCACCGTAGCGGGGGCGAAATCTGTCTTAAGTACAGAGTGTCACTCACAAACACTCGCCTTGATCACCAATTTGTTTCCATCAATTTTCAGGTTTTGAGTTCCGATTTTATTGCACTCATATTATTGGTTTTATCACAAATAGTAAGCATATTTTTTCCAACAATCTTAAGACAGATTTTGTTTACTTTTGTGATTTTGTGATTTCTAAATTATATGTTTCTGTTGATTCAACTGGAAATCGCATGTTGGTATTAAAAATTCCGCTCATACATGATTTGTCCCATTAGTGTTGAATTCTTGTTCACGGCATTTAAGTGTATGAAATTTTTCCCAGTGAAGTTTCTTACCCAAGTTTGCATGGTGTAAAGATTTGGCTACTAGTTATGGAGTTTGAACTTACATGTTTGTATAAGTTTTCGCATGAAATCAGATGAGGGGTTAATTCATGGCATCTTTGGTTTCAAATGCTAGTAGTTTCTTACAATGAGATTTGACTTCGTTGTTTGTGTATTAGAAGTTAATAATTTCAGTATTGGACGAGTGGAAAGATACGAGGACAGAGGTGGTTAATATTTTGTGCCTAGCGTGACAAATCATTGAGATTTGAGTATTCGAGCACCGTTTGGATTTTTTGAACAACTGTTTTTGTGGGAAGTGGTGCTTTGGCACCTTTTGGTTGTGAACAGTTGTTTCCCATGGGAATAGGTTCCACTTGTTGTAGGGGTCATAATGGTTGGTTAATGACTCTTCATGTGTACTTTGACATTTGAAACCGGTTATACAGTTCCAAACTTTGATATCTTGTACTCCTTCCATGACATGTTCATCCATGCTCTAGTATTATGTATGACACTAACTTTCTGTTGTCAGTATTTGGAAAGAAAGCATTAGCGGTGTATGTCGGAAGTAATTGGAGTTTTCACTCAGCACTCTTTTAGTATGCGCGTTATCTACAAAGGTTGCATTGGATCGGGTGGGACTGTTTTTTGCCGTTGGAGCAGTGCTAAGGTTTCAGCCAATTTAAGGACATAATGTTTCATAAATATACCAATAATTGTGATCGGTATGGATTGCGATATACAATTATGGTTCTATGTTTTTGGGTGTGACAACTTGGTGTCTAAACCTAATAAACAGTTGTACTGGCAGGGATGACATCGAAAGGTGTGACCCTTGGATTCGAACTAAGGGATGTGGCTGTTGTGTTTGCACAAAGAGTTGTGACCATTGGTAAATAAGTCACAGATTCAATGACTTTTCTATGAGTCACTTGGGCCAAATTGATTGGAATCGTTAAACATGTAAAATCATGTTTTAGATAATTTGAAATTCTATTTCGATAGACCTAGTAGATTGGGTCACTATATTTGATTTGGTGTGAAACTGAAATTGGAGTATTTTAGTTTCTACGATCTTAAGCGGTTGATAATTATCAACAACTACACCCTACAAGATACTTTTGTATAAAGTGAAATTGGTTATATGCTATAAAGAGTATCTATTGAATCGACATTGATACTTAGAATGCAAGGTGCAGTTAGCATAAAATCATCTCAATTTGAGTATAGAGTTACTCGATATTGGGTGAGTTACTTAATGTGGGGGTTGTCTCTTGCCAATATCCATTGGAACACACACGAGAGATGGAGAGAGAGTATAGACATTGTTTGTGTTATGTCATACAATATAGAAATTATTTTGTTGAATTCTGTATTAATTTCAGAATTGTGGGGGAAGCAATAATTATAATTTCCACAAGAACTCGGCTGGTCTTCCCCTCTCTAAACTCCTCCGAATGCATTCCGGATGGAACGAGTGACAGCACGTGACAAGAACTTGGCTGGTCTCCCCTTCTCTTAACTCCTCCAAGCACACGGCACAGTATCCTCTCTTTCGGTGATCATTGCCGCCTTGTCCGGTCTCGAGGTCAGGCCGCGTTGTTAATCCTCCTAGGTTGTCTTGTTGGGGGCCGTGGTTTAAGGCAGTACGAGGGAAACAAAGCGAAGAAGGAAGATGCATGAAGCAGACCCCAATGAGTATTATGCCCACGAAGTCGGGGACCACGATGTTAATATGAATACAGTCTAAAGAGTTTGGAGATACCATGCTATTGTTATATGAGATTGAGAGATGATTTATTTTGAATGGAAGAGAGAGATTATAAAGGAAGAGAGAAGGAATATTTTATTGAATTGAATTTCGATATACAATGAGCCAGCCCTCTATTTATACAGGAGAAAGAGTCTAATTATAAAAGGAAATCATACTAATTAATTATGAAAGAGAATCATCCTAATTACAATTAAATCACAATCTCAATATCAAGATATTATTTATGATATTATTTATATATTACAAAAGGAGATGATTTGTTTGGCCAAAATTGGAGTAAGATTAAACTACAAATCTGAACCATTGTTTTGTTTGTTCAAAAACCCTTTATCGGTAAGACTAGTTTAGAGACTCGTACTGGTAAAGTCTTCCCGGGACTAAGTTTTTGAGTAAATTTGAACTATTTATTACAGCAGTGAATGATTCAAATTTAGATTGTCTCGCTAAGTTCAATTTAAGGATTAGAAATGATCCAATTTCTTTCCTAATATGAATAAGAATGACGGAAGTTCAGTTTTTTTGTACGTGAGGGTTCAGGAATTGGAAACATATGGAGTGTGGACTGTGGAGTTTAATAACTTCCCCGGGTTAACGCTAGTATTATTTTAACTTCATTAATTTCAAAATTAATGGCTATGAAACTCCATTAATTTCCTTCTCTTTTTTTTTTGGAAAATCAACCCATAATGAGTTGAATTCATTCATACAAAATAGAATGCTGACAGGATCCCATTCTCACAATGCAATGAGCAGAAAAAGAAATCACGCTAAGAAATTATACAAAAATGCAACTTTCATTTTTTACAAGTTTTGAGAAAAAATTTAACTCTTTGTTCGGTTTTCAATAAGTTTCTCTACTTATTTCTCTCCACTCATTACATCATTTTTTTTTTCAAAACTCAAAACCAAACAAAGTAACTAAAAAAGCAACGGAATTATGTTCACGAATCATATAACCGAAACTTTTATTTTTTTGTTGTATTTTGGGGTACATATTAGACTGAAAAAAAGAGAAGGAATCCCCTAAAAGGAACAAAACCTTCAAGTCAAGCAATCGACCTGGGTCCGACAAATGGGGCAAGTCGGGTTTCGCATGAGCCAGAGGCGAATGCATTCTGGATGGAACGAGTTGTAAGACTAAATTTTGTAATTAATCTTTACGGTCCACATGTTTTAAGTATGGCACATACGAATAATGGGTCTAATGAGATTCTCCATATCTTTATGCCTAAGATTTTATTCTATTGGTCAAATAGAGAAATTGTTTCCTAAATACGCTATACTTTGATGGGAAGTTAGTATCATGTTTAATAAGGGAAACTGGTCCTCTCTCTGCCTATAAAAGAGTGTCTAGGGTTCCATCAAATTAACGTGATATACTAAGAGGCTATAAAGTAAGGCAAGAGAGAGAAACCTGCTTTTCACCTAGGGCTTAATGCTCTAGCGATATTATGGTTGGTTCATCAATTAATCACTGGATCATTCAAGTTCCACATTACTGGATCCGGATACGCCTTTCTCGTTATTTAATTTCCGCTTAATGGTTGTATTGTGATTATCATGATAGTTCTAGATTCTGGCATAACATAGGTCGTTAATTATTTAACGCCATTAAGAATATAACTTACATGTGGTATCAGAGCTATTGGTTTGTGAACATCGTGATTTTCCTTTATTGAATGATTAACTTACTGTTTCAATTTTACGGCGATTTTCGATCGGTGCATGAATTCCCATGGTTCTGAAAACTCGCGTTTTTGGCAACTGGGTGTGAATGCGTGGAGTGCGGGCGTGCCAAGACTTGTAGCGCCTAACTTGTTGTGAAGATTCCCGTGAATCTTGACTTCTATCGTAAGAGCGATTGTGTGCGATCCAAAGGTTAAAGATCGCAAGAAAGTTCGTGGTTTGCCACACGGTTGTGGACTTTAAATTTCCTAGTCGTATAGGAAATGGAACGTAAAAACGTGAACTTTATTACACCGGGATAATAAAGTTTGATTACAGGGAAAGTAAAATCCAAACTACTTAATGAAGTAAGTTTGAATGGGGGTTTGAGCACGAAGTACTCTATAGGCTACTTTGCTGAAAGTAGGAAAGTGTTTGTAAGCGTTAGCTTTGATTGGTGTTGGACCCGTTCTTCATCTTGTGAATTTGTATTTATAGGCAAAACAGCAAACCGATTCAAGTCTGAATCCGAATTCTGCTTGCTCCATACGCTGCCACGTGTCCCATGTTTGTTCCACTTTCCATGCATGCAAAATAGTTGGCGATTTTCTTGGGGAAAAAATGGCAGTTGAGTTGATCATGGGTGATAGGCCATTCATAAGTTGACATGTGTCCCGTGTGTTGGTGAAAATATCTCCCAACTTCCCCCCTTTTTATGCTCTTTGCGACACATGGCCAAGTCAATTGGCCTTTGAATTTAGAAAAAACCCAACTGCCAGAGAACAACTAATTCCCTACAAAAGTGGACCTTGTTCCTCAAACCAAACCGGCACCATATTACCAGCCTAAAACCGTGGGCTACATCCATGGGTCAAACCATCACTTCCCCATGGACCAAACCATGGGCTACACTTGTCAAGAACCTTGGGCCATAATTAAATATGGGCTGCGTGGTGCTTGGGCCATGATTTTCGTGGGTTGCTCCTCCAAAAGCTCTTGGGTTGCAATTCTTTACATGGGTTGCGTGCTGCTTGGGCCCAAATGGGAAAATACCCATGGCCCAAAAATCACCCAATCAATTTATTTAACTCTCGGCCCAATTTCAATTAAAGGAATTCCAATCACGGCAAGTCCGATCCGCGGTGCCAAAAACGGGTATAAACAAGTTCCCATTACGTTTTTATTACTTAATAAAAGGTTGGAATATTATGCATATATCCTGTAACGGTTGGCTGATTTCTGATTATAAAATTGATCATGGCAGTGATGGGGTATTAATTGGATGCATGGATTTCATGGAGTCTAATACAATAGTATATAGATTTGATGTCTTATAAATTTGATTTTAAGGCCATGAATGTATTATGTACATATGCTGCTATGCATGGATCATGGTGCCCATATTGTCTTCTTATGAGAATTGTTTTTTGGAGTCTTGGTGCTTACAATTTTGTACTGAGATTATGCTAACCCACACAAAGAGAATTAATTTGGCCTTAATGATGTGCTTGTATGCCATGGCTGTAATTTATGTGATTTGGTGGTCTACAATTCTTGACTAACGGGCTTAACTGATGCGAGATTTTGTGTGAGACCATTATGCATACGGGACTTTAAGATAATGATCTCTAATTGTGAATAACTGTTGTTATTTATTCACCTAACAGTTATGTGAAAAATTATTGTTTCGACGGATAATCTACATTATGGTCGATTTGGTAGTCACCAAAGTGACCCAATCATAATGGTTCGTAAAATCGTCGAATTTCAGTTTTATTTGTGAATACTTCATTATTCGCATTATGTCCATAAAGAAAAATAACGATTTGAATCTAAAATATGGAAGATTTGGTAGTCACCAAAGTGACCCGATCATAACGATTCTTAGATATCAAATTATATTATGGAATTGTGAATAATCTAAGATTCACCTAATGTCCATGAAAAAATCACTATTTTGATTTGACTCTATAAAAGGATATGGTTTGGGCTAAAGCAATCCAACCGGCATGTTGATAGATGTTAATCACATTACGAAATTCTAATACCTATTATGACGAGGTGTTAAAATAGTGATACTTTTCTTCTTGTTTTTTCACCTGAAGTTCATGCAAAAGTCATTATCTTGATTGAAATTTTTATTAAGACGCAATTCGGTAGTCACCAAAGTGGCCCAACTGGAATGTTTCATAGATTTCACTTAAAATTACTGAAACTTAACACTTATATTATTTGATATTTATATTATGATACAGTTTGGTAGTCACCAAAGTGGCCCAACTGGAATGACTCATAAATATTAAGATATATATGAAACTTATTTCCATTTTTAAGTGTTAAGAATAACGACTTTGCAAATCGCAGTTCTCTAGTTGCATGGATATTAGGTAGACCCAAAGGTGCACCACTTCTAAGTGATTATTGAATTGGAATAGGATAATTTATAAGTATTCATAATTGAGATTGAATTTGGATACTCAAAGGTAACAAACCTACTTAATTATGAATCCTTATCGATTAGTCCTATTAGTGAAAGGGAATCACCATAACTAGTAATAGTGAAACATTAGACGAACCCAAAGGCAGATCACCGTTGCACTATATATTATTGTTTCGACAAATTTTATTTTGTCAATTTATTGGTAACTCAAAGCATTATTGTAGTGAGCATATATTATGTGTGCATTGTCAATATATTTGTTTCACATTAACTTGCTTGGTCTATTTCGTTTTAAATTTGAATGATTGAGTTTCTCATATTGAAAAGGACAAGATTATTTTTATTTTTAAACTAGATCTTGATAAAGTATTGATTCTTGAGAAATTCTTCTATTTGTTTTTCAAATTGAGAATTGCAAAATAATTTTATTTTTATTTTGATAAAGTTTAAATGAAATAGAATAGACTAAGCCTTATGTTCGCGTGAATGTTTAAGGTGATCACTATTATGTTTATTGTGCTTAGAATGTCTGAGAATGCCATTAAAATGTTAGATTTGGCTTACTCAACTAAAGTATTTTGAGAATTAAAGTAAAGGAAGCCTAAGTGGGACATGAAGTTGGCATCATGTAGTGCCAATGAGTCTACTAATATTTTTTGGACTCGAAAGAATGTAAAGGCATTGATATATGTCCCTTCTGTAAATAGTTGAGGCATTATCAGAAAGTTCGCCATAAATATAGGAAATGATTCGAAAAGGGAAAGTGGTTATTAATCTTGTATGTTTCGAATCAAACCTAACTAATTATAGTCCCTCAACTATGAAGTGATTTGATTATGAGCTACTACTTATGTTTATAAACCAAGATGCAGGGAGATTTGAAGTTATTGAAAATATAAGCCTATTGAGTTCTAAAGAATTGGATTACAGTTTTTATAGTTTTTATTAAAAGGGCTTTGTGGCTTATTGTTTGTTATTTAAGAGTTGGTCATCATTTTGTGGTTTCTATAATGTTCACAAATTTAGTTTCCTTTGTTCGAACTAAATTTTATTGTTATGTCTATCAAGTTTTGAAACCAAATTTTATGGTGATTGAAAGATACCAATTATTATGATTGAATGAACTAAAGTTTGATGACCATTTTATTAAGAACTCTCCTTATGTTGCATCATAATGTTAGTTTGGTTAGTAGTTTCATGAATGGGAATTACTTCATCTTGTGAAACTATGTTTCAATCAAGCATATTAAGAGATTGATATATAACCGAAATTTTATTAATCTCTTGTATGTATGATTTGCATTAAGTACAAGCAAATCATATTCAGTAAGGAGTAAGTCACAAGAAATTACATGCTTCTTAAAGTGATTTATATAGACGTAAGAAATTTCATCTAAGAGACCTATTTTATCGCCTATAGATGACTTTTCCTATTATGTTAGCTTTTCTATTACATAAAGATCTCAATCAATGAATGCTAAGGTGTATGTTATTGAGATAGAAAGGGCAAATAGAAAATAATGTAAAAGTCATGAGGTAGGACATATGTGATAAATATTATGAGAGGCCTGTTCCATCTAGCATAATGTGATAGCTGAAAGGTAATTGTATGTCTGTATGGTTAAAAGTATATTTGTAACTCCAAAATACCCATTATGTAGTGAATATAAAAATTCTTTAAAGATCTCTCCATTTATGTGAATCAAGTTTCTTCTTGTAAGGCAGTTTCAAATACTTCTTTTTAACTATAGATAGGAAGGAACTTGAACTTAGGACATTTGAACATTTAAGGTTGTCCAGCAAAAGCTAAAATTTTTAATTCACATGAAAGGAATTTGAATTTTAGAATGAGCTATGGTGATCTTATTGGTTACTCTAGAAAATTCGAAGGGTATAGGTTTTTACTATTTAACCATAGTACACAATTATAGAAACCGATCATTTAGATTCTTTAAGAATGGTGAAATCAGTGGGAGTGATAAACCATGTAACATGGTTATTCAAAAGTTAGGGTATAAGTGTTTTTACCCATAACTTAGAATGATGTTGTTCTTACCGTTGTTAAACAACATAATGTTTTAGAATAACAAGTAAGTTGTCAATCACTCCATTACGAGATTGATATCAACAAAGAAATTGTAGAACAATCAAAGAAGATAGCATTAAGAATATCTCGAAGGAATAAGAGATTTGCTATTTGAATGATTATTTGATTTATCTATAAGAATGTGTTATGATCCGATTTTATTTTCACAAGCCGCATAAAGTGATAATTTTACTGAGTGGATTGATGCCATGGATGATGAGTTGAACCAGTGGAACATAATGAAGTTTGAAATGTCGTTGGATTACCATAAGGATACTAGAAAGAGTGTTGCAAGTGGGTCTTCAAGACTACACTTGACTTAGAAGGCAATATAGAACGATATAAAGTTAAATTTGTGGCCAAGGGTTACACTCAGAAAGGAGGCATAATTTTATGGAGCTTTTCTCTTTTGTATCCAATAAGAACTCGCTAGAAAATTATTGTGGCGTTTGTAAGCAACTCTTTATGTTTGGGAGTTATGTTTGGACGTAAAAATAAGCTTTTGAATGAAAGTTTAGATGATGGAGTCTATATGAATCAATCTAAGGTTTCTCAATTTAAGTAAAAGAGCACTTTGATACAAATCTAGGAAGTCAACTTATGGATGTAAAGAAGCTCTCTGCCATTGGTTATTTATGTTTGCTGATACCATTGGTTTTCTTTGGAATTAAGAAAAAATACTATTGATTAGTGCATATATCTAAAGATAAGTGGGAGTAAGTTTATATTTTTGATATGCATGCTGATGGTGTTTCGCTTGCTATAGTGATCTTTATTGTTTGCACTTAAAAGTTTTTCTCATAAACTTTTAAATTAAAGGTTATATGCTCACATTGAGGAAGTCTGATAATCTTGAGTTTATTAACTACTCGGATTCAGATTTTGTTCGAAGTTTTGGTAGTAGAAAGTTTACTTTTGATTAGTTGTTCCTATTATGTGAAGGAGCAAACAAAAATTTTAACGTAGCTATCATTACTTCATCCATTATATTGGTTGAATTGTGGCATGTTTTGAGGCCATACTTCATGAATAGATGTTGGGAAATTTATTTAAGGACTTAGGGTTGTCGACACCATTACCAAGTTGCTAGGAGTTTATGATTCCGCAACTATTTTCTTTTCTAAAAAAAATTTCAGAAACAAAAGTGTCACTAAAGGTATAAGCACATAGCTTCTAATTGCAGATTCACTTATGAAGGGGATAATGCATAGACATCTAAGAAATATGCTAATTGAATGAGTCTAGCATACCCCATAACAGTTGTAACTTATGGACTGCAATATGATGACAATAATATTTGACATTTTGAGATATCTCAATTAAGTGTTTCTGATAATTCCCTGTAATGAATAGTGTACGTACATGTATGTGAATGTTTTGTGATTATAGGAATAGTCTTTGTCGAAAGACATTATCGTTGGACCTTATGAAAACGCTTCTCATTTAAAGACTATGTTAAATAGTTTGTTAGTGTTGTGGTACATGGAAGGGACTATGTCATTGTGATGTAGAACCGCTATGACTCGCACTAGTGGGTTGTTTAATAATAGTATTATAATTGTGACCAAATTAAGAAGGATTGATATGGATTTATGGCGCGCCTTAAGTTTACCTTGTTAGACCTACTTAAGTTTATCATATGTGCCATGTAACGCCCCGAATTTCAGAACATTAATAAAAACATTTAAAAGACAATTTTCCAAATTAGAATTTTTAGATTTAATACATCACTGTTTCAAAAGCAGATGTCATCATATTACAACCATATCAAATTAAGTTTAAGTAGCCAAATTTGACCAAATATTACAATTCCCCAATAAACTTTGAGGCTTCCAAAATAAAGTTGACTCAAATTAAATCAGAGCAACTACGCATACGGAAACCAAGGTTCTTCGGCTCCCTCCTCAGTAGCGTTGACTCCAGTCGGATTGTACGACACTTCTACTCTGTCTTCGGTACCTGGTGTTCGAGTTACCAGGGCAACATAGTACCGTGAACGATGACGCTCAATAGCCAAAACCTACCCGAAACCCATAAACTTACAAACAATGGCATGTACAATACATTTAAAGTAAGAACAATTAAAGTAGCAAGCGATCAATTTCAATTACTAGCCTTTAATTTAGTGAAGTCTAGAATCTCAACCTTTGAGAAACATCCTTCCTTGGTAACCACTAGGACTATGGCCATTCGTGATACCGCTCCCCCTTGCTTGCCCTAACCGGGAGCCCCGATGAAACGGCCTAAATTATTTATTTAGTCGGAGTCATCGGCCGCCTCGCAAGGATGAATTTCCCAGGGAACTAACCGTAACCACTGGGCCCACAAGGAACTAATCGTAACCTTGGGAGTATATAGACCATAACCTGGTACTATAATACGTATCACCCTTTTATCTCCTATTCAAAAAGAGCGATCACGCAATGCCATATCCTAAAGTTTCGAATCGACAATCAACTGCCATACCCTAGCTTCATTTCTCTTCTCTCAAACTGGACTCTGTGGATAACCTCCAACAAATCCGGATTCACTGGATAACCTCCAAGAATCCCTCTAAAACCTCATTCCTTTGGCTAACTGTCAATCACATCATCTTCTATCTTTTCCGATTTCCTTTAACCTAAAATCGTCTATGTGATCCTCTCTACACGTATACCAATTCCTAGTGAACCTAATGTCCATTCTAAGTTCTCGTAGGCATTAACATAAATCATGACAATAACATTTGCAATAAAAGATTCAAACCAGTAATGACATTCAAGTTATACACTAAATCAAATCACATACTAACGAACTTATTATTATTATTATTATCTTTTTACAAGGCTACGACACTAAACTTTATTCACTTAAATTATTCTACTGTAACCTCATTTAAAAATCAATACGTTATCAATACTAATTAAAACATTTGCAGACCCCAAAATCAAGATTAACTATTTCGAAAACTTAAAACACCTTGGTCAGTTTGCATTTTCAGAACACGGTAAGGTACTTATTTCAAATCCTATTTATTGCATGAAATTACTAACATGCTACCAACACTTGGTTGTGCGATAAAACAAATCATGTGATAAGGTTAATCATACGATAAAATAAATCATGCGATAAAGTTAGGGTCGAACCAGAAATTTATTTAACCTCTGGCTTAACTATTATATTTAAATTTCTTAAAGTTGGACTTACAAATAAATCAATCCATAGGGACCACACTGTGATTGTTCTAAATCACTCCAATCTTTCCAGTGACTGACATTTCGGAATTTAAAAAAATAACAGTGGGTTATAGATTTCGAACAAACAGTCGGCTTTCGTCCGGCCTCGACCCGCGACGTCGGGTTCAATTATTTTCATTACGAAACACGAAACGATCAATATGGAACATAATGTATATTTAGGGAGGTGAGTTCGGACTACCTTTCGTCTGACGAAACGATTTACGGAGAGGTTTGGAGCAGCAACAGAGCTTGGTACGTGACGGTGGAGCTACGGGGTGATGGTGACCCGGCTGGAGTTGATGAGATCCGGCGGGTGAGAGGAGTTTGGTGGTGTTGAGGAGTGGAGTTAACCTGTGGTGATGATGGACGTGGTGGAGACGACGTGCGGTGGTGGCGGCTGCTCCGGCTGGGAGGAGATGGAGATCGGGTGGTGGTGGCAATGGAGGCCGGCTGCCCTCTCTCTCTCTCTCTCTCTCTGTCTGCCGAAGAGACCTGGAAACAAACGAGAATAAATGGGAGAGGGGATATATCAATGGGGTTTTGGATTGCATGAAAGGTTTTAGCCTATGGGTAATTATGATGTGTCGAAATGAGAGGGATTTAAGGAGGGATTTAGGGAACTTTGTCTCTCCCTCTCAGCCGAGTAAATAAGAAGGTCGGGAAGGGTTTGGTTGAAAGAAAATGCTCCGGTGCAACTCGCATACGCACTAAGAAAATTACTCATCGGACACACGCACACAACCGATTACGAAAATAAAATTGGTGTGGCGACTTCAATATTTTTTTTGTGAGCAAAATAATACTAACGAAACAAAACTTATATTTTTGTTTTTTTAAAAAAAAATCAGATCGTTACATGCCAAGTGGGAGAATGTAAGACTAAATTTTGTAATTAGTCTTTACGGTCCACATGTTTTAAGTATGGCACATACGAATAATGGGTCTAATGAGATTCTCCATATCTTTATGCCTAAGATTTTATTCTATTGGTCAAATAGAGAAATTGTTTCCTAAATACGCTATACTTTGATAGGAAGTTAGTATCATGTTTAATAAGGGAAACTGGTCTTTTCTCTGCCTATAAAAGAGTGTCCAGGGTTCCATCAAATTAACGTGATATACTACTAAGAGGCTATAAAGTAAGGCAAGAGAGAGAAACCTGCTTTTCATCTAGGGCTTAATGCTCTAGCGAAATTATGGTTGGTTCAATTAATCACTGGATCGCTCAAGTTCCGCATTACTGGATCCGGGTACGCCTTTCTCGTTATTTAATTTCCGCTTAATGGTTGTATTGTGATTATCATGATAGTTCTAGATCCTGGCATAACGTAGATCGTTAATTATTTAATGCTATTAAGAATATAACTTACACGAGTGACCGCATGTGACAAGAACTCGGCCGGTCTCCCCCTCTCAAAACTCCCCCAAGCACACAGCACAGTTGCCGCCGCCTAGGGGTGTTACTCGAAACCGGAAAATCGATCAAAACCAGAAAAACCAGACCGGACCGAATCCGGTTGAATAATTTCGATTCGATTCCGGTTTATAAAATTTTATAAATCGGAAAAATAATTTCGATCCGGTTTATGTGTTTTAAAAACCGGTTGAAACCGGACCGGTTATATATATGTATAATATATACACACACATATATATATATATAAACATAGGGGAGGGGTTGAATTATGAGTTTTTGGTTGATATTTTGTAGTATATATTGGTCTAATAAATATATTTATTATATAAAAACTGTTTTTATAGGCTTAATTATGTTTTTATGAGTTTCTTTTTTTATGTATTGGACTCAAAATTGATCCTTTTTTGATGGGCCTAAAAAAATGGTTGAATTATAGATTTTTGGTTGATATTTTATAGGTTGAATTGTGAATTTTTTGATGTGTTGGGCCCAAAATATGGCTCATGAATGAAAACCGGATAAACCGGACCGGAACTGGTTTAGCCGGTTGAAACCGGAACCGGTTTATCTCAACCGGTTCCGGTTTCTAAAAATCTCAAACCGTAAAACCGGTTTCGACCGAAAAATACACCCAAACCAGTCGAAACCGGACCGATATCACCCCTACCGCCGCCGCCGTGTTTGAATTCTGTCTTTTGATGATCATCGCCGCTGTTGCCGCCGCGTCCGGCCTCGAGGTCAGGCGACGTCGCTATTCCTCCTAGGTTATTTTTTTTGAATAGAAGAAGGAGATGATTAACGTTGCCAAGAAAGGAGAGATGATTTGTTTGCCAAAATTTGTACTAGTAAAGATTTAATGACAAGAGGGAGGGATGATCAATATGAAGGCTTTCCTTGTGTGAGTAGGAGTAGGAATGTGGAGTCCTGACATCATTGATTGGTCGAGTAAAAGATGGGTACCTTTTTTTTTTATAAGGAAATTGACTTTGGCACTTCATATTTAACAATTTACACTTTATTTTTTGCCTTTCTCCTATTTAAAATTACAACAATACTATTCTATGTGTGAAAAAGTGGATGAACACTGTCAAATAAAGGGTAAACGGGTTTGTACACACAAGGAGAGGGTTTGTACACACAAGGAGAGGAGAGAGGAGAGGAGTGAGTTGTTGCAGGGAGCAAATGACATAACTCTCTAGTATTTATAGACCGGGTATACTTGCTTTCCAAGATAGGCGTATTATTCATTGGAATTGGTCCAGCCCGATATTTAAATTAAACTTTGAAGCAAAGTTAGATGATTCGTAAACGCTCTTATCAATATTGGATTGAGATGATTTTTAACAAGAACCCTAAACAAAATGAGCAGTTTCGATTATTTTTGCGGAACTCAAGACGGGCGCAAAGGGATTTGTATTCGGCTACTGTACTCCCTCCGTTTCATATTGTGTGTCGACTATGGAGTTTAATAACTTCCCACAGGTCAATGCTGGTACTATTTTTACTCCATTAACTCCACAACTCCAATAATTTCATTTTTCTTTTTGAAAATCAACCTATAATGAATTGAATTCATTGATAAAATATAGAATGCTGACCGAATCCCATTCTCACAATGCAATGAGAAAAAAAAGGAAATCACACGAAGAAATTACATTATAGTATCATAATTCATGTAAATAAGGACTATTTGCAATAGGTCTGTAGACACCCCAATCTGGGCTTCCAGATTAGTTTACTTACGGTTTTTGATTCCCCAATGATGAAATGGATCAAGAACACCCTGGGAATGATAGCGTGTTTGAGCTTTGAGTGTTTGCAAAACCCTTGAACCTAACCTAGCCTAAGCCACTTCAAAAACCAAAAACCCAGCTGATCCGCGCCAGGGCGCATCCATCCCGCGCCCGGGCGCACCATCGCGCGCCAGAGTCACTCCATCGCGCGACAGTGCGCCAGGGCGCACCATCGCGCGACAGACTCACTCCGTCGCGCGATGGTCCAACCTACCACCAAGCTTTCTGAAGGAGGACAGTTGGCCACCAATGCAATTCTCAGCAGGCCTCGTGGACTGGCTAAACCCCTCTCCTGGCACCAACCAGATTCACCTCCTCCTCCCTATAAATACCCCCTTTGCTCATCCATTCAAAGGGTTCCAAAAAAATGTTCAAGATTTGGAAAGGGTTACACCTTGGGTTACAAAATCACAAGCCACTTTGTTTCCTTGCTTCTATCACCCATACAACCTCAAGAACATAGCTTGTTCTTCCACCTCAATTCAAACATCAAAAGCTCAAATACTCTTTCAAACCCGAAACCAAAGGTATAGCTTACCTTTGCTTTGTTTTCCGTTCTGATCCCTGAGGGGGGCTGGCAGGGCCAAGGCTGGTAATCAATACCAGTCCTGGTCCTAAAGCTGGCAAGGTTTCAAAAACCGTCATAGTAGGAACCAGCGCGCGATGGTCCCACTCACGCGCGCGACTGTTTTAGTCTGTGCTCGACGGACCGCGTGGGGATTGGTGTCCTACTGTTTTGTATTTATTTACATATAGATCACTCGGCAAGCATGTTAAAAACCAGTTTACTGCTTTCCTTTGTTAGAAGTTACTAGTTGTAGTTCAATTTGCATGTTTTCTGCTTTGGAATACCCCTGGGAACATTCTGGATCTGTCCCAGTAACCCAGAAATGTGTAAACCAAGCACTGGTCTGGTCCGCGCCAGGGCGCAATCATCCCGCGCCAGGGCGCACCATCGCGCGACGGACTCACTCCATCGCGCGACAGTGCGCCAGGGCGCACCATCGCGCGACAGAGTGACTCCATCGCGCGATAGTTTACTTCCGACCAGTGAGTGGCCTTGCACGGGTAGCTTGGATTTAGGCTGTTATTCTGTCCCCACACTGTTTATGGGGTGCTTTATTCATTTGTAGGGCTTTTTAGCCTTTAACATTGCTTAGAACATATTTATTATGCTGCTGTATAACTGCGTGGTTTGTCCTGGGTGTGCACTGGTCCTTCCAGAGCCCAGAAGGTTTGAGAATAAGAGTTGTGGGTTTTAAGCTCACCGGCGCGCGTGTGTCTTGGAGTTGTGCGCGCAGGAGTGAACAGCATGCAGTGACTTGTTCAATGCATGCTGGTTTCTTCCTGCGCACGTCACTCCAAAACATGGGCTTCCCAGTTTGTTTAAACTCCCACAGCAGTCTGTTCTCATCCTATACTAACTGCTCATCCATGCTATCTATCACATCCTGCAAACATGTTACAGTTTTAATCCCCGATTAACTGTTCCCCCGCCCTAATTGGCTAAAAATTGATTAATAAAACAGAATCGCAAACAAACAACGTTTTCGCAAATGCCTAAGTAGAGACCGATCTCCGGATTGGGCGAGAGGGGTGCCATAAA
Organism: Rhododendron mucronatum var. ripense; assembly: GCA_019656295.1. Taxonomy (NCBI): domain Eukaryota; kingdom Viridiplantae; phylum Streptophyta; class Magnoliopsida; order Ericales; family Ericaceae; genus Rhododendron; species Rhododendron mucronatum. The sequence goes on along the minus strand of BPLT01000145.1, from coordinate 135,617 downwards.
ACCCTTCCCCTCTCGTAACCTGGCTCCCAAACCCAGATATGGTTATGACGGACTGGTTCCTTAACTTTTTCAAATCAAACAGCGCGGCAAGTGCTTCGAAATACGGTTCCTTGGGTGTCGGACCTTCAAACCCGAGTGGCGACTCTGTATTTTCGCGAGCGCTTGTCGTCCAGCTTCAAAAGCGCTCCCGCGAACCGGCAGCATCTTTCCTTTCTCAAAGGGTTGGGAACGGAATCCCTTTTCCGGAGGAAAGAAAGATCGGGCAAATCGCATTGCCCACAAGGTCCAACCAAAAATACAACGGAATAATATTCACAAATCATATAACCGAAACCCTTTTTGGGATTCTATTTTGGGGTATGTAATGGACTAAAAACAAAAAAGAATGCCCTAAAAGGAACAAAAACTTCAAGTTAACCGATCACCAGGGTTCGACAAATGGGGCAAATCGGGTTTCGCACGAGCCAGAGGCGAATGCATTTTGGATGGAACCAGTGACCGCACGTGACAAGAACTCGGCTGGTCTCCCCCTCTCTAAGCTCCTCCAAGCACACGGCACAGTCGCCGTCGTATTTGTATTCTCTCTTTTGGTGATCATTGCCGCCGCTGCCGCCTTGTCCGGCCTCGAGGTCGGGCGTCGACAGTGTTATTACTCCTAGGCTGTCTTGGTGGGCTTCGTCGAAGGGCACTTTCGTGCAGAACCCAATAAAATACAAAACGATCATCATGACAATCCACGCTACTGCTATATTGTCTGACCAGAGAGAGACCATGCTATTGTATATGAGAGAGAGAGAGATATATATGATTAATGTTGCCCAGAAATTAAAGGAGATGAAATTTGTTTGAGAGAGAGAGAGATGATTAATGTTGCCAAGAAATTAAAGGAGATAAGATTTAATGACGATCGAGAGAGGGTGGGCTGATCACGAAGGCTTTCCTTATGTGAGTAGGAGTAGGAGTAGGAATGTGGAGTACTTCCGACGTCATTGGTCGATCGAGCAATGGATGGTGTCCCGGCTCTATACAAGTGGACTCCTATTAAAGCACCGCCACTTCCAAATCAAAAGTCTGGTTCCGATACTTAGAAAGATCAGTTTTCACCTCTTTTTTTTCTTTCTAATTGTTGAAGTGGTTTATTTTCATAAAAATAATGCAATTGATTTTACAACTTAAATTGCAACTGTACGTGGGTTTGAATCCAATTTTTTATTAGGCAAAATAATGATTTTCATTGAGTAAGATAATAAGTAATTAAATGGTAAATAATTACTCTCAACGAATGAAATCTACTAGTAAATTTTGTTTTTAATCTTAAAATCTACTAGTATTTGTTTCGCAAAATATAGAGATGGTGTAGAGGCTAGGGTGGATATATGCCCTCTACTTACCTTTAGAGCATCCGCAATGGGAATAATCAAAATCAATAATCAAAATGTGCCACGTCAGCATTTGATTATCCATTTAGTTCATAATCAAATTTAACAACCTCTACCTCCACATTGGTTATTTTTGCATACCTCATAAAAAAACCCCCACAATACACAATGCACCTATGTCCAATCGCAAACGAGTTCCAATCACGCACCCGACCACACCAAATTATTCGTCTCGATAAGACGATTCCAATGTGAGGTGTTTTTGAGTTATTGAGTTTTAAGTTTGGTTATTGGATTTGGTTATTGAGTTTTGGTTATTGGTAAAAGTTGTTAAGTTTGATTATGGAATGAGTGGAATTTGGTTATTTGCTAAAAGACTTGTAATTTTGCTTATTACAATGTGAGGTGTTTTTTGAGCATTATTGTTAAGTTTGGTTATCCACACCCATTTGCTTATTACAATGGAGGAATTTAGAGTATCTCCAGCAAGCAGAATTTACAAAAGTTGGCTTCAAAAATTTTTTTTATTTCGCTTGACTCCACACTCCAAAGGTTTTTAAATTCGAAATTTTACAACTGCTATTGATTCCTATGGACCATTCTATATGAAATTTTGCTTTCATTTGATTTCAACGGGTCTTTTTAGTGAGCGGTTAGAATTGGTCCGATAAAATTAACTGAGTTGCGAGTGAGCTGGCCAAACGGAGTAATATTTTTCTTTTTTATTACTTGTAATAAAAACACAAAAATCGTTGGACAATTGAAAGCCCTCCACACTCCACAGAGAACAAAAATTGTAGTATTAGGCTTAATCATCCCCATAAGAATTTTGTTCCAATTTTAATGGGCCCTCCTAGTAAACAATTAGCTCCGTTCTGCTAAACACTTTTTTTAAAGTATTTTTTGTTCTTAATCATTTTTTTTTTGCATTTGTTAGTTTTGTGCTAAATTTTTGTGGATTATTGATTTATTTCGACGAGACGAATCAATTTTACCTAAACATTTTGGAAAATATCTACTTTTAAGCCAAAAAAAGCTACTCTTTTTTTACTTTTCTTTCTAAAAATTGGTTATTTTATTTGACTTTTCAACAGAGGTGCAAATAAGTTGGCCAAAAGTGGTAGTTTTATTTGCTACGTGTTAATTATACAATAATAGGGAAGTGGCTTCCGACTTTCCGTACTCCCTTTTTTACTAACCACACTCCCCTTCTTGTTTTTATTGTGAAATTACTAAAAATGTCCTTAAACTTTGTAAAAAAAAATTTAAGTCCGATAATATCATAACAACAAAAGGCAGGTATTTCCCTATTTGTTAACGTCACTCCCCTTCTTTTTATTAGATGAATTTGCTAAAGTACTTTTGCATTTTATGATACAAAATAAAGTGCAATAATATTTTAGTAAATTCACATAATAAAAACAAGGAGAGCGGCGTTACAAATAGAAAAGTGACAAAATCAACGGCTAAACAAAAAGATTGTGGTTAGTGAAAACGAAAGTGCGAAAATCATTCGCAGTGAAAATATTGAAAAACTCTTCAGCAACCAACCAAATAGCCGTACAACTGAAAACCCTAGACTCCGTAGAGAACAAAACTGACCCCTCTGACCCTGCCCACGTAAACCTCCTTCTCCGACCACTCAGTAAAGGAAACGGTTGGACGCAACGCTCTGTCAAATCGCTTGGATTCTACTCCAGTGGAAGTCGAGGGCTTCTTGTACGACGCCCTAAGCCCTCTCTCCCCCTCCACCGCTGCCGCATCTCTCTCCGGCCACCCGCCTCCGCCGCCGGTCGATTCCGAGCCTTATGCCGTGCTTCGCAACGAAATTTCCCTGTCCGCGGTCCAGCCCCACTCTCCCACGGCCGCCGCGCCAGATTACTTCTCTCTTGACCTGGATAAGGATGAAACTACGGTTGATTTGACTCCGGTTCGGTCGGCGGCTGCGACTCCGGTTAAGGAACCGGAGAGGAGGCTTGAAGGCGGTTGGTTTAGGGCCAATTGTCGGTTCAGGAGCCCCATGCTTCAGCTCCATAAAGGTATATACTATATGTGTGTGTGTGTGTGTGTGTGTTCTGTGGCTATAGTACATCTCATTCGAATTCAAGCTTAAAGTTTTGATTTTTAATTTATATTGTTGATTTTGCTAATTTTCGATATTGAATGTGTGATGAGTTTGGCCTAAATTAATTTCTTTAAAAGACCTGGTATTATTTAGCTCTGCATCAAAAAATTTGGGTTAATGAGAGAAAAAGAAAGCATAAAAATTTGAACTGAAGTTTCAAAATTTTAAGATAAGACGAAATTACTGAAGTTGCAACACCCGTTTAGATAGGATGAAATGTACACAAGTAAACACAGATTTTAGTACAAACGTTTTTTTGGTCTTTAGTGAACTTTTTTAGACTTTCGCAATTTTTTAAACTTTCTAGATTCATCTCGTCAAGACAAAGGATTAATCCACAAACTTAATGCAAATTTAACAAAAATTCAGAAAAAAAAAAAAACTAAATCACCAAATCTTCTGGAGATGGTTTTAGGCTCTAGGATTCAAGTAGATCTTAAGGTCCCCGTTGATATATATTTTTTGGTTTTAGAGTTTTTGAAACTCGTTTTCAGCTGAATATTTCTTCAAACAATATCAAATTTTTTAGCGTACGTTCCCTGAAAGCTGTTTTCGGTTTCTCAAATTATCCCCAAGTTATTTGAGCCTGTTTTGTTTGAGTAAGTTCTAGGTGATTTTAAGCTTCTGTAATGAATGTAATGGGTTAGAGAATTGCTAAATAGGTAGTTCTATGTTAATGCATTGGAAGCATATCCTTGTTGAATTGATGAGTCGTTGATATTGCAGAGATACTGGATTTCTGCAACGTTTTCTCACCAACTCCAGAAGAGCAAGCATCACGAAATGCTGCAGTACGGAGTGTATTTGATGTTATTCAATATATATGGCCCAACTGCAAGGTCTCTCTCTCTCTCTCTCTCTCTCTCTCTCTCTCTCTCTCTCTCTCTCTCTTCGTTCGTGAGCAGGCGGACAACCTCGTACCACAGTTGTGACACGTTATGTCATTGTTTTATTGCATGCAGGTAGAGGTGTTTGGGTCGTTCAAGACCGGGCTATATCTTCCAACTAGTGATATTGATGTAAGTCTATTGCTTCCTCCTAGTTGTTGTATGAACTTATCCTCTTGCGGAAACTAATCCCATCGCTGTGCATGGTCATTGGTGCTGTACTTTATCCTTCTCTCACAATCTCTTCATTATTATTAGTTGTGAGCAAGATTATATTGTCTAGGTCATGTATAGTTTAAATCTCTGCCTTGTTTATAAGGTCATGCTATTTGCCTGAATAGGTTGAAGTAGATATTATGCTGATGAGGGATAATTGAAACATATTTCCATGCTCTTCAATTTGTGAGACCTTTGGACAGAGATGGGAAAGTAAAAAAAGAGACTTTGATCATTGCTCGAAGGGCTTTCGTCGCTCTCCACCTAAGCTGTGCAAGAAAGGCCAAAGCCAATCCCTTGGGACATTAAAGCGTCAAGTGATAACAGGCATGAGAAAGTTACATCATTTGGAGTAGAGACAATTTGACATAGCTGTTGGTTACTTACTCCTGTATGGCAGAATGTCGCTTTATGGAAATATATGTGACCAAAGGCGCTTGATTACACTGGAGAATGTTTTTCGTCATGATTCTCAAGAACTTATCGTGTCAAACTTAATTAGATTGCAGAGAGTACTGCATTTCTTTTGCTGACCTGATTTATTACTTGCCATTGTCCATTGGGACTAATTTTCTCAATCTTTTTCTTGAGGAGAGTATTTCAAATGCTATTGTTTTATGTTCACTTCAGATATACTTTTCTTTTACCATGAAATAGTAAAGAAGTTTTCTTTCTACATACTTGATTGTTGAGTTGTGAGTTGATTGTTATAAAAAATTTGGTAATTAATCTCTACAATAAAGAGACCCATTTTGCATAATCTAGGTTGTGATTCTTGGATCAGATATTAGAAGTCCGCAAATGGGTTTGCAAGCCCTTGCTAGGGCCCTATCTCAAAGAGGCGTTGCCAAGAAGATACAGGTGAGGCTTATTTCACAACTAGAGATAGCCCATGAGCAACTAGAGATTTACAATGACGGAAATTTTGTTCAACTTTTCAGGTGATTGCAAAGGCACGTGTGCCAATCATCAAATTTGTAGAGAAGAGAAGTGGTATCGCATTTGATATAAGGTTCAAGAGTTCTTAATTTTCCTTTTAGGCAATGTCCTAGCTGTTCCTAGGTTTACCTTGGCTCTCAGGTCTATGATCTCTTGACTAGATACTGTAAAATATCAAGTTGGTTGTCTAACTATATATGTTTGGTATCTTTTGTCACAGTTTTGATGTAGATAACGGACCAAAAGCTGCTGAGTTCATAGAGGTTTCTTTTGACGTCTTTCCTTCTATAACAGTTTGTTTCACTTCACTTGTTTGACATGTAAATAGTAAAATACGCATCCACTCACACAAAAACACATTTAGTTGATTGTACGCGTCCGATACTTGTCAAGAAAAAACAGAGACACTTGTCATGGAAGTTTTGGTTACAATGTACATGGGGGAGTTCTTTCTATAAAGTGTAGGCAATTTCTAATACATGCATTGCACTCTTTTCAGGATGCTGTGTTAAAGTGGCCCCCATTACGGCCATTGTGTTTGATCTTGAAAGTTTTTCGGCACCAAAGAGAGTTAAATGAGGTGTGGATTTTATTTAGTTAGTGCTTAATTTCCAAAAAACTTTTCCTTGTGAATGGCCTAATTTAGAGAGAGTCTCAATATACAGGTTTATACCGGTGGAATTGGTTCGTATGCACTCCTTACCATGCTCATAGCTTTGCTACAGGTAATTGAAATGGAATCTGCTAATTATTCTGCTGATCTGAGCATATACGACCAGATTAAAAATGTCTTTTGGCTTACTTACCTCCCAAAGAAATGTCTTTTGGGATTTAAGAAGTCATTTCTGTTCCGTCACATGAAGATTTTAGTTTTGTTTTGTGGTTCAAATGATGTTTTGGTATGCTTTGATTTTTGTGATTGTTTAATTCTCTGTATGATGCATTTGGTAATGCAGAGTCTCCATGAGCAGCAAGCTGCTCCAGAACACAACTTGGGAGTTCTGTTGGTATGTTTTCTGCTTTACTATGATGTGTATATTCTCATTTTTTCTCTTGGAGTGATTTCTCCTTTATCCTGTAACCTTTTTATTGAAACTACTGTTAAAGTGCATGGACATTGGGATTGGCTGAGCACGGTTTTATTTCAGATATAGGAGGAACAAGAGAGATACTTTTGTAGAATTCCCCCTTATCTTTAAATAGTAGAGCTGTAAGATGATGCGCAATGTATAGGCAGTGGGTTGCCGCCACAATTTTCCCTAGGCGGTTTGTTTAGGTGCTCGGTGGGCCTAAGTGGAGCTAGGCGGGCCCCTAGGGTCTGGACTCTCCCAAAAAAAAAAAAAAACCTTAATTGCAAGGCGGCCTAGGCGGTGGGTCGCCGCCTGACTAGCGCCTAGTGCCTTTTAGAACACTGTGTATAGGAACAATGTTTTTTGGCAGATCATACAAGAAGTCTACAAATACCAAGTGTAATATCATCACGACCATGGAGTGTTGTTTTCATTGGTTGGCAGTTTTTTGTGTTAGTAAATGAAGTAAATATCGAATTCTATTGTCTGACTGGATGAGTTTATTTTTGGATTCAGGTTCATCTTTTTGACATTTATGGATGCAAATTAAACACATCTGATGTTGGTGTGACTTGCAATGGGGAAGGCACCTTCTTCTTGAAGAGTGCAAAAGGGTACAACTTTTTCACGTGATGCCAATAGTGTCTTGTTTAGCTCCCGATATAGAGTTACATTGTTCAAATTCAGCAGTACTTGATTTTGACCATTGTGCCTGGGTTTTGCTGCCTCTGTCAGGTTTACTGTGAAAGGAAGGTCGTGTCTTATTGCCATTGAGGACCCACAGGTAACATATGATCTTCATATTTCAGAATTTGTATTTCCTGGTGGAACTTCGTGGGGAGTCATATATCTGTCTGAATGACTGTTGTCTTTAGCGGTGATTATATCTATGATTCAATCTTGAGTTTTCAATGGATTGGCTGGCTACACCCAAACCTTCTCTGCACTGCCCTGTTTGTCTTTGAGAGAGGTTGGGGTCAGCTCTACGCCTCGATTGTAGTTTGTTCAGTTTGATAGTTTCTGCATTTGGATCGAATAAAGAGCTATCCTAACTGGACACTAAACTTGCCCTGTAAAACCATCAGATACTTTTCAGGTCTTTGACTAGAGATATTTTTGGATGATAACAGGCTCCAGAAAATGACATAGGGAAGAATTCGTTTGGCTATTTCCAGGTTTGATCTCCATGAGTTCATTGTGCTATTTCTGTAGCTTTTGTTCCTTGAATCATTTCTGTTGGTCCGCGGGAAGTTTGTATACATTAATAACGTGGTGTCATTTGATTGTGGTGATGTGAGCTATATATTGAGGATGTGATCTGCTGATAAAAAAAAGAAGGATGTGATCTCAAGCTCTTGATAATCCATAGCTGTTGTGGAAATAAATTATAGAGAGGGCTAAAAGCGTTGAAGGTATAAGATATACTTTCCTTGGGCCTACTGTAGATGTCTTGTAAGTACCAATCTGGAAGAAGTTCCTCTAAGAAAATATCTCTAATAGTCCTGTTACCTTGGGAGTCCATGACTTGCAAAGAAGCTCAGTTGACTTGACGTTAGAAATATGGTGTCCATGGCTCCATTTTAGTCCCTGATCTAGTGCGATGCATGGCACCAACCACATCACTTAATGTGGCCCAAAAACATGTTGCCACTAAACAAACTAAGGAACCAATCAGTTTTGTCAGTTATTGGGTCTTTCGGTTCATCTTTTTTGAGGGCTTGAGTTACACCCTTAGTTCAATTCACATTGCAAACTAAGTTAAACTGAAACTTTGTTTCTTTGCCTTTGCTGCTTCAGGTTAAATCAGCTTTTTCCTTGGCTTTCTCAACACTGACAAATGCAAAGACCATCTTGAGCCTAGGCCCCAACCGGAGCATTTTGGGTACCATAATAAGACCAGACCCCGTATTATTGGAACGAAAAGGAGGGTCTAATGGGGATATGACATTCAATAACTTGCTACCTGGAGCAGGAGAGCCATTGCATGCCAATTTCAACGATCAACAGGAAATTTACTGCAATTGGAAATTAGATGATGAGGAAGAACCACTTCCCAGAGGAAAATTGAATTTTGATGATGAAAGTACACCTTCCTCCTCAGGAAAGAAGAGGAAGGCATCTAAGGAGGAGAAGCGTGCTAAGAGGGTGAAAGAAAATGGGGAAGAAAGTGGGTCGAGGAAAGAGAAGGGTAAAAAGAAGAGACGGTGGAGAGAGCATGGAGATGGGAGTCAAAATAACAACGGTTTCAGTCGTTATGGTGGGGGTCGGTCGCCGTGGAGTCGGACTTCTTAAGTTTCCATCAGCTTTTCATATTTATGTTGCAAGAAGCTTCCCACCACCCTGGTACCAGTTCGGGGTTTGCTTGTTTCAGATTGCCGCAAATTACCAACTATCGAAATTTGCAGTGATCATTGGACATGTAAATGCGTACCAGACAGGGTTGTTTGGCTTAATAAGCCAAATTGCTTTTTGTTTTGTCCTTATTCAAATTTTGTTTTTTTGCATTTAGTTTTTCTTCAATTTTTTTTGTGGATGATTGCTTCGTCATGACGAGAGGAATTTAAAAAGTAAAACATTACGATCAAAATCCAAATTTTTTTGAATAAAGACGAAAAAAATAGCCAAAAAGCTAATTTTTTTTTGTTTTTATTCAAAAACAATTTTAGATTTCGATCGTAATCTTGTGCTTTTTAGATTCCTCTTGTCATGATGAAGCAATAATCAATGAAAAATTGACGAGAAACTAACACGAAAAAAATTTGGATAAAGACAAAAAGAGAAGCCAAATGGCTTCTTAGGGCAAACAAGTTGATGCTAAGCCGAAGGCTTAAGAGTGTGGATGCTGGTGTCTACAAAGGGATAATACAAGTTGCGGGAGTTGATGCTAAGCCGAGGGAGTTTGAATCGTAGAGAGGTGTTTAGGATGTTTAGCTCTTCTTTCCTTGAAATTTTGATTTTTTCATTAAATTGTTTGAAAGTGGGGTGTAGATTTGTTCTCAGTATCTATTTTAACAGTATCATTGTTGTTTCAGTGTTGCTACAAAATTACCGGAGAATTTTTGTATTTATTGTCTGGCATCATTGTTTGGGCAAGAATTTTGAATGCGATTCGGGTTATTTTGTTGAAGGTCTTGAAAAAGAGAAAAAGGAGGTTTTTTGGCTTTGAGAATATCTTTTTAACGGAGAGTTCCGTGAATAGTTTTTATGGAGGTTTATCGCGACCGTCCAAGTGTTTTGGACGGTTTGGATGTTAATAAAACTTTTTCGGAGAAGAGTTTAACTTTTATCCAGAAAAGTTTTATTTAAATTTGGACCGTCTAAAGCTGAAATGGACGGCTGAGATCGCATGGCTCCGTGAATAAGCCAACCTCTTTCGTTTTTGTTTGGTGTTGATGTTTCTTCATCTTCGGCTTGCTAGCCTTGCCTAATTGCTCACAGAATGAGTTAAGCCAAATTAAAGTAAGCCTTCTGCCTAATTTACTGATTGTAGTGTTATCAAATGCAGGTGACAAATTTGTTTCTATGTTACGAATGTGAAAACAACAATCAGCAAATTAGGCAGAAGGCTTAACTTTAGTTTGGTTTAACAACAAACGATTAAACTGTGTCTCCCAAATAACCACAAATCTAACTAGATTTAAGAAATGGGGTGCTAGTTTCTGTGCATACGTGACTCGGCCTTAATAACTTCTTCGGGTTTGCGTGAACTAGCGGACCGATCAATAAGTGGGGATGCTTCCTCAAGCATGACTGCATGAGCGAACCTTTCGAAAGTGGTTAGGAATGGGTGCCACTATTCCAACCTTGATCTAGCAATGAGGATGACACAAAAAACCTACCCGCGTCTAACAAGTATAAAATGTTTATGTGGCTTGTAAAATGCTACCCGTTGATAAGATACTGATTTTTAGTTAAAAATTTCTCACAAGAAGTTACGAATCGATTTTAAAAAAAAAAAAAAAAACCCCTCGTAAAACGTTGATTCAAAAGACAATAAACAAGGTATTAAACTTTACTTTAGTTTGTTCTCCTCCTATAATTGATCATTTTTCCCACCACTATGAGAAAGAAACGATCAACCTATCGTACTCTTCTAGTGCAATAGGATGCTGCATTCCTCTCTGTCTCATTTACGCCCAAAATAGAATTTCATGGAATCATCCATTATAAGTTGGCTTTCCCTAATTTTTTACATAGGATGAAATGTCTATAGTGGACCTATCGCTAAATCTCCCATGTCTTTACTAGTATTTTTCGCGTGTCTATCACCCGTATTTTCTATTCCGCTTATACATGATAGTTCTAACTTGGATGTCAATACAGTTTTATACCGATCGGAGACTCGAAGTTGACAAATGAGGAATATGTGAGAACTCAAATTAGAGACCATAAGTTTGATGAGGCACTCATCCTAGCTAGCTACCAATAAACTTAATTACTCTTTAGAGACCTCCAAATTTTGGATTGGGGATGGTGCTGTGTGCACAATGATGTGCACTTCTAGGCCGTTGATCTCGGCAATTAATGGTCCGGATTGCCTAACGCTTGGACGGTTGTAATTACACACAGCGCTGTGCAATCCAAACCGTTGATTGTCGAGATTAGCGATCTGGATGTGCACAACACGATACCTCAGAAAGAATCCTATGTAGTCATTAATTAATTTTTTTGAACTCCAGTATAAAGTGGAGCCAAGTTACTGCACACAACCAATTTTCGTGTGTAATACCCGCCTGATATTTGCTAAATGTTTTCACGAAATAGTGTCCTATCTCCTTAATACCAAATACAGGGAAGGGAATACATGATTCCCATCCCACATAGGCTAGATTAGAAACTAAGCTTTAGTTTATATTAGTTTTGCTCTTGCATGATAATTGCCACCCGAAATGGGTGGACGTAGCTTTATCCACTCGATGTGATTTGAGATGAATTCATGCTTGTAAAAGGTGAGAAAAAAATAAAAAATAGAAAACCCAAAAAAACACAAAAAAATTTAGAAACCCAAAAAAAAATAGAAAAGGCCTAAAAAAAAAAAAAAAAAAAAATTAGTTACCCACCATGGGTAATTAATGGTTTTTTTTATAATTGGATTAATGGTCAATTTGATCACGACGGGGGGTGGGTTCAACCAAACTAAATAAAACTATTTTAGAGATGTCTACAACATTACATTTAATTTTGGAATTTTTCATTGTTTGTTGGTGCTTAACCTTTTTCATTTGAATTTAATAAAGTAGAAATTAATGCACAGACCATTTTTCTCTTTTTGAAAAACTTTACTTCTAAAGAATGCAAAATTACTACCCCACCCTTAATAACACTTAATCTCATACCGTTGCAATATAATTTACTATTGTTGTAGTCTACCGCATGTCGTGTCCCGCATGGGCAATATTGTACGAAAATATAAGCCCCTTTATAGGTTTTAACATTTTGATTTTCGAATAGTACTTTAAACTCGAATCACATATAATTCACAATACGTGTGCAGAATATGAATTTAAGGGTGTCCGCAAAAAATTAGCAAAAAAAATGACCGGAAAGTGCTTGTTTTAAGCAGTTTTTAATCGTACCGTTCATTAAATCTAAGCTAAAAACTGCTCAGATCAAGCCCTTTTCGGTCTTTTTTTTTGCTGATTTCTTACGAGTATCCTTAAAATCAAGTTCTGATTACATTGAGCGGCTCGGATCATCAAAATTTAATCGGGAACTATGAGGTGATTTTTTAGATGTCTAAATAATTGTCCATTGAACTGCCCCGTAATTTCTATCCGTTGATGTATTGTTCAAGTAGTAAAAAAATTGGGAGTAACATATATCGAAAAAGCTGAATAACTGATAGACTATAGAAAGAGAAAGCAAATATTTACCTCTATCTAATCTCTTAATTAACCTGGAAATTAATAATATGAATCGCCTCTAATGCTTATGACTATGATGCTCCCAAGTGGTATGGGAGCATCATACTCCCAATGAATTACAGACAACACTTACCATTCACTAAGGCAACACTTACCATTCATTAAGGCAAAACTTACTACACTTGTATAGTAAGTTCTGCCTTAGTGAATGGTAAGTGTTGCCTAAGCAAATGGTAAGTGTTGTCTGTTCTATGGTAAGTAATCCTCCGTTTTTTAGGTCGAAACCACCTCGTTTTGTAACAAAACCACCCTATTTTTAGTTTTTGATTTTGATATAAGGGCTGTGATTTGTCTATTTTCAATCCAAAGGCTGTAATTTATTGGGAGTATGATGCTCCCATACCACTTGGGAGCATCACAGAAGTTTTGCTAATGCTTAAGAGCTTGACGTTGAACTTTGTCAGATGACCCGGATGTTGACTTGCAAGTCAGTCCGGACATAGTGGCAACCATAAGACAACGGCCAACAAGGGTTAAGGGCATTGATGGATTGACCCAAAAAAAAAGAAAAGAAAAAAGTACGTTACCCATGGAGGGTAACAGGGACTTCAATCGATCTTTAGTATAACAATCAATAGTTAATGCAAGACCACCCATGTCAGGTGCCAATATCGAACGCCTAACAATGCAATGTGTATTAGTAGTTTTTAATAAGGCTAACTCATCCATATAGGATGGCAATTATCAATGATAGGCAAAATTTTATATAGTAACGCTTCTTTTCAAATTTTGCCTTTGTGGGATGTAAATTATGCCTTCCCCTTATTTTCCTCTCTTTGACGTTTTTTTTTTTCCTCGTAACAGATTACTACGAAAGATAAAAGGAAAAAACCCATCGCGGATTCGCTTTGAACAGCCCGAAAACAAGAACTCACTTATCCAATTCTTAGTTGTGATCATTTTGAAAGCTTTAGAGTGAGTGTCAATCATGGAAAATTAGGGCTTTATCAGAGGGGGAAATCATTTATCAAAAGTAAAAAGATCAAACTGCTACCTAAGAAGGAAGAACGATCAACTTTTTTTGATAAGTGAAGAAGGATCAACTTTAACCACTCAAAAACTAATAAAAGCTAACGAGGACTTATTTTAGAGGGTTAAAAATTGAATCATGTGGACAGTTAATATCGTCAACTACAGGCTTGTTTTTTTTTTTTTATCAGCAAATTTTTTTATTAATCACTGAATTCGAAAATTGACAGTTGATATCCTCAACTACCAGGCTTGTTGGAGGGAAAAAAATAATTAAAGGGTAGACATGTCATACTAGGAACAACACCAAAAAAAAAAAGAATAAAGAAGCCACTTTAATGCCCAACTCAGTTATAAGTCCGCTTCACTGAATCCGGCACATACATAACTAAAGTTTGTTATTTTCAAAAAGTATAGTCCATCCTAATTGGGCAATGTAGGATTCGTTGATTTCCTTCACTTGTACAAATTTCACCAATTTCATAGACATTACTACTGTATAAAACAAAAAGGAAACTGTTTTTCTCTACGGGCGGTTTAATGGACAACTATTTAGACACCTAAAAAAACACCCCAAATCTCAATCACATTGAACGGTTCGGATCATAAAAATTTGATCGGGAGCTATGTGATTGAGATTTGGGGTGTTTTTTTAGGTGTCTAAATAGTTGTCCATTAAACCGCCCCGTAGAAATTATGGATCAAATTTTGTTTAACCAAAGTAATTAAGAAATCTTAAAGATGGAGAAATTCTCCATTAGAGGAGTCGAATGTGATCAACTGTTTTGGTTTAAGATTTACCTTTCTTTTCTTCAAGTTTAGAGTTTAAACACTGAAATGTCTTATTCTCTACCTAGATATCTATAATGGCCGGCCATGCTTTTTTTTTTTTTTTTTTAATTCTTGGAATGTACATAAAATCTTGGCCAAGTGACTTTGTTATTGTATTTATTTATGATTTCTTTCCGTTTGTTTAATTGATTGTATGACTATATATCTTTCATTTTATTGCTAAATGATTTTCTTGAATATATCTAAGATCGGGTATTTTCTTGAATAGTCTCTGGCTTCTAGTTTCTCCGGAGACAATTTCTGATGCGTGTAAATTGACTTAGAATCTTGTTTTGCCAAAAAAAAAAGAAAGGAAAAAGAAAAACTCTCATTGCATCAGAGTTTCTCGGATGGAATATGAAACACTTGCCTCAGAAGGAAGCCTATGTAAGATTAATTTTTTCGAACTCCAGTATAAAGTAGAGCCAAGTTACTGCACACAACTAATCAATTTTCGTGTTTAATACCAACCCTGATATTTGCTAATGTTTTCGATTGAAATTTGAAGAAGGGAGTCTTGGGTGGACTTAGCTTTATCCACTCGATGTAATTTGAGAAGATTTCATTTCATGCTTGCAAAAAAAATAAAAAAATAGAAATTCCAAATTTAAAAAAAAAATAGAAAAGTCAAAAAAAATACTAATAAAAATCTGTTACCCACCATGGGTAATTAATATATATATATATTTTTGGATTGGTTAATTTGATCACGAGAGTGTAGGATTTCAACCAAACTAAAGCTATTTTAGAGATGTCTAAAACGTTATAGTTAATTTTGGAAATTTTCATTTTTTGTTGGTGTTTAACCTTTTTCATTTGAATTTAACAAAGTAGAAATTAATGTAGAGACCAATTTTCTCTTTTTGAAAAACCTAACTTCTAAAGAACGCAAAATTACTACCGCACGCCCGAAACAACACTTAATCTCATAGCGTTGCGATATAATTTACTATTTTGTTGTCTATCGCATGTCGTTGCTCTGTAATTTGAAAAAGTCCTATATGTTGTGTCCCGCATAGGCAATTAATTTGAACCGGACCGCTTAAAATTAAGATAAATATAGATATAAATATGTGTGTGTAATTAAATATATATTTGAATTTGGTAGGTTAATCTTTTTCTTGCTAAATTTAATTTATTTAGAGATGAAATTTCATTTACTAGGAAAGCTTTTACATTCTTCCTTCATTTTTTATTTCAGCAAATTATCTTCATATTTCTTTAATTTTATGAGTTCATATTTTGTGAATAAGTGTTTGGATACTTATTGGATAGAACCGGAACTGAACCAAAACCGGACCGGTCTTGCGGTTTGGTTCTGGTTAGGTTTCATGCATATATTGATTAGGTTCTAGTTTCCAATTTTTTAGAACTGTTTGAAATGATCCGGTTACTAATTTTCTAGAGAACTGGACCAATCCAGATTGTGTATATCCATAGTTGTTTTGATCTCAATTTTGGGCTTTCGTTTTCAGCCGTGTTGGAGAGTATTTGGTGAGATCTTTCCTTATTTGGTTGTAGGTTTGTTGGAAAGGGTGTTTGTTAGATTTTGACTCTTTGAAAACCATTTGTAAACCTTGGTGATAGAGCGGTTCAAAAAAAAAAAAAAAAACCTTGGTGATAGTGGTAATTTCTCTCTCTCCCATGGAGTAAACATTAGGCTGAACCACGTATATTGGTTGTTTTCTTTGTGTCTTGTTTATTGCGCGTTAATTTTCCCGATTACGCTTCCATTTGCAGGCGGGATTCATTTCTAGTGTACTGGTAGGTTGTTTTTCACACCAAAAATGAATAATTAAAGCTGAGTTAAGCCTCAACTCAAATAGAATAGTCGTTTAAGTCCAGGTATCGTATCCACGGACCACGGGGATCAAGAGGCTAAGTTATTTATTTCTAAAATCAATTGCTAATTTAATTCAAGAAAAAGTGATTGGATTTTGATTAACTAAAATTATCTAAGTAATTGAAAAGAAAATGATATTGACACTCCAAAAATTGATGGAGACACTCCAAAAAATAAAGGAAAGTGGTTTTGGAATTACATTAATTTTAGAATGCCTACATCATTTTTGAAGTGCCAATATCATTTACCAATTGAAAACAAGAGAGGTTGAATTCATATATGGGGGTTTCGAATCTACCCTAACTTTGTAACAAAGTGATTATCTTAATCTTAGGAAGTTAATTACCAAAACGACAATAATCTGCTAGAAGCTACAAGCCCTAGCAACATCACCAAGAGGATCAATGTAATCAAGAATCAGGCATATAACCTATATTCGATTGGCACAAATTGTCTTCGATTCTTAAACTAATTAATTTAGGCACGACTCATCTTTTCTAAGTATAGATTATCTCAATTCTTAATTCCATGCACAAGAATAATGTACCATTGCATAACTATGTATTCGTAATCACAGAAAACAAACACATAACACTAATTGTAAGAATAAGATCAAATCACAAAAATAAGTCTCAACATTATGCAACTGTTGTTTTGGTAATTGAAATCAAAAATCAAGATAAAAACATAATTACTCGGTTAGGATTTCATCTACACCCTAGGAAAGAGAATTAGTTGCTCATGAAGAGAAGAGAATCAAAAGATGTCGGAGTAATCTCCACTGCCTTCGTCCAACTCTTTTCCTCCGCCCGAACTCTCGTCCCAAAGCTGCTGAAGTCAGTCAGCATAATGGCTTTCAAGCCAATAATCCTTCTTTAAACACTTGGCATTTAGACCCCAACAAGTTTCTTGTATTTTCCGTTTTAATTCAAAATCTCGAGTAACTAAGCGGATCGATACTTGGTCTTAGCTACTAATTCTCTAATACATGGTATTAGAGCGGGACCCGTTCCACCCCACATTTTATAAAAATTCACAATCCACACCCCACGATTACAGACCAGCAAAAAGGCTGCACGATGATAGGATCCAAAAGTGGCCACACGTGACAGACCTCAAACGCGGCTGCACGTGAGGGGGGATGTTCAGGAAATGAATCCCACATTGCTTGGGAGTGGAATGGGTGATCACTTAATAACATATGGGACCTCTCCACTCATAGCCAATTGGTTTTGAGATAGACATAAAGTTTCTACGTGGTATCAGAGCGGGGCCCGTTCCACCCCACATTTTATAAAAAATTCACAATCCACACCCCACGATGACAGACCAGTTAAAGGCTGCACGATGATAGGACCCAAAAGTGACCACACGTGACAGACCTCAAACGCGGCTGCACGTGAGGGGGGATGTTAAGGAAATGAATCCCACATTGCTTGGGAGTGGAATGGGTGATCACTTAATAATATTTGGGACCTCTTCACTCTTTGCCAATTGGTTTTGAGATGCATATAAAGTTTCTACATGGTATCAGAGCGGGGCCCGTTCCATCCCACATTTTATAAAAATTCACAATCCACACCCTGCGATGACAGACAAGCGAAAAGGCTGCACGATGATAGGACCCAAAAGTGGCCACACGTGACAGACCTCAAACGCGGCTGCACGTGAGGGGGGATGTTAAGGAGATAAATCCCACATTGCTTGGGAGTGGAATTGGTGACACTTAATAATATCTGGGACCTCTCCACTCATTGCCAATTGGTTTTGAGATGGATATAAAGTTTCTACGTGGTATCAGAGCGGGACCCGTTCCACCCCACATTTTATAAAAATTCACAATCCACACCCCACAATCACAGACCAGCAAAAAGGCTGCACGATGATAGGATCCAAAAGTGGCCACACGTGACAGACCTCAAACGCGGCTGCACGTGAGGGGGGATGTTGAGGAAATGAATCCCACATTGCTTGAGAGTGGAATGGGTGATCACTTAATAACATATGAGACCTCTCCACTCATTGCCAATTGGTTTTGAGATGGACATAAAGTTTCTACACGTGACAGATCTCAAACGCGGCTGCATGTGAGGGGATGTTAAAGAAATCAATCCCACATTGCTAGAGAGTGGAATGGGTGATCACTTAATAACATCTGGGACCTCTCCACTCATAGCCAATTGGTTTTGAGATGGATATAAAGTTTCTACATATCTGACCACATAAAAATCGACGCCTGACCGTATACAGTGTTGAGACATTTTGTCTCATGTTTGATTATACACTTCGTACACACCGCGTGGTTCCGGTTCGTTAAATAAATCAACGGTCTGAAACTGTTGGAGTTGAAGCGCTTGATCAACGGTCCGATTTTAATTGAACGAATGGATGTCTTTTAAACTAATGGGTGTGTGGAGCACTAATTATTCAAGGGGTGTGTTTATTGAAACAGAGGGGTCTGAAAGAAACGAATTGTTCCATGGGTGTGATGCTTAATGAAATGGTGTGACTACTCTCCCAGGGGATGTAATTCTTTCAAGAGATGTAATCTTTTCAAAAGGACCCATCTTTACCAAAGGGCACTTATGACTCCTATATAAATTCTTTTCACTCCAACGTCAGTTACTACACTCCACATAAAAAATCCATCTCTCTCATAATAGTTCCAGTAGACAAAAGATTTCTTGGAAGTCTTTCAATTTTTTTGGTTGCAATTCTTCACCCTTAGGCTTTGTTGAATCCTGGGGACAATTTTTCCTGAACCTAACAACAAACTCTATCGAGTGAGGGCATATTACGTTCTAAAGATAGTGTCTTTAGATACGCTTCAAAGTCTTCGAATCTCATCATCTTAACATTCTGTCCCAACAATTTTAGAACGTAATTTCCGATCATGGCAACGGCGAAGAACGAATCTTCTATCAAGATGATGAATCAGGATCTCATCAAATTGGATCAGTTCGATGGCAACAATTTCACCCGTTGGCAGGACAAGATGATTTTCCTTCTAACTGCATTAAAATTGTACTACATCCTTGATCCGAACACTGCACCAATTCCAGCTCCTCCGGAGTCGAGAGTGGATAAATTCAAGGAACAAAGAGTTCAACGTGCTGAAGATGCATTGATGTGCCGTGGGCATATTTTGCATGCTTTGTCAGATCGCCTTTATGATTTTTACAAAGAAACAAAGACTGCAACAAAAATTTGGAATGCTCTGGAATTCAAATATAAGGTTCAAGAAGAAGGTACGAACAAATTTCTAATTGTCGAATACTTCGATTTTCGTATGATTGATACCAAGCCCATTTTAGACCAAATTCATGAGTTGCAAAACTGTTGTTAATAGCATCAGTAGTATGAACATCATTCTTCCTGAGGTTTTCCAAGTTGGGGCTATTATTGCAAAATTGCCATCGTCGTGGAAAGGCTATAGGAAGAAACTTCTACATAAGGCGGAAGACTTCTCCCTTGAGCAAATTCAGAAACATCTCCGAATTGAAGAGGAATCTCGTAATAGAGATAAGAAGGGAGAGAATTCTTTTAAGACTGATGTTCATAACATTGAATCTGGATCTGATTCTGGTTCTGGTTCTAACCGTCCCAACAACAAAAGGAAGAGGAACAATAAGAAAAAGAATGATAAATGCTACAATTGCAGTAAAAAAGGCACTTCGCCAAAGATTGTCGCTCCAAGAAGCAGAAAACTTCTGCCAATACAGTGGAAGAGCAGTTGGTCGCAATGGTGACTAAAATCAATATGGCAGACACCTCTTCTGGGTGGTGGTTTGATTCCGGGGCTACGGTTCATGTGTGCAAAGACAGATCGTTGTTCAAGACATATGAAAAACTGGATGGTCAAGAAGTGCAAATGGGAAACCATGATTGCGCCAAGGTTGCTGGAAAAGGCAGTGCTGAATTGAACTTCACATTTGGAAAAACGCTGACTTTGCTGAATGTTCTTCATGTTCCTGATATGAGAAAGAATTTAGTTTCTGTTGATCTCGTTTGTAAGAAAGGCTTTCGGGTTGTTTTTGAATCCGAAAAGTTAATCCTTACTAAGAATGGGATGTTTGTTGGAAAGCGGTATGGTTGTAATGGGATGTTTAAGTTGAGTATCAATGAGAATAACACAGCTTCTTCTTATATTGTTGAGTCTTTTTCATTATGGCATAATAGATTAGCACATTTAAAATTTCGACCCATTAAAAACATGAGCAGATTTGGTTTGATCAATTACCATGATAATGTTTGTGATAAGTGTGAAATCTGTGCTACGGCAAAAATGGCTAAGAAATCTCCTAGTGTTCAAAGGAATTCTGAAATTTTAGATCTGATTCATTCAGATATATGTGAATTGAATGGAGTTTTAACTCGTGGAGGGAAAAGATATTTTGCCACTTTTGTAGATGATTTTTCAAAGTTCACTTTTGTTTATCTTTTGAGAACAAAAGATGAAGTTTTCAACAAGTTTCAGGCTTATAAAAATGAAGTTGAAAATCAGTTGAACAAGAAAATAAAAGTTTTGAGGAGCGATAGAGGCATGGAATATTTTCCTATATGAGTTTGATGATTTTTGTGAATCGCATGGTATTATTCATCAAAACACTGCACCTTACACACCACAGCAAAACGGTTTAGCCGAAAGGAAAAACCGCACGCTTACAGAAGTGGCAAATTGTATGATTGTGCATGCTAATGCTCCTTTGTATTTGTGGGGTGAAGCTTTATACATTGCTTGTTATTTACACAATAGAATCATTTCAAGGAAAACTAATCTTTGTCCACATGAGTTGTGGAAGGGGCGAAAGCCTAATTTGTCATATCTTAAAGTGTGGGTTGTTTGGCATATTATAGGGTTCCAAATCCTAAGAGGACCAAATTAGGTCCTAGAGCAAAGAAAAGTATTTTTGTTGGGTATGCTGAACATAGCAAAGCCTATAGACTTCTTGATCTCGAGTCTAACACAATAGTAGAATCTCGTGATGTGGAATTTTTGAGAATAAATTTCGAGTAGATTCTAAGAGTGTGGTGACTGAAAATTCTGGTTCCAGCCCTAATCAAGAAGTAGAACCGCAGAACGGTGTCAAACGACACGTGCTCAATGAAGAGCCAAGAAGAAGTACAAGACAACGAAAAGAAAAAGGCTTAGATCTAGATCATATCTCATCTCAATCTATTAAATTTTTAGTAGAAGGAGATAGAGAAGAGGTAACAAATAAAATCCCCATGGTGTTACAAATAGAGGCTGACCCTAAGACGTTTATAGAGGCCATTAGTTCCAGAGATGCTGCATTTTGGAAAGAAGCCATCAATGATGAGATGGATTCACTTTTGTCTAATGGTTCTTGGAAATTAGTTGATCTACCGCTAGGTTCAAAGTCTATTGGTTGCAAATGGGTTTTTGGACGAAAGTATAATACTGATAACACAGTGCATACTTTCAAAGCAAGACTAGTAGCCAAAGGATTTAGACAAAAAGAGGGTATTGATTATTTTGACACATATGCTCCTGTTGCTAGAATTGATATAGATGAGGAGGTGTACATCGATCAACCCGAAGGATTTGTCCTTCTTGGAAATGAAAGAAAAGTGTCTAAGTTGACTAAGTCTTTATATGGTCTGAAGTAGGCACCTAAACAGTGGCATCAGAAATTTGATTCATGCATTTTGGCTTTTGGTTTTACTCATAATAGTGCTGATAAATGCATTTACTCCAAGTTTACCAAAAACTATGGTGTGGTTGTATGTTTGTATGTTGATGATATGCTCATCATAGGCACTAATATGGTAGGGATTTTGGAAACCAAGAAGTATCTGGCTTCAAATTTTAAGATGAAAGATCTTGGGGAAGTTGATACTATCTTAGGTATTAAAGTGAGAAAGCATAGTGTGGGCTACGCTTTGTGTCAGGAGCACTACATTGATAAGATGCTTCTTAAATTCAAGCATCTCGGTTTAAAAGATTTTAATACGCCTTTTGACTCAAGTAGTAAGTTAACTAAAAATTCGGGTAGAGCAATTGCACAGCTTGAGTATGCTAGTGCAATTGGTATGTTGATGTATCTAATGCATTGTACTAGACCGGATATTGCTTTGTTGTGTGCAAATTGAGTCGTTATACTAGTAATCCAAGTGGAGAACACTGGAAGGCAGTCGTTAGAGTCTTTGGTTATCTTAAGAAAACCATAGGACTTGGGCTATTTTATCATAGTTTCTTGGCTGCGCTTGAGGGATATAATAATGCTAGTTGGATTACTAGTCAAGGAGCTAATAAATCTACTTCAGGTTGGGTGTTTCTTCTTGGTGGGGGTGCCATCTCGTGGGCATCTAAAAAATAGACTTGTATATCTCATTCGACTATGGAATCTGAATTCATAGCATTAGCGGCAACAGGCAAGGAGGCCGAATGGATTAGCAACTTATTGTTAGACATCAAGTTGAGGCCTAATCTGATGCCGCCAATAAGTATTCACTGTGATAGTGAGGCAACTTTGGCAAGAGCTTACAGTAGTGCTTACAATGGCAAGTCTATACACATAAGTCTAAGACATGATTTTGTGAGACAATTGATCCGAGATGGGGTGATCACAATAATATATGTACGGTCAAGCAAGAACTTGGCAGATCCTTTCACCAAAGCACTTTCTAGAGAATTGGTGTGGTCTACGATGCTTCGTTCCTTCCGATATAATGGAATAAGATCACCCCAAGCATAGGGTATAAGCGTCCAATTGAAGCATAATAATCCGGAAGACCGGGATTGTACACACGGGAATAATTATACGGTTTTGTTGGATTTGTAGAAGTAAGCAAGGCTTTCGGCTTTTAGGCAACCAACTTTGTTTTACTTTATGCGGCGGAAAATGAAAAGGCTAAATTAAAAGCGGATTATCTAGGATAAAAAGCAGGTTAGGTCTAGGAATTACTAACACCCACGACTCGAGCTAAATCACATTTTCCACCCAATTACACAGTTTAAGATACTCATTTAAGGTTCCTAAACCGGAAGATAAAATGATTTGATTACCAAGCTAGTCCTAGAATTCATTTGGCAAACACCTCGAGCGACAGAGCTCCAAGCATCATGTGTGGTGAGTAGGCGATACTCTCACCTACACATGATCAAAGAGGTTAACACCTCAGGAATTTGACAAACAAACCCGAACCCCACATCGATTTTCAAACCAAAGATTAAAACTTTATTTGGTGAAAAATGTAATTTTCGCTCAAGCCATGACGTGCTAGTCACCCCATGACCTAGCCCTTGAAAACTACTCACATATATCTAGAGAGATAAGAGCAAGCGAAAATCTAGCTACCATTATGAAATAACAAGACTAGAAATAAACTAGAGATTAAGATAGATCGGGAGTAAAGTAACAACTTTAATGAAGACAAAAGTAGCAAAAGAAAACTAATTAAGGCTGGAAATTAGATAATAAGTGCTAGAAAAATGGAAGAACAACAAGAACAATTCAAAAGGCAAATTGAATCTAATCTTAGATCTAGAAATTGTACTACTCAATCTATCCTACTTGTTTGTACAAAATGATGTCACAATCTTTTATACTCTAAAGATCCGCGCCTGGAATATTCCCAAGATGCTCTGAAAATTCGCCCCCTAAGGCCCTCGGCATCGATGGCAACGGCCTTAAGCTACGCCACTAAAAGTCTCGGCATCGATGGACAATTTCTCCTTACATCGATGCCGAGCTGCTTAGGCCAAGTTCCTCTTAACTGCCTCGGCATCGATGTAAACTCTGGCATCCCATCGATGCCGAGCCCCATAACCTCAAAGCTTGGTTTGCTGGCCTACCTTGGCCGTGCCTCGATCTTACTTTAATCTTGCCCACTGCCCTGGCGTTGCTCTTGCACTGCCCTGGCGTTTCTGCTCAGCCTGGCCCTAGCACTTGACGTCGGTCAACTTCTGCCTTGGCGGTGCCTTGGCTGTCGGTCAAGTTCTGCCTTGGCGGTGCCTTTACTGTCGGGTCATTCTCAGGCCATGACGTGCCTTAGGCCTCAAAAGCTCCCTTATTTGGCGATTTTCCTACAAAACAGAGCCAGCGTACTCTACAAGCAAACACAATTAAAAACATCTAATTAGCATTTAAATTAAACTAAACCTAGATATTAGCGCACCCTTCATTACATTCTCGGGTGTTTATCACACCCCCCAACTTAAGGTTTGTTAGTCCTTAGCAAATAACATACGAAAAATAAAAAACTAGAAACTATGCAATCCTTCCGTATTCACAACTTAGAACATGCTCAACATTACCAACTAGCAAGAGTTCAACAATCCTGCTTTTTATTTCATTTCTACAACTCACAATTTTAGCATCCAACTAAACAGGCTAATAATCAAGCAAGCTAAAATGGTTTGTGTCCTCGAACAATGGGAGGATACAGGACACAAAACTTGTGAATTCAGACTTAAACCATAACCACCGAAAAAATGCTTGACAAACAGGCAACCGTGAACAAGAAATACTTTGCCTCAAATAACTTCAACACTTTATTCAACAAAATTGAAAACTAAAGGATGATACTTGGATAACGAAAGGAAAGCATGCCATAGTACCAATTATGCAAATATCAGACAATCAATCATAAAGGAATTCAAGCACGCTAAAGATCAACTACGGACTTTTTCAGCTTGTAATGACCTTGGTTACAAAGGGAAGGGACTACAAAATAGTATAGTGGCCATATGCTAGCATGGTTCATCTACCCTTGGCCACTACCAATCCTAAACTACCCCAGACATGTAACAACCCGGATTTTTGCCCTATTTTTTTCGAATGAAGAAATTATTTTAATCAAATAGTCTATAGTAATCGATTAATTATTTAAAAAGTGTAATTAGATTAAACTAGAACCTAGATTAATTTTTGGCAACTGAAATTAGTTTAGCATAATTTTACCTTAACTTGTAATTATAAATGTGTGTACATATTTATCTATATTGTCCATACTAATAATCATTCCACAATTTATGGGATTTGGTTACCCATCTCTCACCAATCTCTCCCTCTATCTTTATTCTTTTTTCACTTACCCACTTCCCTTCAAACTCTTCCTAAACTATATCTCTTCTTAATCTCAATAACATCCCACCTCCTTCCAATTTCTCTATAAAACCAAACCCCTCTTTCCCATTCTCTTTTATTCGGCTGTGAGAGAGAGAGAGAGAGAGAGAGAGAGAGAGAGAGAGAAGAAATCTAGAAAAAGAAGGAGAGAAGAAAATGAAAAGATCGATTACCCAATTTCAATTTTACCACGTCCCTCTGTTCACGGCCTGTTTCTTCCTAGTTGCTGTCATTTTCAGGCCTAAGTTTCTTCACAAATGTTGTAGAGGGCGTCGAGAGCTTCGATTTCAACCGAAGAATCACCCAAAACGGTCAAGGATTGATAGAGTTATCGCTGTCCAAAGATCAGTGAAATTCTCGGATTTCTGTTTCCAGACAGCAAACAGGACTTATGAAAACCCCCACTTTTCTCCTAGTTTGAATGATTTTCGGGCTTCGACTTCTTCACAAAAGTTGTAGGGCGTTTCAAGATCTTCGCGTTAGACACAAGAATTGTCCAAAACGGCAGAGGTTTGGTCAAGTTATTCCAATCCAAAGTTGCTGCTAGAATACCGATCTTTCGCCGCCAAACGAAAATCCACCGGACTCCACCGAATCGTTTTTTTCGGATTAAGGTAGATTAATCCTTCTCCTACCTTCCCCCAAGTACATTAAGTGTTTACGTATCGGTGTTTAATGTTTCAGTGTAAAAAATAAAAATAAAAATTAAATTAATCCCGACATCGAACGAACAGAATTCAAGATCCTCTGTTTCTATTTTTGTTTTTCCGTAAACAGTAGTAACACGTAATGGGTTTTGATTCCGTTTCGTAAAATCACACTTAAACCCTTCTAATTATATTAGTGTGTTATTGCGGCCCTAAAAATAGATTAACTTTACTAAAAATTCTATTCTACGTCTTCCCTAGCGTTTTAAGTGTTATATATTTCGAAATCGGCATAGGACGGACGGAACCCATTTGTTCGTATGCTACTGTTGTTAAGTGTTGGAACAAAAAAAAAGGGGAGATGACCCTATATTGCAGTTACACCCCTGAGGTTGTTTAGTATAGAAATTTGGCCCAATTAAGTTAGTGACTTAAAACGATTAGACCCTTAGGTTACTTAAGTGTACAGTTTCGACCCCATTGTTATATTATCACTAATATGATAATCTAATTTCATAGAGTAAACTAATACAAGCCTAGACTTACTAGTAACTGAACAAAATTAATTTTCTCTGTTAGTAAAGTTTTTCGTTAATAACATTTACTTCTTGGCCATACAAGATTAAGGGCAACGGCCCATTCATAAGAAGTTACGTGATTTCTACACTTATTATTTATTTCAATTATCATTCTGATTATTTGTATATTGCTCCGACACTTGATTTATATGCTAGATTGAACCCTAGAGACATGGGGTGGTGTGTGAATAGAATTCACCTAGACGATGCTAGATAAATGGATAAATTGGAAAGTTTTATTTTTAGATTGCTTGCAGGCGTGATTTTGAGATGTGATGAGATTGAGACTGGCGGGAGTCCAGTGATGTGAATTGAAACAGGCGGGAGTCCAATGATGATTGTGAAGTGGTATATAAGATAAGCGAACCCTAGTCATGATTCAGGCATGATAAGCTTACCCCTTGTTGTAGTTATTGGGGTGCACACTCGGTATATAACTTAGGTGTATCTACGACAGCAAAGGGAAGTGACCTCATGGGACCGAGCATGGCTAGCGGTTGGGGAGGAAAGATCCCGCGGAGGAGATCTTAGATTACACGATAGGTTAATGGATAGTAAGGAATTGGTTTTGTGAAAAATCTCTATTTTACTTCTTCGTATCATCTTATCCTGCTGCTTGCTAACTGTAAAAGTAAGAGGGGTAGTTGGGTTGGATTATTGTACTGGGTGATTTATCACTCACGGATACGTCTGTATCCTGGCAAATCGTTTGCTTCGGCGATCAATTTGCCAGAGAGCGCATGATTCAATGGAGGGAATTCAATGATGATGCAGTTCGACACGGAAAGAATATCAGGAACGAAGATCGAGTTTGCTTGGAATTTGTATCAAGCCTAGAGTCGGCTCTGAAGTAATGTATTCTGAATTATTAAATCTATCTCGAGTTTGTAATAGCTAAACTTTATTTTAGCATGCAACAAGTCATGAACAAAAACTAAAAACTATGACAAAAGGAAAGAATTGCAAGTAAAAAGCTTTATTCATTTTTAAAATTTTCCGTTTTTTCTTGTTTTTGGATTTTCAATTTCTATTGTTTTTGAATTTTTCAAATTTTCACAAAATGAAACAAATAGCACATGGCTAATCCCTCCCCCCAACTTAAAGCGATGCTATGTCCTCATAGCAGTAAGAATAAGAGAGAAGCAAGGGAGAGTGCGCGAATGTACCGTCCAATGGGAATGTCAACCCCTAAATACCTTGACCAAGATTTTATGTCAATGTTTTACTCCAGCCAGATTAGATGCTTCCAGGGTTCACTCCTTCGGTTCTACCAACTTGGAACCATAGCTAGTCACACAGGGCCATATCCAAAGCTTTATCGGACTAACAACCGTGGCTCGTAGCCACACCCATGCTTAGGGCTCCTAAACGCCTCACTCACTCCGGCAGTAGACCCAATCCACCAAGCCTGGTGTGGTAGCACATAAACCCTGCAAGACTTAGAGAACGACTTTCCACAAAACAATTGACATTAGAAACACCGGCCCGTATTATCCGGCTTTAAACCAAATAAAAATTAAAAGACAGAAAATAAAGGAAACACAAAGAACATTTAAAAACATGCGAAACAGAATGAAATGCACCACCCGATCATCACTCGATCACACGAGTCATACTTTTCTTCCCATTCCTTACCGGTGGGGTAAGCAATGGGTGGCTATACTAGACCGTTGAGAGAGAAACAGAAAAGAGAGAAAGAAAAAGAGTGTGTGAGAGAGAAAGAAATAGAGGGTTCAGCCACACGAGGGTTTTGAATAGATATCATGCCATTTAGAGCTAATATAATGAACATAACACCCCATGCTACACTATTTGCCAAGAATTGAACTTGACCATGCCACAAGATAAAGTACTTTGACTAAAGCAATTGCTGAATTCGTTTTAAAAACTTAAGTTCCACCAAGTGCATAGCCCAAACAAAATCAATTTTCAAATTGTTGACAAAATCTATAATACAAGGATGATAAACCATAAGAAAATTGTCAACACCAAGAAAATCAATCTGTTCTAGAATTGGTAACTTCTCAAGAATATGCTCACATGCATCTTGTTTTTCTAATAAAGAGTGTAAAGAATTTACCTCAGCATCCATCTTTTTAGCGGTGAGAAGATCAAGGCACGAAGGATTTGAAGGGACAATTGCAGCTTCCATGGGTGCTAACTCTTCAAAGATTGGTCCATAAGCATCTTGTTTAGCCAACAACGAATACAAGTAATCCACTTCGGCATCCATTTCCTTAGTGGTGAGAGATTTTGCCAATGGATCTTCGTAATAGACGCCCGATGTTTCAAGCATGTTCATCTCGTGAGCAAGAAGTAATTCCTCCGGGGAAGAATCAAGATACAAGAGATCAGAAGAGACAACTTTAGCGGTGAGGCGTTTCCCCCCTGGATCATCATATAGAGGAGGATCCACAAGAGAGGGAAGAACCTTCTTCTCTATCTAAGGTAGTTCTTCAAACTCTTCAAATTTTGGGGTCCAAGCGTTCATAGCACAAGCTTCATCCCCGTCTTTGAGCAAGGAATACAAATAACTGACGTCAGAAGATTCGAGAAATTCAGCCTCTTCGGCTGTAAGAGCAACTTCCAAAGGATCGCTATCGAGCAACTCGTCCACATGATCTTTCACAAGAGTATCAATGAGGCTCACTTCATGTATATTCTCGTCATCCCCCATTTGACTGCCCACATTAAAAACATTGGCCTCCATCTTCATGTTACCAAAGGTCATATTAAGAAGTCTGTTTCAACAGTTGATGACCGCATCCGCTGTTGCTAAAAAGGGTCTCCCAAGAATCACCAGAGTAGAGGCAGCCAAAGAGTCAGTCGGATTTGTGTCGAGAATTATAAAATCCACCGGGTACACAAACTGGCCAACTTGTACCAAAACATCTTCTACCACCCCACTTGGTATACGAACACTCCGATCGGCTAACTGTAGCGTAACTTGTGTAGGTTTCATCTCCCCCAAGCCAAGTTCTTGATAAATAGAAAACAGAAGCAGGTTGACATTGGCTCTTGTTCCTTCTCCTTACCCTTACCATTTTCCTTTGAAACCTCTTTGCTTGCCTCCTTGGGAGATTCCCCAAGGTTTGATGTTGGAATTGAACGATCAATATGAGAGGGCAAATAAGATGGTTCCAGAGGCATCACCACTTGGTTGTCAACCGTCTTTCACTTCGAAGAGAAATAATAGCCTTTGCTTGCTCGGGGAAAGTCACCGAAGAGCTAGCAAAGTGAAGACTTTGAGAATTAAGCGGAGTGGACGTCGTTTGAGGGTTGGGTTGAGGTTGCGTTGGAAACTTCCCTTTCTCTTGCTGAAGCATACCCACGGTAGTTGTCAACTTCCCCAATTGATTTCTAATGTTATTCATCATCTGAGTTTGTTGCTCATTGATTGCAGTTTGACTTTGCAAGAGAGCACTGAATTAATCTTCCCAAGAACGTTTTGGTGGTTGTTGAAACTGCGCATGTGGTTGTTGAAATTGATTTGCATGTGGGAATGAACCAAAAGAAGCAAATCCCGGCGGACCTTGAGCTTGAAGAAAATGGAAAGCATTTTGAGGTTGCTTCCAAGGCATTTTGAGGTTGCTTCCCCACATTAGACTGATTCCAACGGAAGGCCGAATGTTGACGAGTTCTTGGATTATAAGATTGAGAATAAGGATCAAAACGTTGAACTGCATGAACTTCCTCCGGAGCAATCCCATTAATCACATTCTTTAAAGCAGGAATGTTTGGACAAGCATCAGTAGAATGGCCCACCATCTCACAGATAACACAAATTTCCTCTACTTGGTGTACCACTTTCACTTCTTGAGATTGAGCGCTCTTAAGCTCCAACTTGTCAAGTTTTCGGGCAATCTCTTCCAATCAGGTTTCAACAGCCGTATGCTCTGCAATAGAGAATTTGCCTAAGCCCATAGGACCTTGGGAAAACATCGCTATATCCCCTGGATCTGTGAATTGCCAAGACTAAGTCTTCTCAGCTAAGGTCTTGTAATAATCCTAAGCGTCCTCCGGTTTTTTTCCCATGAAATCACCACCACCCATCATATCCAGAAGCTACTTTCTTGGGAACATCCAGTGTAGAAGTAGTTAACTCTGAGGTACAATGGGAAATTTTGATGTGGAACCGACATGAGCAAATCCTTGTATCTCTCCCAGTACTTACGGTAGGTCTCTCCATCTCTTTGCTTGAAACTTTGAATCTGATCGATAAGTAATTTAGTCCGGCTAGCTGGAAAGAATTTGGAAGTAAAAGCATCCTGGACATCCCCCCAATTACGCAAAGAGTGAGGCTTCAATGAATTGAACCACTGCTTTGCCTTGTCCTTGAGAGTGAACGGAAATAACTTCAAACGTGCTTGGTCAAGTTGCCCCGGAACTGTAACAAAAGAGTGCAGAATATTCTCAAATTCCCAGATATGCAAATATGGATCCTCCAATTCTCGCCCACGGAACTCTGGAATTACCCTCAGATACTCAGCTTTGAATTCAAATGTATTTCCAGCGGCCGGCGTTGGAATAACGATAGGTGATACTTGAGGAGCCCGTTCCGGATTCAAATAATCACGCAAAGTACGGACTGGAGCTGGTTTGGCCAGTGAGCCTTTGCGATTGCGATTTAATTTGCGAGGCGGAGAGTGGGCAGGATACGCCCTGGCAATGCCACGGATTTTTGGCGAAGACGAAGAACGATGAAGCCGATTTGAAATTGGGCTTCGGTAAACACGCATACACAAAACAAATACTACTAACTACCAACAAACTATCAGATTGGAGGGGCTATGCCGCCACCTCAACTCAACGACCAGAATATGCGAGGGGTTATGCCACCACCTCGGCTAAGCAATGCAATCAAATTTAACTAACTAAAACTAAACGTAATATTTAGCTTGGCTTCATTACACCTCGGGTTTGACAACAAGGTCAGGTTAAAGGTATCCACCAAACTAAATATGAGCAACTAACACATAAACTACTAAACTACTAGATGAAAGCGGGATACTTACAGTGGTTTGTCGAACCTCCAAGAAAGCCATAATAAGAAATCCCCGGCAACAACGCCAAAAATACTTCGTTCCTTCCGATATAATGGAATAAGATCACCCCAAGCGTAGGGTATAAGCGTCCAATTGAAGCATAATAATCCGGAAGACCGGGATCATACCCACGGGAATAATTATACGGCTTTGCTGGATTTGTAGAAGTAAGCAAGGCTTTCGGCTTTTAGGCAGCCAACTTTGTTTTACTTTATGCGGTGGAAAATGAAAAGGCTAAATTAAAAGTGGATTATCTAGGATAAAAAGCAGGTTAGGTCTAGGAATTACTAACACCCACGACTCGAGCTAAATCACATTTTCCACCCAATTACGCAGTTTAAGATACTCATTTAAGGTTCCTAAACCGGAAGATAAAACGATTTGATTACCAAGCTAGCTCTAGAATTCATTTGGCAAACACCTCAAGCGACAGAGCTCCAAGCATCATGTGTGGTGAGTAGGCGATACTCTCACCTACACATGATCAAAGAGGTTAACACCTCAGCAATTTGACAAATAAACCCAAACCCCACATCGATTTTCAAACCAAAGATTAAAACTTTATTTGGTGAAAAATGCAATTTTCGCTCAAGCCATTAGGTGCTAGTCACCCCATGACCTAACCCTTGAAAACTACTATCACATATCTAAAGAGATAAGAACAAGCGAAAATCTAGCTACCATTATGAAATAACAAGACTAGAAATAAACTAGAGATTAAGATAGATCGGGAGTAAAGCAACAACTTTAATGAAGACAAAAGTAGCAAAAGAAAACTAATTAAGGCTGGAAATTAGAAAATAAGTGCTGTAAAAATGGAAGAACAACAAGAACAATTCAAAAAGCAAATTGAATCTAATCTTAGATCTAGAAATTGTACTACTCAATCTATCCTACTTGTTTGTACAAAATGATGTCACAATCATTTATACTTTGAAGATCCGCGCCTGGAATATTCCCAAGATGCTCTAAAAATTCGCCCCTAAGGCCCTCGGCATCGATGGCAACGGCCTTAAGCTACGCCACTAAAAGCCTCGGCATCGATGGACAATTTCTCCTTACATCGATGCCGAGCTGCTTAGGCCAAGTTTCTCTTAACTGCCTCGGCATCGATGTAAACTCTGGCATCCCATCGATGCCGAGCCCCATAACCTCAAAGCTTGGTTTGCTGGCCTGCCTTGGCCGTGCCTCGATCGTACTTTAATCTTGCGTTGGCTCTGCCTTGGCGTTGCTCTTGCACTGCCCTGGCGTTTCTACTCAGCCTTGCCCCAGCACTTGACGTTGGTCAACTTCTGCCTTGGCGGTGCCTTGGCTGTCGGTCAACTTCTGCCTTGGCGGTGCCTTGGCTGTCGGGTCATTCTCAGGCCATGACATGCCTTAGGCCTCAAAAGCTCCCTTATTTGGCGATTTTCCTACAAAACGGAGCCGGCGCACTCTACAAGCAAACCCAATTAAAAACATCTAATTAACAATTAAATTAAACTAAAACTAGACACTAGCGCACCCTTCATTACATTCTCGGGTGCTTATCATACGACTAGGGAGATGGGGCTGAAACTTTTTCAAAAGATCACCGACAATGGTAACCCAACCCAAAACTAGATAGCCTCTCCTCACGGGTTTAATGGGTAAAAACAAATTGTTGAAAAGTGATCAAGTAACATTGATTCGGAACTTCGGCTCCTCTCAAATGAAAAAAAGAAGAAGGGAGAATCAATGCTGTCCATTATAGAAAAAAAAGGTTGAATTACATTCTTAATGAAGTCTAAAATGTCTGATAATGGAGGCATGTAGGGGCTTCACCTATATGAACGTAGAAGTGGTGCCGCTTCTCACGAGAGTTTAGGTTTGCTCTTTGGATCGTTCATTAAACCAGGAGTTAGCACATGGCCATAATAGTGCTAAAGCAATTTTAGAAATCCTTGTATACAGAATGTTGTTATGTGTATGGTATGTCCGGTTTTACCATTTTAAGAGTACTTGGTTTAAAGCTTAGGCCACCAATGACTTGAAACTTTGATGTATTTGTACTAATTGAAGGTTTAAGTTATAAAACACCTTCTTGTATTCATAATAATATTGTTTCTATTGTGATTGAGAGAATTTTTTATTTACTGTTATAATCAAAGTGGGGGATTGTTGAGACATTTTGTCTCATGTTTGATTATACACTTCGTACACACCACGTGGTTCCGGTTCGTTAAATAAATCAACGGTCTGAAACTGTTGGAGTTGGAGCGCCTGATCAACGGTCCGATTTTAATTGAACGAATGGACGTCTTTTAAACGAATGGGTGTGTAGAGAACTAATTGTTCAAGGGGTGTGTTTATTGAAACAGAGGGGTCTAAAAGAAACGAATTGTTTTATGGATGTGATGCTTAATGAAAGGGTGTGACTACTCTCCCAGGGGATGTAATTCTTTCAAGAGATGTAATCTTTTCAAAAGGACCCATCTTTACCAAAGGGCACTTATGACTCCTATATAAATTCTTTTCACTCCAACGTCAGTTACTACACTCCACATAAAAAATCCATCTCTCTCATAATAGTTCCAGTAGACAAAAGATTTCTTGGAAGTCTTTCAATTTTGTTGGTTGCAATTCTTCACCCTTAGGCTTTGTTGAATCTTGGGGACGACTTTGCCTGAACCTAACAACAAACTCTATCGAGTGGGGGCAAATTACGTTCTAAAGATAGTGTCTTTAGATACGCTTCAAAGTCTTCGAACCTCATCATCTTAACATTCTGTCCCAACATACATGGATCATAATACTTTATTCTTGTTTTTCGCAACAATATTTCTGGAGTTTCTCGAAGTAGAATTCATGATGCTTGAGGGGAACTCACTAGTTATTACTAGACCAAATTTGCCAATATGAATTGGTTCACCAGCTACATATGTGACTTGTTTGTCTATGCAGCGCACGTTCCGGCCAGCTGATGTACATGAGCCCGGCCAACCAAAAGTTAATTAATTATTGTAATTTATGATTTCCCCAAGTACTTCAGGGTAATATGGGGCGCGATTGATTGGTCAAATTAGACATGAGATCGATCATGATCACAGTGGATCGCATTTTTTGTCATTTAAATGTAGCTTGGTATCGGTCTTGCTATTGTTAGCTTATTGGGTTAACGATAAACACACTAGAAGACAAGAAAAAATGTATTTCTGTGCATTTTTTACACCTTTTAATACACATTCACACACTTATTGTTGTCAACCCATTGGACTGATTTTAGAATTTTCCGATAATCCACTCGTTATTACTTCGGCAGAATTAACTTTGTAAAGATGAATTTGGCAAAAGATGTGCATTTCTTTTTCTTTTCTTTTCTTTTCTTTTTGTCTATAAGTTACCTCAGAAGGGTAAAAACTAAAAAGTATGAACAAGTAATCAGCCCAAGGCGAATTATTCAAATCCCTTGATCAGTACCACGTGGTAATCTCTACGTACAATTAAACGATCGTACGTCACCACACCCTTATGAAAAATTGATCACATCCGAGCAATTCCGGGGTCAAATCCACTTTGAATTAATTTGATACAACAATGTGGATCATTCTTCATCGCTCAATGAAAGTCAATGATAGTTAATATTCCTATCGCAAAATTTGTCGCAACGTACATAGTCGAGAATATCACTTAGAAAAAGCCATGTGGTACTCCGGAAGCATTGAATAATTACTCTCAGCCCACTAGATCAAAACATTGCAAAATTATTCAAACTGACATGCATGAAGTTTTCCTCAATTTGTTTCATGAATAAGACAACTAGAAAAATAAAAACATGAATAATAATATAAAATCATAGATACAATACAGAAAAGGAAAATGATATCAGTTAATTTGTCCCCACAGGCCACGGCCACAATGGACCTTTGAGATGAAATACAATAAAAGGAATCATGCAAATCCATAACTACTTAAAAAATGCGATACACAAATATGATCATTAAAGTATTAGCAATTTTTTTCTTTTTCTTTTTCTTTTTTCTTTTTTTCAAATCTTAAATTCCTCGAACAACTTTCGATTCATTTCTCAAGTGTACCCGCAAAACCCGTTCTCACACTTGTCCCTCGATGGGCCCTCTGGCACCCGCCGCAATGCATTGGATCGATAGCGATGTTAGTGCATTTCCCGTTGCAGCAGTCCTGCCCGAACGAGCACATGTTCCCGCACGTCCCACATTTGTTCGTGTCAGTGAGCACGTCCCGGCACTGCCTGTTGCAGCATTGCATACCGGCGCCCAACACCACATTGCACACAATATTGCAAACAATATTAAGGATGGGCTCGGCGGACGACAGTAACCGGCCTCGAACTCTAGGGCTGGATATGTTAGTTTTTTCCTATTAGTGTGGTCCACTAGCCTCCACGTTTTGTGCACGTGGGACTCCACTATCAGATAAGCCAATGAAGTGATATGGTTCATTACGATAACTAATTAGAATTATAGATTAAGAAAAACTCTTGATAATAAAAGAGACATTGATGGACTAGGTGTCTTTTAATAATTATCTCTAAGGCCCTCTTCTCTCCTCTATAAAAGGTAGAATACCCACCCCTTATTCCTACGGTTTTTCGATCAATTAAAGTACTGGGGTATTCTAAAAAGTAGAGACAGAGAGAAGAAGGTGAGCCAAGAATTAAGGTGTTTCTAATTAAGGGGTTTGTTCTCTCTAATCACGATGGCCAATAAAGGTACGCTATTTATTGTTCTTGAGATGTGTTGAATTCAAGATCCTGTTATATCTGTTTTTCCGCATAATAGATTAAATACAGATATAAGATTTACATTTGGTATCAGAGCCAAGTTTTTTCTGAATCAATACATCTTGGAATTTAATTATATGAATCGTACTGCATATATAATTTACTGACCGACTCGTTTAATTGTACCCAACATTCACGTTACTGCTTCATGGTCATGCTTTCATGTGGCTAAAGTATCGTTGTTAGAATATAATATGACAAATAGTTATCGATTCGGCAATTGCCCTTTGGCATATCAAGTTTCGTAGGAAATCAGGGAAAGTTATTCTGTTTTCTTAAGAACTTATTAATGCCGTTAATATTCACGGACTAGCTTCATCCTAATTGCCTAATATTTCGGTCAATACGGACGTGGTAAAGTTGATCTCGATTTCTATAATTTCTGGCACTTGAATATCGTTTTCTGAAGTCCACGATTAAGGGTCATTAACTTTAATTGATCCGTGCCTTTCAAAGATCGAAACTGTTGTAGCTATTGTGCTAGATGGAGTATATTATTTACTCCTTGTTGATTAATAGCTTATTGCTACGTACTATTATTGGATAAAACAGTTTATGGTGAATGGATTGTATCCCGATTGATTGAGTTAATGTTTTTTAATCATGTTTGGTGGAATGCAATACCAGATTACTGTACACATGTTTAATGAATGCATGTTGTTTTGTTTTTATGTAGCCAGTGATAGAAATTGATAGAAATAAATACCATAATCATATGCTTACAAAATTAGTCTATTTTTTGTCAGATTATGTTTTCTGCAATTATGTATGATAATTTTGAAGCATTTAATTGGGAAAGCTTTTCTATTACTATGTCACTATATATATGAGAGTTATGGTTAGATTGAATGTTATGAACGGATTATCAATCACATAAAAGAATACTTAGTTGTATATTTTATTTTCGGTAGTAGTAATTGAATAAAAGAATGATATCGGCATAACTCGAATAAAAGAATAGAGTATATCATTGGTTAGTTTAATATTCATAGGAATTACTAATTTGGTAGTCACCAAAGTGGCCTAGGTTGGTGAAACTTATGAATATTGAACTACATTAAAGTTTTGTTAAAAGGGTAACAATTAAGTCAATGATATTCTCGATTGCAGTCATAATTATAAGAATGGGACTAGGCCCAAAGGAGAGTCACATTTAAATAATTATGAACTGGGTAGGGTGAGTAATTTGTACAACTTAGCAGGTTAGGATTGGATATCCAAAGATAACATGACTAACTTGATAAGCTGTATAAATTATTTAGATCTACTTGTGATTATGTTGCACCTAATTAATGAGTGAACAATAGGTATACTTAGGTTTCGCCCAAAGGAGGACCTAAGTGATGTCAATAGTTCATCATTATAAATTATTTAGACCTACTTAGGTGATTATGTTGCACCTAATTAATAAGTGAATAATAGGTATGCTTAGGTTTCGCCCAAAGGAGGACCTAGGTGATGTCAATAGTTCATCATTATAAATGTTTATAATTCTCAAAGCTTTCATTAAGTATTGTCCTATTTTGTTTCCTATTATAGTTCCTTATTTCACTGTACTAGAATACTTAAAGGCTGGGAAAGATTGCTTTAGTCACTTGTAGATACGATTATGGCTGAGTTAACCACCATGAAATATGATGGTAGTCGTGGAGTTCAAGAGCATATCTTGAACATGTATGATAAAGCTGCAATGCTTTCAACCTTGGGAATTCAAGTGGATGAGTTCTTCCCTTATTCAGGCTATACTTAACTCACTTCCAGCACAGTTTGGCCCATTCAAAATTCACTGTAATGCCCACAAGAAAGAGTGGAGTTTGAATGAGCTAACAAACTTGTGTGTTCGTGAGGAAGTGAGATTGAGAAGGGAAAGACGTCACACTGCATTGGCAGTGACTCAAGTTGCTATAAAGAAAAAAAGGGTAAAGTGAGAAAATATTCACCAATGAAAGTCAGTGAACCTGAGAAAAGTAGTCAGGCTCATAATAGTTTCATTGTCAATGGTCACTTTTGTGGCAGTAAGGGACATGTGAAAAAGGACTGCAAGAAATGTAAAGATTGGTTCAAAAAGAAGGATAATAATCTTTCTTTTGTATGTTATGAATCAAATCTTGCTGAAGTTCCTCCTAATAATTGGTGGATAGATTCTGGAGCTACAACTCACATTACGAATTTCTTGCAGGGATACCTTTCAACCTGGAAACTGGAGGAAAGTGAAAGATTTATCTTTATGGGGAACCGTCTCAAGGCTGAAGTGGTAGCTGTTGGCACCTATCGCTTGGTTTTAGAGACGGATCATCAGATAAATCTTGAATACACTTTTTATGTTCCCTCCATTTCTAAGAATTTGATTTCTTTATCTAGATTAGATTGTTCTGGATATTCAGTTTCATTTGGTTGTCAAAAAACTCAAATTGATGTTTAATTCAATAATGGTTGGTTCTGGTGATTTATATGATGGTTTATATAAAATTGCCTTGAATTATGAGTTTGCACAATCATTAGTGACCCTGCATTCGGATGTTGGTTTAAAACGTGATCGAATTGATGAAAAATCATTTACCCTGTGGCATAGACGATTGGGGCATATCTCCAAGGATAGAATTGACAGATTAGTGAAGAATGAGATTTTAGAAGATCTAAATTTCACTGATTTTAAAATTTGTGTGGATTGCATTAAGGAAAAGCAAACCAAATACACAAAGAAAGGTGCCACTAGAAGCAATGCACTTCTTGAGATAATCCACACTGATATTTGCGAAAGTCCTATTCCATATTTTACTGGACAAAAATACTTTATCACATTTATAGATGACTTCTCACGTTATGGTTACGTATATCTAATTCATGAAAAGTCTCAAGCCGTTGACATCCTTGAGGTGTACATTACTGAGGTCTAGAGACAATTAGATAGAAATGTCAAAATAGTGAGGTCAGATAGAGGTGGTGAGTTTTATGAAAAATATGATGAGTCAGGTCAAAATCCTGGCCCATTTGCCAAACTATTAGAAAAACAAGGCAGTGCTCAATACACAATGCCTGGTATGCCACAGCAGAACGGTATTGCTGAGAGGCGTAATCGTACACTTATGGATATGGTTAGAAGTATGATGAGTTACTCAAATGTACCTGTTTCCTTGTGGAGTGAAGCATTAAAGACCGCTATGTATCTCTTAAATAGGGTTGTAGACACCCCAATTTGGAAATCCTGGATAACTTTTAAGTCCCCAATGATGATAAACAAAGCATGATTTAAAACCTTTGGATTGATCTAAACCTTTTGGAGCGCTACCTTCGGAATTCGTGGACAAGTGGCCGATAACCTTTTCAATAATAAAAACGTGCCTTGAAGCTTCAAACAATGCTCTTTTTACTTAAAAGAGTGAGAAAACACTTTAGAACTAGGTTTGAAAGTGCCAAGTGACACTTAGAATGAGTGAATATGTGTTTTGGCCGTCGTGGCACCAATGGTCTTCGGTTTAGTCTGCTTTCAGCCCAATTTTCATAAATCAAACTTCCTTATTTTTATGGTTGGATTCCACCATCTTTTAGTGCATTCAAAACCCTTTTTATCGATATATAATAAGCCTTAATCCGATTTGAAATGAGGGAGATATGAGAATTTTGCCAAAACGACCACTTTTTCGACCACCTGAGGGTAAAATCGTCATATCTTTTGACGTACAAAATTATTTTTATCCAAACCACTTGGGTTAGAAAGTAGACTTGACAAGCTTTCCAACGGTTCGAAAAACACCCAAAACCGAGTTCGAGAGTGTCCGGAGCGGCCTTTCGAATTTCGGCCTGCTGAGCAGTCAAACTCTACCGCGCGGTAGATATATTTTTACTGAAATTTCCACCGTACGGCAGAAATTGCCGTCTTTATTTTACCTTGACAGCCAAGTTTCCACAGCTTTAGCCCTCCATAGCTGCCACAGCTTTGCAGATTGTCAGATTATGACTTGAAGACCACTCAAAGCCTTTGAATCTTGCTCTATAAATACCTAAGGGTATTCTTATGGAGACACCAGAGACATACGGAAAAATCAAAGAAAAAAAAACAGTTTTATAAAATCAAAAATAGCTTCAAAAATGTTTTGAAGATCAACATTTGATTTTATTCTTCTTTCCAGCACCAAAAGCTCCATTTTCTTTCCAAACCAAATTCAAAACCTTTGTTCCAAAGCAGTCCATAGCCTCATGCCTTGCCGTCACAATGTATTAGGCCTACGAGTCTGCTCAAAGCACGCGTCGCAAAGCTTTGCGATTGTCACAAATTTTCCAGAGAGGTTTTCATTCCAAAGGTACAATTTTCTGTTCTTGTATTCTGAGGGGAACCAATAGGTATAGACTGGTTCCTCATACCAGCTCTGGGCCTAAATGGTTTAGACATTGTAAGAAAATAAAATTGGAACCCCGCATATGTCCACCGTACGACACATATATCTACCGTGCGGGGGAGAGTTTCCAGGGGACAGTTTTTCTTTAGGCCTCATTTGTTATTCTTTTCATGACAAACAATCCGCATTAAAATACTGTTTTCTGTAACCATATGCTGTGCTAAACTATTTTTGGGTTAACAAAACATGTTTAGTTTTATATTCCCTTTTTGAAATAAACAATAGTTATTTCTTGTATAAAGATGCACACATCCTTTAAGTAATCACATGCTAGATAACGTTCTTTAAAGTTACGAATTAGAAATAACAGTCCCGTGCGGCATATGTTTCTACCGTACGGCAGCATTTGCTGTGGAATAGTTTGGTTATTTGTTATTTTCTACAATTAAATGTCTAATATGCAGTCATCTATCAATTTTCTTTTTTTTTTAGCATGAGATACAAACTGTTTAATTGTTTTTTGTCCAAGCATGATTTCTTAATGTTCATATGTTTACATGTTATAATTATGTGGCTTAAAAAAAAAAGTTAAGCAATAAAATGAATTTCAAATCCCACAAATATTAGTAGAGACCGATTTTATCGGGCAAGGGGGGTGCTTTTCCAAATAAAACGTTCCCCCCTCGTAACGTGACTCCCGAACCCAAAACTCTCTATTTTTCGACCAAAACCTTTTTAAAAGGGCAAAAGAGTCACATTTTTCAAATAAACGGTTTCTCGGGGATAATCCTTTTCAAAACCCGGGTGGCGACTCTCAAACGAACCAACTATTTCTCCTTTTTGTAACACTAAAAATACAAAAGGAGAGACGGGAAATTTTTCCGGGCGCGTAGCCCACAAGGGTTTTCAGTAAGGCGGTTCCAACTACTCCTTTTGAATTGTGGACTAGTAGGAAACCCAGTTTAAGACATTTACATATTTGGGGTTGTCCAGCGGATGCTAGAATATATAATCCATAAGAGAAAAAGTTAGATTCTCGAAGAATTTTTGGATATTTTATTGGTTATTCAGAAAAGTCTAAAGGGTACAAATTTTACTATTCTAACAATAGTACGAGAATAGTTGAAACCGGAAATGCGAAATTCCTAGAGAATGGCGAAAATAGTGGGAGTGAGATATCAAGAAAGGTTAATTTCGATGAAGAAAGAGTTGATATCCCAACAATTCTTCCTCATCGAGAAGTTGTTATTCCTCAACCAGTTGAGGAGAATGAATAACATGTAGGTAATGATTCTCCATTTCACGAGGATACCGCCATTGAAAATATTGTAGAACCACCAGAATCGACAGTTCTGAGAAAATCTCAGAGGGAAAGAAAGTCTGCCATTTAAGATGATTATTTGGTGTATCTACAAGAATCGGATTTCGACATTGGGATTAAGAAAGACCCGGTTTCGTTTTCACAAGCCATGAATAGTGATGATTCTAATAAATAGTTTGACGCTATGAATGATGAGTTGAAATTAATGGACCAAAGGCCAGACTTGTGGCCTAGGGTTTCACTCAGAAAAAAGGCGTTGACTATAAGGAGACCTTCTCTCCTGTGTCAAAGAAGGACTCACTTAGAATCATTTTGGCCCTAGTAGCTCAATATGACTTGGAGTTGCATCAGATGGATGTAAAAATCGCTTTTCTGAATGGTAGTTTGGATGAAGATATTTACATGGAGAAGCCTGAAGGATTCGCAATAAAAGGGAAAGAGCTTTTGGCATGCAAATTAAAGAGATCCATATATGGTCTTAAACAAGCTTCCAGGCAATGGTACTTAAAGTTTAATGATACCATTACCTCCTTTGGATTCAAAGAAAATTTTGTTGATCAGTGTATATATCTGAAGGTCAGTGGGAGTAAGTTTATCATTTTGGTACTATATGTGGATGATATTTTGTTAGCCAGTAATGACCTTGGTTTAGTACATTAAACTAAGGGATATCTCTCAAAAAACTTTAAAATGTTTGATATGAGTGAGACAACTTATGTTATTGGCATAAAGATCTTGAGAGATCGATCTCGAGGACTGCTATGACTGTCTCGGAAGGGGTATATTAAGCGAGTTCTAAAGAGATTCAATATGCAGCTTTGCTCAGTAAGTGATGCACCCATTGTCAAGGGTGGCAAATTTAATGAAAGCCAGTGCCTAAAGAATGACTTTATAAGAAATCAAATGGATGAAATTCCATATGCATCAGCATTAGAGAGTCTAATGTATGCTCAGACTTGCACTAGACCGGATATTAGTTTTGTAGTAGGGATGATGGGCAAATATCAAAGTAATCCAAGAATAGAATATTGGAAAGCAGTGAATAAGGTTATGAGGAACTAAGGACTATATGCTTACTTATAGAAAATCAGATCATTTGACATGATTGGATACTCGGATTTATATTTTATTGGTTGTCTCGATAGCAGAAAGTAAATATTATCGTTTATTTTTATTTCTGTTAGATGCTAAAGTAATCTCATGAAATGTATGAAATATTCTATAGCTTACTGCTTCATACATAATGGAAACCGAGTTTGTGGCATGCTTTGAGGCCATATATCATGTTTATAGTTGTGGAACTTTATTTTTGGTCTTGATGTTGTTGACTCAATTGTTAGACCAAATGAAGATTTATTGTGATAATTCCGTTACACTTTTATTCTCTAAGAATGTAAAGTATTTAAGTGATTCCAAGCACATGGAAATAAAGTACTTGGTTATTAGAGAACGAGTCCAGAAACGACAATTGTCAATTGAAAATTGATTGACTACCACTCTTATGATTGTTGATCTGTTAATGAAGGATTGTCACCAAAGACTTGTAACATGTTGTCAGGATGAGTCTTTTAACAACCCTTAATTGAGTGGTTATTGTGCATGACACTATTTAGCGCAAATAAAAGTTTGTTTCTAATTTTTCTGTTTCCAATTGTGCGTGCACATATTATTTTGGATTATGTCCAACAGAAAATGTCTTGACAAGACAAATTACAGGGGCTTTAGGCATTACAGCCTAAATAATAATATTTTTCCTATTATGGACTTGGTTAGTGAAGGTTATCAATGGTGTGGTGCATAGAACGGAATGTGGCATGGTGCTATACAACCGCTATGACTCACATTGGTGGTCTGAATTAATCACAGTATTAA
Source organism: Rhododendron mucronatum var. ripense (assembly GCA_019656295.1). Lineage (NCBI taxonomy): Eukaryota > Viridiplantae > Streptophyta > Magnoliopsida > Ericales > Ericaceae > Rhododendron > Rhododendron mucronatum. Next base: position 91,762 of record BPLT01000145.1, on the reverse strand, counting down.
AGTTTCTAATTGGTTTGAACCTATTGGCTGTTTTAAATCCATGATCACATGTTAAAGTTTTTAGTGTGGAGCCCACTAAAGTCATTTTAAACAAAATGCATATTTTGAAAAAATACACATTGCATCACAATTGGCTTGTGGTGCATAGAAGGGAATGTGGCATGGTGCTATACAACCGCTATGACTCACATTGGTGGTCTGAATTAATCACAGTATTAAAGTTTCTAATTGGTTTGAACCTATTGGCTGTTTTAAATCCATGATCACGTGTTAAAGTTTTTAGTGTGGAGCCCACTAAAGTCGTTTTAAACAAAATGCATATTTTGAAAAAATACACATTGCATCACAATTGGCTTGATGGGCCAAGTGGGAGAATGTTAGTTTTTTCCTATTAGTGTGGCCCACTAGCCTCCACGTTTTGTGCATGTGGGACTCCACTATCAGATAAGCCAATGAAGTGATATGGTTCATTACGATAACTAATTAGAATTATAGATTAAGAAAAACTCTTGATAATAAAAGAGACCTTGATGGACTAGGTGTCTTTTAATAATTATCTCTAAGGCCCTCTTCTCTCCTCTATAAAAGGTAGAATACCCACCCCTTATTCCTACGGTTTTTCCATCAATTAAAGTACTGGGGTATTCTAAAAAGTAGAGACAGAGAGAAGAAGGTGAGCCAAGAATTAAAGTGTTTCTAATTAGGGCAAATTTTCGTAGTCGTCCCTCTAGTTTTACGGTTGTCTCAATTTCGTCCCTCTAGTTTCAATTTTCACTATTTCGTCCCTGTAGTTTGTTTTACGTTTCAAATTGGTAAAATCGTTAACACCGTTAATGAAATTAACGGAAAAAATATGATTAAAAAATTAAGTGCTCCAATTTTCAATTCAATTGAACCGGTGCGAAGATCTTATTTTTTTGATCATTTTATCCTAGATGGTCGTACTAAATTTTTGGCTCTAAGGCCTTTTAATGAGCACCCGAAGACTCCTTATTTAGTTTCAGGGCTCTCTTATGGTGCTCATTGAAAGGACTTGGAGCCAAAAATCCTTTATGACCATTTAAGATAAAATGATCAAAAAAATAAGATCTTCACACTGGTTCAACCGAATTGAAAATTGGAGCACTTAATTTTTTAATCATATTTTTTCCGTTAGTTTCATTAACGGTGTTAACGATTTTACCAAATTGGAACGTAAAACAAACTACAGGGACGAAATGGTGACAATTGAAACTAGAGGGACGAAATTGAGATAACCGTAAAACTAGAGGGACGACTACGAAAATTTGCCCTTCTAATTAAGGGGTTTGTTCTCTCTAATCACGATGGCCAATAAATGTACGCTATTTATTGTTCTTGAGATGTGTTGAATTCAAGATCCTGTTATATCTGTTTTTCCGCATAATAGATCAAATACAGATATTTGATTTACAGGTAATCTATTGGTGTTGATTGCGTTGTAGCTAGTCTTCTTCACCGGTTGATGGTGGGGTGAGGAGGAGGGTGGGGACGAGGATGAGGAGGAGACAGAGAATGGTGGTTAGGTTTATGAAAAAGGAAGCCACTCTGTGTGTGTGTGTGTGTGTTGGGGGGGGCCTCCTAAACTAATCATTAATGCCTTGTTCAAAAAATATTCCGTAAATTCTCCCTACTTCCAATATTTCTCCCTCTATTTTTCTTCACTTATTACCCCTGTTATTTTTCAAAAAAAATTTCAAAAACCAAACCAAACACAGCATAATTAAGGGTTCCTAGACATGCAAGTTTTAACAACAACTTTCCAGCTTTTCTTTATCTAGACTAGTGTTTCCTTTCGATTATTGAGATATTGTTCGATATCCCATTTTTTTTATATTTAATTTGAGAAATTCTTGAATATTGTCTCCATTCCCCATAGACAATGCAAGAAAATATAAGATCCTTTCTAGGGATAAAAAAAATTGGCTAATTTACAGTTCATTTACTCCGGATTCAAGTGGGGCTTCCGTTAGTTAACGGTGGGTTTATGGTCCTAAGATTATTAGATTAGTCGAGGTGTGCGTATACTGGCCCGGATACCTAGTTATCGATCAAAAAATTTAAAAAAAGCTGAAATTCGAAGAATTAGATTTCCTATTTTTGAGTGGATAAAAGGGAATCAGTTATATGGGCTAACCCTTTTTTAACTTTCTAATCTGTGATGAGATTAACGGAAACGTCTAAGAGAGGATTAGGAACGTAGTTAAGGTCAATTCATACATTTACGTCCCACATAGATTAAATGAGAAACTAAGCATTACTTTATAAATCTTTTTCCTTTAAACAACGATTGTCACCTGATATGGGTGTGCTGGTCATAATAACTATTGCATTGATATACTAAAGATCTATCTCGGTGCTCTATATCGGCACCCGACATGGGTTGCCTCGCACTAATAAATTGCTTGTCTCATGATGATACAAATCCATGTATGTCACTCTTCATGGGTGACTATCTTTTTCGGATCAATCCCCTTTTCCTCGTTGTTTTAATGATAAAAACATTCTACTATTCTAGTGCTTTGTCCAAACTAATTAGGCTATGCTTGGGACACTTAAACACATCAGACCTAAATAAACCTAGTCCAGGATCTGCGCCTAATTAATATATACAGGCAATCCCTAATCAGAGACTCCCTCATGGTGAAGGGAGTTTTAGCCAAAACCATAAGAGGTTCTTCTTGTTCCACTCCGAGACAAACAAGGTGATCAGCGCATTGGTTGGCATTGCGGAAGATGTGGGATAATGATGTTCCCGTTCGAGTGAGAAGTGCTTTTGCATCATTGAGAATGGTGCTTTGGGGATGATTCCCAGGTGCGTCTTCGTTGAGCAACTTCAATGCAATTAAGGAACCCGATTCCAATTGCACATTCTATCATTCCTCTTAATTTCCAAAATGATTGTGAGCCCTCTGTAAATGCCCCAAATCTCGGCTTCAAGGCTTGATTCCGTTGTAAGTTTTCCGAAGAAACCAAGCTGCCATCCTCCACTAGCATCCCTAAAAATGCCTCTAAGTTTGATGCAACTTGTACAAGGAGAGATTCAGTGTATAAGTCTCTGAGACTGAGAGCCAGAAATAAGAGGAGATTTAACAGCTTCCACAATTTCCTGGGCGTAATTTTGGAGGATCTTGGAACTAACTGGTGCCACAGTATCAATTGTCGCCAAAACTTTTCTTATTTCGGTCTTTCCATAATTGCCTGAGGACATTTATGAAGAGAATGCTCCAAGGTATAGTACCCCAAATCCGATCCCAATATTTTTCGAAATTCTCGTATCTTTAGAAACCCAATCAAATGCATGTGGAGCCTTCAAATCTACCTCTCGTAACCTCGACGCTGGGAATGAGGTCCCAAAGCTGATCCCGAAATAAATGTTTTAGACCCCCGTTCATTTTGGAATTTTGAATTTGGATTCGTAGGTAATGAATGTAAAGAGAAATAGGGTAATGATTGAAAGTATGGATAATGATTGGAGAGAGACTAAGAAAAAAATGTAAGTAATGCTTATAGATAAATAAAATAATGACTACTAGAATCCAAAATCCAAAACCTTAAAGGAACAGGCTAGGGTCTTTAAGATTTTCAGGGGAGCTATTACACCTTGGGCATAATTATTCAAAGGTATAATCCCTCTCCTAGAACGGATCGAGTTGATTGGTGGGAAGTTTAATATATAGAGAATGAGCCAAACAAAAGTTTTGAATTTTGCAGGAATTTTTAACTTTCCAAAACCATTAATCCCTACCTTTCATATCCGATTCCTCACAAATAATCAAATCATACGCTGAAGAAACCGCAATGTGCCCATTAAGAGATCCCACCCATGTGGGATGATTAGGTGCTTATATTTTGATCCGAAAAATGCATGTATTTTTGGAGAGGACTACATCATTTTGGGACAAAGAGAGTAAAAACAAGAGGGATGTTGACTGTCTTCTCTTTGCTTTTACCATACATGTGTAACTATAATTTTATTTTATTTTTAAAAATGATTTTAACACTCCTTTTTTAATTATTAGCACTCTTTTTTTCTTTTTCTTTTTTTGTCTTTTCTTCATGTAAAATACTAATTACCCCTTAAGTCAATCACTATGAAAAAATATGCAATTTTCGGGAAAAAAAAAAAAGTAGTTCCGTGCATAGTTTTTTCAATTTCTTTGCGCTGAATTAATGATCTAATCAAGTTCATTGAAAATTAAACAAGAGTTCACAGTTGATTTTTTCTTGTTCAGATATGTATGTCTGCGTCCATTATCTTTTCTTCTCTTTAATATTTTCTTGTTGTTAGTTCACTCCAAATAAACTGCATTGGGGCAACATGGTTAATTCGGCTATTAATCCAATATTCCGGATGCCTTCTTCAAACATAGGATAGTACAGATGTAACTTATTAAAAGTTTGTAATTTACGTTCCACATAGATTAAATGAGAAACTAAGCATTACTTTATAAAACTTTTGCCTTCAAACAATGATTGCCACCTGATACGGGTGTGCTAGCCATACTAATTATATTGCATTGAACTACTGAAGATCCATCTCAGTACGTGCCTCATATCGGCGCCGCACATGGGTTGTCTAGCATTAACAAATAGCTTGTCTCATGATTCAAATCGGTGCATGTCACCCTCCATGGGTGACTATCTTTTTCGGGTCAATCCTCAAAAACCCTTTTCCCCGTTGTTTAATGAAAAAACCCTTTTCCCCATTGTTTAATGATAAAAGCATTGTAGTGCTTCGTCGAAACTAAGGCTATGCTGACACTTAAAAATTCGCTTCGAAGTTTTTGCTATATTTTTCTACTTTTTTTTACAATTTTTACAAGCGATAGAAGAATACAAATATTTGAATTATACTAATCTGGACAATAACCTCACAATCACACTAGGGCTAAAATATTATCCCAATATGGAGAAAAATAAATAAGTCAAGAACTCTCATTCACATAAAGAAATAATTAATCTTTGCTTTTTGACAAAAATTGAACCATTGATCTCTCCTATTTGGAAGTTTACATATCTTTCTTCTACTACCATAGGATGCTCCGTTCCTAAATAAGTTGGCTTTAATTTTCGTCCAAACGGGGGATAGGTGAGAATTCGAATAAGAGACCATATGTAGGTTTCATGAGGCACTTAGCTTTAACTCATCCTACCAACAAAACCTACCCCTTGGGAGGAGATTTCGAAATTGTAAGACATATATAATCATAGCCTATCAAGTGGGTGTTTGTGAAAAATTGTTTGGAGAGATTTTTAGATTCTAGCTTGCAGATTCATATTTAATAAACGCGAAGTTGAATTTTCCGTTTGACCAAAAAAAAATGATAATAATCGAGTAGTTAATTGTTGCTAATTAATGTTTTCTCTTGGAATTTGGAGAGACGAGTTCTGTCTTTGTACCGAGCTCACTAACGCGACTTCCACTTTGTATCAAAGTAGGACATCAGACTGAAATTCTATCAGCAAACACGGCATTTGTCAATTAATTTTTGGCATTTTGAGAAATCTACAGTTCATTTGTTGCGGCTTCATGTGGAGCCCCGCTAGTGGACAGTGGATTCATGGTCCTTGAATTAGTCGAGGCATGTGTATGTTGGCTTAGACCGGATTATCTAAAAAACAAAAAATAAAATTGAAATTCGAAGAATAGATTTGTAAAAGGGAATCAGTTGTATATGGCTATCCCATTTTTAACTTTCTAATCTGTGATGAGATTGACGAACATGTCTAAGAGAGGATTAGGAACGTACGTAGTTAAGGCCAATTCATACATTTACGTCCCACATAGGTTAAATGAGAAACTAAGCATTACTTTATAAAACTTTTGCCTTTTAATAACGATTGCCACTTGATATGGGTGTGCTAGCCATAACAAATTGTATTGCATAATTACTGAAGATCAATCCACCTTGGCGCTTAATATTGACACCCGATATGGGTTGTCTGGCATTGACAAATGACAAATTGCATTTCTCATGATTCAAAGTCCTGTCAGTCTCCATGAGTGACTAGCTTTTTGGGCTTCTAATTTCCACAGAGTTATTTCTGATGCGCGTAAATTGAACCAACATCCTGATTTAATTTACTAAAATAAACTTTCTTCCCCAACAAAGTTTCTCTGATGGATCGAATGCCATATACTTGCCTCAGAAGAATCCTATGTATCCATTACGTTTTTCGAATTTCAGTATAAGGTATAGCCGTGTTACTACGGACAATTAATAATTATCGTGCTTAATACTAACCCTGATTTTTGCTTACGTTTTCTATTAAAATTTGGGGAAGGGAGTCTTGTGTCGAGGAATGGTGTCCTCTCTCCTTTCCTTTTTTCTCCCTCCCTTTTTAATCTTTAACAAGGAAAGAAATACGCAATGGGAGAATACATAATCCCCATCCCACATAGCCTAGATTAGAAATGAAGCTTTGCTTTATATAAGTTCTGCGTTTGTGTGGTAGTTGCCACCCGAAATGGATGGTTAGCCTTGATAAACATAGATGAATATTTCTTGATTGATGATGGTACACCCACTGGGTGAGCTTAGCATTATTCACTTGGTAGTATTTAAAATTATTATTATTATTCTATGCATGCACGCAAAAAACAAAAAAAAGCCTACAAAAAGAAAAAAGAAAAGAAAGTGTTACCCACCATGGGTAACTAATATTTTTTGGATCAATGACGCCATCAATGGTTATTGGTTACCCTTCTTGCCATTTGGTTAATTCGATAATGAGAGTGTAAGTTTTCAACCGAACTAATTAAAGGTATTTTAGAAATGTCTAAAACATGCATTAATTATATTTTATTTTGGAACTTAATTCCGTCACATTTGAATTTTACAAAGTAAAAATGTATAGACCAATTTTTTTATAGTAAAAAAAACTTCTAAAAGAAAAACGACTCAAATATTCAGATTCTTTTTTGGGTCAGTTTCTACTTTCTTGAACCTAACAAATAGAAGTATGTACTTTTCTTTTCTTTTTTAAAGTCTTAAATAGTATGTACTCATACAATAAAACTTACAGTAGGGATTGAAACTGAGCATCTCTTTCTGTGTTTGTAATGTCTGTGGGAATTGAAATTGGTGAATTTTGGAAATTAAACAAGTCTATCAATTTTAATATTAATGCTGCATTGTATCCTTTTTTATCTCTGCATATAGGCTACTATACTAGAAAATAAAAGATATCGTGAAAATTGAAAGAGTTATATATATGTTTTTCTGAATGAAATTTTGTCTCATCGTTTGGCTCTCCTCGAATAGAAATCCGGGCTTCCCGATACGGACCAAGATGATTTAATTGGTTACTATTGTTGTATGTTTGACAGTAAATTTTGTAACATGTTGTGACGAGATTGATCATGACTTTTTCACGCAAAGGGTAATTCCAGTGAGTGGCTCTCCTTCAAGTTTTCCTTCTGTACTTAACAAACAAAAATAAAACGAAGATGCAGGGAATACAAGTGATATGTGTAATTTTCCGTCCCACATAGGCTAGGTTAAGAAAAAAATGCTACTTTATAGAACTCTAATCTTTCTTAGACTATTGCCACCCGATACGGGTGTGCTAGCCTTCAAAAATATTTGCTTCGTCTCTACAAAGCTTATTCGATACGGGTAATCGGTATGATTTAATATTTGCTTCGTCTCTACAAAGCTTATTCGATACGGGTAACTAGCCTTCATTAATTTGATTTGATATTGATATTCTCCAATGATTTGCCTCTACAAAGGTTGCCCTCCATGGGTAACTAGTTTTTTCATATAAAAAACGAGTCAATAACTTTTTCCCCCTCGTTTCGAAACATGGATTATTTTTATTTTTATTTTTGTGAGGAAACGAAACTTATTTTGAGGAAACATGGATTTGAAAAGGCATCAAATTAACACCCGAAAAACATGAATTTCATCGTCAAATGACAGCCTCGACGACCATTATCAAACAGGGTCTAGAACATGTATAGGAGTACTACTTTTATTCTTTTAAGATGGTCAAGCTTGGTAAATTATGAACCAAGTTTAAATTTGGTGACGCCTGAGTCTTGCAACAAGTGCATTGTACGTAAGGGACACTTCAAATTTTAAATTTCTTTTACCACGTCCTGGATTTTAAAGCACTCACTTTGTCAATAAAAATATGGTACTAATCATAATTACTACTCCGTAGTAGATTTTACGGGGTGGTATTTTGAAGAGTCATTTTCCAATTATTCAAATTTAGAGAGAGAGAGAGAGAGAGAGAGAGAGAGAGAGAGAGAGAGCTACACCAAATGGAGTAACAAGTTTGATGCCTCCCATGGAATGATTTTTTGATGAGGTACGCATCTGTTAAAAGATAGTTCTAACTTTTTTTGCTGAAATACTTTCCTTCAAGATGCACGCTCTTATGCCGTAATTGTAAGCATTATCTTCTACAACTGTGCTATTCACACAGACAAAATCGACACAGATTTTTTGTGGGGCCCACTACGGATCTCACACAAATGATTCGAGCCATTCATTAAATGTAAAACATCTTTTCAATGGTCTCCAAGAAAAATCAGCTCAATCCAATACCTATAGATACTCGATCTAATCATCTAACTTTTCATTTGGATTTCAGGATAATGAAAATCTAGATGAGTGGATTGAGCACCTATACATATCGGATTGAGCTGATTTTTTGCGGGGGCCCTTGAAAAAATGTTTTATATTTAATAAACGGCTCGAATCGTTTGCATGAAATTTGTCGAGGGCCTCACAAAAAATCTGTGCGCAATCTGTGTCGATTTTGTCCGTGTCAACAGACTTATTGTATCTCCTATGACCCAGATGATAATAAATTGTGAAGTGGGTTGCCACCTACCTCCATTCTCACCCCGGTGTCTTGTTTCACTAAATAAAATATTTATTTTTTGAATTAAAAGTGATGTATTGTAAGAGAACTAGGGTTTGCCCTTCAGACACGGTGCAACATGAGATCTAATTAGTGGCAATTGTGCAATTAATATTATTTGAGAGAGAGAGAGGGGAAGAGCTGTATGATTTATAGAGCAAATCAATGGTTAAGATTTATAGAGAGATAAGATTCAAAAACAGTTCTCTCTTATTATGTAGATGATGATATATTTCGTAAAGCGAAAAATAAATACTCAAAAAATATAACTAATTTTGTCACTCTCCTATTTGTTAATACCATTCCGCTTTTATTTTTATTAGGGTGAATTTACTAAAACACCCTTGCATTTGAAAAGTGAGAAAAAATTAACATCATGAAGTGCAATGATGTTTTAGTAAATTTATCTTACAGAGAGTCTACCCTCACCGACCCAAATTCTCAATCGGAATCCCGACGCCCCGCAGGGCACATTCCAGCCACCGGATGGCCGATCTGAGCTGTCCAAAAATTCTTTAAAAAAAAATCGAGTGGGCCATACGCGAGAATAAACGGCATCCGACGTGTGTAGATGGCCGATCCAAACAATCCATTTTTGTGTTTGGATCGGCCAAAAATGGAGTGTTTGGATCGGCTACTTACACACGTCGGATGCCGTTTATTCTCGCGTAGCCCACCCGGTTTTGTTTTAGAATTTTTGGACGGTTCGGATCGGCCGTCCAGTGGCCGAAGTGTGCCCAATGGGGCGTCGGAATTCCGATCGGAATTACTCCCATCGAGAACTATAGCTTCACTCTTTATCTTAATAATAATAAAAACAAAAAAGGAATTGACATTAACAAATAAAAAGAAGAGTAAAATCATTAGCCTTAAAAAAATACTACTCGTAAGACATTAACGGAACGGGGCTGGTGAGATAGAGGAATGGGCTGCAACACTCCTATTATTATTTCTTGCAGTCTATTCCTTTGCCTTTTGTTTCGCTCCAAAAAAGGTTTCTTTTTTGGTACGATGACCAACACATAAGAATGCCAGACGTCGGATCGGACGCATTCCCTAAAAAACAAACAACACAACACGTGTCAGTCATCCAACCCCTCGAGTCCTTCAACTACGGAAAAACAAGAATCCCCTCCCCTGCCATCCCAAACCAAAGATGCTTTCTCCCTCCCTACAGGCTCGAGAGAAAGAAACACAATGCAGAGAGAGAAACCCACGTTCATACCTAGAGAGAGTACATTGACTGTAACCATTCATTCGGACAAATTAGATTTTACTACAATATCTTTTCATCTTCTATCAAACTCTTCAGGGCTCTCCGAATTCCATATACATCTTTTGAAAGCATCATAATGTTCTTTATAAGATAATGCACTAATCTTTGAAGAAAATTTACTCACAATGTGCCAAATACAATATCTATGATGCGTATTTGGAAGAAAATTAGCAACTGGGATTCTTTTGTTGTTCAGTCTCAAAATACTGGTACAACATGTCGGCGTCATATCCATCTACGCAATTCCTCACATCCCTACTTTTGTTATAAAGATCTTCTGGTAAAAATCCAACATTTTCAAGACCCCGGCTTGCAACTCCAAAATACTCATTTGTTGATGGGGTGGTACATTTATAGCAGCGAGATGTTTTGTTAAGGATTTTTGTGCATCAAAAATGCGACGTTGAGATTTCAACAAATGTGTCTTCCCGGTGGTAGTAAGAGAGTGGCTATGACCCTCGACAAAATTGGAGACAACAAACCCTTTACCTGACCGGACTCTCACGACAACTAATTTTGCACCACATTTCTCTCTAGTCAAACCCCAACGACGTGTAGTGGAGGCCTTAGAAATTCTCCTCTCCCTAAAAATTTATGGGTGCTAAACTATAATTATTTATTTATTTATTTTTATAAATAAATATACACGTGGCGTGTCCGCCGCTATGTCCGTGTTCTCATTTTTTTAGAATTCTCGTGTTCCGGTGTTGATTTTGGTGTCTGTATCTATATCGGTCTCCGTATCCGTGCATCATAGACACAGTATCTGTTCATTCCCTTCTGCAATTAAATATAAAACAAAAACCAAGTAGAAAAGAAACCAAATAAAGTAATGCTCAGCCTGATCACAAGACATAAATATATATTCAACCTCCGGAGTAATAGAGGGAAGTATCTCAATTTCTGGCGGGCCATTTTTGCCGTTGATTTCCAATCAAGCCCCATGGTGGGAGAGGCTGGAGTGTAATGGCCGGAGGCAGTATCGTCTTTTTGCCTGTTTTTTTTGGGTCCCTGTTTGACCGTTTACCAATTTACTAAATTGGGTTTTCGGACTTTTTGACTATTCCATTTGTGTCCCAAGTTTTTTGCCTTGTTTTTGTCCTTTAGTGTCTGGGATTTCTAATTTTTATTAGGGGTGTTTTAGTCTTTTTGTCTCAAGCCTGCAGCAGACAGCTGTCCTTGTCTCCTTGACTGTTGTTTGCTCTTCTCTCTCTCTCTCTCTCTCTCTCTCTCTCTCTCTCTCTCTCTCTCTGTCTCTCTCTCGACTGATCTGAAGCCATTCGTGTAGAAGCCGTGCACGTCTCTCTCTCTCACTCTCCACGGTCGTTGTTCAACTCCTCTCTCTCTCTCTCTCTCCCCCCTTAATTGAAGCAACGAGACTCGTCTCTCTCTCCATCATTTGAAGCAAGGAGATTCATTTATCTACTTGAGATCAACTTGATCTCTGCTTAAGGTCTGAAGACGCCGTCCGACAAGCTCCGGACCCAGATCGACCGACTGGGAGGCGAAAACCCATATTCTGAGTCACCCTGGATGGAACAAGGGACCGTCCGCTTCCTCCTCAATAGCTGCATCCGCATCTGTTGGCGCTATTGGGACTATGATTCGGATTCTCTGCATCTCACCCAGCAGGAGTATGTATACGTACATGCATAATTATGATATATTTCTTGAAGTTACTATCGATTTATTCCTTCTGGAGACTGTTTGATATGGTAAATAATTAGATTTTAGTTCCATATTAGAGTAGTTGTTCTAGATTCTGTCTTTCGATTTGGCTTTTAGGGTTTAATATGTATAGCCTAATCGGAAACTGAAATCAGATTAGAAGTGGGTTTTCTTCTATAATTATCATTTATAGAAACTTAAGAAATTTGGGGTTTGTTTTGGTTTTGGACGTATTTGATTTGTTGTGGATGCCCTGTCTTGCGTCGGCTGCTGGAAAGGATAGCCGGTAGAGGTACTCGTGCAATGACGTACTCGTGCATGGAGCTTGATTCCTATTGTACACGTAGTTGAGATCTAGCTGATTTTCTGACCTAGATACTCACAGACTGGTTATGATGAATTGATGAACTGCTTAGTTCCTTGTTTGATTGGAAAGAAAATAATAGATCATAAAATTTTGATCTTGGTTTGTCATAAAGTGAAAAAAAAAAACCCCAAATATTGTGCTGACGCCATAGACCACAGAAGTGACGGAGACCATGGCTAGCTCCTGGAGGAGGAGGGCCGCTGGAGATTGTGGCTGAGACAACTGAGAAATTTCGTGGCCAAAAGTTTACTTTTATCCCCCTGTGATTAGATGAGGTATGACTTATTTTGCTTGATCTGTATATTCTTGATGAAACCTCTTCTTTTTTATCAATCTGAGATATCAGAATTCCGAGTCGTTTCCTGATTAGTAGGGATAGCCTCTAAAGTTAGGGAAACTGAAATTAGTTCATCCTATCCCAATTCGTAAAATCAGTAGGGATAGTTGAGATCTAAACTGAAATTAGTTCATCATATGTCATGACTATCCCAAGTTCATCGGTTCATCCTCATGCAAATTTTGTGCCTTTTTCCACATCCAGATTGTCCCATACAGACGGTTCTAAATTAATAACCAATGGCATGGTTTGGAGTTTATGTTTGGTGCTTTGTTCAGGCACTTAAAGTTGCCAAAAAAATTGTAGGCGGTGTCTGCTAATTGATTCTAACCCCATTTGTAATTCAAATCTCAATGAAAAGTAAGTCCATTTACTTCAGTTTATTTGTTCATATATAGATACATCTATAAGTATATATAGAAACCAGACGACGACAATGGCTTGGGTCATTTGGGTTGTTTTTGGACTCTTGCCCATCTTTATAAATAGGTTGTTTTGATTTTGATTTTGGTTTTGTTTGTTTGTTTGTTTGAGCATTGTTTGAACGCATTATTTGATAACATCATGTGTCCCATCTACTCTCATCAATGAACATTATATGTTTCAGTTTGCCTCTGTGAATCAGGTTAGTGTAATGTCGAATGTTCTTCTGATATTCGTTTATTCTTTAGGTTGTAAAAAATTATGCAAGATATTTAAGAAGTTCTCTTCTTTTAATGTAGGCATTTACCTGGCATTTTGAAGGATTGATGTCAAATAGAGATGTTGTTGACATATATTTTTACATGCGGCTAAGAGAATGGATTGTTCCTGTTATTGATGATCAATTTCATGTTGCTCTTCTTGATCAGTTCCTGAAATCCCTGCGTTTGGCTGCATTGGATTTAGTTTTTGTTAGTGTTGTGGAACCAGGTCTTGTAAGGGTTGTTTCTGGTAGAGATGGAGCAGAGAAGATTTATGAGTGGTTGTAATGCGTGAACAAACAATTTGTATAATGGGATTGTTCTCAGCAGTATCTATTTTCCAAGTGTAGAAGCAACCAATGTACAAATAGCTGCTATGCTATTTTTGTTTATTACTAATGCGCTAGCTGCACTCGGATTGTACAAGTTTGCTTATGTGCTAGGTTGTAGTAATTGTATGTAACGTTAACTTCAAATATATGGAACCAATGCATGGAACATGCTCCCATTTTAAAGGAAAGATGCACAGTTATCCTTTTTAATATTTTATTTTTAGTTGCGTTTGTCAAATTCTTTACTCCCAGCCTTTTTAATGTTTTATTTTTAGTTGCGTTTGTCAAATTCTTTACTCCCAGCTACTGTAACTGGGATCTTGTTTCTTAAACTTGTGTGTTTCAATTTGAAGTATGTAATTGATCACTTGTTTCTAGGGGTAATAATAGTGCTGTGCTTCTTTATGTTCCTTTCCTTTGATTACAAATTCCTTGGTCTGAAAATTTAGCGAAAACAATTCTTTAGATTAGTTTTACAATTTTAGCAAAATATTTTGGAAACCTATAATTTCAGTTAGCCCTAGAAAAACAAACCGAGCATTCCCTCAGCAAAAAAACTAATCAACTGAAATTGTAAAACTAATCCACTTTCAAATAAGTGGTTTCCAATGCTTGTATTTGGTTCTGTTTCATCCACTTTCAGCTATTATTGGGTGGTGGGTTGTGGTAAATTCTTGAATTTTTTGTTGGGGCTCCAGTTTAGTGCTTCCTTGATCCAATCTGAGTCAAGGTGCATCAGTGATTAGTTTTGTCTGTGGGAAATCGTGGAGGAACCAACCCAAGGTGTGGTGGTGGGGGAATCGTGGAGGAACCAACCCAAGATGTGGTGGCGGTCGGTTGACTACCACCGCCCAAAAAAGATTCTCTGTAATTTCCCTTGTTTTACAACGATCTCCAAAATTGACCCAAATAAGCCAAAAAATTAAACAATAAAAGCTAAGCACATTTAATTATTAGACCAACGAACATAACCGAACGTGTGTAGCACGTAAGCTAACATCCTAGTATGAAACAGAAATAGCTCTAAAAGAACCCTGGAGGAGATGAGCCAATTCCCAACGCTTAAGGAGGAGATGATTTCCATTTGCTGGTCCTACGGGATCAGTCTTCATAATAGCTTGAAGCTTTTGTCAAAGGTGATTATTTTGTTTCTGGATATTGAACATTTGAAAACAAAGTCATTGACATCTGAAGAGAGTGTACCGTGCAGAATTGGTTGGATGCTGTTGAGGAAGATGGTTGCTGCCAAAAAGTACCCCAACTTGGATGTCTCACTCATAATGAGAGGCGTTGATGTGAACAGCTTAGGAAAATCATTCTTGGTTGCCAGAATCACGGCTGTAAACAAAATTCCAAACATTACGGATGTCCAAACTGTCACCACTATTGAGCATTTTGCAGCTTTTGGAGTTTCCTGCTCCAAGCTCATTGGACACGCGCACACTGCAAGAAAAGTACGAATATGATCAAGGCAAGAGGGACAACACTTGGAAGTTCCGAACACTAGGTGAATGCTAAGGAATTGAAGGAACAAAAATAGCTTCTAACTTCGTTATCTCTTTATATGTTCATTTACCTCTTCTTTTCCTTCCGAACACAAGCCATCTGAAAATCTAGCTTTTAGTTTGTTTTAGCTAATAGTTATAGATAAGCGGATCAAAAACAAAAGTTATAGATAAGACTTGAACCTACGCATCATACCAGTAAGGCAGTGCCGTACATTGGTGGTGATGTATATTGACAGGCCAATTTAATAAAGAATTGGGCTATACTATCATAGTTGCCAAGAAAGGAGTCACATATATTTTACGATGACTATATGCCACAATCCTGAACTTCTTTTCTCTAAACCATTTCATCTAAAATCTTCTTTGGTTTTTTGAATTCTTCTTTCTATAGATAAATTTTGAAATTTGTATTGCCATGCTCCCAAATATGGGAATGGGCAAGAACTGCTCACCTGACTGCTGCGTTGAAACCCAGGGCAATCATCAAAGTCCACAGCTGCAAGTTCATACTACCATATACACAGAAATTGGGGAAGATTAGAACACAAGCCTGCTTAGCAAAAGAATATACTAGACAAAACCGGATATCATAATTATGATCCTTCCAGAGTGACAAAAGAGCGCTAGAAACGAATACTAACCAGATTGAGATGGCATCTACGGCAATTGCTGGATTCTTTAAGCTTCCCACCATGAGGATGACAGCAGTGTAATACCACAGCTCCAAGCTGTTACCCAACCATAGCATTTGTATAAGTGAGGTGAATCATTTATAGTCCCTTTGCGAACTAAAAAATGTGAAAGCTAACCATGGCCGAGGCAAGTGAGAGCTTCACAAAACCTGTCAACGACTTGAATGCGAACAAGGAAAAAGCAGTCCATGCTTCTGGAAAGTACCCAGAAACCACATAAGCAATCTGGGCCAGGTTCAGAAGCCACCAAGAAATGTTCCCAGCTATGGCAGCACTGAGTAAGCCATGCCCAAGCTTTGTTATGAGCACCCAATTCAACAGCGCGTGAATTCCCAGAGTTGCTATCGAGACTATGGTCATGAACCAAACTTTGCTTTGGGATTGGAGAAATTTCTGTATGGGGAAGTTTAGGGCATACGCAAACAATTGAGGAATTACCCATCTACAGTACTGCCCGGCGAGATCAGAGATTTCACTGTTTTGATGAAGGAGCTTTAGCAATGGTGATGTGAAGACATAGAAGGGTGTCAGAAACAAAGCAGTCACTCCAGTAATGATCCATGATCTTTGCAAGTAAATTCCTAGCATGCTGAGCTGTCCCACGCCAACTGCTTGACCACAAAGGGTTTCGAGAGCACTTCCCATCCCTAGCTACAACAGAAGAATTAGGCAAATAGAATCCAGTTAGTTCAGCTTTGAAAGCTTAATTGGAAAAGGTCATTTTGGATGATGTATATACTAGTCATAACTTGTGCCTAAAGACACTACAAACACCACCTTGGATCAAAGCAATCACAGGCCTTCCAATAAGAGGCCGTTTTGTGGGACCCAAACCGTCTTGAATCGTAACTTTTTTTGCGTGTGCAGAGAAAATCATTGTAGAAAATAGGGTTGATCTAACCTTGGAATTTGGCTCAACGCTTTGTGTGCAAGCAATGCTTTAGCAGGATCATCAAAGCATAAACACAAAAGGTTGTTTTTGATGTTGAAGAAAGCATTGGCAAGCAATAGGCCACTAGATGCATAAAAATCTACTAACGAGTACTTGATGACAACTTACCATGACACCGTATACAAAGCCCTCAACTATATTTTGAACAACTGAGACCGCTGCAAGCTCGATATCTCCCAAATGGCCTACAAATGCAGCTGTTACAACATCTATAGAGAATTGAGTGACTGCAGTAAGAATAGCAGGAGCTGCTATTTGCCACATCATTTTCGATTCGTGCAAACATTTTCCTGCAGTCGTTTCTTCCTCCGGAAGCTCAATCACCTGTCTCCCTGCTTCGGGATGATTTTCCTCCATTGAAGCACCTTCCAACGGACCCATCCAAAACATAAAAGTTAAAACAACTTATATAATCATTTGTCTTGAGAACTATTTATCATTAAATATAATGTACGTCCAAGAGCACCCAATTCTAAAGAGATTTGGTTCCAACCCCTGACAAAGTTCTTAGGTATTATCTGAGGAAATTAGATTATGCAGCCACCTAATTAAAGTGATGTGCAGTTTTTCCAAACTTTATCCATTGGTTTATTTGTTTTGCAAGGACATTAATTGATTGCTTTCTGCATCAATATATATTATATTATGGCAAACGAAAAAGATAGGCAAAGTTTGGTGGATGCTTTTCTGACTTGCTGGATGTTCAAACAAATTTTGATAACCAATAAAATATGCATTTCTGATGTGCTTTTCTAGCCATTTTTCTCTTATTGTTGACCTTGGTAGGTTGGAGAAGCTTCCATTGCATGCGAAAAAATGATGCTACCATACTAACCACTCAGAGCCATCCTGTACATTCCATGATCACCAACCACTTTTATCCTCATACTTCCTGTCATATTAAGGCAAGTCACTGCCAATCGGTAATAAAATCATTATTTACTTCATCCTGGATTCTGTGACGTAATATGAGTCATGAGACAAATAATAGCAAATTCCAAGTTTGCAACTCCCCAACAACTCTCCCACCAACTCAAGTTTGCTGCACCCAACCAAGATCAGGTGGAAGCTATAACTGAGAAATTCTACCTGTATCAACAAGATTTCCCAGCAAAAGTCAAGTTTCGGTTTGTGAAGTCCTATAAATCCCAATACCCTGCAAATCACATGACTTGAGCTGATGAATTAAATGTCAATGCACAGTTTATCACCACTTTTGAGTAAATTCTTTTGACAAAATAAATCTAATTCTTTGTGCAACAAACCCAACAACTATATCAACCAAAGAAACAACCCCCTAGCGGAGAACAAATAAAACAGCTCATGAAAGAGCCCATACAAAGGGCTTAATAAATGGAGAGAAATTTTTGGAGTAATAATTGGAGAGAGATGAGAGTAATAAGAGGAGAGAAAATTTATTGAAAACCGTGCTGAGAGAGAGGGATTCTGGGAACCCCCACTGAACAAAGCCAATTATCAATACTTGCCTGACCACGGAACAGGCTAATAGGAGTGTAGAGAGGCCAGCCAACGAATTGTCTCTGGTTTGTTTCACTCATATCTATAAAAAAGATAAACTGTATTCTGCAGAATTTTGAGACAACAGCGCAATTTTATGTTACGTGCTTAATAAAGAGGAGAGGCAAACAAAGCAGAATCTCTACGTGAATGAAAGAGGCAAAATGGTCATGTATTCAAAACTGAGAAGATGGGGTGTTTAAGGGGAAAAAACTGCAGAATACATAATCAATGATAGATTCTCAAACCCTGTGGAATCTGGTACTTCAAACCAATAGAAGGGGTAATATTACACAGAATACAATCAAAAAGCTTAACTGCAAACAAAAGCCAATAACAAGGGTATATCCTTCAGATACATCAACTTTATTTTCTCCTCTCAAAAGATTGTCATCAATATGGTGCAATTTTCTTTTCTGTCTTTGTTCGGTTCAGGAGGTGATTGGTGCTGGGAGATGCTTACTCGAAGTACTGGATATGATTGGAATTGTTTGAGCAATTCACGCAATCATCGGCCTCTTGCCAATTGATTCAGAGTACTTTTATCGATATCAGAAGCAAATTGTGCAAAGGCTTCTAACAAAAACAAAGGCAGCATTACATAATTGTCCAACTACTGGTCTAGCTAAAGCTAACAAATCTTTGCATGTCAATATAAAATATGTAATCCAGTTAGGAGCCAACAAGACAAGACAGACAACCAACGCAATTAGAAAAGGATGGGCAAAAAGTTAGACCAACACAATAGTATGCCAAGGAGATGCATGGAAGTGTACTGTTTGCCTATGGAAACCCATGGCATCCGGTGAAATTTGAGCGTATTTACTTAACATATGTAACATTCTTTTTAACGGATAAAGAATTCTAAGGGTGAATAAATTTTACAAACTTGCAAGCTATGAGATATACACTTATGTTAACTCGTGTATAGATAGAATAAATCTAATTCGAAGTAAACGAACACATTCGCATAATCCGAATGCATAATTCGACATTTATTGAAGTAACATATTCAAATACACAAATATTGACGCAGTGGAATTCACGAGAGGCTAGTTAGCGTACTAGTCCAAACGAGATAAACAACTCGTCGCAACGAGCAAATCTTGCGCACAAGAAAGAAAGAGAGAATCTCTGCAATATTATTGATAAAAGTTATAAAAGTTGCATAAACATTAGGTTACAACCCCTTATATAGGCTGAAACCGTAGAAACCCTAAAAATTAACTCGGAAAATAAAAAGTCCCATAATTTGGGGCTTTTACTAAAACTGAAAACGGGAAAGAAAAACAAGACTTTCCCAATAAGAATCAACTTAAAAGGAATTACGGACTAAGAGTTATTAACGAAACAAATCTTTCCTAAAACGGCAAAATAACGCAATTGAAAGCCTAAACGAAGGAATTAGGCCGAAAAACACCATTTATCATCAACCTTAAGGTTGATGAGTATGGACCGGAGCGCAAAAATAAGTCAGCCCACCAAGTTTGAGCCTATTCCGAGCTCGTCCGAATTCAGACAATTTGGGTAATCTGAAATTAAACACCGTTTGGACTTCCGGGGCTTGGCTCGGTCCAGCTAATCATGGAATTGGGCCTCCACGTGTTCTACATCAAATATAATAGTGTTAATCGTACACGCCTATGTGCCAGCTCCAGAAATATAATATCTACGACAAAATGAGATAGAAAATCACAGCTATGCCAACAAACAAAAACCACATCTTCATAAATGAATCCCTCGGTTGTCCTTGATTTGAATGATGATGAAAACCATGAGCATGACCCCCATGAAATGAACCAGGAAACCAATAGGGGTTTCCAGCGGTGGCTCTATACGAATTGGCATAATTGAACCCATGCACCTGAAGGTTTAAAAATGGAACCAAACCACCAAAAGCAGCAGATTGTGTAAAGTTGCCACCCCTTGCAGCCCCCATAGGCATAAAACCTCCCATAAGTCCGTCCCCTTCTTGACAGAAATAGTTTGCATATGGAGGAGAAGATGGAGCCGTTTCAGGTCTCTGGCCTGCCGGACGATAGGGAATCCCAACTCTAGGGATCAACCTATGCCTTGGGTCCAAACTTATTTTTCCCCTTCCATATATAGAAACCAACTTCTCCTCTTGTATGAGGGCCTTACAAACTGGACACTCCAGGGAACATGAGTGCATATGCAGCCATTGATAAAGACAGGGCCAACAATAGAGGTGGCCACAAAGGGTAACAACTGGGTCTTCAGCTAATTCGAAGCATATATTGCATTCGAAATCACCGATGTCGTCGCTAGTATTTCCTGAACATGAAGGAGCCGTTAATTGGCCAAACCCACTATCCATATCCAAACCCCAAAACTGGAACACCTGATATTCACATCAACTTAAAAATCAATAATCATCAACAAAATTACAAATCAGAACTCAAATACTAGATTCGATATTGATGCTTGGGGTCAGAAAAAACACAAGCTAAACACCGAAGGAAAACCAAAGCAACTAAACCCTAGACGAAACTAAAGATATAATAACTTAGCCAAAACACCCTAGGTGGGACCTAAAATGAGACCAATCAGCCACCATCTAGCATGTTAGATCATCAATCGTCCCAAATTGTTTGGAAATAGACCCAATAGCGTATAGTTAATCAACAAATACAATATGTCACCGAAATTCAACTACTCCATCCAAACTACCATCTGTGAATGCAACACTTAGGGAAACCTAATCTTTATCTACCACAGAATATGAGATTTACAAGAACCCTCACATATCATATAACTACTCATGCAAGGCAGAACAAAAACTCCAAACACGCAGAACCCTAACCATGGTATTGGACATAGAGCCAAGAGGCAAAAAAACAGAAACCTTGATTGCTGAAATAAATAAATCACAAGTCTCCACTCCACAATCTAGACTCAAAACAATGTTTCCCTTTTTATTTTTCTATCAGAAACCAAACCGAGTCGACGTGACCGACAATCCTCACCATCAATGAAGATTGTTGGGTTTGTCAAGCCTGATTCAGTCTTTAGTACCTAGTTAGACAACTGGGAACCACGTAAAAAAAATATATATATATATATTTGCGTAAATTAGCTTGAAATTAAAAGAGGTTAACTGAATGTACAGCCTACAAGGGGCATACCCTAGGAGGAAAATACAAGGGGAAGAAAGAAAATTGAAAAAAGTGCGATGATAAACCATGCACAACCCGCATGGAGAGTAAGGTAGATTAAAGTAAATAACAAAGTGCAATGTGATTTGTCATCATTCTCCGTTGTACTATCCATCAGGAAGAAGCACAACGGGGTATGATACAAAAATGATACAAGAAGTAATGAAGATATGAAAGCTAATTACTGCTTGGCACAGCCCGCCAGGCTAGGCTATAAGATAAAGTAGTCGCGAACGAATAACGACCATCTGATGAACCATCACTGAGGAAGTGCAGCAACACAGCAACTCGGCATTGAAGGGGGCTGAACAGGTACTACAGAGAAACTAGGTACAGATAAGAGGCTCGATCCAAGGATGATGGCATCCGACAGAGGGCCCAACCCTGCACACCACGCCCAATCCAACCAATCTACTACTCCCTCGACCCAATTTCCAAGGCTTGCCAGAAAACAACCCGCCCACAGCCAAATACCAATCATCACAGTCGCTAGAGATGGGATAAGAGGACCAAGATTCTAAAACTCCAATCTAACCTAATGAGTCGAACACAATACCCACCTCTAAGAAAACAGCTACTACAAAGGAACTAGGCTCCGAGAAGAGGCTCGAACTGGAGATGTCTGCATCCGACAAGGCTACCCCCTTAAGTACCCTGCACACCACGCCCAATCCTTCCAGCCTACTACTCCCCCAACCTAATCCCTTGGGCTAGCTATAAACTAAAAGTGAGACAGCCCAAGAGCCTTAACCATTAATAGTGCATAACCACCGAATCATCTGGCACGAAAAAAGGACACAATATACCACAAGAGAACCAAAGTTGCCCTAATCAATCAAAGCTCAGGTCAATCTAATCAAAAACAGCCACGAAAGCTACCCCTTTCAACTGGCTCACACCACCAATTAGACAAAGACAGCTCCAGAGGCTACCCCTTTCAATCAGAGCCCGAGCACCGAACTAGTCAATGGCAACCAATAAGGCTGCCCCTTTCAACCAGTGCAAGCCCTCAATCTAATCAATGATAGCCACGGTTACATCCATACTACGCACAATCACCGGGCTATTGAAGCAAAGAAACCAGGAATATAAAGACGCTCAATAAAGAGCTATGAGCCCTCAATGGCTTCATTACCCAGTGACTAAACTAGGCATAAACAAAAGTAGCTTTTTGGCAAACAACATGCCTATTGAGTTGACTATAAGCAGTCAACAAATTACCCATGTGCCTGGTCTGGCAGCCATGGATTTCAAAGTTCGGCTAATAGCTGCCCAATCTCAATAGAGATGGAACCAGACAAGAATTGTAATCAAATGAGAGCTGGAAATACTTGGATTTAAAAGAAATCCAAAATGCCTCCACCATGAAGTGAAATAGACAAGAAATCCATCCCACGCGATCTGCAAATTCAACACCTTCGCTGAACTAAAACTACTGGAATTGCACGCAAGCAATCTGGAAAAACTTCTAGCAAACTAGAGCTAAAAGATGGCACCTCATGACAAATAAAGTACTGAGGACAGCCCCAAACATAGGCTTCACTAACCCAGATTTTCAAGGAATGGAAACCCTTTTTACCCTTTAAACATCCAGCTCACAGTTTGGATCAAACTACACTTATTGGTATGAGAGAATCAAGGATCGAAATCAAACTCAACCCAAGTCCCTAGAGTTTTCACCGCAAAAGTTCAGCAAACTTCTCAAAGGATGAGAATACTTTACCTCTAATGGAGTTCCGAATAGAACCCTCAGTGAGGTGAAGTTCCGATTAGAAAGTTGTTCTCTCTAATCAGAATAAACCATTGCTGTTTGGAGTACAACACCACCACAACGCAAGAACCCACCGCCTGTAATGACGAGTTGAAGTGCAGAACCCAAGGAATCTGCCGTAAATGATAATATCAAGTATTAATCAGGCCCTTAAACAGATTGTTTGAGGGAAGATCTGCATAGTAGAGTGAACCTCTCGGAGCCCCCTCAGAAAGTAGATCCCACGAAACCCAGTTGTTGAAAGATGCAGACGAAATAGAGAAAACAAATCTCAGAATCGGATTCAGAAATGAATCGGTGAGTTTTGTTCAAAATCAGATTTGTTCAAGAACCCACTTTGTCTGAGTTCAAGAACCCTTTGAGAACCCACTTCTGGCCGGTGATTTGTGGGAGCCGAGGCGTGAGAAACAGCGGCCGTCCCATATGCTCAAACCCAAAGCTAGGAGAACCCACTTCCAGATTTCGGCAGCTCTCAACCCATTAACAGTTGGGAGACTACAAACCCGTAAGAGGTTTGTGAGTGTTGAAACAGCTGAACAGAGCTTAAAATTACCTCTGGATCTGGCTGAATTTGAGAAATCTGGTATGGGGAGTGCATTCTCTCTCTAGAATGTAGAGAGAGAAGCTCTCAACCCAAAGTTTCAGATTTTTCAATACATGAACATTGAACCACGTAAAATTCATCGTTTACTTCCATTCTTTCTTGATTTATTCTACATGTGATTATGTGTGTTGGGTCGAATCGCAACAGAGTAATACGGGTAAAAATAGCTAGGTCATAGTAGTGGTCACGTCCAGATGACTGGCGCATATGCCAATTTACTGTAAACCAAGGTTTTCGCTGCCGGTAACAGTTAGGTCTACCACGAATGATAAAAACAGTCATAATCAAACATCCATATATACAAACACACACAAATAATCAAATATACGCACAGAGAAATATAAACATATAGATAGATAGATAGACAGACAGACACACACATATATATATATATATATAGAGAGAGAGAGAGAGAGAGAGAGAGAGAGGGGTGGGGAGAACTGACCTATGAATGTTGAGCAGCGGAATTTGTTCTGAAATTTTTAGGGCTAAGCTTGGGGAAGGAGTAGAAGAGAAGAACATCGCAACTACCGGACTAGTTAGAAATTCACTACTTATAGTCAACATCGTAAATTTCGCGGCAATTACAACGACATTTGTATTGCGTGGCACATATATGCGTATATAAAATTACCAAAAAGCCCCTATGCAGATGAGGTGATAGCCAGATGATAAGCACTTTACTCAACTAATTGTACGGTCTTGAAGTTAATAACTGAATAAACTTTCAATGGCTTCAAGATATAAAATGTTTGGCTTTCATGGAATTCATAGAATAGGCACTTGTTCAAAACTTAAGTTAACTCTCATTCATGTCAAAAAAAAAAAGTTTAACTCTCATTACGTACAACTAACACTTCTTGTCGTTTTGAAAAATACGCTTAAGATTGAATTGCCGTGGAATCAGTCATTGTACATTTCATTTCTTTTTCCATGTAAAAAATGTATAATGTCAACAAAATAAAACTTGAAGACTTCTTTTTTGCGTTATAGTTAAAACAAAAAATGGTACAGACATATATAGATATGTCCATGTATATAAAATCATTCAATGCAGGTGAGTTCCGCACAACAGATGTGACACTCGTGTACATCGAACATAATTGAACATCATGTATTAAGGCACAGAACACACACGAACTTACCATGTAACAAATATCTTTCTACTATTTTGTTCATTCTTTCCTTTTTTTGGTAGGAACCAATGTGCTTTAATAAGGATTTTCCGAGGACTTGAATTATTAGACGGTGACCATAGTACGATATGGAAAAAGGGGTAAAAGGCTTGCTATTTTTCAATTATATTTTTCATTTATGAAGATCATCAAACGAAATAATCTATGTTATATTCCAATTTTTTCTATTTTCTTCACATTTTTCTTACCAACAAAAAAATTAACTTATGATTTGTTGTTTCTCTTTATGACCTTTACAGATCCAAAACCTATCCAAATAGATACTGAGGTGACCATATAGGATGTATATATAAATGAAAACTTAATGCATTTGATCCCAGCCAAAAATTGGTCCTCACTTAGAAATTGGAGCAAGTGCTTCATGCTGAAAAACCAAAAAAAAAAAAAAAGTCATTTAATGACCGCCAACTATTTGCGACTCTCTTAACTAACTTGATAAATGACCTCATCAAAGGCAAAGATCAAATTTTTCCTTTTCACATAAAGGCTGTGGCCAAAAAAGTTTGTGAGTATGATTATTGACTTATTGAATGGGAATAATCCTACTCATGGGCTCAAAACAACACTTCACGTCCGCCAATTTTTTGGACCAAAATCCCCCTATTCGGTAAAAAACAGGCCATAGACTAGGGTTTATTCAGCATTGCTCCTAAAACATAGAACCCAGACTAAAATGGTATACGAACAGAATAACCTAATTTCCCCAAACTGAAAATTAAAAAGGGGATAGAATAACACATCCGCCTGCATACTAGACTAAGCGATTCATTGCTTTGCCTCTCTATTAAGTCCATCATTCCCTTGTGAGAGAGAATTAAAATCTGCATAAAACCGCACTCTCTATGAACTGTTAATAAATACACGCAGGAGACGCAAGGAAAACCACCAGTTAACATTAACAACCTTCCGGTCCGACCTTCAAACTCGCCGTTCTTAAATTACACGGAGCTTAATCTTCTTTTAAACAGAAAAAAGGAGAAGATGTGAAATCATTTGTCACCATAGATCTTGCTGCATGAGTTTCAACCAATGCTGGGTAAACGTTTTGGATGCATCAGTGTTTCTGATCTCCAATGTCAAGAATCTCATCTATCTGTTATTTTCCCATCCACAGAAAGGAAAAACAAAAAAAACAAAAAAAAAAAGAAGTTATTTCCTCTTTTATCAGGTCAAGAATGCTCACATGGAAATTATAAAAGAACTAGCTTGAAACAAAAAGATTAATCACCAGGAAATAACTAAATCAGTTCTGCTTTACTAAAAGTTCAATGTCAGCTCCAACTTCAGCAATCCTCGTGTCTTTAGAAGCCTTTGCTGTTTTGGCAACTTTTTCCACATCGAAGTCCAATGCTATTCCTTTGCCGAGGCCCTCAAGCATCTACGCAGAGAACACACTGATTACACCCTTGGCTATCATGAAAAGAACTAACTTAAGCTGCTTAACCAAATCAAGTGGGGCCTTTCGGTGATAAAAGTGACAACTTTCCAAGAAACAAACCCTCAAAAGGAGGATTATCGACTGAAATTTTGATCCAAGTAGCGGAATAAGGACATCACGTTTGTACTAGCATAGCAAGGAAATTGGAGAACCTGGAATAATCAAACTAAGAGCCATGCTGTATTCAGTTCGAACACCTAGGTTTTTCTTTTTCCAAAAAGAAAACAATTTATGAATCCTTCTCGACTTTGTTTCATTGTCTAATGAGCATAAAAGAAACACAGAAAGAGTTTCAAACTGTTCCCCAAAAACCAGTTGCTTCGGGAAAGTTTCTATTAAAAAGCTCTAAAAACACCAAGGTCAATCTTCTTCCTTTTTCTTGTTTTTCCCCTTCAATTTTACAAACACTACAGATAGCAAGCAGCTTTCAGAACATAATACTGCATAGGCCCAAAGAAACCAATCTCCAAAGTTTTTACTTTTGGAAACTACTCGTATTATACCTGATTTCCTACAACATGTGGAGGGACTTCGGACATGGAATAATATTTTCTTTGTTAGAAGACTACGGACATGGAATAATATTTTCTTTGTTAGAAGACTACTACTACTACTACTACTACTACTACTACTACTACTACTACTGCAGCAGCAGCAGCAGCAGTAGCTGTAAGTAATGCTGACTTCTAAAATGGCCTGGCCAGGTACGACAAAGAATGCCTTACTAGTTGCTAGAGTGATCTTATCCATATTGGAGGTGCGAAGGGTCCAGATAAAAAAATAATGAGGTTTCTAGATGTAAGAAAATACAAGATTGTCTTGTGTTTACCACATGATACAACCAGAGAAAGAACCACCTAGAGAAGATATACCTTTGCAGTCAACCTGAAGACGGGGGGTCAAGGCTTTGATGAGTGCAAATTGAGTATTTTTCCGGATGATCCAAGGGGATATTGTATAGGAATCGTATTTGTCTGGATGGTTTAGGGGATATTGTGCGGGAATCTTACACGTACATAAGAAGGAAACAAAATGAGGTCGGAACTACAATTGCTGTTCAGAAACTAGAGCAAGTCAAACTAAATGCGTCGCACTTAAAGGTTTTTAATGTTCAACCTCGACATAGAAAGGAATTCAAGAGGACATCATGTGAGAAACAATTATTTTCTACATGAACTCAGATAGATCACATTCCACCCCAACATTATACTGTTACAAGGTAACTACTATGCTAAGCTATAATCACAGTTCCCAACAAGAAGTTCAGTGAAATTTGCAAGTACCAGTGATACAATGGCAATTAAAGCCTGGAATTTTGAGTCAACTTCGAGGTTTTCCGCTTCTGCAATCTGTCCAAAAACATTTGGAAACTTTTTGTCAAACTTCCTACTGAACACGAACAAATTCTGACTAAACGCTTGAGTTGAGGTGTTATACTGCTCAATTATGCGATTCAATTTCAACTAAAAAAATGGTTGGAATGTAAAGCCCTACCTCAAGAGCTGCTGAGAGAACTTGGGATTGGCCTTCTTGGTCCTTGCTTTCAATCACCAGCATAGAATAACTGTAACACTCATCAAATGACAGCTCAAGAATCAAAGATGGAAAAGGAGCATGACTTAAACCACAATGAAATAAAAAGTTGAAGCCAAATTCAACCAAACACAAGATCAAAGAAGGAAAAGGAACATGTCCCAACCCACAATTTAAAACTGATACTTGAAGCCAATATCGCCCAAACACAAGGTATAGTTTTGATACACCAGTGTGCACCAGATAAGTAAGTAATCAATCTATCCCGGTTAACAACAAAGTAAACTTTGCAGCAAGACTTAGTTCAACTTACTTGAGGATCAAAGAAGCATAAGAAACTTGCACATTCTTATTTGGAGATGAACAACAACTTGAAAATGCATCAAGAATCTACAAAGGTCAATAAACAGACAAATCAAAAAGACTTTAGATTCATAGGAAAACTAATATAACAGCACATTCCAGCCCAGAGGCTAAAAGTGCTCCATACAACTTATTCGTAGTTACAAGAATAACTGGTAAAAGATGAACAAAAAAGGTAGAACGGATGTGAAACTGAGGAAGAAAGTTAAATCTCAAGGGGCAAAAGGAACATACTAACCTCACTGCGATGCTTTTGCAACAAAGGATAGTAGCATGAATTATTGAAGAGGTTAGTAACGGCATGTATACTGGTCAAAAGATTTGCCGGAAGGGGAGGACTTGAAGTAACATTGTTAATCATCTCCATCAGCACATCTGGTTAAGAGGAGAAAAAAGGTATCCATTAAATGCCAAACTTGAACGAAAACATAACAGAGGGGCAGGCACCACAATATTCCAAACGAATCACAAAAGCTTAAGCATGTGTTTAGGGCCTGTTCTTCAGCCCGAACAGCTTAAGGCCCCGTTTTCTAGTAATCCACCTAATGAGGCCTGAGCTTTAATTCCATTTGAGTTGTGATGAAAATTACAGATGGGTGCACATAAAATATTGTCTAAAATAGCACGAGGGAGTCCTAATAAAAGAGGTCCATTACAACAATTGTCATAAACAAAAGAGAAACAAAAAGTATATCTCTCAAGAAGATACCACTTTTATCCACATGCTTGAGTAGTCTAGTAGCCCCATCCGGGTGCAGAATGATCATCCTCAATAGTTCAATCACTGCAAACACAGAATACATGAAATTACCAAGAGAGTGGAATTAAACCTTCAGCGAACACAAACAGCAAGTTTTCTACATCAATACTCTAAACAAAAACCCATGATCCAATTGAAGTCAACTCCTGCAAGCTATCCAGAATCTTATGAAGAGGATCCAAACCCAATAAGAGGAGAGTACTATGAAAGACCTACCACTGCCACCATTGTTTTGATGTTCTAATACATACGCAGTGACCCATGCCTAACACCCCAGCAACTGAAAGACTTTTACAGGTCTATAAGGCTGGTCAGGTGCATTACAGGCAAATAACCCGTGAGAAGATGTGTTTTGCAATACTAAAAATAGTACAACATTCTTCATCACAGAGTCCCTAACTCAAAAGGCTTAATCCAAACTATTTAAAACATCACGTCCTGATCACAATGAAACGAAAACCTATCCAAAAGGCAGCCTAAGAAAGGAACCAGAAACTAAGGGCATTTTACACTATCAAAGCTCACCCGGAAATATCATTCCAATTGGCCACGATTTTACCAATTTCAGCAACAAAGCAATATCAATGTCTGAAAATATACTGGAGTGATAATGTGATGTGTCCTTCAGAATGTTGATAATAGCACCCAATCTTGAAACCTCAAGCTCTGTCAGTGACAAGCCTTTTTGTTCCTTCAGAAGATTATCAAAAGATCAATCATTCAACAGCTATAATATACTCTTTTGGCACCAAAAGAAATGTTAAACAGCTTTATAACATTTTATGGGAAGTCAATATTTAAAAGTTATATAATATTCTCTCACACACAAAATGTTTTCTAGGACTTCAATTCGGTTTTTATGGGGTTCTTCTCTCTTTTTCTTTTTAACTTTCACTTGTCTGTTCAGAAAATGCAGAATGAATTTGACTCTCTCCATAGAGTTGGCAAGCAAAACGCGGATCACCGCAAATGATGGCTCAAAGAAAAACTGGATACACGCGATCTAAAGAGAAATAACAGTTTAGTAGTACTTAAAGGGGGGAAACCCACCGGCTTAGAGAGTAGAGCACAGTCAAACTCTAAAATCTTTTTGAGAATCCCATCAAACAGTGGCGCATCACAAAAAATCATTCCTTTCTGGAAACCAAAATAAAGGTCAAAAAAAATTAGTAACATAGGAAACTGGACACTAGAATTTCTAGGATACAAATTATCGTATGCTGCACAGACTAAGTTTGAAATAATGGACAGTGGTTCCTTCACGATCCTCCCATTTTTCATACCTTGGGAATATGCTTGGAAGTAGGTTTTGATGAGGTAGCTGTAAATTTAATCAAAAAATTTAATGATATCAGGAGAATTGTCATTGATGTGGAAAACTACAAATTAACACTCTTCTACTACAAAGCCAACAGAGTGTGTTTACAATCTTTGTGGCCTGAGAATGTACAATCTTGACCCGATCACTAAATTCATGAAAGTGTGGAAACTCTTGGCCAAAACTCACCCTTGAAAACATAAGCCATCTCGCAATTGAATGGTGCTCCAAAGCTTATATACAAATGGCCAAGCCCATACTTTGCAGGGGTGGGACATAATGCTAGAAATACTGTAGCTAACGTCAATGGTGGCGGCCCACTCTTCTTACCCGAGGGTATCTCTTTACCCTTTTAACGGCTTCACACACCAATGAGGCATCTTGATCATTTATCTTTTGCATGTATCTTAATATGGACTATATGTCGCCCTCTTTAAGGCTGGAACAACAGAGCAAAGACCTCATTGATACGTGCATGGGTGGCTCCCACATCAGGACGGGTTCCATATGGCGATGTGCTTTCGTGGGTCCCATAGATGAAGCCTGGCTCTTTAGGGGGGTGAATTGTGTAAACTCCTAGAGACTTGAAGTCAAGATCAATAAGGTGAAGTGCACCACACAACTCCATGAGTCTGCTTCACATTGATCTCTCAGTTAAATTTGTACCACAAGTGTGAGTGCAGGACCCACATAGTATGGTAAGCTGTGCAGTTGCAGCTAAAAGTGGATAGTAGGTGATATGCGGAGCCAGGTCATTACAATGTCATTGAGAAGGTCCCCGTAAGCCCATGTCTAGAAAATCTAGAAATTACGAAAATATTGTCAACTAGTACAGTACATAGAAAGCTGCACAGTCACTGCTAAAAGTGGATAGTATCGTGCTATGCGGGGCCAGGTCTTTACAGTTTATCATTGAGAAGCTCCCCTAAGCCCATGTCTAGAAAATCTAGAAATTACCATATTATCCTGAACTCCTAAAACCTTGGAGAACATAATAAAACTATCATGCAGCAGACAAACCAAAAAGTAACAAATCCAGACAAAATGAACCCCAAATATGATGATTGGTCAGAGCACGCTCCATCCAGATGTGTTTTTTCTTTTCGCCATATTCTTCATGATTATGTCTCACATGCAAAAAACAAAAACAAAAACAAAACAAATCTAGTCTACTGTAAATGATGAAGTATAGAAACCACAGCATCTAACAAGCATTTTTCAAGGCTTAAAATCCCATACTCCGACATTGTTATCTATTTTATAGCAAACAGAGTACGAGAGTACAATTAAACCTTTTCTATTGCTTCCAATGGTCTCCTGTTGTGTTCCTTGTGCATGTCCATTGCCATAAGTAGCTGAAAAGATCAGCAGTATGCAATAAATACGAGCTTATTAAGTTATGAACGCTCCAAAGGGCAACTCCAATATTGGTATTAAAACACCTACCAAGTGGAGATTGGTAAAGAGAAGTAGAGAACACAAGATTTAACAGCTAAATGGAGATGGCTAAGGAAAACACAATCAGCCTATTTCTAAATTCACATTTCTAACTGGCCAAGTTACTTGATGTACCTGCAACATTCTCGACATCCTCCCTCATTACCTGGGGCATAAAAGGCACCCCTGCCACGATAACAAACAAATAAGCCAGCAGTCAAACAACACAAGCCGTCACATCCTAACATACATGGCCACGGCCAACCAATCGATCCAACACTACATATAATACAAAAACTTATTCATTAACAGCCAAGATGTCAAATAAACATTTAAAAGGACATAACTACGTCTAGTATGGGATATGAAATCAATACCTCCATACTTTTTGTTTTTCCGCGTCAATGTACGTATCGGGGATCACCCAACGTACTGTTGGCAATTCTGCAAAATACAGTATCACACACTTAGAAATAAATAAATAAATAACACATATCAATCAATACTCTTGTAATAAAAGAACCAGCACGTGGAGAAACTACAGTCCTTTAGTGAGCCTATAAAACTCCCACAGCCATATATCTTCCCTATCCAATATACCCTTGGAGATGTAATTCATCACCCTTTCTGTCCAAAAGTTCTAGAAAAATTTCCCCTAATTCTTGACCAACACTAGTTACACTAGCATCCTCGGCATAATGGCCTAATTCCATCAACAAACCTTAATCTTCACACGTACCCTCAACCCTTGAGTGGTCCTAATCTAATTAAAATGTGTAACTCTTACCTACACCTACATTTTGTAACCATGCTCCATTCACAAACTGATCAAACCCCAAAATCAAAGTCTAGGTTTCTAGTCCACCTACAAGTAATTGTTTCTAGTATTAGATCCTTTACTTGCAACCTAGGAATCTTTCCGTGAGGTCAGAATTCCCATAGCTAAGGTTCCGTCCAAGAATTCATAACTTGAAAGGAAATAAGTATTCCAAGAACAATAAGGCTGTATGTATAACTAAAATAGCTGATAACTAAGAATCCACATCAAATATCGAAATATACATGTTGGCAGAGAAACTTAGCAGCATATTGGCAGAGGAACTTAAGCAGCAGCACACGCAAAAACGTGCAAAGCACGAGAATTACACTAGTTACTATAAAACATAGCACCTCGGAGACTGATCGCACAATCTTCAGAGATCTCTGCGCCAAATGCATAACGTTG
This sequence comes from Rhododendron mucronatum var. ripense, assembly GCA_019656295.1. Lineage (NCBI taxonomy): Eukaryota > Viridiplantae > Streptophyta > Magnoliopsida > Ericales > Ericaceae > Rhododendron > Rhododendron mucronatum. The sequence goes on along the minus strand of BPLT01000145.1, from coordinate 58,710 downwards.
ACTTTTTGATATTGAGTAAATATTCATCCTTGCTTCTTCTTCACTGTAGAAGAATATAGATTAAAATATACGTAGAGCTCAGGTACAAAAAAAATATAGAAAACTTAAACAAAACAGTTAGGTACAAAAAAAAAATAGAAAACATAAACAAAAACAAAAATTTCAAACCTTCCAACAACCCTTGCTAGGGTTTTGATGAACATGTCTATCATGTCATCATTGCTGCTCGGCTCAACGTCCGGATCTTCCATGACGATGAGCCAATGCCGGTAATCACAGCCACGACGGTCCCGGAATCGTTTCCGGTCACGGTTTTGCTGGTTAGGGTTCTGATAGTTGAGGGACGGCGACGGGTTCCGATCGTTGAGGGACGGCGACGGGTTCTGATCGTTGAGGGACGGCGACGGGTTCTGATCGTTGAGAGACGGCGACGTTCCGCGAGTCGCGTAGCCGCGCGCGGCGGTCGCCGGTGAGAGGCAGTGGAAGTTGACCGCGACGAGCGGGCGGAGGCGGAGGCGGAGGATGTAGGAGGAGAAAGGGGAGGGAGGAGGGGTGGAGAGAGAAGCAACAGAGGAGGAGGAGCGATAGAGGAGGGAGGAGAATGTTTGCTTGGTGGCGAGGAGGGAGCGAGTGAAGATCATGCGAGCGGTCGCCATTTTCGATGGAGCTGTGAAACCCTAGACAGAGAGTGAGGGTTTTGGGAAGGATTTATAATTTTATATAGAGATATATTACGTCGAAGGCCCTTGTAATTTTTGAAAATTCTTAAATGAGACCTCCGATATATATTGATTTCAATAGTGGACCGACCCCATTGCCTTCTTAAAAGGGGAAATTGCATATCAGTGGGAAGAGGGGCAAAAAATGCCCAGGTGATGGAGTAGTTTTTCCAGAATTCATGTAAACATGACAAGGAAAAAATTAATTCCCAATACATGAAGAGGGCACCTGAAATGACTATTACCCCCCTATGAAATAAACCCTAAATCTTAATCCCAGCCACCGTTCCCTCTCCTTCCTTCGTACGCTGCTGCTGAAGAGGAACAGAATAGAAGGGGAGGGTTCTGCTTCTGCTATCGTTCCCCTTCGAGCTTTCTCCCTCACCTCTTCTTCCTCTCTCACTTCATCTCTCTGTAAGCTACAATCCTCTCTCCATTCCTCCTCCTCCAAAGCAGTCTCTTCTCCTTGACCAAGGGACGTCCACATCTGGTACGCATATGTATGTTTTGGGTGTTTCAATTTTTTGCTGTTTTCTCTAATTTCTCTTCTCTCATTTCGTCCATGTGTGTATGGTTGTAAGAGAAATGGTTTTCTCTCAATTTTTTTGCAATTTTTTTTTTTCATTATACGTCCGCATCTAGTACGTATATGAGAAATGGTTTTCTCTCATTTCTCTTCTCTCATTTCGCACATAACCTCACAGGATTAGGCCCGTAATGAATATACAGCAGGATAAGTGATAAATTTATATTTCTGTATAGTCATATTAGAAACCAAGAAATGCATAGTCGAGGATATCTAATTAACAGTAAGCCGTTGCAAGAGTGAATGATTGTTGGTCGAGTTGAGTGGTCACGAGGCATGGAGGCAATATATAGTCACTGTCGAAGTTGTTCTTTATAACCAACAACATTTGGGCCCTACGAAGCACGAATGTGAGAGTTAAACCTCCATACTGAAGGGTGTGAAATAAGCCACTCCATCCCATGATCTGTGGGATCTGTCGGTAAAATCCATGTTAAAGGCTACGCCCACCATTTCTAAGCACGATTTTGTGACCTAGTTTCTTGAATATGTCTGGGACACTGGATTTGGTTGCGGTGATAGCGCTAAGAAAGTGAATCCGACCTTTGGGGAAAGGACACAGGCCCCAGTAGAAAGTGGACTAGGCTTAGCTATGAATTTGACAAAGAGAACGATGTTCAGCTTGCTGCTATCTCCCTCCTTTAGTCTAGACATCCTTCTGTTTGTGGCTACCCTCTTGTTTGTCTATGCATGCATCTTTCGTATCAAGCATTTGCGATGTTTTACGGGAACATATTTCTGAAATCGGTAATAATTTGGTAACCACGTACATCTTAGGCACCCGTCTACAAATCCATCTATATAATCATGTTGTCAACTCAATAGTTTTGCCAAGAGGCTCTGTAAACTCAAAAAGTTGCTTTCAAGATGAAAGTATCATGTGCCGTCAAACCTATATTTATACTTCCTCTGTTCTAAAGTATCATCAATAGTTGTCTCAGTTTAAAAAATTGTAGATACAATGAAAACATACTAACACTAGCTCATTGATGAATAAAAGCCTAGCACCTGCATATGCCAGGAACTAAGTGTGTATGTACATAGATATTCGATCATTTTTCATTTTCATCCATTGAGAAATGAAAATGATGTGCCCCTGATTTTTGCCCATAACACACACCCACACACCCACCAATCACACGGATCATAAAGAATATACGTGGTTCTTTAACTGAGTACATTCATGAAAGGATAGAAATTTCACTATATATTGTGCTGTAGATTCAATCACTACAATGGAGGAGGAGACACTTGAGTCCCTTGACTCACTCTACTCACCTCACCTCTCTTGCTCTCACCCTCAACGGAGGCCGGGCTCACTCGACTTTGTCCCCACAGGAGTAGCCTCTCTTGCTATCTCCTACACCCCTCAATTCTCTCTGACCACACACAACACTAAAGAGGAGTGCATCAATTTATAGGTCACCACGTACAGGAGCAATTTGGCTTCTACGGAAACTTGATAAGGCACCCAATTCAATGCCTTCTCTGTTGCTGACTTTTGCCCAAGTTCTAAAAGTTCTCATGGCCGGTACATGAGGCAAGCCAAGACAAATGGGGTGGACCCCACGCAACAGAACAAAATTTCATTATTGTAGGTAGGGGTGTAAAAAGTTGGGCTATTTTTCCAAACCCAATCGGAAATTCCAGTTTTGACATTTTACGAACCAAACCAAACCAAACCAAATATAAATGGTTCGGCTCAACTCGTTTTGACCGGTTTACTTCGAAAGCCACCGTAAGTTACTCATGTCGCATTTTATAACAAGAAAAGAATTGGAATTTGGATTACATGTAACTATCAAAAAAGCATTTTTCTACTACTAAAATTTGTCCACTGTCCACAAAACAACTCCATTATAGTCACGCCTCACACGTTGCGTTGATGACAAGTGAGCCCTCCTTTATTTCTTCAGCAAGCACTAACTTGGATATGAAAAAAAAAACCCATTAAGGCTAAAAAGGGGCCAGTTGTGTGGACTGTATCCTCAACCCCAAATGGTCCCCCAATACCCCATAGAAGATGAGGAATACAAGGGGCAATATTGACACCTTCCCATTAGTTCTCGTAGGAGAAGAAGGTACTCTGTTAATACCAACATTTGATCCACCATTGTGAACCCCCATTGCAATGGAAGTTTGTTTTTCCTGAAAATAAAATAGTTGCTCCTTAAGTTACGTAATGTTACTCCTTGTAAGAACTTTTGTTGCTTTGTATGTAAGAATGTATGCCCTAGACTATTAAGGGCAGTGACGTATATTTTAACTTATTGAATGGTGTCCCTTTACAAAGTTGTGTTGGTTTGTATGAAATGTGGTTCTTGTTAAAATTATGTACCATGTTTTTTTTATTATTGTGAGAAAGATGAATGATGAAACCAATACAAAATACACTTCATGTTCTTTGTAATAATTGATTAGACACTAGAAATACTTGACGTAACATGGGAACCTATATCTTACCAAAGCTATGGCAGACCATGCAAAAATTACTAATTGCATACACAATTGGTCACCTAAGCATGATATCCAAAACTCTGAGCATGCACATGTCCTTTATCAGTGCAAAGTTATTTACTGCTACCTTTGAAAACAGTTCCTTCAATCATACATGTCCTGCCTTTAAAAAGATAAAAATCCTGCCTTTATCAGTGCAAAGTTATTTACTTCTATTTATGACATGATGGATCCTTTCCTAAGAAAGGAGATGCAAATGGCGATATATGATAATACCATGTCCCCAGTGTCATTACATGACATGCCTACTGCATCATGATTTTTGGATGTGAACGACCTGAATGATAATAACGTCAACAACGGTATTTCTTGTAATGATCCTTTTTTACATCCCCAGCTGTGAAAAGGCCGGCAGGCCGACCGAAAAAGAGAAGGATTGAGTCACAGACACAAGATAAGGGCACAGTTTTTTGCAGCCGATGTCGCGAACCAGGGCACAACCGTAGCACATGCCAATCCGCAATACCGGGATGATAGGTACACTCTCACAAATGTCAAACTCTTTTGCCTTATCCTTACTAACTACTCATACTTTGTTTCATTAGATGTTATACAAACTTTGCAATACCCGAATGATAGGTACACTCACACAATTATTTGTAATGGTTTTGGGCTTTTGAATTTACTTTGACTAATAAATTTACTTGCAAAATTATCATAATTTCCGTTGATGGAGCTTATGTGTTGTTTGGAGTTCATTTGGATCAGCGGACCAAAGAATAATACATGTAGCCTGTGAACTGATATGTTCCATTGGATATTTTTGATAAATATCTCTTGTCCCGATAGAATCTTGCCTCAACTCCCAATTCACATAAGTGAATTCATGTGCGCCAATTTGAAATCTGGTCTTCATCCTATTTTTCACCATGTGTGTAGCCATTATTTTCACATTCAACTGGAAGCATATCCATATTTTAGGGTGCTTGCACACACTTGTTTATGCTTTTGTGCTTTGATGTTGAAATTAAATTAACGTGCTTTTATGGATGTGTCCATGCAGGTGCATTTTTGGGGGATACTAATAAATATGGCTGCAGAAAATAAGGTAACATTCATAAGACTGGTTGTAGCAGTTTCTTTTGTTGATAAGTTTCTATTATAGCCATTATAACTATTAAAGCCTTTGAATTGTTTGTTTGTTCATATCAAGTTTATTCCATTCCTTCACTGGGTAAGATGTTGTTGGTATTTCCAATTGGATAATTGGAATGGAGCGTGTATCCTACGAAAATATATGCTCGTATCCTAATCGTATCGTACGATGACTTTGAAATAAAATTGGACCTTATTTGAAAAGTAAGGTCGGCTTGTGAAAAAGTTCAAATCTCAGATGGAAGTATAATGGAATTGTGAAAAGTTCTAATATGCCTCTGCATTTGTGTTACCTTTTATGGTGAAAGAGACTAGGTTTGAACTTGGCTCTGCTATGAATGTCCTCTAGGCTTCTAGATTAGTTAGAGCTCTGCAAATCAAGGAGCTGGTCATGCTGGGAGAACTAAACCGGGAAGGTGTTATAGACTTCATTCCGACATGGCTATCTTTGATGCCACCTCATAACGAAGCCAATAGATCACTTGGGTTCATCTTGGTGAGGCAGTTTTAAGGATTCTTGATTTCGGCACAACTGATGTACATAGTTTATATTTTATTGATGCTCCTAATGCAATAGCTATTGACATGGCTATTAGAAATCTTATCAAGTTAGGAGCTGTTTTATTGTACAATGATGTTTTCAATTTAATACATGGTGTTGGGTGAAAATCATCAATGCCAAATCCATGCGGAGATGCGACCACATTGTCTGTTGATTGGAAACTTGTCTTCAGCATGAGCTTAATCTTATTATTCGAAGTTATTGGCGTTTGAATCCATAGGTGTCTTTTGAGCAAGAAACTTGTCTTTCTTCACTTTCAGAGAATGTGGCTATGTATTCCGGTTATGATCAATTTGGATATGAGGTCGCATTGACTGGAAAGCATGTTCGGTTACATCCTTCATGTTCATTTATAATCTTTGGTCAAAGGCCCAATTGCGTGGTTTTTGGGGGATATTCTCTCTATATCCAATCAAATTTTTGTTTCGTAAGTAATGCAAATTTCAAATTCTGACCAAATAATAATTTTGCAATTGTACGTGTTCCAGGTGGCAAATGGTTGGTTCGGCTGAAGATCGATATCCTACTATTGGCGTACCAAGGCGCACCAGGCAACAAATGGTTGGTTCGGCTTAAGATAGGTATCCTACTATTGGCGTACGAAGGTGCAATAGCACGGAGGGGATGACATTTTTAATTGACTCTTTTAAATTGAAGAACTGGTTGTTTATATTTTTGTGTATGCTAATTAGCCCCTCTCTCTCTCTGTCCAAGTATTGTTTAGACTGAAAGTGTAATTAAATATGTTTAAACCATTGTAGTTAATAGCAGACTCTTTATTTGTTCTAGTGATTGGTTTTTGTAGCTTTGGTTGTATGTGTTAATAAGTTGGTTTTGTAGTGGATTATGAAGGCTATCCCGTTGGGCCTTCCGTTTGGTTGGTAATGTTGGTTATAGAAGAAAACTTTATTTGTTTTCGCTCTTTAATTCAATTCTGGGAAATATAGTCGTATGTGGATTTAAGCAAACACCAATGCCTTCAACTCGGGGAGGAGTAATTATCTGAATTTTTTTTATTCAATTACAGCAGTGATAGGCCCTATCAAACTTTCTTGGTGTTTTGAGTAACATCAATATTATGTCGGACAAGATCTCCATTCACGCACAAATGCGAGCAAAATTAATCAGTTTTGAAAACTCATTCAGTTTTTTTAATAGGAGTAATTAATGATAGAACGCACGACCATAACCTCGTACAATAAGTTGCCTCTGTCAATCCACACATGTGACAAATATGTTGCCCTGTATGAAAATAAGTTATAGACGACAATGAGGGCAGTGAATGGTAATGAGTCTTGGTCCCATAAGGGATCTTGCAGGGCAACATATTTTCCGATCGAATTGCTACGATCCGAGCCACTCGAAGTGATTATTGATAGAACGTGATTTGAAGGGTACCCATGAGAAATCAGCAAAAAAAATGATCGGCAAGGGCTTGATCCGAGAAGTTTTTTATTGAACGGTTTAGTACAAAAGTGCTCGAATCAAGCCCTTTCCAATCAATTTTTTGGCTGATTTCACGCGGGTACTCTTAAAATCACATTTTCAACACATTGAGCGGCTCGCATTGAGCAGCTCGTATCATCGCAATTCAATCGGGAAAAAAATAGCATGGTAAGCCCGTGCGGGATCCCTCATTGGATATAAAGTGGAATGGTCATATCACCTTTCTGTTTTCTTACTCGTGACCCTTACTCTGTCAATCCACATATGTGGCTCTTTTATGAAATTAAGTTGCCCCTTTAATGAAAATAAAATGCCCCTTTTATGAAATTAAGTTGCCCCTTCTGTGAATTTAAGTTGCCCCGTCAGGAATATTTGTTGCCATGTGTATCAAAATAAGTTACACCATATACACGCCAAGGGGGGCCACTTAAGGTAGCTAAGTTAACGGTTTGTTGGCCACGTAGGCCATAGTAGCAATGATCTTGAAAACCACAAGACTACTTCAATGATCTGGAAAGCAGAAAAGACATCATCTGGGAAGATGAACAAGAGGGGCAGCATTTGAGCTTGCCTTCAGCAAGAAGAAAATTGAAGCAAGAAAGAATTGGCTCTGACACTTTGAGGTTTGAAGTTATATAATGTATTCCACAAATTTGTAAAAGTTCTATTTTGTTTGGGGAAATTGCATATCGGTGGAGAAAAGGGTAAATAATGCCCAAAAAATACCCATACATGAAACGGAGGGAAAAATATTCCCCATACATGGAATTGGTTGTAGTCAAATTTGGGTTTCCTAAGTTACCCCTTCTATGAATTTAAGTTGCCCCTTCTATGACCTAAGTTGCCGATTCTATGAACCTAAGTTGCCCCTTCTATAAATTCCTGGGTATTCATTTTCTTGAACCTAAGTTGCCCCTTCTATGAATTTAAGTTGCCTCTTCTATGACCTAAGTTGTCTCTTTTATAAATTCCTGGGTATTCAATTTCTTGAGCATTTTTTCAAAACATGAAGTCAGTTTGTAGTTAAATCTGAGTTTGAACCTAAGTTGTCCCTTCTATGAATATAAGTTACCCTTTTTATGGACTTAAGTTGCGCCTTCTATGAACCTAAGTTGCCCTTCTATGAACTTCCCAAGTATTCAATTTCTTGAGTATTTGTTCAATCTCCTTACGATTTGTATTACTTTTTGAGAAATTAGAGATATGGGTTACTTGTAGATTTGTATGAAATGGACCAACTGAAATTCTCCATGCATAAAATGGAGGAAAAAAATTCCCACAACATGAAGTCGGTTTATAGTCAAATCTGAGTTTGAACCTAAGTTGGCCATTGTATGAACCTAACTTGTAGCAGTGATAGGCCCTATCAAACTTTCTCCGTGTTTTGAGTAACACCAATATTATGAAATGGACCATATCTCCATTCACGTGCAAATGCGAGTAAAAGTAATCAGTTTCGAAAACTCATTCAATTTGCGTTAATAGGAGTAATTATTGATAGAACGCACGACCATAACCTCGTACAATAAGTTGCCCTTTTCATGAAATTAAGTTACTCCATCTGTGAAATTAAGTTGGCCCATTTGGAAAATTTGTTGCCCTAGATATGAAAATAAGTTACCCGTGACCACATACAGGACAAAGGTGAAATGAAAGGTCATTTCACCTTTCTCTTTTCTTACCGTGACCCTTGCTCTGTCAATCCACATATGTGGCTGTTCTATGAAATTTCGTTGCCCTTTTATGAAATTAAGTTGCTTCATCTGTGAAATTAAGTTGCCCCTTCTGGAAAATATGTTGCCCTGCATATGAAAATAAGTTGCCCATGACCATATACACGACATGGTCTATGTGTGATAACTGGTTGATGTTTGAGGAATAGATAAGTGTCATATTTGTTGTATCATATGACCTCTAATGTTGTACAAAATGGTAAGGTTCCAACTGGTAAGGACAATTTGTAAGATATAAAAATAGGACTAAACATGACTAATATTAAATTGCGAAGCACGATGGTTAAGAGGTACAAGGTAGAACAACTTAACATAACCGACAAACTACACATGAGGCTTTCAGTTTTCAACCTAAGATAGCGCTTGGGTGATGAACCAGTCATACCCCTTGTGACTAATAATAACATCGAACCCATTGCCATCATGCCAATTAGACTCCATGTCAATGATGTAACTCTTGTATGCGACCAAAACATCTCCATGGCGTCCGCCGCCCATGGAGTGAACGTTGGCAAAATGCATGTGACCTAAAGCACCAAACTTCTTGTAGCGCTTTTCAATGTTGGGGGCCCCTACAAGCACAACAATGTCTGGGTCGTGCACACATACAAATGCTCGAACCGTGTGAACGACTTCCTTTGCTGTGGACCCAGAACATTCCCATACCATTAATTGCATACTTGGATTGTTTGGAATGTCAGGCAAGTTGTCATCTTTTCCCCACTGCACCATCGAGCGGACATCAGCATCGGCTTGCTCCTTTGATTTTCGGGTCTCCATTTTCATTGAATGCCACCTGCCTCCGTTCCATTCCGGTGCAATTTGTAGCACCATGTAAAACTCGTTGAAAGTGTAATTCAAGGTAATAAGGTGCGCGTCATTGAACCCTGGAATTAGGTCAATGACTAACGGCTCATTTGTAGCAATGTCGTGTTGGGTGATTACGGGATTTCCTTGTCTAGGCATTGCTTTGTTTGATGAGTTATGACAAGGTGTGATGCCCGTGACGGCTGCTCAGCGATTTGGTGTGTTCTCCATGGATGAAGGTCTGCAATTTATGAGAAATAAGGTCGGTGGCAGCTATTCAATAGGTCTCAGAGAATCTCACTACAAGTCTTAGGGAATCTTAGTACAAGTCTCAGGGAAATTAAGTTTCCCAATCTGACAAATATGTTGCCTTGTATAAAAATAAGTTATACATGACAAAGGGCCAGTGAATGGTCTTATCAGCTTTCTGTTTTCTTACTCGTGACCCTTACTCTGTCAATCCCCATCCACATATGTGGCTCATGTATGAAATTAAGTTTCCCATTGTTTTGAAAATAAGTTGCCCCTTCTGTGAAATTAAGTTGCCCCTTTTGTGAAATTAAGTTGCCCAATCTGACAAATATGTTGCCCTGTTTAAAAATAACTTATACACGACAAAGGGCCAGTGAATGGTCTTATCAGCTTTCTGTTTTCTTACTCGTGACCCTTACTCTGTCAATCCCCATCCACATATGTGGCTCATGTATGAAATTAAGTTTTCTATTGTTTTGAAAATAAGTTGCCCCTTCTGTGAAATTAAGTTGCCCCTTCTGTGAAATTAAGTTGCCCAATCTGACAAATATGTTGCCCTGTTTAAAAATAAGTTATACACGACAAAGGGCCAGTGAATGGTCTTATCAGCTTCCTGTTTGTCTTACCCGTGACCCTTAATCTGTCAATCTCCATCCACATATGTGGCTCTTTTATGAAATTAAGTTTCCCATTTTTTTGAAAATAAGATGCCCCTTTTATGAAATTACGTTGCCCCTTCTGTGAAATTAAGTTGTCCAATCTGACAAATATGTTGCTCTGTTTAAAAATAAGTTATACACGACAAAGGGCCAGTGAATGGTCTTATGAGCTTTCTGTTTTCTTACTCGTGACCCTTACTCTGTCAATCCCCATCCACATATGTGGCTCATGTATGAAATTAAGTTTCCCATTGTTTTGAAAATAAGTTGCCCCTTCTGTGAAATTAAGTTGCCCCTTCTGTGAAATTAAGTTGCCCAATCTGACAAATATGTTGCCCTGTTTAAAAATAAGTTATACACGACAAAGGGCCAGTGAATGGTCTTATCAGCTTCCTGTTTGTCTTACCCGTGACCCTTAATCTGTCAATCTCCATCCACATATGTGGCTCTTTTATGAAATTAAGTTTCCCATTTTTTTGAAAATAAGATGCCCCTTTTATGAAATTACGTTGCCCCTTCTGTGAAATTAAGTTGTCCAATCTGACAAATATGTTGCTCTGTTTAAAAATAAGTTATACGCGACAAAGGGCCAGTGAATGGTCTTATCAGCTTTCTGTTTGTCTTACCCGTGACCCTTACTCTGTCAATCTTCACCCACATATATGGCTCTTTTATGAAATTAAGTTTCCCATTTTTTTGAAAATAAGATGCCCTTTTATGAAATTACGTTGCCCCTTCTGTGAAATTAAGTTGCCCAATCTGACAAATATGTTGTCCTGTTTAAAAATAAGTTATACATGACAAAGGGCCAGTGAATGGTCTTATCAGCTTTTTGTTTGTCTTGCCCGTGACCCTTACTCTGTCAATCCCCATCCACATATGTGGCTCATGTATGAAATTAAGTTTCCCATTGTTTTGAAAATAAGTTGCAGCTTCTGTGAAATTAAGTTGCCTAATCTGACAAATATGTTGCCCTGTTTAAAAATAAATTTTACACGACAAAGGGCCAGTGAATGGTCTTATCAACTTTCTGTTTTCTTACCCGTGACCCTTACTCTGTCAATCCCCATCCACATATGTTGCTCTTTTATGAAATTAAGGTCGGTGGCAGTTATTCAATAGGTCTATGAGAATCTCACTACAAGTCTCAGGGAATCTCACTACAAGTCTGTTACTGGGGCTAGTTGATGGTCATTTCACAATTATCATTTTTCACCCGTGACACTTGCCCTGTCAGTCCACATATGTGGCTCCTTTTGTGAAATTAATATGCCCTATCTGGAAAACATGTTGCCCATGTTTGAAAATAAGTTGCACTATATAAACGACAAGGGGAGCCATTGAATGGTCTTATCAACTAATTTCCCTTTCTATATACACACTTGTTCGGCCATTGATGAACCATTCAAAACAATTACGATATGGATCCAAACTATCCTTTTAGAAGAAGACTAGAAAAGGGAGAGAGTTCCGGTTCTCATACACGGGCACAGGCACGTACACGTACACCCCCACCTGTTCAACATCCAAACATCCGGCCTTCATTAGGTTCGGCAGAAGATGAAGAACTGCGTCGTTTACTTGGAACAAGAACTATGAGAGTTCTCACAAATGGGGAAGTTGTGGAATGATCAATAGACGAATATGGTGGATTAGCAATCCAAGTGCCGCCACCACTACACCCCACACCTGTTGATGTACCAAAAAACTCCTGTTTCCGTTGTTTCCGACTACCAAGTGAGATCGATGAAGGGGACGATCGTCGACATTCGCGGCTTTCTGTTATGGATGCTTGGTTGGCGGACTTTAAAGCAAGGACTCGGGAAGATTTGCCCGTAAACCATATGCGTGGGTACCGCGGGGTCATGTCGTGCAATTCATTTCATAAGTGGCCAAGGACAGGCAGTGAACCGCCACCGCCAACAGTTAGTCCATGGGAAGATCAATGGCTCCTTCCTAGATTGGACTATACGCTTGCTATATACAACAGGCATGGCAAACGACAATTTTTTGAACCTTTGTTGCAATACGATGCAAGTGAAGATGTTTATTTCAAACTAGACTGGATCCAATCTTCATTTGAGGGTGAAGCTGGTGATGTACTTAACTGGCCTAACATGTTTGTACAAAGGAACAAGTTGGAAGCAAAATGTCGTAAGTACCTACTTAAGGTGCCTAAAGCACGGTCAGTGCAGATGATGGCCGGAAGAAGGCCAAACCGTCTCCATAACATGTTTGCTTACGAAATTCCTGTTCCCCAAGGATGATGACATCCTTCTTCACTACTTGAATGAAGATGGCCAATCTATTGAACCTACTTCGTATGTTTTTTGAGTAGTAGTATACAATTTATATTACGAAGAGATGTTTGGCATGTTCTATATTGATTTGCCATTTTGTAAAGGTGCATGCCGATCACACCGATGGTAATAGTCAACGGACATGAGGGAATTGGGACAAGATGGAGCTCCTATATTCCGAATTATAGCCCAAGGAATATAGTTGCTACTGTGAGACATTTATTTTAATGGTGAGCGAAGACAACAACCAATGAATCCGGATAATTTATTTTCTTTTGGTAATATAGCTTGAAATAGAAAACGAGGTTAAGCGAATGTACAGCCTACAAGGGGCATACCCCAGGAGGAAAATAAAGACAAAATCATACATTGAAAAAATTGATGTAAGGCAAGTGCCTACCTACATATATACATTTGTGGCTACAATAAGAAGGGACCGATTGGGCCATGGTAGCAAACACCAATCTAAGCCAATTAATACTAACTACACCATATAACTAGGCAAATTTTAAAACCAACATGGAATCCACATGTTTCAATGCCATATACAAGATAGGAGAGGAACACATGCCAAACGAAGGGAAAAACAAAGGTGAAGTATTGCACTGGTTGGTATAATCAACAGGTGCCGGATAGCACAACACTAAGTTGGCAGCAGTAGCTTGAAACAATCAGCATCAGCAGAAGGTACTTTGCAGCAAACATTGTCAGGAACAGAATTGTTCAGCTGATATAGCAGTAGCAGAAAACAACAGCATAGAACTGAAGCAGCAGGCTACACAAAACGTAAACAGTCCACAGCTCCAGCACCAGCAATACTGTAGCAGCAGGAGGAGATAACAACCAAAAGAGCAGACAATACAATACGAAACAGCTGCAACATCAGCAGCACAACTGATGCATCACAGAAGTGACAGGCAGCAAGCACGACAGATGAAAGAAAAATAGAGAGTGGTGGCAGCCCTTGGCTGATCAGCAAGTAATCAGATCACTACCAGTAATTGGCAGCCAAAGGGATCCGAAAGGTAGCTAGGGACATGCCCTCTACAAAAGCATAAACAATCGAAGGGACATCCCCCCGAAGGATAGGCCAAATTGAAATAGACATCTAGTAATTACAACGAAAGAACTATAGTACATGACATCAAAGCATGGCCACAGTGGACACATTTGATGTCCTATGAATCCGGGTTAGTTACAGTATCAGTGGAATTATAGAGGAAGTCAATGACACCACACTCAGGAATGTAGAGCTACCAATCCGACGATGGACTACAGATTACAAGGAATTCTGGAATCAATTACAATGGGGAATGATAAAATCAAAGATACTTTATGCAGTCAAGGTATATAGATGCTGGAATTGGTTGCTGAGAGCATAATGATGACACCACTGTCCATTTTGAAGGCAGCAGCAACTGATAATGCTGCTACACCTGCTGCAAGGGATATTAGGAACCCACGAACAAGAACGAACCCACGCACCCACAAATCACTTCAAAGTATCCTGCACACAATCCACAGGAGTATCACATACATGAATTTGACCACCAATACCTTGTAATCTCGAAGTACTAAATTTGAACAAGGCTAAATGATACATCTTGGAGAGTCCATGTAGCAAGGGAAACAAAGAAAACACAGAAATGAAAATTGTAGAATACCATATCCACTAACCACGGATAGGTTTCTAATTTTTTGAATGTGGTTCCTGAAGTGGGTTATGTTAACCACCATTTGCTGAAAATGGCTGTACAAAGAAACTACTATCATTCACAAGTCAATCTAATTAAGGGATTCATGTTAGCTCCTTTGAACATAGGCCCTAGCTCGGTCCAAAAATATTGACAACTTTGGTTCAATGCAAATAAGCGGGAATGGAATGCTCATTCTCCCGGAACAAATCTTCATTAAGTCATTGTGGGTTTGCTAAAAGGACGACATAACAAGGATATCCTATATAGATTCATCATTAACCAAATAGGTAAATGGCCAATTTTTGGATTCATCTTCTGGTTACCCTTTACCCTAAGTCATAAGATAAATAAGGATTTTTTCAAATGTCTTTGCCGCAATTTTTGGATTCGTCAAACCATTTGGATGAATGCTATGTGTCATTATTGAATAAGGCTAACAAAATAGAGGTTATGGATAAAAATATGCACAACATAGTGTCCGTCAATGGTCCTTGTTGTTTTAGTGCTTTCAGTGTGGAGACAAACAAAAAAGCCATGATTGTAAGTGACTTCTTTTCGGAGATCATTTTAATTGATGTGCGGAGAACATAGTAAAAGGAGATTTGGTACATTAAGTGGCACATTTAAATTAAACCCTAAATCTAGTTTGGGATATAATCAACCTATCTTGTATTTGTCGCCTTCAACAATTCTGAACCCCTTTTCATAGACCTTGCTCACCTTTCTCAATAAGGGTTCTATCATTTATTCCCAAACACACACAACGGTAAAATGCTTTAAATGAAATAACCAAAGCACACATGCACCACAAATGGCATACAGAAAAGAGATGGGAAACTAAATATGAAAGTTCAATACATTCATAAACAACTAATCATCATAAAAAAAATACTTGTTACAAACGGCAGTAAAAATGATCTCCAACCCAGGCAGCGGATTTCGGAAGCAAATCAGTGCTGGAAGTTCTCAAACCCAGTCAATTCCGAAACTTGATAGAGGTCTCCGGTGGCCCAAAAAGGACAGAGATGGTCGGCCAATTCCAAGGTCGCCTGAGGTCAGCGGCTAAAGAAAACAACTGTGTCTGGAGATTCAAGACCAATGACAACGTCGAGGAAGATCGACGAAGAGAGTTGGGGGAATTGCTCGTCGTCGGTTGGCAAGAGAGAGAGGAGAAGAGAGGAGCAACGAGATGGAGAGAGAGGAGCAACGGGATGGGTTTCAGAGAGCAACGGCGAGAGAGATATGGGGGGTTTCACTCTGCTAGGGTTTCGAAGTGATTTGGAGGTGGGAGATACGGGTTTTGGGGAGAGGGATTCCAACGACGTCGTGTAGGGAGAGGGGTAATTTTGTCCACATATATTTTCCAGACCATGTATTAGGATTTATTTTCCTCCTTCCCATGACTTGTGAATTCCTAAAAACTACTCCATCACTTGGGCATTTTTTGCCCCTCTTTCCACTGATATGCAATTTCCCCTAAATTTAACTGTAACCTTCCTCGCCTTGTCGACAACAAAACAGTAGATTGGAAGTGATAATTGAAGGTGGCAAAACTACCATTAGAGCATGAGTAATCAATTAGAGAAGAGCTCTCTTACATACCTTCCAGGAACTATCAACATTAGGGAACTGGTTTGCATATGAATAACAACCACCTATGAGCCAAAAACAAGATTCATTAAGTAAAAATAAAAATTCACTCGGAAGAACTGAATAATAGTGTTCACCAAAAAAGAATCTCAGTGAGTTTATAAAAATTCACTGCGACGAACTGAATAAATGTGACATAGAAAGAGCAAAATATATGGTAGAAAAAGACACGGAAATTTTTGGCGTCTAAAAATTTCCCCCAATTGAGAATGACGCCTTTTTATTGGGTGAACGTTGTAATTGAGTTAGAGGAACACTGTCGAAAGTCTTCTGCTCCCTTGCAGTGTTGTGCACGCTATCTTAACCTAAAGATGAAAGTCAATTATAGCATTTTTTAAAGAACGCTGTACGATTATGCTATTAAAACTCAAGTTTGTTGTAGTGTTATAGTCCAAAACCGACACTTTAATCCCGACAAACAAACGAAAACCAATCTATTGACCATAAACTATAGAAAATATTGACATGGTAATCAACACATTGCACTTCACTTGGAATCCATCATATAGCAAGATTAGAAATCATAGCAGAGAAAGAAGAAGAAGAACCATTACCTCAAATGACCTTTGCTGGAGATAGAAGCATCTGGATTTGGAGTACCATTGCGTGCAGCCTCTTGCTGCTCCAGAGCCTTTGACTCAAAGTATTCGAGCCATGCAGCCACATCCTACAGAAATCATAGATCAATCTGAGGAAAGAATAATCACATATAAAGGATGAAACCTATTTTCCAAATGTGAAGCTTTCTGCTACCTGCGTGCGTAGATCATCTGATCCGAGTTTTGCCTGCAGAATCTGTAGTGTGGTTTGTTCATGCTGAACGCTTTAGGAGTAGGCCCCCATTAACGATAGAGCAATGGCAATAGCATGATAGCTGGCAGCAGTCTGAATAAGCCAGATACAGGGATTAATGATTTAACTTGGCAAAAGGATACATCTTAATACTAACACCTTAGACATCCACAAGACAAATGGTCATCATAGCAGAAGCATAGCCATCTGCCAGTCATAGTTTTAGGCGATGTCTTCTCATTTCAAAATCAAAAAGTTTAAATAAAGGTGATGAACATCTCTCGGTCTCGGCAAACAAAGTTACAAATGTGTATAACTCGATTTCGCTTCCACAAGTTATCGAATCAAGCTTCACTTGCCCTTATTCCTTGGTCAAAAGAAAAAAAAAAAAGAGAGAGAGAAAAGAACTAAGAAGAAAAAAGACAAGGAGCCATCCAAAAAAATGTTCGGGCGGAAATGAACTTACTTTCTAGATTCTCAAACAAAATGAAGAACTTTACCAACGAACCACTTGTCTTTCTGAGAATCATCTGTCACCCTAGCTGCTACCTGAAAAATACAGTAGATCTAAGAAACACAATGCAATGGAATCTAGGAAAATAAGTAGCACTAAGGCAGCCAGGACCCAGCTTGGCGGTGATTAAATGCCGTTGAACGTTAAACCTATATAAAACCATATGTTAGAATGGGGTTACCTGGTGAAACACAGAGGAGATCAAGGACCCGGCTTGGCTAATTCCAACAGACTCTGCACCGATGAACAATAAGAAGATGCCTTATATGCAAAAGAAACGCAAGTTAAAACTCAGGGCACGGAACCAAGGGGTGGTTTACAATTAAAAGACAGAAAGACACCGAAAGTCATCACAAACATTCAGTGTAAACGGATTCGTGGTTCCAAGAGTTTTTGCCAATTCGCGCAAGATGTGTGGAATAGCAGCTAATAATACACTTGTCAAACTAGAGAAAATTTGCAGCCAATGATGTATGCTTCTCGCGTGAGTAATGACTAAAACTTTGAGATCACGAACAAATATGTTCAGTTTCTCGTGTAAGCAGTCATACTATTATGTCATTGTGACTTAAACCTGGGCATGGCATATCTCCTATTACCTCTCAATTCAAGTAACACACTATTAATTTTTTGGTCTTTAATCCCACTCCGAATTCGTAGATTTTGGATGTCTGAAGTCCAGCAAGTTCTCCAAAGACAAGTTCAAGTGCAGCTAGGAGAATATTAAGTCTACCCTGGTTACTTCTTGTTTCACTTGCTTCACACAGGAAAGTCTAATTAGCCCCATTTTCATGTTAAAAAAGATAGAATAACATCTCCAACTCTCCTTAATTCCAACAGATAGAGTGAGAGAGGTCTTGATCAAACCTTATTGCATACCAGAATAGCAAAAATAAATCATCTGTCAGAGGGGACCAAAAAGGAAACCAAATGTTTCTATCAGAAAAGAAACTGGTCAGATTCATAAGAGGGGGCACTGTGCTGGCAGTACCAACAACTGTCTTTAATTTCCAGAATATTATATGACAAAAAACTTAGTAATAACGAAAAGCAACAACCATTAGCTTGCTAGGCTGTCAATAAGAACAAACATACATCAATAATGATAAGAAATCAATCACTATCGCACTTAGCTAGCTTGCTAGGCTCATTAGATGGGTATTTGGGATGGTATGAGATGCATTATCCAGCAAGAAAAAATAAAAGAAACTAAGGGTGACTAATTTACCATCAAACACAAAGAAAAAGAAAACTAAAATCTTACAGAGCTTAACAATTCGACATGTCAACAAATTCCATGTACTTGTAATTTCGGCGCGAGCGTCCCCTCCTCTTTTTTCCTATTGAACGCAATAGTAGGTGTCATATAATAGCATTCAAAAAAAAAAAACGCTGTCAATTAAAGCTAATAAAACCCACATTTGTTGTAGTGCCACATGCCCCAAGTATTTGATCGATAACCACTAACCTCTGATTGGAACTCTTTTTCCCCTTGTCTTGAATGAGTTGCAAGGACTTTAACAGCAACTGTCGCACCGGTTGACATCTGAGCTCCCTTGACCTATCAAGGTAGTAAAATTACAGGTTGCTTTGTGGAGATCCCTGGTAAGAAAAATACAAGTTAACACCACAAACAGAACCAAAAGATCAAAATCAACAGACGACAAGCTCCTTTGCAATGCAATAGTTGTGTAGCAACCAGTCAAAGTATGTTTGGCTTTTGTTTGTAACAGGAAGTCAGAAACTGTTGCTATGATGTAAGACTAAATAGAAAGAAATGAAGAAGAACTCCACAAGTATAAAAGCTAGAGCATCCATACTGTGTTGTAGCTAGACTTCATTGATCAAAGGTGTATGATGTTTAGCATCAGCGACCTCTTTTAGCTATTTCGAGAATAAATTAAAGCCACAAATTGTCCACATGAAACTACTTTTTGTCAACTACCCTTTTTTTTGCAGCCGAACTACTTATACATAAACTCGCAATGTTTGCCTTTCAAAAAATAAAAAACTCACAATGTTTCAATCATGGCCCTACGAGAAGTGCTAATCCCTATGTATGATATTTTTGTACAAGCATCACCACCCTTACAGCAGATTGAGATGGTTATAAAGGGGGTTATAAACGAGGTTTAAAACAAACGCTGGCAATAAGTGCCGGGAAAGCCTAGATTTTTTGTATCTCGCTGCAAGGACATCATATACACAAATTCATGCTGGTGAATACATAAAAGATTGCTTCAGTTAAGGAATAACCAATTTGCAAAGAAAGAAGGAAACCAATAGAAATGGAAATATTGCTGGAAAATGGCATAGATTCATATTCAGAAACATTCAACACCAGCAAGTGGGCATGAAAGACTATTCTTTTATTTTTATTTTTCCTCTTTTCTTGTCCATTCTGTGGGTTGAGAGGCAATGTGGCAATTGAGCATGTCAAGCAAACAAAACAAGAAAACCATATCAAGACTATGCAGCTAGAAAGCAAAATACAGAAACAACAAACCTGAAGATGGGATTTAAAGTGATAAAGGGTAAGACCTTTGACCCCTATTGTTCTCATAATAGTCTTTGGTGCTGCCTCTGCAATTCACGTTAATGCAAGATTCAGAAACTTAGCTCTCTTAAACATAACTCAGTTTATGAAAACCATTAATATAACAATATGTAAACTTTCACTATGCAATATTGAGCTAAAGAAAAATGATCTATTGACCAAGATACAGTATCTTTGAAGGTTCTGAACGCAAATCAAGGCGAGTTGAGTTATATGACTACAGGGCTGTCCGAAAAGTGCTGGCATCAAATCAACTACACCTGACTGCAGTTCAGAATATTGGCACAGCTTATTGCTCAAGAATTGGTGATGAGATCAGTAAGATATTTAAAAGAAGACCCTATCTTTCATGCAAAAACTAACTAAAACATGTCAACACACCAAGTTTTCATTTAGATTTTGTAGGTATGCTTGCAATATACCATTGGTCTTGCGTAGTTAATATCTCCAACTGTTAGCCCCAGAGCAACAGGATTTCTCCACTAAAGGTGTTGGCGCCATGGGGATACAAATTTTCCTTTGGGCAATTGAGTTTGTTACTATTTGCTTAGCAACTTAGTGGGGTATAAGCACTGCCTCTTTTGGAAGAAAATGAGGGTCAAATAAGAACAGTTGGGTCACCAATCCAATGTTCTTGAATCTTAAATCATTTCAGGGTGCATTATTTGAGGCAGAGTACCCAGAGTACGAGTTCTAAGTGGAACAATCAGTCTGAATCAAGACTCAAACCTGCATTTTTTTAATTCTGTAGCAACAAAAACAACCACCAATTTAGAGAAACAAACTGCTACTATAATGACCTCCCATGTTGGAAAGTGGGAAGCAATATCCAAATTTGCTTGGCTTATTTCTTTTGGGAATACAATTGAGCCAATACTATTCGCTACCCATCAGCTCACATCTCTCTGTTGTGGAACCATCACTGGAACCCTTGACTTGAGCATGTGCCTTGAGAGTGACATAGAAACAACAATAATCCAAACAAAGAAACCAAATGTCCTGAGTAGCGAAGTCAGGTTTGGACTCAATTGTATTCCCAAAAGAATGAACCCTAAATTGAAATAATGAACCCTAAATCGACACAAAATCAACACATTCGTAAAGGTGCAGAAAGAGGTACATAGCAATAAGAGAGAGAGGCGTACAGGCAGGGCCAGAGACTTGCCGAAGATGAAGGTCGTCGAGTAGTCTGGGCGAACCCAGTCGTCGTAGAAGATGATGGCTGAGCAAAATTAAAAATTCATAACCTTTGATAAGCAAATAAGAGAGAATATTAAACCCCTAGTTTGTTTTTGGGCAAAATCAAGGAAAAAATCAAAGTGAACCTGGTTAGGGCTTCTCCGTTCAACGGCTTTTTGCTTCAACTGGTGCAATAGGTCATGGCGATTTGCTTCTTTCTGTGGAGGAACGAGGGATCGAGCAGAAAAAGGGTTTCGTACATTTAAACCGAGTATTAGCTAGATCTCAGAACAAGAGAGGAGAAAGAGCAAATCATAGAAGAACTTAGGATTGAAACCCTTGCTCATGAAAGGAGAACTCACGATTGAACTTGCGACTGAACGCTTGATCTATATATCCAGCAGAAGCAGAAACCAATTCGCAAGAAAAGAGAGGGAGATCTGTGCGCCAAGGATTCGGTGAAAAATTTGAGTTCGCTTGTGATTTTAAGGCAGCGAAGTGGAGAGAGATTCTTGCCCTAAATTGGAATTTGGATGGAACACTATAATATAATTAATGAAACGCTATTGTTTCACTTCCGGGCTTTCTCCGTGTCATAAAATAGCAGCAACGCTGTTGTTGCCACCTCTACCATAGCATTTATAAAAAAATGCTATTAAGTAATGCTATTGAAACCTCTATTTGTTGTAGTGGGACAGAGGGAGTACAAGGAGAGACAAAAGACTCCAACTAAGTTTTAAAGAAAATCGGTGCTCTGATAGTTAGGGGAAACAACTTATAGGCTACCCATATGAATATTCCTTCAAGTAACTCCACACGTCAACAAACAGAAGCTCAGATGCCAGTTCAAAAGAAAATTAAGTAGGAAGAGAAACTAATCAAAATGAGCAGTATGTCATTTCTTTCCCAACTACTTCTAAGGAGTGAAGTCCAGCTTACCATGCCATCAAATTGTGCCTTAGTTGCTCCGTACTTGAGCGCAATAGCAATGCCCTGAGAAGAACATCTCAAACAGTATCAGGTGCTTCATATGTAGATATCAACTAAACCACAAAGTAATCCAGAAAAGTAGGACATTCATAAGAAGTGCTATAGACAGTGCTTGAGGAATACCACCTACTTGAGATACCATGGGATCTGCAACAATAGGGGATACACACTTACGAAACATGGTAAAATTTTGAAAATGTCCACTTAAAGCACATTTCTTGGCGCACTATGAAAACATTTTTTACGCATCTTCCAAAGAACTACTCTCTTCGAGTTTTAGGTAGTCATAATTTAACTTTTTTACGCATGAGGTAAAAGATAAAGAAACAAATAGTGAAAAGGTTAGGGAACACTTTGGAACACTGAATCCAACACTTTTGAATATCAATGTGCCCTGTTTTGAAAACTGTGTTCCAATCCGCAATTTCTAGGGTATTAGCATTTTCCGGTAGCATAGATCCAGACATAAGCAATGCAAGACAATTTGTGAGGAAGATTCAATCATTCTAATCGAAACACAAAGGTGAAAGCCCAAGTTCATTACTCTGGTTCCGCCCATCAATGGAAGGGCACCATGGGAACTCTTCTTTTTTTTTTTTTGCATGGCAATATAGGACTAAAGAATTAACTCAATATGGAACTCTGAGAATTTCAGTTTTTCGATGCTCAAGCCTTCCCTAAATATCAATATCTGTTGATGATCTTAATAAAACACAAAAATAGTAAGCCTCAAGTTCCATTTAAATTAAGAAATGAGGGATTCAAACCTATATGTAGCTACTGCTCAAAAACTTCATGAAATATTGGGCAAAGACAATCGATACCTACATAATCTCAGGCGCATCTGGCCTCAAGTTCCATGTTAAATCCACTGCATATCCTTTTTGGAAAGGAATCAAGGAGCAAGCTCCAAAAAACTTGGATGCTGATGGAACGGACAACTTGTACCATACCAGCGCAAGAGATGGATTTCTTAGCCCAACTTTTAATCTTGTGTATCATTTTCTAATCAAGGGAGAAAAAAAAATCAGCAGTTAACTTGGTGGAAATAATAGGCCACGAGGATATTTGACTGCAGTGCCTAATTGGAAACCCAAATTGTTGCAAACATTTTCATAAATCCTAGTATACCTAATAATGACCTAAAAAATACTATCCACGCTATCTAACAACAACTTAAGCCAATAAAAGAATTCAGAACATATCAAACCTATCATAGCCGCCTTGTAAATGAGGAAACCAACAGTAATCAAGTATTAATTGCTAGCAGGATTGACGCATTGAGAATGGATTGATTATGTTGCCTGCCTGATCGAGTTCAGTGCTCGATCGGTGATCTTAGTTTCTTTGGAGCCATGTGTTTCTGTTTGGATTGTCTTAGTTGAACGCAGCTGCTTTCTGTTGGGTAAATCACGGACTTTGTTCTCTATTTGGGATGTTTAATCATATGCCTCCTTTTTCTAAAAAAAAGTTACATTAATTATATGAATTAATTAACTCCCATCCCAAAATTGTATTCATAGCCCTATATAATACCAATATACCCACGGCAAAATATGTGTTCTTGTTCCTAATCATGTGACTAATTGTGTTTTAGTGCCGCTGGTCTCAACACATAATGCACAAACATCAAAAAAAATTACTACAAAATCCAAACAAACACATGCACCACGAATGGCATACGGAAAAGAGATGGGAACCTGAAAATCGAAGTTCTATGTTCTATATATCAATGGGCCCCCTATATCAATCTCCACAGCGAAATCAAACAGAAAAATTACAAATCCACAAAATTTATCAGAATAAACCCACGACATACTAACCCTGTAACCCAGAAAAAGCAAAACAACTAATCATCGTAAACAAAATACTTGTTACAGACGACAAGAAACAGTACAAAATATCTTCGACCCAGGGGATTTCGGAAGTTCAAACCTAGATAAAATTGAAGAATGTGGCAAAAACAACAATAAAGCACCGGAACAAATAATAGTAAGTACGTGTTAATGAGATAAAATTGAAGTTGTGTAGGTCAAGGACTCTTACCCTAGACAATGGAACTCGAAGAATTAGCTCTTTACTTTCAACAAATCCATGCTGGAAATTCCCCCAAGTTCAAACCCACTGAATTCCGAAACCTGATCGAGGAAGAGGGCTGCTCCATGGACGTCGGTTGGCAAGAAAGAGAGGAAGAGAGAGGGAGCAACGACATGGAGGGAGAGAGCAACAGAGAGAGAGAGAGAGAGAGAGAGAGAGGGGTTTCAGCGAAAGGGTTTCAGAGTGATTTGGGGTGGGAGGATTTCACGTTTTGGGGAGCAAATAGAGTGAACGACGTTGTGTGAGAGAAGGGGGTATTTTTGTCCAGGTCTGTTTTGAATTCCATGTCTTTGGAATTACTCTTCTCCTTCCCATGAATTTTGAATTTCAAAAAACTGGTCCATGACTTGGGCATTTTTTGCCCCTTTTCCCACTGTCCTGCAATTTCCCCAAAGAAAAACAATGCAGAGAGAGAAACCCACGTTCATACCTAGAGAGAGTACATTGACTGTAACCATTCATTCGGACAAATTAGATTTTACTACAATATCTTTTCATCTTCTATCAAACTCTTCAGGGCTCTCCGAATTCCATATACATCTTTTGAAAGCATCATAATGTTCTTTATAAGATAATGCACTAATCTTTGAAGAAAATTTACTCACAATGTGCCAAATACAATATCTATGATGCGTATTTGGAAGAAAATTAGCAACTGGGATTCTTTTGTTGTTCAGTCTCAAAATACTGGTACAACATGTCGGCGTCATATCCATCTACGCAATTCCTCACATCCCTACTTTTGTTATAAAGATCTTCTGGTAAAAATCCAACATTTTCAAGACCCCGGCTTGCAACTCCAAAATACTCATTTGTTGATGGGGTGGTACATTTATAGCAGCGAGATGTTTTGTTAAGGATTTTTGTGCATCAAAAATGCGACGTTGAGATTTCAACAAATGTGTCTTCCCGGTGGTAGTAAGAGAGTGGCTATGACCCTCGACAAAATTGGAGACAACAAACCCTTTACCTGACCGGACTCTCACGACAACTAATTTTGCACCACATTTCTCTCTAGTCAAACCCCAACGACGTGTAGTGGAGGCCTTAGAAATTCTCCTCTCCCTAAAAATTTATGGGTGCTAAACTATAATTATTTATTTATTTATTTCTATAAATAAATATACACGTGGCGTGTCCGCCGCTATGTCCGTGTTCTCATTTTTTTAGAATTCTCGTGTTCCGGTGTTGATTTTGGTGTCTGTATCTATATCGGTCTCCGTATCCGTGCATCATAGACACAGTATCTGTTCATTGCCTTCTGCAATTAAATATAAAACAAAAACCAAGTAGAAAAGAAACCAAATAAAGTAATGCTCAGCCTGATCACAAGACACAAATATATATTCAACCTCCGGAGTAATAGAGGGAAGTATCTCAATTTCTGGCGGGCCATTTTTGCCGTTGATTTCCAATCAAGCCCCATGGTGGGAGAGGCTGGAGTGTAATGGCCGGAGGCAGTATCGTCTTTTCGCCTGTTTTTTTTGGGTCCCTGTTTGACCGTTTACCAATTTACTAAATTGGGTTTTCGGACTTTTTGACTATTCCATTTGTGTCCCAAGTTTTTTGCCTTGTTTTTGTCCTTTAGTGTCTGGGATTTCTAATTTTTATTAGGGGTGTTTTAGTCTTTTTGTCTCAAGCCTGCAGCAGACAGCTGTCCTTGTCTCCTTGACTGTTGTTTGCTCCTCTCTCTCTCTCTCTCTCTCTCTGTCTCTCTCTCGACTGATCTGAAGCCATTCGTGTAGAAGCCGTGCACGTCTCTCTCTCTCACTCTCCACGGTCGTTGTTCAACTCCTCTCTCTCTCTCTCTCTCCCCCCTTAATTGAAGCAACGAGACTCGTCTCTCTCTCCATCATTTGAAGCAAGGAGATTCATTTATCTACTTGAGATCAACTTGATCTCTGCTTAAGGTCTGAAGACGCCGTCCGACAAGCTCCGGACCCAGATCGACCGACTGGGAGGCGAAAACCCATATTCTGAGTCACCCTGGATGGAACAAGGGACCGTCCGCTTCCTCCTCAATAGCTGCATCCGCATCTGTCGGCGCTATTGGGACTATGATTCGGATTCGCTGCATCTCACCCAGCAGGAGTATGTATACGTACATGCATAATTATGATATATTTCTTGAAGTTACTATCGATTTATTCCTTCTGGAGACTGTTTGATATGGTAAATAATTAGATTTTAGTTCCATATTAGAGTAGTTGTTCTAGATTCTGTCTTTCGATTTGGCTTTTAGGGTTTAATATGTATAGCCTAATCGGAAACTGAAATCAGATTAGAAGTGGGTTTTCTTCTATAATTATCATTTATAGAAACTTAAGAAATTTGGGGTTTGTTTTGGTTTTGGACGTATTTGATTTGTTGTGGATGCCCTGTCTTGCGTCGGCTGCTGGAAAGGATAGCCGGTAGAGGTACTCGTGCAATGACGTACTCGTGCATGGAGCTTGATTCCTATTGTACACGTAGTTGAGATCTAGCTGATTTTCTGACCTAGATACTCACAGACTGGTTATGATGAATTGATGAACTGCTTAGTTCCTTGTTTGATTGGAAAGAAAATAATAGATCATAAAATTTTGATCTTGGTTTGTCATAAAGTGAAAAAAAAAAACCCCCAATATTGTGCTGACGCCATAGACCACAGAAGTGACGGAGACCATGGCTAGCTCCTGGAGGAGGAGGGCCGCTGGAGATTGTGGCTGAGACAACTGAGAAATTTCGTGGCCAAAAGTTTACTTTTATCCCCCTGTGATTAGATGAGGTATGACTTATTTTGCTTGATCTGTATATTCTTGATGAAACCTCTTCTTTTTTATCAATCTGAGATATCAGAATTCCGAGTCGTTTCCTGATTAGTAGGGATAGCCTCTAAAGTTAGGGAAACTGAAATTAGTTCATCCTATCCCAATTCGTAAAATCAGTAGGGATAGTTGAGATCTAAACTGAAATTAGTTCATCATATGTCATGACTATCCCAAGTTCATCGGTTCATCCTCATGCAAATTTTGTGCCTTTTTCCACATCCAGATTGTCCCATACAGACGGTTCTAAATTAATAACCAATGGCATGGTTTGGAGTTTATGTTTGGTGCTTTGTTCAGGCACTTAAAGTTGCCAAAAAAATTGTAGGCGGTGTCTGCTAATTGATTCTAACCCCATTTGTAATTCAAATCTCAATGAAAAGTAAGTCCATTTACTTCAGTTTATTTGTTCATATATAGATACATCTATAAGTATATATAGAAACCAGACGACGACAATGGCTTGGGTCATTTGGGTTGTTTTTGGACTCTTGCCCATCTTTATAAATAGGTTGTTTTGATTTTGATTTTGGTTTTGTTTGTTTGTTTGTTTGAGCATTGTTTGAACGCATTATTTGATAACATCATGTGTCCCATCTACTCTCATCAATGAACATTATATGTTTCAGTTTGCCTCTGTGAATCAGGTTAGTGTAATGTCGAATGTTCTTCTGATATTCGTTTATTCTTTAGGTTGTAAAAAATTATGCAAGATATTTAAGAAGTTCTCTTCTTTAATGTAGGCATTTACCTGGCATTTTGAAGGATTGATGTCAAATAGAGATGTTGTTGACATATATTTTTACATGCGGCTAAGAGAATGGATTGTTCCTGTTATTGATGATCAATTTCATGTTGCTCTTCTTGATCAGTTCCTGAAATCCCTGCGTTTGGCTGCATTGGATTTAGTTTTTGTTAGTGTTGTGGAACCAGGTCTTGTAAGGGTTGTTTCTGGTAGAGATGGAGCAGAGAAGATTTATGAGTGGTTGTAATGCGTGAACAAACAATTTGTATAATGGGATTGTTCTCAGCAGTATCTATTTTCCAAGTGTAGAAGCAACCAATGTACAAATAGCTGCTATGCTATTTTTGTTTATTACTAATGCGCTAGCTGCACTCGGATTGTACAAGTTTGCTTATGTGCTAGGTTGTAGTAATTGTATGTAACGTTAACTTCAAATATATGGAACCAATGCATGGAACATGCTCCCATTTTAAAGGAAAGATGCACAGTTATCCTTTTTAATATTTTATTTTTAGTTGCGTTTGTCAAATTCTTTACTCCCAGCCTTTTTAATGTTTTATTTTAGTTGCGTTTGTCAAATTCTTTACTCCCAGCTACTGTAACTGGGATCTTGTTTCTTAAACTTGTGTGTTTCAATTTGAAGTATGTAATTGATCACTTGTTTCTAGGGGTAATAATAGTGCTGTGCTTCTTTATGTTCCTTTCCTTTGATTACAAATTCCTTGGTCTGAAAATTTAGCGAAAACAATTCTTTAGATTAGTTTTACAATTTTAGCAAAATATTTTGGAAACCTATAATTTCAGTTAGCCCTAGAAAAACAAACCGAGCATTCCCTCAGCAAAAAAACTAATCAACTGAAATTGTAAAACTAATCCACTTTCAAATAAGTGGTTTCCAATGCTTGTATTTGGTTCTGTTTCATCCACTTTCAGCTATTATTGGGTGGTGGGTTGTGGTAAATTCTTGAATTTTTTGTTGGGGCTCCAGTTTAGTGCTTCCTTGATCCAATCTGAGTCAAGGTGCATCAGTGATTAGTTTTGTCTGTGGGAAATCGTGGAGGAACCAACCCAAGGTGTGGTGGTGGGGGAATCGTGGAGGAACCAACCCAAGATGTGGTGGCGGTCGGTTGACTACCACCGCCCAAAAAAGATTCTCTGTAATTTCCCTTGTTTTACAACAATCTCCAAAATTGACCCAAATAAGCCAAAAAATTAAACAATAAAAGCTAAGCACATTTAATTATTAGACCAACGAACATAACCGAACGTGTGTAGCACGTAAGCTAACATCCTAGTATGAAACAGAAATAGCTCTAAAAGAACCCTGGAGGAGATGAGCCAATTCCCAACGCTTAAGGAGGAGATGATTTCCATTTGCTGGTCCTACGGGATCAGTCTTCATAATAGCTTGAAGCTTTTGTCAAAGGTGATTATTTTGTTTCTGGATATTGAACATTTGAAAACAAAGTCATTGACATCTGAAGAGAGTGTACCGTGCAGAATTGGTTGGATGCTGTTGAGGAAGATGGTTGCTGCCAAAAAGTACCCCAACTTGGATGTCTCACTCATAATGAGAGGCGTTGATGTGAACAGCTTAGGAAAATCATTCTTGGTTGCCAGAATCACGGCTGTAAACAAAATTCCAAACATTACGGATGTCCAAACTGTCACCACTATTGAGCATTTTGCAGCTTTTGGAGTTTCCTGCTCCAAGCTCATTGGACACGCGCACACTGCAAGAAAAGTACGAATATGATCAAGGCAAGAGGGACAACACTTGGAAGTTCCGAACACTAGGTGAATGCTAAGGAATTGAAGGAACAAAAATAGCTTCTAACTTCGTTATCTCTTTATATGTTCATTTACCTCTTCTTTTCCTTCCGAACACAAGCCATCTGAAAATCTAGCTTTTAGTTTGTTTAGCTAATAGTTATAGATAAGCGGATCAAAAACAAAAGTTATAGATAAGACTTGAACCTACGCATCATACCAGTAAGGCAGTGCCGTACATTGGTGGTGATGTATATTGACAGGCCAATTTAATAAAGAATTGGGCTATACTATCATAGTTGCCAAGAAAGGAGTCACATATATTTTACGATGACTATATGCCACAATCCTGAACTTCTTTTCTCTAAACCATTTCATCTAAAATCTTCTTTGGTTTTTTGAATTCTTCTTTCTATAGATAAATTTTGAAATTTGTATTGCCATGCTCCCAAATATGGGAATGGGCAAGAACTGCTCACCTGACTGCTGCGTTGAAACCCAGGGCAATCATCAAAGTCCACAGCTGCAAGTTCATACTACCATATACACAGAAATTGGGGAAGATTAGAACACAAGCCTGCTTAGCAAAAGAATATACTAGACAAAACCGGATATCATAATTATGATCCTTCCAGAGTGACAAAAGAGCGCTAGAAACGAATACTAACCAGATTGAGATGGCATCTACGGCAATTGCTGGATTCTTTAAGCTTCCCACCATGAGGATGACAGCAGTGTAATACCACAGCTCCAAGCTGTTACCCAACCATAGCATTTGTATAAGTGAGGTGAATCATTTATAGTCCCTTTGCGAACTAAAAAATGTGAAAGCTAACCATGGCCGAGGCAAGTGAGAGCTTCACAAAACCTGTCAACGACTTGAATGCGAACAAGGAAAAAGCAGTCCATGCTTCTGGAAAGTACCCAGAAACCACATAAGCAATCTGGGCCAGGTTCAGAAGCCACCAAGAAATGTTCCCAGCTATGGCAGCACTGAGTAAGCCATGCCCAAGCTTTGTTATGAGCACCCAATTCAACAGCGCGTGAATTCCCAGAGTTGCTATCGAGACTATGGTCATGAACCAAACTTTGCTTTGGGATTGGAGAAATTTCTGTATGGGGAAGTTTAGGGCATACGCAAACAATTGAGGAATTACCCATCTACAGTACTGCCCGGCGAGATCAGAGATTTCACTGTTTTGATGAAGGAGCTTTAGCAATGGTGATGTGAAGACATAGAAGGGTGTCAGAAACAAAGCAGTCACTCCAGTAATGATCCATGATCTTTGCAAGTAAATTCCTAGCATGCTGAGCTGTCCCACGCCAACTGCTTGACCACAAAGGGTTTCGAGAGCACTTCCCATCCCTAGCTACAACAGAAGAATTAGGCAAATAGAATCCAGTTAGTTCAGCTTTGAAAGCTTAATTGGAAAAGGTCATTTTGGATGATGTATATACTAGTCATAACTTGTGCCTAAAGACACTACAAACACCACCTTGGATCAAAGCAATCACAGGCCTTCCAATAAGAGGCCGTTTTGTGGGACCCAAACCGTCTTGAATCGTAACTTTTTTTGCGTGTGCAGAGAAAATCATTGTAGAAAATAGGGTTGATCTAACCTTGGAATTTGGCTCAACGCTTTGTGTGCAAGCAATGCTTTAGCAGGATCATCAAAGCATAAACACAAAAGGTTGTTTTTGATGTTGAAGAAAGCATTGGCAAGCAATAGGCCACTAGATGCATAAAAATCTACTAACGAGTACTTGATGACAACTTACCATGACACCGTATACAAAGCCCTCAACTATATTTTGAACAACTGAGACCGCTGCAAGCTCGATATCTCCCAAATGGCCTACAAATGCAGCTGTTACAACATCTATAGAGAATTGAGTGACTGCAGTAAGAATAGCAGGAGCTGCTATTTGCCACATCATTTTCGATTCGTGCAAACATTTTCCTGCAGTCGTTTTCTTCCTCCGGAAGCTCAATCACCTGTCTCCCTGCTTCGGGATGATTTTCCTCCATTGAAGCACCTTCCAACGGACCCATCCAAAACATAAAAGTTAAAACAACTTATATAATCATTTGTCTTGAGAACTATTTATCATTAAATATAATGTACGTCCAAGAGCACCCAATTCTAAAGAGATTTGGTTCCAACCCCTGACAAAGTTCTTAGGTATTATCTGAGGAAATTAGATTATGCAGCCACCTAATTAAAGTGATGTGCAGTTTTTCCAAACTTTATCCATTGGTTTATTTGTTTTGCAAGGACATTAATTGATTGCTTTCTGCATCAATATATATTATATTATGGCAAACGAAAAAGATAGGCAAAGTTTGGTGGATGCTTTTCTGACTTGCTGGATGTTCAAACAAATTTTGATAACCAATAAAATATGCATTTCTGATGTGCTTTTCTAGCCATTTTTCTCTTATTGTTGACCTTGGTAGGTTGGAGAAGCTTCCATTGCATGCGAAAAAATGATGCTACCATACTAACCACTCAGAGCCATCCTGTACATTCCATGATCACCAACCACTTTTATCCTCATACTTCCTGTCATATTAAGGCAAGTCACTGCCAATCGGTAATAAAATCATTATTTACTTCATCCTGGATTCTGTGACGTAATATGAGTCATGAGACAAATAATAGCAAATTCCAAGTTTGCAACTCCCCAACAACTCTCCCACCAACTCAAGTTTGCTGCACCCAACCAAGATCAGGTGGAAGCTATAACTGAGAAATTCTACCTGTATCAACAAGATTTCCCAGCAAAAGTCAAGTTTCGGTTTGTGAAGTCCTATAAATCCCAATACCCTGCAAATCACATGACTTGAGCTGATGAATTAAATGTCAATGCACAGTTTATCACCACTTTTGAGTAAATTCTTTTGACAAAATAAATCTAATTCTTTGTGCAACAAACCCAACAACTATATCAACCAAAGAAACAACCCCCTAGCGGAGAACAAATAAAACAGCTCATGAAAGAGCCCATACAAAGGGCTTAATAAATGGAGAGAAATTTTTGGAGTAATAATTGGAGAGAGATGAGAGTAATAAGAGGAGAGAATTTATTGAAAACCGTGCTGAGAGAGAGGGATTCTGGGAACCCCCACTGAACAAAGCCAATTATCAATACTTGCCTGACCACGGAACAGGCTAATAGGAGTGTAGAGAGGCCAGCCAACGAATTGTCTCTGGTTTGTTTCACTCATATCTATAAAAAGATAAACTGTATTCTGCAGAATTTTGAGACAACAGCGCAATTTTATGTTACGTGCTTAATAAAGAGGAGAGGCAAACAAAGCAGAATCTCTACGTGAATGAAAGAGGCAAAATGGTCATGTATTCAAAACTGAGAAGATGGGGTGTTTAAGGGGAAAAAACTGCAGAATACATAATCAATGATAGATTCTCAAACCCTGTGGAATCTGGTACTTCAAACCAATAGAAGGGGTAATATTACACAGAATACAATCAAAAAGCTTAACTGCAAACAAAAGCCAATAACAAGGGTATATCCTTCAGATACATCAACTTTATTTTCTCCTCTCAAAAGATTGTCATCAATATGGTGCAATTTTCTTTTCTGTCTTTGTTCGGTTCAGGAGGTGATTGGTGCTGGGAGATGCTTACTCGAAGTACTGGATATGATTGGAATTGTTTGAGCAATTCACGCAATCATCGGCCTCTTGCAATTGATTCAGAGTACTTTTATCGATATCAGAAGCAAATTGTGCAAAGGCTTCTAACAAAAACAAAGGCAGCATTACATAATTGTCCAACTACTGGTCTAGCTAAAGCTAACAAATCTTTGCATGTCAATATAAAATATGTAATCCAGTTAGGAGCCAACAAGACAAGACAGACAACCAACGCAATTAGAAAAGGATGGGCAAAAAGTTAGACCAACACAATAGTATGCCAAGGAGATGCATGGAAGTGTACTGTTTGCCTATGGAAACCCATGGCATCCGGTGAAATTTGAGCGTATTTACTTAACATATGTAACATTCTTTTAACGGATAAAGAATTCTAAGGGTGAATAAATTTTACAAACTTGCAAGCTATGAGATATACACTTATGTTAACTCGTGTATAGATAGAATAAATCTAATTCGAAGTAAACGAACACATTCGCATAATCCGAATGCATAATTCGACATTTATTGAAGTAACATATTCAAATACACAAATATTGACGCAGTGGAATTCACGAGAGGCTAGTTAGCGTACTAGTCCAAACGAGATAAACAACTCGTCGCAACGAGCAAATCTTGCGCACAAGAAAGAAAGAAAGAGAGAATCTCTGCAATATTATTGATAAAAGTTATAAAAGTTGCATAAACATTAGGTTACAACCCCTTATATAGGCTGAAACCGTAGAAACCCTAAAAATTAACTCGGAAAATAAAAAGTCCCATAATTTGGGGCTTTTACTAAAACTGAAAACGGGAAAGAAAAACAAGACTTTCCCAATAAGAATCAACTTAAAAGGAATTACAGACTAAGAGTTATTAACGAAACAAATCTTTCCTAAAACGGCAAAATAACGCAATTGAAAGCCTAAACGAAGGAATTAGGCCGAAAACACCATTTATCATCAACCTTAAGGTTGATGAGTATGGACCGGAGCGCAAAAATAAGTCAGCCCACCAAGTTTGAGCCTATTCCGAGCTCGTCCGAATTCAGACAATTTGGGTAATCTGAAATTAAACACCGTTTGGACTTCCGGGGCTTGGCTCGGTCCAGCTAATCATGGAATTGGGCCTCCACGTGTTCTACATCAAATATAATAGTGTTAATCGTACACGCCTATGTGCCAGCTCCAGAAATATAATATCTACGACAAAATGAGATAGAAAATCACAGCTATGCCAACAAACAAAAACCACATCTTCATAAATGAATCCCTCGGTTGTCCTTGATTTGAATGATGATGAAAACCATGAGCATGACCCCCATGAAATGAACCAGGAAACCAATAGGGGTTTCCAGCGGTGGCTCTATATGAATTGGCATAATTGAACCCATGCACCTGAAGGTTTAAAAATGGAACCAAACCACCAAAAGCAGCAGATTGTGTAAAGTTGCCACCCCTTGCAGCCCCCATAGGCATAAAACCTCCCATAAGTCCGTCCCCTTCTTGACAGAAATAGTTTGCATATGGAGGAGAAGATGGAGCCGTTTCAGGTCTCTGGCCTGCCGGACGATAGGGAATCCCAACTCTAGGGATCAACCTATGCCTTGGGTCCAAACTTATTTTTCCCCTTCCATATATAGAAACCAACTTCTCCTCTTGTATGAGGGCCTTACAAACTGGACACTCCAGGGAACATGAGTGCATATGCAGCCATTGATAAAGACAGGGCCAACAATAGAGGTGGCCACAAAGGGTAACAACTGGGTCTTCAGCTAATTCGAAGCATATATTGCATTCGAAATCACCGATGTCGTCGCTAGTATTTCTGAACATGAAGGAGCCGTTAATTGGCCAAACCCACTATCCATATCCAAACCCCAAAACTGGAACACCTGATATTCACATCAACTTAAAAATCAATAATCATCAACAAAATTACAAATCAGAGCTCAAATACTAGATTCGATATTGATGCTTGGGGTCAGAAAAAACACAAGCTAAACACCGAAGGAAAACCAAAGCAACTAAACCCTAGACGAAACTAAAGATATAATAACTTAGCCAAAACACCCTAGGTGGGACCTAAAATGAGACCAATCAGCCACCATCTAGCATGTTAGATCATCAATCGTCCCAAATTGTTTGGAAATAGACCCAATAGCGTATAGTTAATCAACAAATACAATATGTCACCGAAATTCAACTACTCCATCCAAACTACCATCTGTGAATGCAACACTTAGGGAAACCTAATCTTTATCTACCACAGAATATGAGATTTACAAGAACCCTCACATATCATATAACTACTCATGCAAGGCAGAACAAAAACTCCAAACACGCAGAACCCTAACCATGGTATTGGACATAGAGCCAAGAGGCAAAAAAAACAGAAACCTGGATTGTTGAAATAAATAAATCACAAGTCTCCACTCCACAATCTAGACTCAAAACAATGTTTCCCTTTTTATTTTTCTATCAGAAACCAAACCGAGTCGACGTGACCGACAATCCTCACCATCAATGAAGATTGTTGGGTTTGTCAAGCCTGATTCAGTCTTTAGTACCTAGTTAGACAACTGGGAACCACGTAAAAAAAATATATATATATTTGCGTAAATTAGCTTGAAATTAAAAGAGGTTAACTGAATGTACAGCCTACAAGGGGCATACCCTAGGAGGAAAATACAAGGGGAAGAAAGAAAATTGAAAAAAGTGCGATGATAAACCATGCACAACCCGCATGGAGAGTAAGGTAGATTAAAGTAAATAACAAAGTGCAATGTGATTTGTCATCATTCTCCGTTGTACTATCCATCAGGAAGAAGCACAACGGGGTATGATACAAAAATGATACAAGAAGTAATGAAGATATGAAAGCTAATTACTGCTTGGCACAGCCCGCCAGGCTAGGCTATAAGATAAAGTAGTCGCGAACGAATAACGACCATCTGATGAACCATCACTGAGGAAGTGCAGCAACACAGCAACTCGGCATTGAAGGGGGCTGAACAGGTACTACAGAGAAACTAGGTACAGATAAGAGGCTCGATCCAAGGATGATGGCATCCGACAGAGGGCCCAACCCTGCACACCACGCCCAATCCAACCAATCTATTACTCCCTCGACCCAATTTCCAAGGCTTGCCAGAAAACAACCCGCCCACAGCCAAATACCAATCATCACAGTCGCTAGAGATGGGATAAGAGGACCAAGATTCTAAAACTCCAATCTAACCTAATGAGTCGAACACAATACCCACCTCTAAGAAAACAGCTACTACAAAGGAACTAGGCTCCGAGAAGAGGCTCGAACTGGAGATGTCTGCATCCGACAAGGCTACCCCCTTAAGTACCCTGCACACCACGCCCAATCCTTCCAGCCTACTACTCCCCCAACCTAATCCCTTGGGCTAGCTATAAACTAAAAGTGAGACAGCCCAAAAAGCCTTAACCATTAATAGTGCATAACCACCGAATCATCTGGCACGAAAAAAAGGACACAATATACCACAAGAGAACCAAAGTTGCCCTAATCAATCAAAGCTCAGGTCAATCTAATCAAAAACAGCCACGAAAGCTACCCCTTTCAACTGGCTCACACCACCAATTAGACAAAGACAGCTCCGGAGGCTACCCCTTTCAATTAGA
Organism: Rhododendron mucronatum var. ripense; assembly: GCA_019656295.1. Lineage (NCBI taxonomy): Eukaryota > Viridiplantae > Streptophyta > Magnoliopsida > Ericales > Ericaceae > Rhododendron > Rhododendron mucronatum. The sequence goes on along the minus strand of BPLT01000145.1, from coordinate 21,928 downwards.
GCCCGAGCACCGAACTAGTCAATGGCAACCAATAAGGCTGCCCCTTTCAACCAGTGCAAGCCCTCAATCTAATCAATGATAGCCACGGTTACATCCATACTACGCACAATCACCGGGCTATTGAAGCAAAGAAACCAGGAATATAAAGACGCTCAATAAAGAGCTATGAGCCCTCAATGGCTTCATTAACCCAGTGACTAAACTAGGCATAAACAAAAGTAGCTTTTTGGCAAACAACATGCCTATTGAGTTGACTATAAGCAGTCAACAAATTACCCATGTGCCTGGTCTGGCAGCCATGGATTTCAAAGTTCGGCTAATAGCTGCCCAATCTCAATAGAGATGGAACCAGACAAGAATTGTAATCAAATGAGAGCTGGAAATACTTGGATTTAAAAGAAAATCCAAAATGCCTCCACCATGAAGTGAAATAGACAAGAAATCCATCCCACGCGATCTGCAAATTCAACACCTTCGCTGAACTAAAACTACTGGAATTGCACACAAGCAATCTGGAAAAACTTCTAGCAAACTAGAGCTAAAAGATGGCACCTCATGACAAATAAAGTACTGAGGACAGGCCCCAAACATAGGCTTCACTAACCCAGATTTTCAAGGAATGGAAACCCTTTTTACCCTTTAAACATCCAGCTCACAGTTTGGATCAAACTACACTTATTGGTATGAGAGAATCAAGGATCGAAATCAAACTCAACCCAAGTCCCTAGAGTTTTCACCGCAAAAGTTCAGCAAACTGCTCAAAGGATGAGAATACTTTACCTCTAATGGAGTTCCGAATAGAACCCTCAGTGAGGTGAAGTTCCGATTAGAAAGTTGTTCTCTCTAATCAGAATAAACCATTGCTGTTTGGAGTACAACACCACCACAACGCAAGAAACCCACCGCCTGTAATGACGAGTTGAAGTGCAGAACCCAAGGAATCTGCCGTAAATGATAATATCAAGTATTAATCAGGCCCTTAAACAGATTGTTTGAGGGAAGATCTGCATAGTAGAGTGACCTCTCGGAGCCCCCTCAGAAAGTAGATCCCACGAAACCCAGTTGTTTGAAAGATGCAGACGAAATAGAGAAAACAAATCTCAGAATCGGATTCAGAAATGAATCGGTGAGTTTTGTTCAAAATCAGATTTGTTCAAGAACCCACTTTGTCTGAGTTCAAGAACCCTTTGAGAACCCACTTCTAGCCGGTGATTTGTGGAGCCGAGGCGTGAGAAACAGCGGCCGTCCCATATGCTCAAACCCAAAGCTAGGAGAACCCACTTCCAGATTTCGGCAGCTCTCAACCCATTAACAGTTGGGAGACTACAAACCCGTAAGAGGTTTGTGAGTGTTGAAACAGCTGAACAGAGCTTAAAATTACCTCTGGATCTGGCTGAATTTGAGAAATCTGGTATGGGGAGTGCATTCTCTCTCTAGAATGTAGAGAGAGAAGCTCTCAACCCAAAGTTTCAGATTTTTCAATACATGAACATTGAACCACGTAAAATTTGTGTGGCCCGTGATCCCCGTCCTGCTTCCTTCCTCTGCCGGTCGAGTGGTTGCCTAGCCCTCTCCACCTAACCTGCACAGTGAACGCACGACTAAGACCTGGCTGGGGGTTGCCCAGCAAGGCCCTCCGGCGAGAGGATAAGTATGTGCAGAGAGAGAGAGAGAGAGAGGAGAGACTAGGGTTTTGAGTAAGCGCGTTTATGAGTGCGTACCTCCCAGAGGCGTTATCCTTTGGTATTTATAGAGTTCCCTCGACTTGCTCTCCAAGCACGAGCACGTGCCCTGCGCGGGCTAAGCGGCATCATTGTGACGTCACCGTCCAGATCTGGTAACCGCTTTTGGGGGGGTGAGCTGGCATGACCATGTGCGCTCATGATTATCAGGTGTAACCGTCCTCGCACGTGGGTGGGTGCGTGACCGCAAGGGTGGCCGAGCATGTCAGGTAACGGGGAATGCCGAGCACGAGGGTGGACGAGGCCGAGGGCGCGCGGCCCAGGCAGGAGTTGTCTACGGCATCGCCAACCGACGGTGGCCGAGCCCAATAGATGAAGAGGTGAGCCGAACACAGAGGAGAGGCCAAGCCCGGATGGAATCGGGCTAGGTGAGTGTCACCAGTGGAGCCAATCCGCGGGATGTGGGCCGAGCATAGATGTAGAGCTTTCCCGTCGCCGGACGCGAGATAAAGGCGAAGCCGGTGACCGGAAGGCCTCGGCTCAGGCCGAGCACGAGTGGCGTGGGCCATCCACCTCTACGGAGGCCGAAGATGGCAAAGGAGTGGTGGTGGTCGGTTGTGGGACCACAGTTGAGCTCGGACTGCTACAAAATTCATCGTTTACTTCCATTCTTTCTTGATTTATGCTACATGTGATTATGTGTGTTGGGTCGAATCGCAACAGAGTAATACGGGTAAAAATAGCTAGGTCATAGTGGTGGTCACGTCCAGATGACTGGCGCATATGCCAATTTACTGTAAACCAAGGTTTTCGCTGCCGGTAACAGTTAGGTCTACCACGAATGATAAAAACAGTCATAATCAAACATCCATATATACAAACACACACAAATAATCAAATATACGCACAGAGAAATATAAACATATAGATAGATAGATAGACAGACAGACACACACACACACACATATATATATATATATAGAGAGAGAGAGAGAGAGAGGGGTGGGGAGAACTGACCTATGAATGTTGAGCAGCGGAATTTGTTCTGAAATTTTTAGGGCTAAGCTTGGGGAAGGAGGAGAAGAGAAGAACATCGCAACTACCGGACTAGTTAGAAATTCACTACTTATAGTCAACATCGTAAATTTCGCGGCAATTACAACGACATTTGTATTGCGTGGCACATATATGCGTATATAAAATTACCAAAAAGCCCCTATGCAGATGAGGTGATAGCCAGATGGTAAGCACTTTACTCAACTAATTGTACGGTCTTGAAGTTAATAACTGAATAAACTTTCAATGGCTTCAAGATATAAAGGTTGTGTTTGGTTGGAAGTTTAGTTTAGTTTAGTTTTGGTAGTGGGTGGAGAGAGAAATAGAGTAATGATTGAAAATAGGGGTAATGATTGGAGAGAGATAGAGAGAGATGAGAAAGTAATAATTGAAAAAATAGGGTAATGATTGGAGAAAGTAGTAGGGTAATGATTGGAAACAAAACTAAAACTAAACAAAAAATGGGAACCGAACAAAGCCAAAATGTTTGGCTTTCATGAATTCATAGAATAGGCACTTGTTCAAAACTTAAGTTAACTCTCATTCATGTCAAAAAAAAAAAGTTTAACTCTCATTACGTACAACTAACACTTCTTGTCGTTTTGAAAAATACGCTTAAGATTGAATTGCCGTGGAATCAGTCATTGTACATTTCATTTCTTTTTCCATGTAAAAAATGTATAATGTCAACAAAATAAAACTTGAAGACTTCTTTTTTTGCGTTATAGTTAAAACAAAAAATGGTACAGACATATATAGATATGTCCATGTATATAAAATCATTCAATGCAGGTGAGTTCCGCACAACAGATGTGACACTCGTGTACATCGAACATAATTGAACATCATGTATAAGGCACAGAACACACACGAACTTACCATGTAACAAATATCTTTCTACTATTTTGTTCATTCTTTCCTTTTTTTTGGTAGGAACCAATGTGCTTTAATAAGGATTTTCCGAGGACTTGAATTATTAGACGGTGACCATAGTACGATATGGAAAAAGGGGTAAAAGGCTTGCTATTTTTCAATTATATTTTTCATTTATGAAGATCATCAAATGAAATAATCTATGTTATATTCCAATTTTTCTATTTTCTTCACATTTTTCTTACCAACCAAAAAATTAACTTATGATTTGTTGTTTCTCTTTATGACCTTTACAGATCCAAAACCTATCCAAATAGATACCGAGGTGACCATATAGGATGTATATATAAATGAAAACTTAATGCATTTGATCCCAGCCAAAATTGGTCCTCACTTAGAAATTGGAGCAAGTGCTTCATGCTGAAAAACCAAAAAAAAAAAAAAGTCATTAATGACCGCCAACTATTTGCGACTCTCTTAACTAACTTGATAAATGACCTCATCAAAGGCAAAGATCAAATTTTTCCTTTTCACATAAAGGCTGTGGCCAAAAAAGTTTGTGAGTATGATTATTGACTTATTGAATGGGAATAATCCTACTCATGGGCTCAAAACAACACTTCACGTCCGCCAATTTTTTGGACCAAAATCCCCTATTCGGTAAAAAAACAGGCCATAGACTAGGGTTTATTCAGCATTGCTCCTAAAAACATAGAACCCAGACTAAAATGGTATACGAACAGAATAACCTAATTTCCCCAAACTGAAAATTAAAAAGGGGATAGAATAACACATCCGCCTGCATACTAGACTAAGCGATTCATTGCTTTGCCTCTCTATTAAGTCCATCATTCCCTTGTGAGAGAGAATTAAAATCTGCATAAAACCGCACTCTCTATGAACTGTTAATAAATACACGCAGGAGACGCAAGGAAAACCACCAGTTAACATTAACAACCTTCCGGTCCGACCTTCAAACTCGCCGTTCTTAAATTACACGGAGCTTAATCTTCTTTTAAACAGAAAAAAGGGAGAAGATGTGAAATCATTTGTCACCATAGATCTTGCTGCATGAGTTTCAACCAATGCTGGGTAAACGTTTTGGATGCATCAGTGTTTCTGATCTCCAATGTCAAGAATCTCATCTATCTGTTATTTTCCCATCCACAGAAAGGAAAAACAAAAAAAACAAAAAAAAAAAAAGAAGTTATTTCCTCTTTTATCAGGTCAAGAATGCTCACATGGAAATTATAAAAGAACTAGCTTGAAACAAAAAGATTAGTCACCAGGAAATAACTAAATCAGTTCTTGCTTTACTAAAAGTTCATGTCAGCTCCAACTTCAGCAATCCTCGTGTCTTTAGAAGCCTTTGCTGTTTTGGCAACTTTTTCCACATCGAAGTCCAATGCTATTCCTTTGCCGAGGCCCTCAAGCATCTACGCAGAGAACACACTGATTACACCCTTGGCTATCATGAAAAGAACTAACTTAAGCTGCTTAACCAAATCAAGTGGGGCCTTTCGGTGATAAAAGTGACAACTTTCCAAGAAACAAACCCTCAAAGGAGGATTATCGACTGAAATTTTGATCCAAGTAGCGGAATAAGGACATCACGTTTGTACTAGCATAGCAAGGAAATTGGAGAACCTGGAATAATCAAACTAAGAGCCATGCTGTATTCAGTTCGAAGTTCGAACACCTAGGTTTTTCTTTTTCCAAAAAGAAAACAATTTATGAATCCTTCTCGACTTTGTTTCATTGTCTAATGAGCATAAAAGAAACACAGAAAGAGTTTCAAACTGTTCCCCAAAAACCAGTTGCTTCGGGAAAGTTTCTATTAAAAAGCTCTAAAAACACCAAGGTCAATCTTCTTCCTTTTTCTTGTTTTTTCCCCTTCAATTTTACAAACACTACAGATAGCAAGCAGCTTTCAGAACATAATACTGCATAGGCCCAAAGAAACCAATCTCCAAAGTTTTTACTTTTGGAAACTACTCGTATTATACCTGATTTCCTACAACATGTGGAGGGACTTCGGACATGGAATAATATTTTCTTTGTTAGAAGACTACGGACATGGAATAATATTTTCTTTGTTAGAAGACTACTACTACTACTACTACTACTACTACTACTGCTGCAGCAGCAGCAGCAGTAGCTGTAAGTAATGCTGACTTCTAAAATGGCCTGGCCAGGTACGACAAAGAATGCCTTACTAGTTGCTAGAGTGATCTTATCCATATTGGAGGTGCGAAGGGTCCAGATAAAAAAATAATGAGGTTTCTAGATGTAAGAAAATACAAGATTGTCTTGTGTTTACCACATGATACAACCAGAGAAAGAACCACCTAGAGAAGATATACCTTTGCAGTCAACCTGAAGACGGGGGGTCAAGGCTTTGATGAGTGCAAATTGAGTATTTTTCCGGATGATCCAAGGGGATATTGTATAGGAATCGTATTTGTCTGGATGGTTTAGGGGATATTGTGCGGGAATCTTACACGTACATAAGAAGGAAACAAAATGAGGTCGGAACTACAATTGCTGTTCAGAAACTAGAGCAAGTCAAACTAAATGCGTCGCACTTAAAGGTTTTTAATGTTCAACCTCGACATAGAAAGGAATTCAAGAGGACATCATGTGAGAAACAATTATTTTCTACATGAACTCAGATAGATCACATTCCACCCCAACATTATACTGTTACAAGGTAACTACTATGCTAAGCTATAATCACAGTTCCCAACAAGAAGTTCAGTGAAATTTGCAAGTACCAGTGATACAATGGCAATTAAAGCCTGGAATTTTGAGTCAACTTCGAGGTTTTCCGCTTCTGCAATCTGTCCAAAAACATTTGGAAACTTTTTGTCAAACTTCCTACTGAACACGAACAAATTCTGACTAAACGCTTGAGTTGAGGTGTTATACTGCTCAATTATGCGATTCAATTTCAACTAAAAAAATGGTTGGAATGTAAAGCCCTACCTCAAGAGCTGCTGAGAGAACTTGGGATTGGCCTTCTTGGTCCTTGCTTTCAATCACCAGCATAGAATAACTGTAACACTCATCAAATGACAGCTCAAGAATCAAAGATGGAAAAGGAGCATGACTTAAACCACAATGAAATAAAAAGTTGAAGCCAAATTCAACCAAACACAAGATCAAAGAAGGAAAAGGAACATGTCCCAACCCACAATTTAAAACTGATACTTGAAGCCAATATCGCCCAAAACACAAGGTATAGTTTTGATACACCAGTGTGCACCAGATAAGTAAGTAATCAATCTATCCGGTTAACAACAAAGTAAACTTTGCAGCAAGACTTAGTTCAACTTACTTGAGGATCAAAGAAGCATAAGAAACTTGCACATTCTTATTTGGAGATGAACAACAACTTGAAAATGCATCAAGAATCTACAAAGGTCAATAAACAGACAAATCAAAAAGACTTTAGATTCATAGGAAAACTAATATAACAGCACATTCCAGCCCAGAGGCTAAAAGTGCTCCATACAACTTATTCGTAGTTACAAGAATGACTGGTAAAAGATGAACAAAAAAGGTAGAACGGATGTGAAACTGAGGAAGAAAGTTAAATCTCAAGGGGCAAAAGGAACATACTAACCTCACTGCGATGCTTTTGCAACAAAGGATAGTAGCATGAATTATTGAAGAGGTTAGTAACGGCATGTATACTGGTCAAAAGATTTGCCGGAAGGGGAGGACTTGAAGTAACATTGTTAATCATCTCCATCAGCACATCTGGTTAAGAGGAGAAAAAAGGTATCCATTAAATGCCAAACTTGAACGAAAACATAACAGAGGGGCAGGCACCACAATATTCCAAACGAATCACAAAAGCTTAAGCATGTGTTTAGGGCCTGTTCTTCAGCCCGAACAGCTTAAGGCCCCGTTTTCTAGTAATCCACCTAATGAGGCCTGAGCTTTAATTCCATTTGAGTTGTGATGAAAATTACAGATGGTGCACATAAAATATTGTCTAAAATAGCACGAGGGAGTCCTAATAAAAGAGGTCCATTACAACAATTGTCATAAACAAAAGAGAAACAAAAAGTATATCTCTCAAGAAGATACCACTTTTATCCACATGCTTGAGTAGTCTAGTAGCCCCATCCGGGTGCAGAATGATCATCCTCAATAGTTCAATCACTGCAAACACAGAATACATGAAATTACCAAGAGAGTGGAATTAAACCTTCAGCGAACACAAACAGCAAGTTTTCTACATCAATACTCTAAACAAAAACCCATGATCCAATTGAAGTCAACTCCTGCAAGCTATCCAGAATTTTATGAAGAGGATCCAAACCCAATAAGAGGAGAGTACTATGAAAGACCTACCACTGCCACCATTGTTTTGATGTTCTAATACATACGCAGTGACCCATGCCTAACACCCCAGCAACTGAAAGACTTTTACAGGTCTATAAGGCTGGTCAGGTGCATTACAGGCAAATAACCCGTGAGAAGATGTGTTTTGCAATACTAAAAATAGTACAACATTCTTCATCACAGAGTCCCTAACTCAAAAGGCTTAATCCAAACTATTTAAAACATCACGTCCTGATCACAATGAAACGAAAACCTATCCAAAAGGCAGCCTAAGAAAGGAACCAGAAACTAAGGGCATTTTACACTATCAAAGCTCACCCGGAAATATCATTCCAATTGGCCACGATTTTACCAATTTCAGCAACAAAGCAATATCAATGTCTGAAAATATACTGGAGTGATAATGTGATGTGTCCTTCAGAATGTTGATAATAGCACCCAATCTTGAAACCTCAAGCTCTGTCAGTGACAAGCCTTTTGTTCCTTCAGAAGATTATCAAAAGATCAATCATTCAACAGCTATAATATACTCTTTTGGCACCAAAAGAAATGTTAAACAGCTTTATAACATTTTATGGAAGTCAATATTTAAAAGTTATATAATATTCTCTCACACACAAAATGTTTTCTAGGACTTCAATTCGGTTTTTATGGGGTTCTTCTCTCTTTTTCTTTTTAAACTTTCACTTGTCTGTTCAGAAAATGCAGAATGAATTTGACTCTCTCCATAGAGTTGGCAAGCAAAACGCGGATCACCGCAAATGATGGCTCAAAGAAAACTGGATACACGCGATCTAAAGAGAAATAACAGTTTAGTAGTACTTAAAGGGGGGAAACCCACCGGCTTAGAGAGTAGAGCACAGTCAAACTCTAAAATCTTTTGAGAATCCCATCAAACAGTGGCGCATCACAAAAAATCATTCCTTTCTGGAAACCAAAATAAAGGTCAAAAAAATTAGTAACATAGGAACTGGACGCTAGAATTTCTAGGATACAAATTATCGTATGCTGCACAGACTAAGTTTGAAATAATGGACAGTGGTTCCTTCATGATCCTCCCATTTTTCATACCTTGGGAATATGCTTGGAAGTAGGTTTTGATGAGGTAGCTGTAAATTTAATCAAAAAATTTAATGATATCAGGAGAAATTGTCATTGATGTGGAAAACTACAAATTAACACTCTTCTACTACTAAGCCAACAGAGTGTGTTTACAATCTTTGTGGCCTGAGAATGTACAATCTTGACCCGATCACTAAATTCATGAAAGTGTGGAAACTCTTGGCCAAAACTCACCCTTGAAAACATAAGCCATCTCGCAATTGAATGGTGCTCCAAAGCTTATATACAAATGGCCAAGCCCATACTTTGCAGGGGTGGGACATAATGCTAGAAATACTGTAGCTAACGTCAATGGTGGCGGCCCACTCTTCTTACCCGAGGGTATCTCTTTACCCTTTTAACGGCTTCACACACCAATGAGGCATCTTGATCATTTATCTTTTGCATGTATCTTAATATGGACTATATGTCGCCCTCTTTAAGGCTGGAACAACAGAGCAAAGACCTCATTGATACGTGCATGGGTGGCTCCCACATCAGGACGGGTTCCATATGGCGATGTGCTTTCGTGGGTCCCATAGATGAAGCCTGGCTCTTTAGGGGGGTGAATTGTGTAAACTCCTAGAGACTTGAAGTCAAGATCAATAAGGTGAAGTGCACCACACAACTCCATGAGTCTGCTTCACATTGATCTCTCAGTTAAATTTGTACCACAAGTGTGAGTGCAGGACCCACATAGTATGGTAAGCTGTGCAGTTGCAGCTAAAAGTGGATAGTAGGTGATATGCGGAGCCAGGTCATTACAATGTCATTGAGAAGGTCCCCGTAAGCCCATGTCTAGAAAATCTAGAAATTACGAAAATATTGTCAACTAGTACAGTACATAGAAAGCTGCACAGTCACTGCTAAAAGTGGATAGTATCGTGCTATGCGGGGCCAGGTCTTTTACAGTTTATCATTGAGAAGCTCCCCTAAGCCCATGTCTAGAAAATCTAGAAATTACCATATTATCCTGAACTCCTAAAACCTTGGAGAACATAATAAAACTATCATGCAGCAGACAAACCAAAAAGTAACAAATCCAGACAAATGAACCCCAAATATGATGATTGGTCAGAGCACGCTCCATCCAGATGTGTTTTTTCTTTTCGCCATATTCTTCATGATTATGTCTCACATGCAAAAAACAAAACAAAAACAAATCTAGACTACTGTAAATGATGAAGTATAGAAACCACAGCATCTAACAAGCATTTTTCAAGGCTTAAAATCCCATACTCCGACATTGTTATATATTTTATAGCAAACAGAGTACGAGAGTACAATTAAACCTTTTCTATTGCTTCAATGGTCTCCTGTTGTGTTCCTTGTGCATGTCCATTGCCATAAGTAGCTGAAAAGATCAGCAGTATGCAATAATACGAGCTTATTAAGTTTATGAACGCTCCAAAGGGCAACTCCAATATTGGTATTAAAAACACCTACCAAGTGGAGATTGGTAAAGAGAAGTAGAGAACACAAGATTTAACAGCTAAATGGAGATGGGCTAAGGAAAACACAATCAGCCTATTTCTAAATTCACATTTCTAACTGGCCAAGTTACTTGATGTACCTGCAAACATTCTCGACATCCTCCCTCATTACCTGGGGCATAAAAGGCACCCCTGCCACGATAACAAACAAATAAGCCAGCAGTCAAACAACACAAGCCGTCACATCCTAACATACATGGCCACGGCCAACCAATCGATCCAACACTACATATAATACAAAAACTTATTCATTAACAGCCAAGATGTCAAATAAACATTTAAAAGGACATAACTACGTCTAGTATGGGATATGAAATCAATACCTCCATACTTTTGTTTTCCGCGTCAATGTACGTATCGGGGATCACCCAACGTACTGTTGGCCAATTCTGCAAAATACAGTATCACACACTTAGAAATAAATAAATAAATAACACATATCAATCAATACTCTTGTAATAAAGAACCAGCACGTGGAGAAACTACAGTCCTTTAGTGAGCCTATAAAACTCCCACAGCCATATATCTTCCTATCCAATATACCCTTGGAGATGTAATTCATCACCCTTTCTGTCCAAAAGTTCTAGAAAAATTTCCCCTAATTCTTGACCAACTACTAGTTACACTAGCATCCTCGGCATAATGGCCTAATTCCATCAACCAAACCTTAATCTTCACACGTACCCTCAACCCTTGAGTGGTCCTAATCTAATTAAAATGTGTAACTCTTACCTACACCTACATTTTGTAACCATGCTCCATTCACAAACTGATCAACCCCAAAATCAAAGTCTAGGTTTCTAGTCCACCTACAAGTAATTGTTTCTAGTATTAGATCCTTTACTTGGCAACCTAGGAATCTTTCGTGAGGTCAGAATTCCCATAGCTAAGGTTCCGTCCAAGAATTCATAACTTGAAAGGAAATAAGTATTCCAAGAACAATAAGGCTGTATGTATAACTAAAATAGCTGATAACTAAGAATCCACATCAATATCGAAATATACATGTTGGCAGAGAAACTTAGCAGCATATTGGCAGAGGAACTTAAGCAGCAGCACACGCAAAAACGTGCAAAGCACGAGAATTACACTAGTTACTATAAAACATAGCACCTCGGAGACTGATCGCACAATCTTCAGAGATCTCTGCGCCAAATGCATAACGTTGACTTTTTGATATTGAGTAAATATTCATCCTTGCTTCTTCTTCACTGTAGAAGAATATAGATTAAAATATACGTAGAGCTCAGGTACAAAAAAAATATAGAAAACTTAAACAAACAGTTAGGTACAAAAAAAAAATAGAAACATAAACAAAAACAAAAATTTCAAACCTTCCAACAACCCTTGCTAGGGTTTTGATGAACATGTCTATCATGTCATCATTGCTGCTCGCTCAACGTCCGGATCTTCCATGACGATGAGCCAATGCCGGTAATCACAGCCACGACGGTCCCCGGAATCGTTCCGGTCACGGTTTTGCTGGTTAGGGTTCTGATAGTTGAGGGACGGCGACGGGTTCCGATCGTTGAGGGACGGCGACGGGTTCTGATCGTTGAGGGACGGCGACGGTTCTGATCGTTGAGAGACGGCGACGTTCCGCGAGTCGCGTAGCCGCGCGCGCCGGTCGCCGGTGAGAGGCAGTGGAAGTTGACCGCGACGAGCGGGCGGAGGCGGAGGCGGAGGATGTAGGAGGAGAAAGGGGAGGGAGGAGGGGGTGGAGAGAGAAGCAACAGAGGAGGAGGAGCGATAGAGGAGGGAGGAGAATGTTTGCTTGGTGGCGAGGAGGGAGCGAGTGAAGATCATGCGAGCGGTCGCCATTTTCGATGGAGCTGTGGAAAACCCTAGACAGAGAGTGAGGGTTTTGGGAAGGATTTATAATTTTATATAGAGATATATTACGTCGAAGGCCCTTGTAATTTTTGAAAATTCTTAAATGAGACCTCCGATATATATTGATTTCAATAGTGGACCGACCCCATTGCCTTCTTAAAAGGGGAAATTGCATATCAGTGGGAAGAGGGGCAAAAAATGCCCAGGTGATGGAGTAGTTTTTCCAGAATTCATGTAAACATGACAAGGAAAAAATTAATTCCCAATACATGAAGAGGGCACCTGAAATGACTATTACCCCCCTATGAAATAAACCCTAAATCTTAATCCCAGCCACCGTTCCCTCTCCTTCCTTCGTACGCTGCTGCTGAAGAGGAACAGAATAGAAGGGGAGGGTTCTGCTTCTGCTATCGTTCCCCTTCGAGCTTTCTCCCTCACCTCTTCTTCCTCTCTCACTTCATCTCTCTGTAAGCTACAATCCTCTCTCCATTCCTCCTCCTCCAAAGCAGTCTCTTCTCCTTGACCAAGGACGTCCACAATCTGGTACGCATATGTATGTTTTGGGTGTTTCAATTTTTTGCTGTTTTCTCTAATTTCTCTTCTCTCATTTCGTCCATGTGTGTATGGTTGTAAGAGAAATGGTTTTTCCTCTCAATTTTTTTGCAATTTTTTTTTCATTATACGTCCGCATCTAGTACGTATATGAGAAATGGTTTTCTCTCATTTCTCTTCTCTCATTTCGCACATAACCTCACAGGATTAGGCCCCGTAATGAATATACAGCAGGATAAGTGATAAATTTATATTTCTGTATAGTCATATTAGAAACCAAGAAATGCATAGTCGAGGATATCTAATTAACAGTAAGCCGTTGCAAGAGTGAATGATTGTTGGTCGAGTTGAGTGGGTCACGGAGGCATGGAGGCAATATATAGTCACTGTCGAAGTTGTTCTTTATAACCAACAACATTTGGGCCCTACGAAGCACGAATGTGAGAGTTAAAACCTCCATAATGAAGGGTGTGAAATAAGCCACTCATCCCATGATCTGTGGGATCTGTCGGTAAAATCCATGTTAAAGGCTACGCCCACCATTTCTAAGCACGATTTTGTGACCTAGTTTCTTGAATATGTCTGGGACACTGGATTTGGTTGCGGTGATAGCGCTAAGAAAGTGAATCCGACCTTTGGGGAAAGGACACAGGCCCCCAGTAGAAAGTGGACTAGGCTTAGCTATGAATTTGACAAAGAGAACGATGTTCAGCTTGCTGCTATCTACCCTCCTTTAGTCTAGACATCCTTCTGTTTGTGGCTACCCTCTTGTTTGTCTATGCATGCATCTTTCGTATCAAGACATTTGCGATGTTTACGGGAACATATTTCTGAAATCGGTAATAATTTGGTAACCACGTACATCTAGGCACCCGTCTACAAATCATCTATATAATCATGTTGTCAACTCAATAGTTTTTGCCAAGAGGCTCTGTAAACTCAAAAAGTTGCTTTCAAGATGAAAGTATCATGTGCCGTCAAACCTATATTTATACTTCCTCTGTTCTAAAGTATCATCAATAGTTGTCCTCAGTTTAAAAAATTGTAGATACAATGAAAACATACTAACACTAGCTCATTGATGAATAAAAGCCTAGCACCTGCATATGCCAGAACTAAGTGTGTATGTACATAGATATTCGATCATTTTTCATTTTCATCCATTGAGAAATGAAAATGATGTGCCCCTGATTTTTGCCCATAACACACACCCACCACACCCACCAATCACACGGATCATAAAGAATATACGTGGTTCTTTAACTGAGTACATTCATGAAAGGATAGAAATTTCACTATATATTGTGCTGTAGATTCAATCACTACAATGGAGGAGGAGACACTTGAGTCCCTTGACTCACTCTACTCACCTCACCTCTCTTGCTCTCACCCTCAACGGAGGGGGCCGGGCTCACTCGACTTTGTCCCCACAGGAGTAGCCTCTCTTGCTATCTCCTACACCCCTCAATTCTCTCTGACCACACACAACACTAAAGAGGAGTGCATCAATTTATAGGTCACCACGTACCAGGAGCAATTTGGCTTCTACGGAAACTTGATAAGGCACCCAATTCAATGCCTTCTCTGTTGCTGACTTTTGCCCAAGTTCTAAAAGGTCTCATGGCCGGTACATGAGGCAAGCCAAGACAAATGGGGTGGACCCACGCAACAGAACAAATTTCATTATTGTAGGTAGGGGTGTAAAAAGTTGGGCTATTTTTCCAAACCCAATCGGAAATTCCAGTTTTGACATTTTACGAACCAACCAAACCAAACCAAATATAAATGGTTCGGCTCAACTCGTTTTGACTGGTTTACTTCGAAAGCCACCGTAAGTTACTCATGTCGCATTTTATAACAAGAAAAGAATTGGAATTTGGATTACATGTAACTATCAAAAAGCATTTTTCTACTACTAAAATTTGTCCACTGTCCACAAAACAACTCCATTATAGTCACGCCTCACACGTTGCGTTGATGACAAGTGAGCCCTCCTTTATTTCTTCAGCAAGCACTACTTGGATATGAAAAAAAAACCCATTAAGGCTAAAAAGGGGCCAGTTGTGTGGACTGTATCCTCAACCCCAAATGGTCCCCCAATACCCCATAGAAGATGAGGAATACAAGGGGCAATATTGACACCTTCCCATTAGTTCTCGTAGGAGAAGAAGGTACTCTGTTAATACCAACATTTGATCCACCATTGTGAACCCCCATTGCAATGGAAGTTTGTTTTTCCTGAAAATAAAATAGTTGCTCCTTAAGTTACGTAATGTTACTCCTTGTAAGAACTTTTGTTGCTTTGTATGTAAGAATGTATGCCCTAGACTATTAAGGGCAGTGACGTATATTTTAACTTATTGAATGGTGTCCCTTTACAAAGTTGTGTTGGTTTGTATGAAATTGTGGTTCTTGTTAAAATTATGTACCATGTTTTTTTTATTATTGTGAGAAAGATGAATGATGAAACCAATACAAAATACACTTCATGTTCTTTGTAATAATTGATTAGACACTAGAAATACTTGACGTAACATGGGAACCTATATCTTACCAAAGCTATGGCAGACCATGCAAAAATTACTAATTGCATACACAATTGGTCACCTAAGCATGATATCCAAAACTCTGAGCATGCACAGGTCCTTTATCAGTGCAAAGTTATTTACTGCTACCTTTGAAAACAGTTCCTTCAATTCATACATGTCCTGCCTTTAAAAAGATAAAAATCCTGCCTTTATCAGTGCAAAGTTATTTACTTCTATTTATGACATGATGGATCCTTTCCTAAGAAAGGAGATGCAAATGGCGATATATGATAATACCATGTCCCCAGTGTCATTACATGACATGCCTACTGCATCATGATTTTGGATGTGAACGACCTGAATGATAATAACGTCAACAACGGTATTTCTTGTAATGATCTTTTTTACATCCCCAGCTGTGAAAAGGCCGGCAGGCCGACCGAAAAAGAGAAGGATTGAGTCACAGACACAAGATAAGGGCACAGTTTTTGCAGCCGATGTCGCGAACCAGGGCACAACCGTAGCACATGCCAATCCGCAATACCGGGATGATAGGTACACTCTCACAAATGTCAAACTCTTTTGCCTTATCCTTACTAACTACTCATACTTTGTTTCATTAGATGTTATACAAACTTTGCAATACCCGAATGATAGGTACACTCACACAATTATTTGTAATGGTTTTGGGCTTTTGAATTTACTTTGACTAATAAATTTACTTGCAAAATTATCATAATTTCCGGTGATGGAGCTTATGTGTTGTTTGGAGTTCATTTGATCAGCGGACCAAAAGAATAATACATGTAGCCTGTGAACTGATATGTTCCATTGGATATTTTTGATAAATATCTCTTGTCCGATAAGATCTTGCCTCAACTCCCAATTCACATAAGTGAATTCATGTGCGCCAATTTGAAATCTGGTCTTCATCCTATTTTTTCACCATGTGTGTAGCCATTATTTTCACATTCAACTGGAAGCATATCCATATTTAGGGTGCTTGCACACACTTGTTTATGCTTTTGTGCTTTGATGTTGAAATTAAATTAACGTGCTTTTATGGATGTGTCCATAGCAGGTGCATTTTTGGGGGATACTAATAAATTGGCTGCAGAAAATAAGGTAACATTCATAAGACTGGTTGTAGCAGTTTCTTTTGTTGATAAGTTTCTATTATAGCCATTATAACTATTAAAGCCTTTGAATTGTTTGTTTGTTCATATCAAGTTTATTCCATTCCTTCACTGGGTAAGATGTTGTTGGTATTTCCAATTGGATAATTGGAATGGAGCGTGTATCCTACGAAAATATATGCTCGTATCCTAATCGTATCGTACGATGACTTTGAAATAAAATTGGACCTTATTTGAAAGTAAGTCGGCTTGTGAAAAAGTTCCAATCTCAGATGGAAGTATAATGGAATTGTGAAAAGTTCTAATATGCCTCTGCATTTGTGTTACCTTTTATGGTGAAAGAGACTAGGTTTGAACTTGGCTCTGCTATGAATGTCCTCTAGGCTTCTAGATTAGTTAGAGCTCTGCAAATCAAGGAGCTGGTCATGCTGGGAGAACTAAACCGGGAAGGTGGTTATAGACTTCATTCCGACATGGCTATCTTTGATGCCACCTCATAACGAAGCCAATAGATCACTTGGGTTTCATCTTGGTGAGGCAGTTTTAGGATTCTTGATTTCGGCACAACTGATGTACATAGTTTATATTTTATTGATGCTCCTAATGCAATAGCTATTGACATGGCTATTAGAAATCTTATCAAGTTAGGAGCTGTTTTATTGTACAATGATGTTTTCAATTTAATACATGGTGTTGGGTGAAAATCATCAATGCCAAATCCATGCGGAGATGCGACCACATTGTCTGTTGATTGGAAACTTGTCTTCAGCATGAGCTTAATCTTATTATTCGAAGTTATTGGCGTTTGAATCCATAGGTGTCTTTTGAGCAAGAAACTTGTCTTTCTTCACTTTCAGAGAATGTGGCTATGTATTCCGGTTATGATCAATTTGGATATGAGGTCGCATTGACTGGAAAGCATGTTCGGTTACATCCTTCATGTTCATTTATAATCTTTGGTCAAAGGCCCAATTGCGTGGTTTTTGGGGGATATTCCTCCTCTATATCCAATCAAATTTTTTGTTTCGTAGTAATGCAAATTTCAAATTCTGACCAAATATAATTTTGCAATTGTACGTGTTCCAGGTGGCAAATGGTTGGTTCGGCTGAAGATCGATATCCTACTATTGGCGTACCAAGGCGCACCAGGCAACAAATGGTTGGTTCGGCTTAAGATAGGTATCCTACTATTGGCGTACGAAGGTGCAATAGCACGGAGGGGATGACATTTTTAATTGACTCTTTTAAATTGAAGAACTGGTTGTTTATATTTTTGTGTATGCTAATTAGCCCCTCTCTCTCTCTCTGTCCAAGTATTGTTTAGACTGAAAGTGTAATTAAATATGTTTAAACCATTGTAGTTAATAGCAGACTCTTTATTTGTTCTAGTGATTGGTTTTTGTAGCTTTGGTTGTATGTGTTAATAAGTTGGTTTTGTAGTGGATTATGAAGGCTATCCCGTTGGGCCTTCCGTTTGGTTGGTAATGTTGGTTATAGAAGAAAAACTTTATTTGTTTTCGCTCTTTAATTCAATTCTGGGAAATATAGTCGTATGTGGATTTAAGCAAACACCAATGCCTTCAACTCTGGGAGGAGTAATTATCTGAATTTTTTTATTCAATTACAGCAGTGATAGGCCCTATCAAACTTTCTTGGTGTTTTGAGTAACATCAATATTCTGTCGGACAAGATCTCCATTCACGCACAAATGCGAGCAAAATTAAATCAGTTTTGAAAACTCATTTCAGTTTTTTTAATAGGAGTAATTAATGATAGAACGCACGACCATAACCTCGTACAATAAGTTGCCTCTGTCAATCCACACATGTGACAATATGTTGCCCTGTATGAAAATAAGTTATAGACGGACAATGAGGGCAGTGAATGGTAATGAGTCCTTGGTCCCATAAGGGATCTTGCAGGGCAACATATTTTCCGATCGAATTGCTACGATCCGAGCCACTCGAAGTGATTATTGATAGAACGTGATTTGAAGGGTACCCATGAGAAATCAGCAAAAAAAATGATCGGCAAGGGCTTGATCCGAGAAGTTTTTTATTGAACGGTTTTAGTACAAAAGTGCTCGAATCAAGCCCTTTCCAATCAATTTTTTGGCTGATTTCACGCGGGTACTCTTAAAATCAACATTTTCAACACATTGAGCGGCTCGCATTGAGCAGCTCGTATCATCGCAATTCAATCGGGAAAAAAATAGCATGGTAAGCCCGTGCGGGATCCCTCATTGGATATAAAGTGGAATGGTCATATCACCTTTCTGTTTTCTTACTCGTGACCCTTACTCTGTCAATCCACATATGTGGCTCTTTTTATGAAATTAAGTTGCCCCTTTAATGAAAATAAAATGCCCCTTTTATGAAATTAAGTTGCCCCTTCTGTGAATTTAAGTTGCCCCGTCAGGAATATTTGTTGCCATGTGTATCAAAATAAGTTACACCATATACACGCCAAGGGGGGCCACTTAAGGTAGCTAAGTTAACGGTTTGTTGGCCACGTAGGCCATAGTAGCAATGATCTTGAAAACCACAAGACTACTTCAATGATCTGGAAAGCAGAAAAGACATCATCTGGGAAGATGAACAAGAGGGCAGCATTTGAGCTGCCTTCAGCAAGAAGAAAATTGAAGCAAGAAAGAATTGGCTCTGACACTTTGAGGTTTGAAGTTATATAATGTATTCCACAAATTTGTAAAAGTTCTATTTTGTTGGGGAAATTGCATATCGGTGGAGAAAAGGGTAAATAATGCCCAAAAAATACCCATACATGAAACGGAGGGAAAAATATTCCCCATACATGGAATTGGTTGTAGTCAAATTTGGGTTTCCTAAGTTACCCCTTCTATGAATTTAAGTTGCCCCTTCTATGACCTAAGTTGCCGATTCTATGACCTAAGTTGCCCCTTCTATAAATTCCTGGGTATTCATTTTCTTGAACCTAAGTTGCCCCTTCTATGAATTTAAGTTGCCTCTTCTATGACCTAAGTTGTTCTCTTTTATAAATTCCTGGGTATTCAATTTCTTGAGCATTTTTTCAAAACATGAAGTCAGGTTTGTATGTTAAATCTGAGTTTGAACCTAAGTTGTCCCTTCTATGAATATAAGTTACCCTTTTTATGGACTTAAGTTGCGCCTTCTATGAACCTAAGTTTGCCCATTCTATGAACTTCCCAAGTATTCAATTTCTTGAGTATTTGTTTCAATCTCCTTACGATTTGTATTACTTTTGAGAAATTAGAGATATGGGTTTACTTGTAGATTTTGTATGAAATGGACCAACTGAAATTCTCCATGCATAAAATGGAGGAAAAAAATTCCCACAACATGAAGTCGGGTTTATAGTCAAATCTGAGTTTGAACCTAAGTTAGGCCATTGTATGAACCTAACTTGTAGCAGTGATAGGCCCCTATCAAACTTTCTCCGTGTTTGAGTAACACACCAATATTATGAAATGGACCATATCTCCATTCACGTGCAAATGCGAGTAAAAGTAATCAGTTTCGAAAACTCATTCAATTTGCGTTAATATGAGTAATTATTGATAGAAACGACCACGACCATAACCTCGTACAATAAGTTGCCCTTTTCATGAAATTAAGTTACTCCATCTGTGTAAATTAAGTTGGCCCATATTGGAAAATTTGTTGCCATAGATATGAAATAAGTTACCCGTGACCACATACAGGACAAAGGTGAAGATGAAAGGTCATTTCACCTTTCCTCTTTTCTTACCGTGACCCTTGCTCTGTCAATCCACATATAGGTGGCGTTCTATGAAATTTCGTTTGCCTTTTTATGAAATTAAGTTGCTTCATCTGTGAAATTAAGTTGCCCCTTCTGGAAAATATGTTGCCCTGTATATGAAAATAAGTTGCCCATGACCATATACACGACATGGTCTATGTGTGATAACTGGTTGATGTTTGAGGAATAGATAAGTGTCATATTTGTTGTATCATATGACCTCTAATGTTGTACAAAATGGTAAGGTTCCAACTGGTAAGGACAATTTGTAAGATATAAAAATAGGACTAAACATGACTAATATTAAATTGCGAAGCACGATGGTTAAGAGGTACAAGGTAGAACAACTTAACATAACCGACAAACTACACATGAGGCTTTCAGTTTTCAACCTAAGATAGCGCTTGGGTGATGAACCAGTCGTACCCCTTGTGACTAATAATAACATCGAACCCATTGCCATCATGCCAATTAGGCTCCATGTCAAGATGTAACTCTTGTATGCGACCAAAACATCTCCATGGCGTCCGCCGCCCATGGAGTGAACGTTGGTAAAATGCATGTGACCTAAAGCACCAAACTTCTTGTAGCGCTTTTCAATGTTGGGGGCCCCTACAAGCACAACAATGTCTGGGTCGTGCACACATACAAATGCTCGAACCGTGTGAACGACTTCCTTTGCTGTGGACCCAGAACATTCCCATACCATTAATTGCATACTTGGATTGTTTGGAATGTCAGGCAAGTTGTCATCTTTTCCCCACTGCACCATCGAGCGGACATCAGCATCGGCTTGCTCCTTTGATTTTCGGGTCTCCATTTTCATTGAATGCCACCTGCCTCCGTTCCATTCCGGTGCAATTTGTAGCACCATGTAAAACTCGTTGAAAGTGTAATTCAAGGTAATAAGGTGCGCGTCATTGAACCCTGGAATTAGGTCAATGACTAACGGCTCATTTGTAGCAATGTCGTGTGGGTGATTACGGGATTTCCTTGTCTAGGCATTGCTTTGTTTGATGAGTTATGACAAGGTGTGATGCCCGTGACGGCTGCTCAGCGATTTGGTGTGTTCTCCATGGATGAAGGTCTGCAATTTATGAGAAATAAGGTCGGTGGCAGCTATTCAATAGGTCTCAGAGAATCTCACTACAAGTCTTAGGGAATCTTAGTACAAGTCTCAGGGAAATTAAGTTTCCCAATCTGACAAATATGTTGCCTTGTATAAAAATAAGTTTACATGACAAAGGGCCAGTGAATGGTCTTATCAGCTTTCTGTTTTCTTACTCGTGACCCTTACTCTGTCAATCCCCATCCACATATGTGGCTCATGTATGAAATTAAGTTTCCCATTGTTTTGAAAATAAGTTGCCCCTTCTGTGAAATTAAGTTGCCCCTTTTGTGAAATTAAGTTGCCCAATCTGACAAATATGTTGCCCTGTTTAAAAATAACTTATACACGACAAAGGGCCAGTGAATGGTCTTATCAGCTTTCTGTTTTCTTACTCGTGACCCTTACTCTGTCAATCCCATCCACATATGTGGCTCATGTATGAAATTAAGTT